>JAAALK010000081.1:44798253-45324217 GCA_019279435.1 Zizania palustris
GCCCGTTGCCCAGTTGGGCACAACACCCTCAGGTGCATCTCGGCTTCCTCCTGCTCCGTTGTTGGAGCCGGTGTTCTGGTGGTCGGCCATCTTCTGAATATCCATAGTGATAAAGGCAAAAGATGACGAACCAAAAATTTTTAACCAAGGATAACATATAGGATTCAAGCACATAAATATATCAAGTGGTATAAATTGTTCATTACAATCAAGTTCTTATTCCATCTACAACCCAACTCGTTGCAGACGGCACCACATACAAAATTAAGATTTTTATTAAAATTCGCGTCTCCTAACGCCTACTCGCCACCGGAGGCGGTCTCCGCGCTCTCGGAACCACGAGTGCGCGGCTCCAGAGAGATGGGGGCTCGAGAAAATTCTCGATGATGGAGTCGGAGATGAGGCCGGGGCGTGGTGTAGGGGCGCTGGTGGAGGGCCTGGCGGGGGAGGGTCGTGGCGGGATCCTCTTGGGGCGAGGGAGGGGCTCACGGATGGGCTTCTTCTTCCTTGGAAGAAGAGGAACCATCTCAGCGATGTCCTTCTGCAGCTGCATGATCTTGCGCTGCAGCTCGCCGTTCTACTGGATCAGGTTCTTCGTTTCTTCACGAAGAAACTCAACCGCCTCATGGTGCTCGTCGGCGTCGAGCACCGCCTCGGTGTGGAGATCATCCATGGCCTGCAGAAGACGCGACTGCCGGGCCATGACCGGATCACGCACGGAGTGAACTCCGAGGTAGATGCTACGGTGGGCTCCGGGAGTACGCTTCGGCACAAGCCGGAAGGATGAGTTCTGAAGACGATCGTCGTAGATCATCCTCAGCTCCATGAGGCCTGGAGGGCGACTCGTTGGCACGCGACGTCGAAAGTCGGGCCTCCAAGTGCGGTGGTGTAGGGCGGCAGATGTTCTCCGGAGCCATGGACGGTGAGGGAGACGTCACAAGGCCCGGCGAACTCGTCGGGGTATACTCCTTGGAATTCGGGTTCGAAGAGGAACCCGAGGAAGGTGAGCATCATGCGGAGCTCCCGGACGAAGCCCTCATAGTGGCGGCAGTAGCTGTGGACTTGGTAGACAGGCATCTACAAAACAGCAAGTTGAATAAAAGTGAGGAGAGGAACAAAGTTTATGAAGTAGATTTTCGAGAAATAATTTCCTATGGCTAATGGCTAGGCGGGTCTGTTTGGCTTCCTACAGTCGAGTCGGCTCTGATACCATCTTGTAGCGCCCCGATTTAAACAAATCGAGACATTATTGAATTTCCATAGAAAAACAATAATACAAGAGGTTCATCATGCGACAACGTACATACGACAATATCCATGGTACGCAGACCATATTTATTACAACATTGTTTTAGTAAAAACAGTAATAAGATAATTTAAACAGCGGCATGGCGAACGTCTTCTTCAGGATCTTTCTTCTCGACTGGGTCGCTACTCCAGACCGTCTTCAAAGTAAGCATCCTCTGTGGGGTCCAACGGGTATGAGTACAAAAAGTACTCAACAAGCCACCGCAAATGCAAATAATAATGCAGGATAATAAACAAGGAAGGATAAAGGCTAACAATGCGAAGTAAAGCAGTTGCAGTTATGGCATTTAGTGTAATCATATTTTAATCATGCGGAAAGTAAACATGAACATCATCAACACCAACTAACTCGAGGAGTACGTTTTACCTCCTCGCACAACAGTCCTTACATGTCAATCCATCATGCACATTCATATTCAAAGTAAACTAACTGGGGGATGTCACGCAACCCGCCCTTGACCGTGGGCTCGGCTTTTCGAAAAGATTTAAGACTCTGATCAGAGATGTACTACTGTACCCACAAGGCACGCACTCATCCCAACGAGATGACCCATTTCATGGGAACTCGTGCCAAAACCTCAATATGAGATGTTCCAAGCGATAACCACCCGCTCTAGGTTTCGCCGGCGCGCCGGGCCGCATCCCGGCTAACGTCGCACCCCCTTCTGCGCCACATTGGTACAAGTCACCCGCAGGTGCAACTTGACCCATCTCCAAATGGTGGCCTCGGTTTGGAACAACCCATACCTTAGTTAGGACTTACCCACTAGACTTGTGGTTAGTACGTAAGTGTATTGCAACGGATCCCTCAGACCGGTCCTTATAGTGCCCGGGTGCGACTGACCAATGCCCTAGCTTGCACCCGGAACCCACCATGCATACACTCACAACCATGACTCATCACCAACAGAATTTCCAAGGATAAGAAGTAACGGGGATCATATAATAGAACCATTTTGCTACGACTCATTTTTATCCTATAGCGGCCGTGTCAATACTTTGGACACTAACTAATATCATTGATCATATGGTGACAAGGAGGTTAGGCGAGATAGCATGGCTTGGGTTGCACATCAAGGTCGGGGGATCCTAAATAAATATAATGTAAGGGTTCATTTGACTAATGCATATACATAACCTATGTGTTTTAGCGATAGTCAATTCAAACATGGGTTCAATATGTTCAAAAGAATTGTTTGGTGACTTGCCTTGTTCAGCGAAAGGCGAGGGAGGGACTTCCGGGAAGTATTCCGGCTCCTCGACGGCGTCGTAGTCTTTTCAATAATAATAAAGTAGAATAAATACAACATTCGATAGAAACAACGTAAAATCACACAACAAGCATGTGGGTTTTAGTTGGTTTGATTTTAAAGAAAATCAGTTGTTAAGGTTCTGAAATTTATTTCACAATTAATTTAAATGAATTAAAATGAATTATTGTTTTTCATAAAAGGGTTTTTAAGGGTGAATAATACTACATTAAGTTTTCTAATTAATTTAATATGAATGATTCAGAGAAAACTCTGTGGTTCTAGTGTTTAAACAGAAAGGAACAAATATATAAATTTTCTGGAGTTTAAATATTTAAATTTGCATTTTAATCCTAAGGGCATTTGAGTACTTATTTAAATAAACATGAAAATGTCAAAGTAAACCTACTGTTTTATTGCATAACTATGTAGAGAATAATTTTATGAATTTTCTGAAATTGGAATGGTAATTTTTAGAGTTCAAATGCATTAGATATGAATTTTACAAGTTTAAAAGCATTTCTGGGATTTATTTTCAAATTTTAAACCCCTCGGGTCCACGGTGAGCCAGGCCCACGGTGAACCCGCGCACTGTGCGCGTGCGCCGGGTCGATCTGGACCGTCGGATCCAGATCCGACGCGCGAGGGCGAGGCGGGACGCGTAAGTGGCTACGGACGGCCAGGATTAAAACGTGCGAAGGGGTACCACGTGGACGCACGAGATTAAACGCGGGGTTTTAAAACTAACGGACGCACGAGATCGCACCGTACCGCTTCACTCAGATCCGACGGCGCCGATTAAATCGCACGAGGGATTAAATCCGGGCCGTTAGATCTGGATCGCACGGCGTGGATCGAATCCGACACGGCACGGGTACTCGACCCGTGCCGGTCGTCTTCTCCGACGATGGCGAGCGGGCCAGCGGCCACAGCGAGCGACGGCGACCTAGTCTAAGGCCTAAAACGGAACGAGGGTGCTACGGGGATCACGAGGGTACCTCGGCGGTGAGAAAAGGTCGACGGAGCGAGGCCGGCGACGAGCGGGGGCGGTGGAGGTGTTCGGGTTCCGGACGGCGACGGCGATCCGGCGAGGGTTGTCGTCGACGGAGTGGTGGCCGGCGTTGGGGAGGTCCCGACGGTCACGATGGTGGCGAAGGCACGGGCGGAGGTGGTCCGGTGCGACGGCGAGCGGTGGCCGGAGACGAACCAGAGGGAATGCGCTAAACGGCGAATTGTGGGTGCTCTGCTCGTTCTCGAGGCGATTAAGCGTGGGGGTCGGACGCGGCTCAGGCTGGGGGCTTAAATAGGACACCGGAGAGGGCTCGCATGCAAGGAAACCGGGAGAGGGCCTTTACTCGCCGGCGATGGCTCGGCCATGCACGCGTAGCGGCGATCCCGTGGCATAAACGCGAGGGTTTAAGCGGGGAAACGGTCGGCCGAGCGCGGGGGGCTGTTAATGGCGCCAATTTAATGCGGGAGGGGCCAGCGAGGCGGATCCGAGGCGTGGTCGTCGGCCGGCGGGATTTGGGGGCGGAGGCGGGAGGTAGACGACGAGTCTGACAGGCGGGGGCCACTGGCCAGCGGGCGCGAGCGGGCGATGGTGGCGACTGACAAGTGGGGCCGGGGTGTCGGGTGCGCGCGCGAGGGGAAGGTTTCGGCGCCGACAAGTGGGGTCCGTTTGTCAGTCAGAGGCGAGCGAGGTAACGGGCTGGGCCGGCCGGGAGAGAGAGAAGGGAGGGGAGGAGCCCGTTACTGTTCTAATACCTTTCTGAATAAAAATAATTCCAGAAAATAGATTAAAATATTAGGGTTACTTCCAAGGCTGGTA
Source organism: Zizania palustris (assembly GCA_019279435.1). Lineage (NCBI taxonomy): Eukaryota > Viridiplantae > Streptophyta > Magnoliopsida > Poales > Poaceae > Zizania > Zizania palustris. The sequence continues at coordinate 44,802,640 of JAAALK010000081.1, forward strand.
AAAATTTATAAAAATTCCCAAAATTATATTTTGGTCTTAGGATCATATACAAAAAGTTTCACCTCCTAATTTGGTCATCTACTCTATGTTGTAGTTCAAAAAGGGGTATAAAGGGAATTAAAAGTATTTTCTGAAATAATAATTCCCAGAAATTGAATTTAATAATATTTTTATTGTTTTGAAAATTTGGGGTGTTACAATTATCCAATGCAAGTTTTAGTTCTTTGTTAATGCATGGAAAAGTAAGAAAGTTATTTTCTGATTCACTGTAGAAGTTTGATCTATGGATCGAATGGTGCCTTTGGTAATCACTTGTCATTTGTCGAATAATCCTTGGCTTTGGCTCTAAGGATGAATAATTGATTATAATAGCAAACTCGCCCTTGTGTATTATTAGGTTTCAGATGGAATTCAAACTATAACATTTGAATAAAAGAGAGAAATTGAATAATTTTTCACTGCTAAGAAATAACTTCAAAATTTTTAATTCATATAACATTGACAAACATGATAAATTCAATTTAAAAATGGTCATCTACGTATTAATGTGATTAATAAGCATATAAATAGAAATGCAGGCCTTTAGGGGAATAACTGATATTTATTACATAATCCACGGTTGAAAGCTTTTTCAGCCAAACAACTTTCAACTTTCCGACAACTGACAGTTCACAACAGCTTTTCCACAGCTGACAGCAGAAATCAGATTTTCAAGAATGCAATGCTGAACCAAACACACCATAAGTGTCCTCGATCGCTTTTTGGATATGGCCAATATATATATATTGAAATTTGTTATGAGTAAGAAGTATAATTGTTGGTATCATCAACATAATCTTGGTGAAAAAATTCAGTGAATATTATGTTTTAGAACAATAGAATTGTTTAAATAGACAGAGGGGCATGTGTTGATCTTAGTTTTTGAGTTCCTTCTTTCCTTCCGGGTACGGATGGAAGTGAAAAGGATAATTTCTGTCCGAATCTGAAAAAATGGTTTCAGATCTGGATTTTTTTCGGATACGAATTTTTTTGGATTCGGATATTTGCAACCCTAGGTCAAGCATATAGAGAACAACTGCACGAGACAGGCCGTGGGCCCACGCTGTTAGCAGGCCGATCATTAAGGAGAATGAAGAAAAAAGAAAGAAAACAAAAAGAAAAGAAAGAAAAATAAAAAAGATATATTTTTTTAAATTTAGATATTTTATATAATTACTCGGTATGATATATATATATAATTTAATACAATTATTTTATTGTTTGTTCGGACTTCATTTATTTTTTTCGAATTAAAAAACCATTAAGCTCCATGTTGCCGATCAAGTGTCGTAACTAATTTTTTAAAACATTTCATTGAATTTAGTGGATGATGACTAAAAATAGACTCAAAAATATAAATATGATTTTTCAATAAATTTTGGTTTACTATTTCAAGCACTTGCAGTTATAATTTTGCCTATAACAATTTAAATCCTAGAAACACACTTTATGAATTAAAAAAAGTAAACTGACCCAGAAAAAATACCAAATTTTTACATGAAATAAGATATGTTGTGTTTTAATCATAGAAAAATTATCAAATTCAAATGAAGATTTAACTATTGATTTGCTTTTAAACCCAACTCATTTCCTCTTTAAATCTTTATTAGTCTTAGGAGAATCTCAAACTTTCTTAACATCGTAGATGATAACTTTATCGAAACATTTTTAATTGTTTATCATAGCATATATGTATCATATCATAACACCACAACAAGGCTCGTATTTTTCAGACTTCATTTTGTTTTTTAGAATTAAAAAAGCATTAAGCTCTACATTGCCGATCGAGTATCATAACAATGTTTTTCAAAAAAATCATTCAATTTAGTGGATAATGACTAAAAATGTACTCGAAAATATAAATATGATTTTTCTATAAATTTTGGTTTAATATTTGAAGCACTTGCAATTCAACTTCTACCTATAACAATTTAAATCCTAGAAACACACTTAATAAATTTAAAATAGTAAACTGACCCAGAAAAATACCAAATTTTAACATGAGATAATATATGTTGTGTTTTGATTATAGAAAAAGTTTCAAATTCAAATAAAGTTTTCACTATTGATTTCATTTTAAACCCAACTCATTCCCTCTTTAAATCTTTATTAGTCTCACGAGAATCTCAACTTTCTTAACATCGTACGTGATAACTTTCTCGAATTTTTTTAAAAAATTTTATCATAACATATATGTATCATATCATAACACCATGACAAGTCTCTTTTTTCATACTTTATTTGATTTTTTCATAATTAAAAAAGAATTAAGCTCTGCATTGTCGATCGAGTGTCATAACCAAATTTTTAAAAAAATTGATTCAATTTAGTGGATAATGACTAAAAATGGACTCAAAAATATAAATATGATTTTTCTATAAATTTTAAGCACTTGCAGTTCAAATTTTACCAATAAAAATTTAAATCCTAGAAAAGACACTTAATGAATTAAAAATAATAAATTGATCGATAAAAATACCAAATTTTTACATTAGATAAAATATGTTGATTTAACTATTGATTTTCTTTTAAACCCAACTCATTTCCTCTTTAAATCTTTATTAGTCCTATGAGAATCTCCAACTTTCTTAACAACGTATATGACAACTTTCTCAAAACATTTTTAATATTTTTATCATAGAATATATGTATCGTATCATAACACCATGATAAGTCTTGTGTTTTTCAGACTTCATTTGATTTGTAACTTGTGTGTTCTGATTGTGAATAAATAATTATATTACTAATGATATCCGGTAAATATATGTAACCGTATTCGTATCCGCTCTGTATCCACTCCGTATTTGTATCCGATGATATCCAGTTCTGTATCCGTATGCGGAATATCCGAACCTAAATTCGAATCCGAAAAAATATGAAAAAGGATATGATTCAACAGATATACAAAAATTGTGATTCAACATATAAATCTCAATTTTCGTCAATGTTTTTTCCTGCAAATTAGCTGTAGTGTTCGCTCAATTATGGTTGCGTGGAGTTTGAGTGATCTTTGTCATTTTGCGCTGAAAAGTGATCGACTTGCCTACGCGAAAGAGAGGTAATCTTTGCTACTTTTCTCGAAAAGCAGTCGCTAATCATCGCGAAAGACGGTATTTGTTTTGTGTTGATTTTTAGGTATCAACAATATTTACATGAGTCATTTTGATCGTAAACTATGACAATTCAATCTCAATACTGGTACTTTTATGTATGCACGTTTGTCTTTTCGTTAGGTGAACCTAAATAACAACATCCACAACGTGACCGTACTTGTTAGGAAAAGTTGTGCAAAAGTTGTTAGGAAAAACTAACTACTTGAGACGATTCATATCTAATCTTGCTGGGAAAATTAAATTGTTTCTTCCTTTACTTCGGTTAAAACATAAAGCCGAATTCACTTGGTGGGATGAATAACAGACCGGCAATGTTGAATGAAAATGTTATTATAAATGAAGCTGCTCGAGGAATGATAAAACCAAGAAGCCCGAAGTAGGGATATGGAAGATCTATGGAAACAGGAGGTGTGCTCATAGAGTGAAACCAATTGTAGAGATGTTGCTAAGGAACTATGCCTTGCAAAAGGATAATTGGCATGAAGGAATTAAGGGTGTAACACCCAAGGAATTAAAAGGAAATAAAATAACAGAAAAATATTTCTGAATTTATTTATAAAGGAAAAATCCTAAAAGAGCCCAATTAAAGCCAAATAGGGAAGAATATTCAAAATATGGACTTGAAAAATTTATGGAATAAACTAGAGGACAAAACATAATTTCAGGAATTTTTACAAATTTTTATCAATAGTGATTCAATCCTTAATCAAATATATGAATTACTGGAATTATTTTAAATTAGAAAACATTTATAATTCTAAACAGGCCTCAACCCTCAAAGCACCCCGAGCCCGGCCCAATCCAGCCGCGTGTCGCTGACCCGTGGGGCCCGCATGACGGCGCACCTCCCCTCTCTCCTCCCCGCGCTCACGCTCCTCTTGGCCCACCTGTCAGCCACTCGCCTCCGCCTCCCTCTCTCTGACAGTCGTGGCTCGCCTGTCGACCCTTCCTTTTCTGTTTCGCCCGCTGACAGGTGGGGGCCACCTGTCAGTTTCATCTTCTTCGCTGGGAGGGGATCCCCCCTTCCTTTTCCCGATGATCCCCTTCTGGATTCTCGCCGCCAGCCGCCCGACCTCGCCCGATCGCCCTGGATCACCTTCCCCGAGCACCGCCGCCCCCTTTCCATCTATACCCGACGCATATTTGCATCTAAGGAAGGTTAACCAAGGAATTGGAAACCTCGCCGGAGTGAGATAGAAACCCTTCACGGGTTTCCCTCCTATAGCCTACCATAGCCATCTCCGATGACCCTATAAAGACCCCCTCGGCCACCGCTCGTTGCCCACACCGCCTTAGCGCAAGCCCTCGCTTTCCAGAGCTCTGACGCAAAGTTTCGGCCTCTATCTCTGCTCCGCCTCCAGCCACCGCTCACCGACGATCGAGGCCACCGCTGCCCTCGTCGTCGCCACCTACGTAATCACAGAGGCCCGCCCGTCCTCAGCCACGCCTCCGTTGGTCGAGAGGACCGCCGGATCGCCTCGCCGCTGACGAACCCGAACGGTTTCTCCGCCCCTCATCGACGTCGGTCGCCGTCCGCTCGCCGCCACCGCCACCACCGGTACGCCCGAGTTCCCCTCACGTCATTGGTTCTATTTTTGGCCTTAGCATCACCGTTCAACCCACGCCGTCGCCGGAATTCCTCACCGTCGCTTCGCCGGAGCCGAGAACGAAGGGGGGAATTGCCCTTAGCTCGTGCCGTGCCGGACGTGCTCACGGCCGTCCGATCACGATCGGAGGGCTACGATTAAATCCCTTCGGGATTTAATCAGGGACCTCGGATCTGGTCAAAGCGGTACCGTGCATTCACAACCGTCGATCATGACTTACGGCGCTGGAGCGATCTGGTGCGTCCACGCGTACTGGTTCGGTGCGATCTAATCTGAGCCGTCCATTTCAACATAACCCCTCCCGCCTCGCGCCTGGCCACCAGATTCAGATCCAACGGCTCTAGATCAATCGGTCCACGTGCACAGTAGCCCTGTCCACCGTGGGCCTGGCTCACCGTGGGTCAGAGCCCATTTCCTGTTTAAATAAAAATCCAGAAATATATTTAAACTTTGAAAATTCATAACTTGCTCATTTTAAGTCCAAATTTCACCATTCAAATTTTGTTAAATTCAGTATATTATTCTCTACACATTAATGCCATAAAAACAGTATGTTACTGTTACTCAAAATATTCTTAATAAATAAATGAATAAAAACCCCTTAGGATTAAAACTATTAAATCAGAAAATAAATTAGGAAAACCTTAAAATATGGGTTTACTGTTTTTCACCAAAAACTTCAGAATATTAAAACCTTATTACACATAATAAAACCCACAAATATGTATGTTTATTATTTGGTGGATTTTTATCTGTTTATTGAATGTATTGTTTATTTTTCCGTATCAAGAAGACTACGAGATCGTCGAGGAGCCAGAGTTCTACCCCGAGGTTCCTCCATCCCCATTTACTGATCAAGGCAAGTCATCGACCACCCCTGTGGAAACAGTTGATCATTATTGAGCCCATGTTTTAATAAATTATCGCTATAACTCATAGGTTAATATTGCATTAGTCAAATATCAAGCCTTACACTTATATTTATTAGATCCCCATCCTTGTGTGCAAACCCAAGCCATGCTTATTGAGCCTTAACTCCTTGTCACTCTACTATAAAATTATTAGCTAGTGCCCAATGTACCGGCACAACTGCCATAGGATAAAAAGAATGAGTCGTAGATAGCTGGATTCTGTATATGAATTTCCCCGTTATTCTCGTCTCTGGACTCTGTTGGAGTTGGCTAAGTTATAAGTATGGTGGGTTCCGGGTGCAAGCTCGGGCATTGGTTTGTCACACCCGGGGCACTATAAGGACCGGTCTGCGGGATCTGTTGCGAAGCACTTCCGTACCAACCACAAGTCTAATGGGTAAGTCCTAACTGGAAGTATGGAATACTCCGACTCGATGCACCATAGTGGAGGGGGCAAGGGGCAAGCCTGCGGGCGACTTGTACCGACGAGGTTCAAGGGGGGTATGGTGGGGCTCCGACGTGTCGGGACACCATATGAAACCTATAAGAGGGTGCTGTTGAGTCGGGGAGGACTATATGGAAGGTTTTAGCACGAGTTCCCATGAAATGGGTCATCTCATTACACTTTGGTGTAGGTGATGAGTGTGTGCCTTGTGGGTACAGTGGTACACCTCTGATCAGGGTAATTTAATCTTTTCGAAAAGCTGAGCCCACGGTCAAGGGCGGGTTGTGTGACTACTCGCAGTTAGTATACAATTGTTTGAAATGGTTGAGTTATTCATGGCATGTAAGGACTGTTGAGCGAGGTGGGGCTGACTCTACCCCTCGAGTTAGAAGATGATGATGCATACACATGTTTACGTTTCAGTACTAATAAATTGTTCACATTAAATTGCTTTACAAATTACTCGCTTCCGCAAAATTAGCCACTATCTCCCTTGTTATAACCTTGCATAATATTTGCATTCGGTGGCTTGCTGAGTACCCCTGTACTCACCCCGTTGACTTACACCCTCAGAGCTCGTCTACAAAGAGGAGGATGCAGGTCTGGAGTAGCGACCCAGTCAAGGCGAGACTGGAAGGAGGCGTTCATCTAGGACCCTTATTTTATTAGTTTCTCTTCACCTTTATTCACTTTTGTATTAATACGGTCTACGAACCGTGAATGATTGCCCGTAATGTACGTGGTCGCATGATGAACGTCTTGTTTTATTGATTTTCTATGGAATTTCAATAAAGTCCTGATTTATTAAAATCAGGGCGTGACATGATGGAGGTGGAGGAATGTTGAGCTCCGTCGACAGATTCAGCAGAACCCCCAGTTGACCCTCGAGGTGGAGGAATTGAGGCGTCAGAATGAGCTCCTACGCCAAGGCGCCATGGTCAACACCCAGCTCCGCCACCAGATTGACGAACTGAAGAAGGATATCGAGGAGATCGCACCTCTTCCGCCTCGCAAGAGGAAATTGCTTCGGATCCCCATCGTGAGACCCAAGAGGATTTCACGCAGTGCTCCACCCGCCGGACCTTCCAGCTCCACGACCCTGACTGTCTCCCACGAGCCCGTGATCGAGCCGTCCCCAGAGCTACCATAGACGTAGTATTTACGATTGATTGTTTCCTTTATTTGTTTTGAATTGTTTTATCCCTCATGTATAATATAAGGCATGAGTGAAGAACTAAATAAAAGACAATAAATGTAATCGCAAGAACGACCCTTTTGAAATAAAGTTTAGCAGTGTTCCCCCTTTAAAGATATTGTTATTTTGGAAACCTCAGGATGTCGAACAACCAAGGCTCCGACGCTCCTCAGAACGGAGGAGATAACGGGAACTTGCCTCAGTGGGGAGCAACTGGGCAAAGGCAAGCCCCAGTTGCCAATCACCCCACTCTGGCCGAGATGATGGCCACACAAAACCAACTGGTATCTGCCCTTTTGAACCAGATGCAACAACAGCAGCAGCAGATGCAAGAGCAGCAGGCTCACTTCTTCCGTCTCCACCAACAGCCAGAGCTGCCATGCCCCGCCACTCCAGCTCCCGCTCCCGCCTCCCAACTCTCGGAATTCCTCCGAGTCCGCCCACCGACCTTCTCGAGCACCACCAACCCCATGGAGGCTGGGGATTGGTTAAGGACCATCGAGAAGAAGCTCGACCTCCTGACCTGCACTGAGCAGGAGAGGGTGGCCTTCGCCACCCACCAGCTCCAGGGTCTTGCCGCAGAGTGGTGGGACAATCTGCGCGAGACCTTGCTCGAGGGACACGTCCATACTTGGGCGGAGTTCTCGGCTGCTTTCCGTGCCGCTCACATCCCCGACGGCATCATAGCTCAAAAGCAGCAAGAGTTCAGGGACCTGCAGCAAGGGAGCAGGTCCGTAACAGAATACCTGCACGAGTTCAACCGACTGTCCTGGTAGGCGCCTGAAGAGGTCCATACTGATGCAGCCAGGCAGGCCAAGTTCCTCCGGGGACTGAAAGATGAGCTGTCCCTACAGCTTATCTCCGGAGATTTCGCCAACTTCCAAAAGTTGGTGAATAAAGCTATCATTCAGGAGACCCAGCAGAATAAGGTCGACCTGAAGAAGAAGAGGATGATAGCCTTTAGGCAAAACCAGGGCATGGCCCAAAGACCCCGTTTCACCCCTCCTCCACCGGCGCCACAGTACCACCCCCGCCCGATGTATCGTTCGGCACCACTCGCCGCCAATGCCGGAGCCAGACAGTCTCGCCCCGCTCCCGCCGCACCAGCCGCCCCAGCCGCCCCGGCCAAGAAGGCGGAGATTCTACGCGACAGACACGACAAGCCCGTGGTATGCTTCAACTGCCGCCAGGAGGGGCATTACTCTCACCAGTGCCCTCATCCTAAGCGTACACAAGGTGTCGCATCGAACCCTGTCGTCCGCGCCCGAGTCAACCACGTCACGGCTGAAGAAGCCCAGGCTGCCCCGGAAATTGTCATGGGTAAATTTATGGTACATTCAGCACTTGCAGTGGTTTTATTTGACACCGGAGCCACACACTCCTTCATATCAACTGCTTTTGTGGAAAGAAATGCCCTGGACATAAGTGAACTGCCCAGACCCGTATTAATAGCTACCCCGGGCAAACAAACCCTCGCCTATTCCTTTAGTCCAAGGGTATGGGTAGATATCCAAGGTACAATATTCTGGGCCGACCCCATCCTAATAGAATGCCAAGGCTTAGATCTCATTCTAGGGATGGATTGGTTAAATAGACACCAAGGAGTAATAGAATGTGCCCAGAGAAAAGTAACGGTGATCAGTAAAGAAGGGACTGTCGTCACATTCCAGATGCCGAGTATGAAGTCTGGAAGACCAAGACTGCATCAGATTACCTTGGAGGAAATACCAGTAGTCAGTGAGTACTCAGACATATTTCTAGAGGATTTACCAGGGATGCCTCCTAAAAGGGACAGCGAGTTCAGGATTGATTTGGTACCCGGGACCACCCCTATTTACAAGCGACCATACCGAATGGCCGCTAATGAGTTTGCCAAGATGAAGCAGCAGTTGGAGGATCTCGAGAGGAAAGGCTACATCAGACCAAGTACATCGCCATGGGGTGCCCCCGTCATCTTCGTCGAGAAGAAAGAAGACAAGGCTAAGCGTATGTGTGTGGATTACCGCGCTTTGAATGAAGTAACCATCAAGAACAAGTACCCGTTGCCTCGGATTGATGATCTCTTTGATCAGCTGAATGGAGCTACGATATTCTCAAAGATCGACTTGTGGTCTGGTTATCATCAGTTAAGGATTCGAGAAGAGGATATACCCAAAACGGCGTTTACCACCCGTTATGGATTATATGAGTGTACTGTTATGTCATTCGGATTGACCAACGCCCCTGCATTCTTCATGAATATGATGAACAAGGTATTTATGGAGTATTTGGACATATTCATCGTGGTCTTTATAGACGACATCCTCATTTATTCCAAGGACCAAGAAGAGCATGAGACTCACCTCCGATTAACCTTAGGGAAGCTAAGGGAACACCAATTATACGCCAAGTACAGCAAGTGCAAGTTTTGGACGACGGAAGTGAAGTTCCTTGGACACATTATCTCTGCACAAGGCATTGCAGTAGATCCTGCCACCGTAGAAGCAGTTACAGATTGGTTGCCACCCACAAACGTATCTGAGATACGAAGTTTTCTGGGTTTGGCCGAATATTACCGGAGATTCATTGAGAATTTTTCCAAGATAGGCAAGCCAATGACCAAGTTGTTGCAGAAATGAGAAAAGTTTGAATGGACTCCCGAGTGCGAGGAAAGTTTCCGGACTCTCAAGACCCGTTTGGTGTCAACACCCATACTGACCCTACTAGACATCCGGAAGGACTTCCATGTCTATTGCGACGCATCTCGCCAAGGATTAGGATGTGTTCTTATGCAAGATGGAAAGGTTATCTCTTATGCCTCTCGTCAGTTGAGACCCCATGAGTTGAACTACCTGACCCATGATTTGGAATTGGTCGCTGTAGTGCACGCCCTTAAGATATGGAGGCATTATTTGGTCAGAAATCGCTGCGAAATCTTTACGGATCACAAGAGTCTGAAGTACATCTTCACGCAGCCAGACCTCAATCTGAGGCAAAGACGATGGTTGGAGCTAATAAAGGACTATGACTTAGGTATCCACTACCACCCCAGAAAAGCAAATGTGGTAGCCGATGCATTAAGCCACAAGGGATATTGCACAGCCATCATGATTCAGGATCACACGCCTTCCTTATGTAAAGAGATGGAAAAGTTGAATCTCGGGTTAACCACCGGAGCATACCTAGCCACCTTGGAGACTCAACCCGTCTTGTTCGAACAAATCCGAGAAGCTCAGTCAGAAGACCTAGATATAGCAGCCATTAGGAAGAACATGAGGCAAGGAAAAGCACCAGGATTTTCAGAGGACGAGAATGGCACCCTATGGTTTGGAACCCGGATATGTGTGCCGGATAAGCCGGAGATAAAGACCCTTATCCTGAGAGAAGCCCATGAAACTTTATACTCCATTCATCCCGGAAGTACCAAGATGTACCAGGACCTGAAGGAACGTTATTGGTGGGTTAGCATGAAGATGGAGATTGCTCAGTTCATCGCAGAATGTGACACCTGTCGAAGAATAAAAGCTGAGCATCAGAGACCTGTAGGACTGTTACAGCCACTGAAAGTGCCTGAATGGAAGTGGGAAGAGATCGGTATGGATTTCATCACCGGACTCCCAAAGACCCAACTTGGATATGACTCTATTTGGGTGATTATTGACCGACTCACGAAAGTAGCACATTTCATAGCCGTCAAGACAACCTTTAGCGGCCCTAAGCTTGTAGAACTATACATGGCCCGCATCGTGTGCCTTCATGGAGTGCCCAAGAAGATAGTGTCCGATAGAGGAAGTCAGTTCACCTCTCGTTTTTGGAAGAACCTTCAAGAAGAGATGGGAACAAGATTGAACTTTAGCACTGCCTACCACCCTCGGACAGATGGACAAACTGAAAGGGTGAACCAGATATTGGAAGATATGCTACGGGCATGCGTCTTGGATTTTGGAGCCACTTGGGACAAGAGTTTACCGTACGCTGAGTTTTCGTACAACAACAGCTATCAAGCCAGTCTACAGATGTCTCCTTTTGAAGCCCTATATGGACGTAAGTGCAGAACGCCTCTACTTTGGGATCAAACCGGTGAATCTCAAGTGTTCGGAACCGACATCCTTCGAGAAGTTGAAGAGAAGGTACGAAATATCAGAGACCGGCTCAAGACAGCCCAATCACGACAGAAGAGCTACGCGGACAATAGACGCCGAGACCTAGCCTTTGAAGAGGGAGATCATGTCTACCTTCGAGTTACGCCTCTCCGAGATACTCAACGATTTAACATGAGAGGAAAGTTGGCCCCTCGATATGTTGGACCATTTCCCATTATTCGACGCCAAGGCGAAGTTGCGTATCAGTTGGAACTACCACCCTCATTGGCTGGAGTACATGACGTATTTCACGTTTCCCAACTCAAGAAGTGTCTCCGAGTCCCCACAGAGCAAGTGGACCTACAGCAGTTGGATGTTCAAGAGGATCTGACCTATGTAGAAAAGCCTGTCAAGATATTGGAGGTCAAGGAAAGGATCACCAGGAGTCGGGTCATCCGCTTCTGCAAAGTGCAGTGGAGCAATCATCCGGTAGAAGAAGCTACATGGGAAAAAGAAGATGAACTCAAGGCACAGCATCCTGAGCTATTCGAGGATTGATCCGAATCTCGAGGACGAGATTCTCTGTAAGGGGGATAGGATTGTAACATCCCAAGAATTAAAAGGAAATAAAATAATAGAAAATTATTTCTGAATTTATTTATAAAGGAAAAATCCTAAAAGAGCCCAATTAAAGCCAAACAGGGAAGAATATTCAAAATATGGACTTGAAAAATTTATGGAATAAACTAGAGGACAAAACATAATTTCAGGAATTTTTACAAATTTTTATCAATAGTGATTCAACCCTTAATCAAATATATGAATTACTAGAATTATTTTAAATCAGAAAACATTTATAATTGTAAACAGGCCTCAACCCTCAAAGCACCCCGAGCCCGGCCCAATCCAGTCGCGTGTCGCTGACCCATGGGGCCCGCATGTCGGCGCACCTCCCCTCTCTCCTCCCCGCGCTCGCGCTCCTCTTGGCCCACCTGTCAGCCACTCGCATCCGCCTCCCTCTCTTTGACAATCGTGGCCCGCCTGTCGGCCCTTCCTTTTATGTTTCGCCCGCTGACAGGTGGGGTCCACCTGTCAGTTTCGTCTTCTTCGCTGGGAGGGGATCCCCCCTTCCTTTTCCCGGTGATCCCATTCTGGATTCTCGCCACCGGCCGCCCGACCTCGCCCGATCGCCCCGGATCACCTTCCTCGAGCACCGCCGCCCCCTTTCCATCTATACTCGACGCGTATTTGCATGTAAGGAAGGTTAACCAAGGAATTGGAAACCTCGCCGGAGTGAGATAGAAACCCTTCACGGGTTTCCCTCCTATAGCCTACCATAGCCATCTCCGATGATCCTATAAAGACCCCCTTGGCCACCGCTCGTTGCCCACACCGCCTTAGCGCAAGCCCTCGCTTTCCAGAGATCCGGCGCAAAGTTTCGGCCTCTAGCTCTGCTCCGCCTCCAGCCACCGCTCGCCGACGATCGAGGCCACCGCTGCCCTCGCCGTCGCCACCTACGTAACCACAGAGGCCCGCCCGTCCTTGGCCACGCCTCCGTTGGTCGAGAGGACCGCCAGATCGCCTCGCCGCCGACGAACCCGAACGGTTTCTCCGCTCCTCATCGACACCGGTCGCCGTCCGCTCGCCGCCGCCACCACCACCGGTGCGCCCGAGTTCCCCTCACGTCACTTGTTCCATTTTTGGCCTTAGCCTCGCCGTTCAACCCACGCCGTCGCCGGAATTTCTCACCGTCGCTTCGCTGGAGCCGAGAACGAAGGGGGATAATTGCCCCTTAGCTCGTGTCGTGCCGGACGTGCTCACGGCCGTCCGATCACGATCGGAGGGCTACGATTAAATCCCTTCGGGATTTAATCAGGGCCCTCGGATCTGGTCAAAGCGGTACCGTGCGTTCACAACCGTCGATCATGACTTACGGCGCTGGAGCGATCTGGTGCGTCCACGCGTACCGGTTCGGTGCGATCTAATCTGAGCCGTCCATTTCCACTTAACCCCTCCCGCCTCACGCCTGGCCACCAGATCCAGATCCAACGGCTCTGGATCAACCGGTCCACGCGCACAGTAGCCCTATCCACCATGGGCCTGGCTCACCGTGGGCCAGAGCCCATTTCCTGTTTAAATAAAAATCCAGAAATTGATTTAAACTTTGAAAATTCATAACTTGCTCATTTTAAGTCCAAATTTTACCATTCAAATTTTGTTAAATTTAGTATATTATTCTCTACACATTAATGCCATAAAAAAGTATGTTACTGTTACTCAAAATATTCTTAATAAATAAATGAATAAAAACCCCTTAGGATTAAAACTATTAAATCAGAAAATAAATTAGGAAAACCTTAAATTATGGGTTTACTGTTTTTCACCAAAAACTTCAGAATATTAAAACCTTATTACACATAATAAAACCCACAAATATGTATGTTTATTATTTGGTGGATTTTTATCTGTTTATTGAATGTACTGTTTATTTTTCCGTATCAATAAGACTACGAGATCGTCGAGGAGCCGGAGTTCTACCCCGAGGTTCCTCCATCCCCATTTACTGATCAAGGCAAGTCATCGACCACCCCTGTGGAAACAGTTGATCATTATTGAGCCCATGTTTTAATAAATTATCGCTATAACTCATAGGTTAATATTGCATTAGTCAAATATCAAGCCTTACACTTATATTTATTAGATCCCCGTCCTTGTGTGCAAACCCAAGCCATGCTTATTGAGCCTTAACTCCTTGTCACTCTACTATAAAATTATTAGCTAGTGCCCAATGTATCGGCACAACTGCTATAAGATAAAAAGAATGAGTCGTAGATAGCTGGATTATGTATATGAATTTCCCCGTTATTCTTGTCTCTGGACTCTGTTGGAGTTGGCTAAGTTATAAGTATGGTGGGTTCCGGGTGTAATCTCGGGCATTGGTTTGTCGCACCCGGGGCACTATAAGGACCGGTCTGCGGGATCTGTTGCAAAGCACTTCCGTACCAACCACAAGTCTAATGGGTAAGTCCTAACTGGAAGTATGGAATACTCCGACTCGATGCACCATAGTGGAGGGGGCAAGTGGCAAGCCTACGGGCGACTTGTACCGACAAGGCTTAAGGGGGGGTATGGTGGGGCTCCGACGCGTCGGGACACCATATGAAACCTATAAGAGGGTGCTGTTGAGTCGGGGAGGACTATATGGAAGGTTTTGGCACGAGTTCCCGTGAAATGGGTCATCTCGTTACACTTTGGTGTAGGTGATGAGTGCGTGCCTTGTGGGTACAGTGGTACACCTATGATCAGAGTAATTTAATCTTTTCCAAAAGCCGAGCCCACGGTCAAGGGCGGGTTGTGTGACTACTCGCAGTTAGTATACAATTGTTTGAAATGGTTGAGTTTTTCATGGCATGTAAGGACTGTTGAGCGAGGTGGGGCTGACTGTACCCCTCGAGTTAGAAGATGATGATGCATACACATGTTTACGTTTTAGTACTAATAAATTGTTCACATTAAATTGCTTTACAAATTACTCGCTTCCGCAAAATTAGCCACTATCTCCCTTGTTATAACCTTGCATAATATTTGCATTCGGTGGCTTGCTGAGTACCCCTGTACTCACCCTGTTGAGTTACACCCTCAGAGCCCGTCTACTACGAGGAGGATGCAGGTCTGGAGTAGCGACCCAGTCAAGGCGATACTGGAAGGAGGCGTTCATCTATGACCCTTATTTTATTAGTTTCTCTTCACCTTTATTCACTTTTGTATTAATACGGTCTATGAACCGTGAATGATTGCCCATAATGTACGTGGTCGCATGATGAACGTCTTGTTTTATTGATTTTCTATGGAATTTCAATAAAGTCCTGATTTATTAAAATCAGGGCGTGACAAAGGGTCCCTTTGGTTCTGATTCTGGAAAGTGATTCACGTCCAAAAATCTGGAATCTGATCCAAAGGGGTCCAAAGGAGAAGGGATTTCAAAAAATATGCCAATTCCCGTAGTGTAATTTGGAAGCTGCTCTCCCCCCTGATTCCCACCGATTCCAGCCCCTGCACCCCCGAAACCCTCTCCCGACCCCCAATATCCTCCTGACCCCCTCTCTCCCTCGCACCTCTCTCCACCTCACAAACCCTAGTCGGTCACCGCCTCCCCCACCGGCTGCCGCCCCTGCCGGCCCACTCCACCCACCGGATGCCTCCCCCGCCGGACCACTCCTCCAGCCGAACGCCTCCCCCACCGAACGCCTCCACCGCTGAACGCCTCCTCCGCCAGCCGCCTCCCCCGGTGACCCACGCCTCCCGCCTGGCGCCTTCCCCACTAGCCACCTTCCCCAGTGGCCCACTCCTCCAGCCTGACGCCTCCCCCGTCGGACGCATCTACTACGGTCCACCTCCCCGGTAGCCCACTCCTCCCGCTGGGTGCCTCACTCGTCGGCTGCCTCCTCGGCCGGCCAACTCCTCCCATCGGCCGCCTCCCCCGATGACCGACTCCGCCTCCACAGTTGAAAGCTGTTTCAGCCAAACAACTTTCACCTTTTCAACAACTGGCAGCTCATAGCAGCTTTCCCACAGCTGACAGCAAAAATCAGATTTTCAAGAATGCACTGCTGAACCAAACACACCATAAGTGTCCTCGATCCATTTTTGGATATGGCCAATATATATATTAAAATTCGTTTTGAGTAAGAAGTATAATTGTTGGTATCATCAACGTAATCTTGGTGAAAAATTGTTAATCGGAAGAATAGAAATGGTTAATTGCTTTGGACACACAACTTTTAGAGAGTTGATAGAAAAACCAGCAAGCAGGTAGCGCGCCCTACGGAGTTCTACAATACAAAATACATAGAATCTGCTGATAATGACATTTTCTCAAAGTTGAACACTTTAATTCAGTAAAAATTTAGAAATGAGCCAATACCCAATACACATACACATGTTATTCTAAATGTAATCTTTACTCTTGGTTGACGTTGGCTGTAATCTAATCACACGAACCTTCTATAATCCCCAAAAGAGGGTCGCCAAGGTAGTGTTTGGTTTCACGTATGAAAACAGGGTCTCTAATACACAGTAGTAAGCATTCATGAACCCTAATCTTGAAACTTAGCGGTGAAGGCTGAAGCTACTATCATCGTCGTCGTTTCGGTCGTCGCGGTGGGTGGTCACTAGTTAGGGATGAACTGATAGATGATCTCCAGGGTCTTGAGATCGTAATCAGCGCTCTGCTGCTTGGGGAGAGCGTGGCAGCAGAGAGGGCAGGTTCGGCTAACTTGGAGCCAATCAGAGAAGCAGCGGTCGTGGAAGGAGTGGGAGCAGGGCATCGTCTTCAGCTTGTCGTCCGCCTCGAAATCCTCCAGGCACATGGCACACTCCTCCTGCCTCACGTCCGCCGCCTTCGTCTCCGGCAGGGCAAGGACAGCATCGCGCGAGGCCCCGATCGGAGCGGCAGGAAGGACGCCCCTGACAACGACGCGTCTGGGCTCCCTCCGCCGAAGGAATCGAGCCGGCAATCGCATCGTCAAGTATTCCACGTCGTCACGCATAACTGGAGTGAGTGTGATGCAATTCAGTAATGCAATTCAGAGAAATTTGGCCATGTTCAGTTCCAGTGTAGCTAGAGGCATTGCACAATCACATTGACCGTGCTAGGAGAATGGACATGCATGGTTTCTGATGTGTCACCCATTGGATTGGATTTCAATCTCCTATTTCCAATGCGGACTAGTGTGCTGTTTATGATTATACTAGTGGCATATTGCAACGATATATCCAAAGTGGTAAACAAAAGTTAATGTCAGTTCAACAAGTATTTGATCTGAATTGGCATATATAGAACAATGGGATAGTCCAATCTGACAATTTATTTTAAGCGCCCTCTATCCTTTATAGCATTTGAAACTTTAGTATGTTCAACATTTCATATCAAGATTTCTGCCAACATTGTTATTCACATTCTATCGTCTGCAAGACTTCTAGAGTGTTGAGCCACTTGGTCTTGGGGACATACCAAAGTTTTGTCGGCAGGTGCAATTGGCCATTTGTGCCACCGAGAAGAGATGCAGAGCCGTCCAAGGTGATGTGCATGGAGGCAATGAGCTCGGCGAGGGCGACCATCATCGGTGCTAGGGCAGGTGTAGGGGATGCGATCCCCGTGTCTGGCGCAGAGGAAGAAGGTGCTTCGGTCAGCCCGGCGGTGGTGGTGTGCGTCGCAGGGGGAAGACGCGTGAGGAGGGAGGAGAGCGCCATGCGTGTGGCGCTGGAAGCTTTGGAGGCCGCATCGTCGGCGATGGCAGAAGGGGACACGGAGTCAGCGTTGGATGGGCAGAAAGCATCATGGATGGCGTCGACGACGGCGTCCACAATGGATTCTATGGCCGCCTCATCGGGGCGGGATGTAGTGGTCGACATCGGCTGCCAGGAGTTGGGGGCGGAAGCAGTAGATCAAGGGAAATCTGATACCTGTGATGCACCGATACTTCCCAAAGTCCACGTTCCTGTATACGATACGTATCCGATATATATGGCGATACGCCGATATGCCTCCGATACGCGTATCGGTGGAGTATCGGATAATAAAGATTAAAAACAAATCAAAATAATTCCCGATACTTTTCTGATACTTCCGCGATACTCCGATACTTCGCCAGCCCAATAAAAATCTGGCCCAATAACAAACCCTATCTCTCACTAACACACCTCTCTCCCCAGCCGAACACATCTCTCTCCTGGTCTCCCCAACCGGCAGCCGCAAGTCTCCTAGCCGCACTCCAGGTCTCTAGCTACCAGCTCCTCCCGTCGCCGCCGGCCGTCACAGGCCGCCGCCCGTCCCTCCCGTCACCGCCAGCTCGCCGTCGGCTCGCTGTCGCCCGTCGCCGCCGCCCCGCCTCAACTCAAGCTTTCCGTTTCAACGCCAACTCGTCCCTCCCGTCGCCGCCAGCTCACCGCCACCCATCACCGCCGCCCCACCTCAGGTTTCGCTTCAACGCTAGACTTCCCCTCCCCTCCTAGCTCCTGTTTTGATTACTAAGTACTTTGATTGAGTTGAAATTATCTTATAATGTTAAACTTATGTTATGTTGTTGAAGTTATGTCTTAACTTGTGTATTTTATTTTTTTATATATGTATATACTCGCCGTATCGCCGTATTCATATTTTTTGAAAAATCCGTATCGCCGTATTGCCGTATCGGTATCACCGTACCCGTATCGCGTATCCGTGCAACACTGTCTGATACCATGAAAGTAGAAAAGACTCAACGCGATGCATTGATCAGAGAAAATTACAAGAATATATAGGTCTCTCTTCCCTCAATCTCTCAACCAATTTATAGAAACAATGTAATTAGTTTTGAGGATAAGAAGGTTCTTATTTGGTCATAGGAGACCGGCAATGCAGAAGGAAAAAATGTTATTATAAATGAAGCTGCTCTAGGAATGATAAAACCAAGAAGCTCGAAGTAGGGATATGGAAGATCTATGGAAACAAGAGGCGTTAGTGTACCAAGTAGCCATTCAGAGACTTCAACATGTAAAATTATTGATGGAAGATGATACGTGTGATGTAGTGCCCAACTGTGATGGAAGATGATACGTGCAAGCCAAAGTTAGTAGCAACTTGGGAAAGGCTAAGGAATTTGGAGAGCAACAATGTTAAGTCTATTAAACTAGGGACATAGTCGAAACCCAGTGGTGCCTAGCAGGGCTTACACTTACGTAGAAACGAATGATGCAACGAATGTGTGCACTTATTGGAGGTTAATGAAAAGATAGCTACAAAGAAGCGCAATGAGTGGTTCAATCAAGCTAGACCAATGGTGCCTATAGGAAAAGTTTGGAAAATGAAATGAAGCACAGATGAGATGAATGATACTTCAAATATTGCCGACCATCATGAAAAAACAGAAAAGGGCAGTAATGATTGTGATGCTGTGGATATCAACATGGTATTTGTGTTGCCTTCTAAATTATGTGCTCTTGAAACTGAAGTTACCAAGATCTAGGCCCCAATAATGCTATATTTGAGAAGCTGAAAAAGCATGGACAACATTTGAAGCCATTATTCATCAAAGGACATATATATATGGCAAGCCAGTTGGACATGTGCTTGTTGATGGTGGTGCTGGAGTTAATGTCATACCGTTCTCATTGTTTTCTCAATTGGGTCGAGATGAGAGTGATTTAAATAAAACTAATATGTAACTCAATGGTGGGTTCTTAGGATAATTAGCTGAAGCAAAAGGTATTATTTCGATGGAACTCAAAGTTGGGAGCACTACGGGACTGGTCATATTTGCCGAGTGCCTAGGGCACTCGGCGAAGCCTCTTTTGCACTCGGCAAAGGCTTCGCCGAGTGCCACACTCGGCGAACCCCACTCGGCACTGAACGTGTCGGCGACGTGAGGGTTCGCCGAGTGCAATTTATCGGGCACTCGGCGAAGTCTTTGCCGAGTGCAATATAGACTTCGCCGAGTGCCACGTATAGCACTCGGCGAAGTCCACGGTTGACGGCCGGGGTAGCCGTTAACGGGACTTCGCCGAGTGCCCCACGTGGCACTCGGCGAAGGGGGTGTGCCGAGTGCCACGGGGGCACTCGGCGAAGGTGGCTCGGGGGGGGGGGGGCACGTGGCGCGAGGGGGGTTCGCCGAGTGCCCCACGTGGCACTCGGCGAAGGGGGTGTGCCGAGTGCCACGGGGGCACTCGGCGAAGGTGGCTCGGGGGGGGGGGCACGTGGCGCGAGGGGGGTTCGCCGAGTGCCCCACGTGTTGATTGCAAACACCGTGGCACTCGGCAAATATCTGTTTTCCGGTAGTGGAGCAAAACAGTGTTGATTGCTTTCTTTGTTGTTGACATTAAGGGTCAGTACAATATTCTGTTAGGGTGTGATTGAAAGCAATATTTTGGAAGTCCGATGACTTAGATACCTCATCCAGGTAATGGAAGGCTGCACCACCTCTTTAACTGTCTCACAATCAAACTTATTCAATATATTATTCAGTGGTACCTAAAATCATCTAAGATTATATTTTGACTTTTGAGTTCCAATCTACCAAGTTATTGAGAACTAAAACAGAAGAGTTTGATATCAAGATTTCAAAACTGTAAATGTAAACAGAATTTTAAAGATGTGAAAGGAAAACATACTTTTACTCCGGAGACAACAACACACCACTCTTTTCAATTTTCGGAAACATTCATATCTGCACCAATATATGCAAAATGTTGGTTTGTTGAGTAGGGTTAAATACGAATTTTTGTTTCATGTGGCATTCAGATTTCCATGTCAGGCAGGAGTAACAAGTTGTTTCATTTGTGTTTTAGATGTGAGTGTTCTGAAGGGGAGAAGTAGATCATATCTACACTTCACTCACTATATAGAGTATTATGCAGACTTCGTCCATAAAGTTTTTCGAAGGGTAATTGTAACTTGCTATTCTCAAAACATGTATGTGCTCTTAAACTGTAGTCCAGAAAACTTTAGCATCCACAATATCAATAACAAGGAACAGTACATGAATAGTATTTTTATTTTTATTGTAGCGTTAATACAGGCACACTACTAGTTAATGTAATTAGTTTTGAGGACAAGAAAGTTCTTATTTGGTCATAGCAGACCGGCAATGCAGAAGGAAAAATGTTATTATAAATGAAGCTGCTCTAGGAATGATAAAACCAAGATGCCCGAAGTAGGGATATGGAAGATCTATGGAAACAGGAGGCGTGCAAGCGAACCAAGAATTTTATAATGGGGGTACAAAATTAAACGTAATACAAAACACATATATAATAATGGGGGTAAATTATTAGGTTTTAAAATCTATGAGCAGGCATACAATCGATCCTGGAAAGGTAGAATCGATCGGAAATCTAGAAGAACCCACATGTAAAAGAGATGTGCAAAAGTTGTTAGGAAAAACTAACTACTTGAGACGATTCATATCTAATCTTGCACGGAAAATTGAATCGTTTGTTCCTTTAATTTGGTTAAAACATGAAGCCGAATTCGTTTGGTGGGATGAACAGCAAGAAGCTTTCAAAAGTATTAAACATTACCTATTGAACCCTCCACATAGGCGCCAAGTGTCGAAAGCGATTTAGATTAAACATGGTGATGCATTTTCTTAAAGCTGAACACTTGAATTCGGAAAAAAGCAATATTAATTGAAAGCTTGTGTTTCTAAGGGATGAGCCAATACACAATAGACGTGTCATTCTTGCTGTAATATTTACTCTTGATTGACATTTGCTGTAATCTTATCCCAAAACAGGGTCACTATACACAGTAAGCATCCATGAATGCATAATTGAAATTCAGTGAAGTTTGGCCAATATATTGAAATTTGTTCTGAGTAAGAAGTATAATTGTTGGTATCATCAACGTAATCTTCGTGAAAAATTTCAGTGAATATTATGTTTTTGAACAATAGAATTGTTTCAAAAACAGAGTGGCATGTGTTGATATTAGTTTTTGAGCTCCTTTTCTTCAGGATGTGAGCAAAAACAGAGCATCAAGATAAAGGAAGGAGAGACAAGTACAGAGATTGAATAGGATATGTGATGAGGGAAATATAGAATCAGTTGTTTCAAAATAAGTTGTTTAGATTTTATTGTCAGTTTAGGACTCACAAGGTTGTTGGCTGGTTTAAAGAAAAATTATGATTCAACAGATCATTCTCATTTTTTATCAATGTTTTTTCAAGCAAATTAGTTGTAGTTTCTGCTCAATTATGGTTGCCTGGAGTTTGAGTGTTCTTTTCCGTTTTGCGCTAAAAAGCGGTCGACTTGCCTACACGAAAGAGAGGTCATCTTTGCTGCTTTGCTCAAAAAGCAGTCGCTATTCATCACGAAAGACGGTATTTGTTTTGTGTTTATTTTTAGGTATCAACAATATTTACATGCGTCATTTTTATTGTAAATTGTGACAATTCATTCTGAATACAAGTGAAAGCAAATAGAAACCATAATTTGTATTCATGTTTGTCTTTTTTTGTGAACCTAAATAATAACATCCACAACACGTGATAGTACTTATTGCTAGGAATCATAAATTAATCGGTTGGGATACTAAGATGACCATTATTTGAATGGAAATGGTTGGAAAAGTAGAAATAGTAAACTAGGTTTGTATTTCTGACCAGCCATTCACCACCGAAAAACATGATTTTGCTAAGTGACATAGGCACTAGGTGAAGGCTTCACCGAGTGCCACACTCGGCGAAGCACACTCGACAGACTCGCTATAGGCACAGACGGGTTCACTGAGTACCAAATTTAACACTCGATGAAAAACGAGAGTAATGGGGGCGTGACAGACATTTTGCCGAGTACCCGAAGTTTGCCTTTGGCAAACAAAAAAGTAAAAACAAAAAAAAAGTAAAAAATGTGCCGAGAGGGCAGGTTCGGCTAACCCGGAGCCAATCGGAGATGCAGCGGTCGTGGAAGGAGTGGGAGCAGGGCATCATCTTCAGCTTGTCGTCCGCCTCGAAATCCTCCAGGCACACGGTGCACTCCACCTGCCTCGCGTCCGCCGCCTTCGTCTCCGGCAGGGCAAGGACGGCGTCGCGCGAGGCCCCGATCGGAGCGGCAGGAAGGACGCCCCTGACAACGACGCGTCCGGGCTCCCTCCGCCGAAGGAACCGAGACGACAATCGCGTCGTCAAGTATTGCAC
Organism: Zizania palustris; assembly: GCA_019279435.1. NCBI lineage: Eukaryota > Viridiplantae > Streptophyta > Magnoliopsida > Poales > Poaceae > Zizania > Zizania palustris. The sequence continues at coordinate 44,825,683 of JAAALK010000081.1, forward strand.
ATCGTCACGCATAACTAGAGTGATTGTGATGTTAGGGTTCCCCTGTAGTTCTTCTATTGTCAATGACCGAGTAAGTCATACTTCTCGTCGTCCTCTTCGTTCAGCCGGAGCCTGAGAAGGAACTGGATCCATCTGCAGCTTTCCCCTCCCGCTAGCTGCTGCCTGCTGGTACGGCGAGTTGGGACGATCGATGGTTGATGGGAGTAAACCCTAGTTTCTGCTGCGAATAGAGGATGCGGAATTGCGGATGGAAATGCACCAACCTGTTCGCACCAGATTTATAGCAAGAGCCCGGGAGGCAGTCCGAGGTGGATTCGAAATCGGAATCCATCATCAAATCGGACTGATCGGAGGCAGTCCGAGGTGGATTCGAAATCGGAATCGCTCGTCATGTCGGATCGAGCTGAGGTATGTTGTTTCGATCTTGCTTCGTCTTTTGGCCTTGTCCCCTTCCTGTTCCTTGCAATTCTTGGCAAGTATAGTGCAGATTAGCTTGCTTGAGTTGATTTCATGCATAGTAATTGGTTAGGTGAGTGTTCATAATCATAGTTAGCTTCTTGAGATACTCCTTTGTTTCAAAATAAGTTGTTTAGATTTTGTTGTCAGTTTAGGACTCTACGAAAATACAGACAAGGGTGCTGGCTGGTTTAAAGAAAAAATTGTGATTCAACAGATCAATCTCAATTTTGATCAATGTTTTTTCATGCAAATTAGTTGTAGTTTCTATCTTTCTGCTCAATTATGGTTGCCTGGAGTTTGAGTGATCTTTGCGGTTTTGCGCTGAAAAGCGGTCTACTTTCCTAACAAGCTAAATACCCTAACAAGCTATAGTAGTTGGCTAGTTGCTGCAACATACACCGCTTTACAAGAACATAATGCCACAACCTTTTTCTTTTAGGACAGCCAAGTGATCATACTTTCTCCCAATACAAAGAAAACACCACTTATGCCCGTTCCATTGTCCTAGTCTCCTGCCATGTCACTATCACAAAACACCACTTTTGGTTTTAAGATCTCCGTAGGAGAGGGGGACCGAGTCCCTCTCCTCCCCTAAGACTCGTACTCCCAAAACAAACTCGCTCTGGTCTACCGTGCACCCTGATCGGGGGCACCCCAACCACTATTGTTGAGGGGCCCCTGCCGCACAACGCCTATATTTAATGGGAAGAGGTCCTAGTGCACAAGGTTCTGCTGTCTGTCGTAGTTGTCCTCAATCTCGACCCCTAAGACACCTGATCTACTCAGGTGCTGCAACGGTGAGAAGCCTCCCTCACATCCACACCGGCCACGACGGACTTCACCACCACAACACGAAAGCCATTGCGGGTTCATCCTCTTCACCTACTAAACCCAAAGGTGTGTACACTCATCTGTTTTCCTCTCTGTTTCATCAGAACTATGACATTGTCTACCTAGAGATCACCTGAGCTATTCTATCAATGGTATCAGAGTAAGATAGTGGTCTAGGCTAGAATAGGGCTAAGGGCAATGTCGGTTTCCCCAAGCTAACACCCCAACACACTCAAAAATCCTATATGAACCCTAAGATTTCCCGCTGCAAAGACCAAAAAATTCCCATACAAACCCCGCAATAAGAAACCCCTAAAAGGCATTCGGTTCGACCGAAGAAGAAAGAACCAGAAGAAAAAAATAACCCTAACCTATGACATAAGGGCGTGGGGAAGGGGACTTACCTCGCGCGCACCGGATCTGGCTTGCCAGAGTCTGGGAAGATGACCTGACTGTCGTAGCTTGCCATCGCTCATCGACGAGTGAGGACGCGCGCTCGGGCCCCGTTGATTAGAACTAACGTGGGTCGGCTTGACAAAGCCCCGCTCACCCTCGGGTGAACGGGGCTCCAACGAGCAAGCTCACAGGACGTGCTCCAACCGCTCATCCAGTGAGTGAGCACGGGAGGGTACTTTGTGCAAAGCCCCTCTCCATGCTACCGCTTCATCTGCCTCTAGGATGTGATGGTCTCGACTCATCGAGGATTTGTGCCGCGTGCCCGCTTCACCTTGCCCACTAAAACCATAGTGGAAGGCGCTGGCACAATGTGTTCTGAGGTTGCGGTGGTGGTAGAGGCATGTGCACTAACGAGGGAAACTTGTACTTGAGGTTTTGGGGTATTTCTCAGTCGTTGGTGGCTTATGCATGATTTTTTCGTTGAATTTGGGATTTGATATGGTAATCTAGTTTTGGTGGAATGTGCATGATTAAATTTGGGTGGAATATGCAAGAATTATGTTGGTAAGGTGAGTTTGGAGATTGTCTTGCTTAATTGGGTCGTGTGGTTGGATTTCCCAGGAGGTTGATGGCTGCCTACATGGCGAAGCTCTTCTCTAGATCAGGCTGGTTATTGGCTTGGATTGAAGCAATGTACCGGGAAGAGATGGTCTGTCCCAAATTTGTGTATCCAGAGTCGGGTTTTAGCAACGCCCTGAGACGGTACAAGCTTATGCAAATTTTGTCGTAGTTAATTTGAATTGCAGACATTTGTTAATGTGTGTTTTCATGCGTCGATGTAATCATAGAATTTCATTGTTTCATCTATATGTGTTTGAGTACATAAAATAATTTATGTGACATCTTTGATTTGATGTTGGGTAGGATTTGGAACATGATCTGTTCAACGATTCTGCTACTCTTTTGGATGTGCATCCATGATAAGTACAGATACCTATTTTTACTTAGGATATGCTTTATGATGCATTAGATCTCTTGCACTTGGTTTAATATTGCGACCAAATATATCCAGGTTATTTAATCTCTAAAAAGTATTTATTACTTAGCTTTTATTTTGATAGTGTATAGAACCTTTATTTTGAGGAATGCAAATGTGCAATTGATGGGTGTCATCACCACAGAGAAAATTTGCTTGGCTTGGAATTCTTGTTAGACATCAGTGAACATAGTGAATTACGAGATGCAATGGGTGTCATCACCACAGAGAAAATTTGCTTGCCTTGGAATTCTTGTTAGAGATCAGTAAACATAGTGAATTACGAGATGCAGACAACATTTGATCTCGAGCATAAAACATGCTACTCGTGTTTGTTGCATATTGCCCACTGCAAAATGTGTAAAAACCATGCATGATAATATATTAACTTTCCGTTCCTCTCAATTCAGGTGACAATTTTTTGGATGCCCGAGCAGTATAGCTAAAGCCTAGAGGAGAGGAGACAGCAGTATGTGTATGGCATCACCTTGCCGCGCGTCTAACTCGCCTAGGCGTTTGGAAGGGGTAGGTCACCTCACCTTATTGTCGTAAGAACACTGAATTTGATCTCAACCCAAGTGGGGAATCTGATTGGTTTAAGGATTTTTTTGGTAATGAACCTTGTGCAGGTATAATGTTTTCTTGAGCAATTATTTGGTCTGTGATTTCTGTACTATCCAGCATTGGTCAAGATGGTGAGCATACACCTATGTATTCAGTTTCGAAATCAAAGCAACAAGGTTGGTAGTAAGATAAGCTACAATCTTTGATTCTCTCGAATGCTTGCACATGTCAAACTATTTTAGATTTTAAGCTGATTGCAGAGTTTCACTTCTATTACGCCCTTTACCTAATACCTTCCTGCATACATTATTTTTTATGGAGGCTTAGTCCATCTATATTAATATATTATAATGTCAATGTTTTTTCCATTAGTGTATGTTATGTTATTCTTGGTTGATGGTAAATATTGCTTTACATTCCCTGTTCAATCATTATTACTTGCATTCTGATGTGATGAAGTCTGATGTATGTTTTGCAGGTTTTGGTTTCGCCGTGGGGTGTGATGAAGTCTGATGCATGTGTTTCTGACTATTTGATATGTAAGCCTGATGCAATGGTGCTTCAAGGTCTGAGTTGGATGGGAACACCAAAGCATGCCTACTGATGCTTATGCATTTAGTCCCATATTTGCAGCTTTGTGTTTTTAACTATTTTCCTTGGATGATTGTATTATTTAAATGCATCCTATTTATAATTCTTTTGCTTTTAGGTGTGTAATTGTTTCAAGTTGTTTCATTTGTGTTATGTGAGTGTTTTGAAGGGGAGAAGTAGATCATATCTACACTTCACTCACTATATAGAGTATTATGCAGACTTCGTCCATAAAGCTTTTTGAAGGGTAATTGTAACTTGCTATTCTCAAAACATGTATGTGCTCTTAAACTGTAGTCCAGAAAACTTTAGCATCCACAATATCAATAACAAGGAACAGTACATGAATAGTATTTTTATTTTTATTGTAGCGTTAATACAGGCACACTACTAGTTAATGTAATTAGTTTTGAGGACAAGAAAGTTCTTATTTGGTCATAGCAGACCGGCAATGCAGAAGGAAAAAATGTTATTATAAATGAAGCCGCTCTAGGAATGATAAAACCAAGATGCCCGAAGTAGGGATATGGAAGCGTGCAAGCGAACCAGGAATTTTATAATGGGGGTACAAAATTAAACGTAATACAAAACACATATATAATAATGGGGGTAAATTATTAGGTTTTAAAATCTATGAGCAGGCATACAGATCGATCCTGGAAAGGTAGAATCGATCGGAAATCTAGAAGAACCCACATGTAAAAGAGATGTGCAAAAGTTGTTAGGAAAAACTAACTACTTGAGACGATTCATATCTAATCTTGCAGGGAAAATTGATTCGTTTTTTCCTTTAATTTGGTTAAAACATGAAGCTGAATTCGTTTGGTGGGATGAACAGCAAGAAGCTTTCAAAAGTATTAAACATTACCTATTGAACCCTCCACATAGGCGCCAAGTGTCGAAAGCGATTTAGATTAAAAATGGTGATGCATTTTCTTAAAGCTGAACAGTTGAATTCGGAAAAAAGCTATAGTAATTGAAAGCTTGTGTTTCTAAGGGATGAGCCAATACACAATAGACGTGTCATTCTTGCTGTAGTATTTACTCTTGATTGACATTTGTTGTAATCTTATCCCAAAACAGGGTCACTATACACAGTAAGCATCCATGAACGCATAATTGAAATTCAGTGAAGTTTGGCCAATATATTGAAATTTGTTCTGAGTAAGATGTATAATTGTTGGTATCATCAACGTAATCTTCGTGAAAATTTCAGTGAATATTATGTTTTTGAACAATAGAATTGTTTCAAAAACAGAGTGGCATGTTATGATATTAGTTTTTGAGCTCCTTTCCTTCAGGATGTGAGCAAAAACAGAGCATCAAGATAAAGGACTGACGTACTGAATGCAAATTTTATTGAACACATGGCGGGCACGATGGGGCGAGACGAAGACACGATGCTGTGGCGTAGAAGGACGGGGCATCGCGGGGTGCAAGGGTGGTGTCGAGGCGTGGCTCAGCAATGGAGAGCCCCACGCAGTGCTACAAGATGGGGCGGCACGCGGTGCCATAGGGTAGGGCGGCAGCATGGTGGGGTGGCACGTGGCACCGCAGGGTGGGATAGCGGCACAACGGGGTGACCCGGGGTGGCACCACAATGGGGCACCATGGGGTAGGACGACGACATGGTGGGGCGGCACAGGGCGGCGCAACAACGGGGCGACACGAGTTCGAGCGATGCTGGGCGGCGCTGGTACAGGGCGACGCAGGGTGGTGCCACAGCAGGGCGACGTCAGATAGATCGGCACTCAGCGTGATGAGGAGGCTCGGCGTCGTATGTGTATTATTAAGAGAATTTATTGATTGCTTTATTTGGAGTTATGATGAAATGCCTGGTTTAAGTAGAGATTTGGTAGAGCATAAGCTGCCCAATAAACTCGATTTTAGGTCGCATAAGCAAGCAGCCTAGGCGATTTAATCCTAAAATATATGACCACATCAAAGAACAATTTGAGTGATTGTTGAAAGCTTGGTTTATTTGGCCATGTATATATGAAGAATGGATTTCTAATATTGTTCATGTTGAAAAGAAAAATATCGGTAAGATTAGAACATGCATTAATTTTAGGGATTTAAATAAATCTATCCCAAAAGATGAGTATCCTAAGCCCATGGCCAACATGTTATATTAATTAGTAATGCTTCTGGATATAAAGTGATTTGCTTTTTAGATGGTAATGTCAGTTATAACCAGATTTCTATAGCCAAAGAAGATGTGTTTAAGATTGTAATTCGTTGTCATGGTTTTGGGTTAAAAATATAGGGTCTACATTCCAACGAGCTATGAACTTATTTTTCATTATTTGTTGGGTATTGTAGTAAAAATATATATTGATGACGTAGTTGTTAAATCAGATGGATTTGATCATAATTTAGTCGATTTATGTTTGTCTTTTGAGAGAATGAATCGGTAGCGGTTAAAATGAACCCACTCAAATGTGCTTTTGGTGTACCGACTGGTAAATTGTTAGGTTTTAAAATCTATGAGTAGGCATACAGATCGGTCCTAGAAAGGTAGAATCGATCGGAAAGCTAGAAGAACCCACATGTAAAAGATATGTGCGAAAGTTGTTTGGAAAAACTAACTACTTGAGACGATTCATATCTAATCTTGCGGGGAAAATTAAATCATTTGTTCCTTTACTTCGGTTAAAACATGAAGCCGAATTCGTTTGGTGGGATGAACGGCAAGAAGCTTTCAAATCGCATACCCCTTATCTAAATCCCAAAACAGGGTCATTATGCACAATAAGCATCCATGAACGCATAATTGAAATTGAGTGAAGTTTGGCCAATATATTGAAATTTGTTCTGAGTAAGAAGTATAATTGTTGGTATCATCAACGTAATCTTCGTGAAAAAAATGTAGTGAATATTATGTTTTTGAACAATAGAATTGTTTCAACAACAGAGCGGCATGTGTTGATATTAGTTTTTGAGCTCCGTCTTTCCTTCAGGATGTGAGCAAAAACAGAGCATCAAGATAAAGGAAGGAGAGACAAGTACAAAGAGAGTTGGAGGTATGCTTTGCTAGCTGTGTTAGATATTGAATAGGATGTGTGATTAGGGAAATATAGAATCAATTGTTTCAAAATAAGTTGTTTAGATTTTGTTGTTAGTTTAGGACTGTACGAAAAGTACAAGCGCATACTGCCCATTGGAGAACTATGCCTTGCAAAAGGATAATCAGCATGGAGGAATTAAGGGTCCCTTTGGTTCTGATTCTTGAAAGTGATTCACGTCCAAAAATCTGGAATCCGAACAAAAGGGTCCAAAGGAGAAGGGATTTCAAAAAATTTGCCGATTCCCGCAGTGTAATTCTGAAGCTGCTCTCCTCCCTGATTCCCATCGATTCCAGCCCTTGGACCCCCGAAACCCTCTCCCGACCCCTCTCTCCTCGTGACCCCCTCTCTCCCCCGCAACTCTCTCCACCTCACAAACGCTAGTCGGTCACCGCCTCCCCCACCGGCTACCTCCCCCGCCGGCCCACTCCTCCCGCCGGACCACTCCTCCCACCGAACGCTTCCCCCACCGAACGCTTCCCCCACCGAACGCCTCCCTCACTGAACGCCTCCCCCGTTGAATGCCTCCTCCGCTAGGTGCCTCCCTCGACGGCTGTAACAGCCCCAGAATTAAAAATAAAATAAAAATGATTGAAAAGAAATTTTTGAATAAAAAGGAATTATTTAATTAAAGAAAAGGTTAAAAGAACCCAATAAAAATAAAACAGGGGGAAATATTTCAAATTTGAAGCTGGAAAATTTATGGTGGAATCTAGAGGCCAAAAACTATTTTTGAGAATTTTAACATAATTCTAGCAACAGTGCCTCAAGCTCTAAATAAATATATGAATTTATGGAATTATTTTAATCAGAAATACAATTTTAAATGACAGTGGGCCGCCTCCCTCCTTTCTCCTCGGCCCGGCCCAGTCCAAGACCGCGCCCACCGACAGGCGGGACCCACCTGTCGGCGCGCCCTCCTTCGCTCCCCGCCCGCTCGCATCAGCTAAGTCCCACCCGCCAGCCTCACAAGTGCACCTCCCTCTCGCTGCCACCCTAGCCCGCTCGTCAGCCGCACGCGTTCGCCCTCGGTCTCTGGTAGCCTTGGCCCACCTGTCGGCGTACTTGGTTTCACCAGCACCCACTGACATGTGGCCCCCACATGTCAGCATCTTCTTCCCCGATGGAAACCGCCCCCTTTCTGAAAGCCGACGATCTCCTTCCAAATTCCGCCGCCACTCGTCGTCGTGCGCAAAATTAGACCTAGGATCCCCTTCCCCGACCTCCGGCGATCTCATTCCACATAGGATCGACGCATTTTCTCCATAGATGGCAAGGACCCGAGTACATGGAAAGCTCACCGGAGCATTTTTGGAATTCCCTCGGATCCCCTCCGATCGCCTACCGTTCCTCGCCGCCGGTGACCCCTATAAAAGCCCTCGGCCTCACCGCTCTTCGCCCACACCTCCAAAGCCCTAACCATCGCAATCCCGAGCGCCGTCACCCTCACTCGCGTTTTTCCCCTGTTTTCCCTCCAGCAAGCCCTTGACGGCGCTCTGAGCCACCGCTGCCCTCGCCGAGGCCACCGCCGGGACCGTCGTCGCCCCCTCTACCCTGGCCCCACCTCCGTTGGACCGGATCACCGTCAGATCACCGCGCCGCCGTCATACCCGAGGCCCTCCTCCGCCCCTTCTCACCGCCGATTGCCGCCGGTCATTTCTCGCCGCCACCGCCGGTACGCCTGAGCTCCCCTTGCCTTCTTGGTTCCGTTTTAGGCTCTAGCCCGACCGGGTAACCCGCGCCACCGCCGGAAACCCTCGCCGCCGCTCGGCCGGAGTTGGGGACGAAGCCCCCTGGCTCCCTCGAGCCACCACCGTGACGGATCGAATCGCGACTGTCGGATCCGAGGGGGACGGCCACGATTAGAACCCAAGATCGAGGGCCCAGATTGCATTGACCGAAGTTGACCGGTATCAGGCAATCTGAGCCCTTCAATCTCATTTAAGCCTCCCGCCCCGCCGCTAGCCTTTGGGTCTAGATCAGACGGCCCACAGCGATCGGGTCCACGGGAATAGTTACCCCGCGCACAGTGGGTTCGGTCCACCGTAGACCAGAGCTATTTTAATTCAGAAAATTGATTTTAGAAATTCCAGAAAATCTATTTAAGCTTTAAAAATTCACATCTTGCTCAAATTAACTCCAAATTTGACCATTTCAATTCTGGAAAATTTATCTTTTTTTCCTCTACACTTTCATACAATAAAAACAATATGTTTATATGGCACAAAGTATTCTTATTAAAATATAAAGAAAAGTCCCCTTTAGGATTTAATTGATAGTTCATTTAAATAATTCAGAAAAACCTTTGATAATTTATATATTAAATTCAAAGGACTTAATGACTTTATCTCCCCTGTTTTAATGCAATAAAAATAGCATGTTCACTCTGCCCACTTTATTCTATTAAATAATAATGCAAAAGCCCTTTTTAGGATATTTAATTAATTCATATAATAAAAAGTCCACACTTTATGAAAATGTCCTAAACACTTATATAACAACTTCAGAAGACATAATAACTTAATTTCACTCTTTCCACTTCAATAAGAACATTAAGGCTAATCTTGTACTTTTTAATTCATCTCTAAAAAGGGAAAATAAAACCCCCTTAGGAAAAATAATTATATCAAGTTATAAAATTCAGGAACCTCTTTAAAACTTAATCTTAAATATTAAGTAATAAATTCGTAGAACTTAAAACCCTATCTCCTTTAATTAATCCAACAAAACATGTATGCTTGATTTTGGGTTGTTTATTGAATGGTGTGTTTACTTTTCCGTATCGAGAAGACTACTACGCCGTCGACGATCCAAAGTCTTATCCCGAGGTTCCACCTTCACCATTCGCGGAGCAAGGCAAGTCACAACCCCCATTTTGATCATCATTGAGCCCAGTTTTCATAATTACCGCTATAACTCATAGGAATTAAATATTGCATTAGTCTGATATCAAGCCCTACATTATATTTATTAGATCCCTGTCCTTGTGTGTAAACACAAGCCATGCTTATTGAGCCTGAACTCCTTGTCACTCTACAATACTATATTAGTTAGTGTCCAATGTACCAACACAACTACTATAGGGTAAAGAACGAGTCGTAGATAGATGGATTCTGCTATATGTTTTACCACGTTATTCTCGTCTCTGGATTCTGTTGGAGTTGGTTGTGTCATAAGTGTGGTGGGTTCCGGGTGCAAGCTCGGGCATTGGTTGGTCGCACCTGGGGCACTATAAGGACCGGTATGCGGGATCCGTTGCAAAGCACTTCCGTACTAACCACAAGTCTAGTGGGTAAGTCCTAACTAGAGGTATGGATCGTACCAACTTGGAACACTATAGTGGAGGGGTACAAGGGGCAAGCCTGCGGGTGACTTGTATCGACGTGGCTCAAGGAGGGGTAAGGCGTGGCCCGAAGTGACTGGGAAACCTTACGAAACCTATAAGAGGGTGTTATCGAATTGGTGCGTTCCATGCTGAAGGTTTTGGCACGAGCTTCTCGTGACAAGAGTCATTTAACACACTGCGGTGTGCGGCAAATGAGTGCATTGTGGGTACAGTAGTACACCTCTGATCAGAGTAATAAATCTTTTCGAAAAGCCGAGCCCACGGTCAAGGGCGGGTTGTGTGACCTCTCGCAGTTAGTTTACTTTTATGTGAATGTTTGAGTTATTCATGGCATGTAAGGACTGTTGAGCGAGGGTGAGCTGACTGTACCCCTCGAGGTAGAAGATGATGAAAGATGATGCACGACTCATGTTTACTTTTCTGCAATAATAACTTGATTACATTAATTGCTTTACAAATTGGGCTTTTCCGCAAAAGTAAGCCACTGCCTTCCTTGTTATTACCTTTCATTATAATTGCATTCGGTGGCTTGCTGAGTACGATTGTACTCACCCCCGTTGACTTACACCACCAGAGACAGTCTACTACGAGGAGGGCGAAGGTCTGGAGTAGCGACCCAGTCAAGGCACGAGACTGGAAGAAGGCGTTCATCTAGAAGATTTATTTTATTAGTTTCTCTTTATTTAACTCTTTTGTGTTAATATGGTCTACGAATCATGATTGATTGGCGTATTGTACGCAGTCGTGTGATGAACATCTTGTATTTATTGATTTTCTATGGAATTTCAATAAATTCTCGGTTTTATTAAATCGGGGCGTGATAGCGGCCCACTCCTCCCGCCTAACGCCTCCCCCGCCTGACGCCTCTCCTTTCGGACACCTCTCCTGCCGTCCACCTCCCCGGCGGCCCACTCCTCCCACCGGGCACCTCGTCCGCCGGCTACCTTCCCCGCCGACCCACTCCTCCCGCCGACCATCTCCCCCAGCGACCGCCTCCACCGACTTGCTTTATAGGATCTAATCACATCAATTTTCTGAATCTTTTTTTTCTGTTTTTCTTGGTTGTCGATTATCCAATGCAAGTTTTAGTTCTTTGTTAATGCATGGAAAAGTAAGAAAGTTATTTTCTGATTCACTGTAGAAGTTTGATCTATGGCTCGAATGGTGCCTTTAATATTACATTGGTAATCACTTGTCATTTGTCGAATAATCCTTGGATTTGGCTCTAAGGATGAATAATTGATTATAATAGCAAACTCGCCCTTGTGTATTATTAGGTTTCAGATGGAATTCAAACTATAAAATTTTGAATAAAAGAGAGAAATTTAATAATTTTTCACGGCTAAGAAATAACTTCAAAATTTTTAATTCATATAACATTGACAAACATGATAAATTCAATTTCAAAATGGTCATCTACGTATTAATGCGATTAATAAGCATATAAATAGAAATGCAAGCCTTTAGGGGCATAACAGATATTTATTACATAATCCACAGTTGAAAGCTGTTTCAGCAAATAACTTTCAGCTTTCCGACAACTGACAGTTCACAACAGCTTTTCCACAGCTGACAGCAGAAATCAGATTTTCAAGAATGCACTGCTGAACCAAACACACCATAAGTGTCCTCGATCGCTTTTTGGATATGGCCAATATATATATTGAAATTCGTTATGACTAAGAAGTATAATTGTTGGTATCATCAACGTAATCTTGGTGAAAAATTCAGTGAATATTATGTTTTAGAACAATAGAATTGTTTCAAAAGACAGAGGGGCATGTGTTGATATTAGTTCTTGAGCTCCTTCTTTCCTTCCGGGTATGGATGAAAATGAAAAGGATAATTTCTGTCTGAATCTGAAAAAATGGTTTCAGATCCAGATTTTTTTTGGATACGAATTTTTTCGGATTCATATATTTGCAACCCTAGGTCAAGCATACAGAGAACAACTGCACGGGACAGGCCATGGGCCCACACTGTTAGCAGGCCGATCATTAAGGAGAATGAAGAAAAAAAGAAAGAAAACAAAAAAGAAAACAAAGAAAAATAAATATGATGTTGCCGATCAAGTGTCGTAACTAATTTCTTTAAAATATCATTGTATTTAGTGGATGATGACTAAAAATAGACTCAAAAATATAAATATTATTTTTCAATAAATTTTGGTTTACTATTTCAAGCACTTGCAGTTATAATTTTGCCTATAACAATTTAAATCCTTAAAACACACTTTATGAATTAAAAAAATAAACTGACCCAGAAAAATACCAAATTTTTACATGAGATAATATATGTTGTGTGTTGATCATAGAAAAATTATCAAATTCAAACGAAGATTTAACTATTGATTTGCTTTTAAACCCAACTCATTCTCTCTTTAAATCTTTATTAGTCTTGGGAGAATCTCAAACTTTCTTAACATCGTAGATGATAACTTTATCGAAACATTTTTAATTGTTTATCATAGCATATATGTATCATATCATAACACCACAACAAGTCCCGTATTTTTCAGACTTCATTTGATTTTTTAGAATTAAAAAAGCATTAAGCTCTACGTTGCCGATCGAGTATCATAACAAAGTTTTTTTAAAAAAAATCATTCAATTTAGTGGATAATGACTAAAAATGTACTCGAAAATATAAATATGATTTTTCTATAAATTTTGGTTTAATATTTTAAGCACTTGCAATTCAACTTTTACCTATAACAATTTAAATCCTAGAAACACACTTAATAAATTTAAAATAGTAAACTGACCCAGAAAAATACCAAATTTTAACATGAGATAATATATGTTGTGTTTTGATTATAGAAAAAGTTTCAAATTCAAATAAAGTTTTAACTATTGATTTCATTTTAAACCCAACTCATTCCCTCTTTAAATCTTTATTAGTCTCACGAGAATCTCAACTTTCTTAACATCGTACGTGATAACTTTCTCGAATTTTTTTAAAAATTTTTATCATAACATATATGTATCATATCATAACACCATGACAAGTCTCTTTTTTCATACTTTATTTGATTTTTTCAGAATTAAAAAATAATTAAGCTTTGCATTGTCGTTCGAGTGTCGTAACCAAATTTTTTAAAAAATTCATTCAATTTAGTGGATAATGACTAAAAATGGACTCAAAAATATAAATATGATTTTTCTATAAATTTTAAGTACTTGCAATTCAAATTTTACCAATAACAATTTAAATCCTAGAAAAAGACACTTAATGAATTAAAAATAATAAATTGATCGATAAATGTAATCTTTACTCTTGGTTGACGTTGGCTGTAATCTAATCACACGATCCTTCTTTAATTCCCAAAGGAGGGTCACTAATACATAGTAGTAAGCATTCATGAACCCTAATCTTGAAACTTAGCGCTGAAGGCTGAAGCTACTGTCATCGTCGTCGTTTCGGTCGTCGCGGTGGGTGGTCACTGGTCAGGGATGAACTGATAGACGATCTCCAGGGTCTTGAGATAACATATGTTTATTTAACTATTGATTTTCTTTTAAACCCAACTCATTTTCTCTCTAAATCGTTATTAGTCCTATGAGAATCTCCAACTTTCTTAACAATGTATATGACAATTTTCTCGAAATAATATTTTTAATTTTTTTATCATAGAATATATGTATCATATCATAACACCACGATAAGTCTTGTGTTTTTCAGACTTCATTTGATTTGTAACTTGTGTGTTGCGATTGTGAATAAATAATTATATTACTAATGATATCCGGTAAATATCTGTAACCGTATTCGTATCCGCTCTGTATCCACTCCGTATTTGTATCCGATGATATCCAGTTCCGTATCCGTATGCGGAGTATTCGAACTTAAATCCGAATCCGAAAAATATGAAAAATGATATGATATCACTTATAACTGTCTGTATCCGATCTGTTTTCATCCCTACTTCCAGGATGTGAGCAAAAACAAAGCATCGAGATAAAGGAAGGAGAAACAAGTACACGGAGAGTTGGAGGTCTGCTTTGCTAGCTGTGTTAAATACTGAATAGAATGTGTGATTTGGGAAATATAGAATCAGATGTTTCAAAATAAGTTGTTTAGATTTTGTTGTTAGTTTAGGACTCTACGAAAAGTACAAGCACATACTGCCCATATATACAGACAAGGGTGTTGGCTGTTTTAAAGAAAAAAATTGTGATTCAACAGATCATTCTCAATTTTCGTCAATGTTTTTTCCTGCAAATTAGCTGTAGTGTCCGCTCAATTATGGTTGCGTGGAGTTTGAGTGATCTTTGCCGTTTTGCGTTGAAAAGCGGTGGACTTGCCTACACGAAAGAGAGGTAATCTTTGCTGCTTTGCTCAAAAAGCAGTCGCTAATCATCGTGAAAGACGGTATTTGTTTTGTGTTGATTTTTAGGTATCAACAATATTTACATGAGTCATTTAGATCGTAAACTGTGATAATTCAAACTCAATACGGGTACTATTATGTATGCACGTTTGTCTTTTCGTTAGGTGAACCTGAATAATAACATACACGACGTGACCGTACTTATAGCTAGGAATCATAAATTAATTGGGATTCCCGGATAACCATTGTTTGAATGAAAATGGTTAATTGGAAGAATAGAAATGGTTAATTGCTTCAGACGCACAACTTTTAGAGAGTTGATAGAAAAACCAGCAAGCAGCTAGCGGCTAGCGCGCCCTACGGAGTTCTACAATACAAAATCCATACGACGTCGTGATGAATCTGCTGAGCCAACATTTTCTCAAAGTTGCAGTAAAAATTTAGATCGAGATGAGCCAAAACCCAATACACATACACGTGTTATTCTAAATGTAATCTTTACTCTTGGTTGGTGTTGGCTGTAATCTAATCACACGATCCTTCTTTAATTCCCAAAACAGGGTCACTAATACACAGTAGTAAGCATTCATGAACCCTAATCTTGAAACTTAGCGCTGAAGGCTGAAGCTACTGTCATCGTCGTCGTTTCCGTCGTCGCGGTGGGTGGTCACTGGTCAGGGATGAACTGATAGACGATCTCCAGGGTCTTGAGATCGTAATCCGCGCTCTGCTGCTTGGGGAGAGCGTGGCGGCAGAGAGGTCAGGTTCGGCTAACCCGGAGCCAATCGGAGATGCAGCGGTCGTGGAAGGAGTGGGAGCAGGGCATCGTCTTCAGCTTGTCGTCCGCCTCGAAATCCTCCAGGCACACGGCACACTCCGCCTGCCTCGCGTCCGCCGCCTTCATCTCCGGCAGGGCAAGGACGGCGTCGCGCGAGGCCCCGATCGGAGCGGCAGGAAGGACGCCCCTGACAACGACGCGTCCGGGCTCCCTCCGCCGAAGGAATCGAGCCGGCAATCGCATCATCAAGTATTCCACGCCGTCACGCATAACTGGAGTGAGTGTGATGTTAGGGTTCCCCTGTAGTTCTTCTATTGTCAATGGCCGAGTAAGTCGTACTTCTAGTCGTCCTCTTCGTTCAGCCGGAGCCCGAGAAGGAACTGGATCCATCTGCAGTATTCCCCTCCCGCTAGCTGCTGGTACGTCGAGTTGGGACGAACGATGGTCGATGGGAGTACGTAAACCCTAGTTTCTGCTGCGAATAGAGGATGCGGAATTGCTGATGGAAATGCACGAACCTGGTCGCACCAGATTTATAGCAAGAGGGAGGCAGTCCGAGGTGGATTCGGACTCAGAATCCATCATCAAATAGGACTGATCGGAGGCAGACCCAGGTGGATTCGGAATCGGAATAGGAATCGGAATCCCTCGTCATGTCGGATCGAGCTGAGGTATGCTGTTTCGATCTTGCTTCGTCTTGGCCTTGAGTTGCATTGAGTTAGCTTGCTTGCATTGAGTTGATTTCATGGATAGTTAGCGGTTAGGTGAGGGTTCATAATCATAGTTAGCTTGCACTGCTACGAATTCGATCGAGTGCCTACAAGGAAAAAGCTGAATTCACAGAGGAGTTACTGGGTATCATTAGTTCAATTAGCATGGAATTTCATGATTCAATCATTAAAGCAACATGTTTGATAATTTTAATACTTCAATAATGCAATTCAGAGAAATTTGGCCATGTTCAGTTCCAGTGTAGAGGCATTGCACAATCACATTGACCGTGCCAGGAGAATGGAGGAGACGCAGAGCCGTCCGAGGTGACGCGCATGGAGGCAATGAGCTCGGCGAGGGCGACCATCATCGGTGCTAGGGCAGGTGTAGGGGATGCGGTCCCTGTGTCCGGCGCCGAGGAAGAAGGTGCATGCTTCGGTCGGCCCGGTGGTGGTGGTGCGCGTCGTAGGGGGAAGACGCGTGAGGAGGGAGGAGAGCGCCGTGCGTGTGGCGCTGGAAGCTTTGGAGGCCGCATCGTCGGCGATTGGAGAAGGGGACACAGAGTCAGCATTGGATGGGCAGAAAGCATCGCGGACGGCGTCGACGATGGCATCCACAATGGATTCTATGGCCGCCTCATCGGGGCGGGATGTGGTGGTTGACATCGGCTGCCAGGAGTTGGGGGCGGAAGCAGTAGATCGAGGGAAATCTGATACCATGAAAGTAGAAAAGACTCAACGCGATGCATTGATCAGAGAAAATTACAAGAATATATAGGTCTCTCTTTCCTCAATCTCTCAACCGATTTATAGAAACAGAATTGGGAGGATAAGAGAGACTAGCCGTAACAAACTCCAACTAAATACAGTTTAACAGATACAATACTGATGGCAATGTTTATATTGGTGGTAAGAGGTTTGCATGGTTACCAGTAGAGCGTAAAGGTTCTGCAAGGAGATCAATCACAGATGGTATTGAGGGAACTAAGTCTAGCACTCCAAAGAATTCAGAAACAGATTTATGTGTTCAGAATGCTGTTTGTGGCCCAAAAATTAGTGAACCTGGATTAACAGAAGATAGTGTTCCTGGTATGAAAGGGAATAGTGTTGTTATAGCAAGAAAAGAAAATATGCAGGTTGGTTGCACCAGACAAAGCATCACAGGGGGCAGTACGATCAGGTCTGTTGCACCAGGCACTAAACCGCAACCTCAATGGTGTCCAACAGGGCTAACACATACTCAAAAACGGAGAGTGCAGCGGCTGCGAGCACTTGAAATCAAAGAAGAACGAGCTGAACAGAAACGTGATGAATGGTTTAATGAGGCCAAGCCAATGTTGGAGCCTGCAAAAATGACTTGGAAGGATAAGCGCACTCTATCCTTTATAGCATTTGAAATTTTAGTATGTTTAGCATTTCATATCAAGATTCCTGCCAACATTGTAATTCACATTCTATCGTCGTCTGCTTCGAGAGTGTTGAACCACTTGGACTTGGGGACATGCCAAAGTTGAGTATTAACAGACAATGTGGACTTCCTTTCAGTTACAAGCATCGCAATGGCAGAAACAATCGGATGTTCTTTCACAGCATGCACTACACCATGACATCGTTTTAGCATCATATGTATGTCAAGAAAAAATGGCATTTAACGTCCCTAAAGTTATCGGTAATGTATTCTAATAGAGCGTCTATCGGTAAAAAGCATATATAGGGACCAACTATCTGTTTGTAATGCACTGACAAAGCTGTGGAATTTTGAGGGAAGCGGTACCTCTTTGGGTCCGCGTTTATTAATTATATAACACCAATAGCCGGTGCCATGGCCGTACAAATCTCTGCATGCAGATAGGACTCAACGCCTGCTTCCTGCGTACAAAACTCAACAGCCAACTAACATGCGATATAGGTGCTGCATGTGTTATCGCATGTACTCCTGAACTATCTCAACAACTCTATCTACTCTACGCAGGCTAGAGTCCTGATCCATGCAATACTTCATACACAAGTAACATGGCTGTAGCTAAATATTGTTTCACACTCCCCCTCAATCTAAACTTCCTAAGTTCAGATTGTATTTGAAGTTCTCTAGTTTCCGGACAGGCAAGGCTTTGGTGAACCCATCAGCTACTTGATCATCTGTTGACACAAATTCGACTTCTAGCAACTTCTGTTGAACTCTTTCTCGAACAAAGTGATAATCAACTTCGATGTGCTTGGTTCTAGCATGAAAAATGGGATTAGAAGATAAGTACTTGGCACCAAGGTTATCACACCAGAGTTGTGCAGAAGAAGGGCTATCAATTCCCAATTTGGCCAGAAGAGTCTGAGTCCACATAATTTCAGCTGTCGTATTTGCTAGTGCTTTATATTCTGCCTCAGTGCTTGATCTTGACATTGTAGCTTGCTTTCTTGCACTCCATGATATTAGATTGTCTCCCAAAAATACTGCAAAGCCTCCTGTTGATCTTCTATCATCCATATTACCTGCCCAATCAGCATCAGAATAACCGCTGACCTTCATTGATTTTGTTCCGCTAATCTTCAGTCCAACATGTGTATCTTGTTTGATGTACCTGAGGATCCTTTTTACAGCTGCCCAATGAATAGTAGTAGGAGAATGCAAAAACTGGCAGACTTTATTAACTGAGAAGGCTATATCAGGTCTTGTTAGAGTTAAATATTGCAATGCTCCAACCACACTTCTATAATTAGATGCATCATTTTCTTTAAGTACTTCTCCTTCATGAACTGTCAATTTTTCACTTGTAGACAAAGGAGTACTTACAGCTCTACAGTCGGTCATGTTTACCCTTTTAAGTAGATCACCGGCGTACTTCCCTTGTGTCAATATAATGCCTTCTAATGTTTTGTTGACTTCAATTCCAAGAAAATAATGCAATTCTCCTAAATCTTTGAGAGCAAAATCTTTCTGAAGGTCCTTCAGAAGTGCAGGGACTGCCTCCTGTTTTGAACTTGCAACTATAATGTCATCTACATAAATGAGGAGAAAGATAATAACACCATTCTTGTTATAAAAGAATAAAGATGTATCAGCTTTTGAACCTTTGAACCCTAACTGACACAACTTTTGACTTAATCTGGAAAACCAAGCTCTAGGTGCTTGTTTCAATCCATACAGGGCCTTATCAAGTTTACAAACATAATTGGGGTGTGCCAAGTCTTCGAACCCTGGTGGTTGATACATAAAAACTTCCTCTTCCAGCAGCCCATGGAGAAAAGCATTCTGAACATCTAATTGTCTGAGAGTCCAACCTTGAGATACATCAATGGATAGAATAATTCTAATGGTTGCTGCTTTCACCACAGGACTAAAAGTATCTTCATAATCTATACCATACCTTTGTTTAAAACCTTTTGCAACAAGTCTGGCTTTATACCTGTCAAGGCTACCATCTTGTTTTCTTTTGATCTTATATACCCACTTGCATCCAATAACATTCCTTCCAGCCTGTGGTGGAACTAGATGCCATGTCTTGTTTCGCATGAGAGCAGAATATTCTGCATCCATGGCTTCCTTCCAATTTTTATCATGCAGTGCATCAGATAGATCTCTAGGTTCACCTGTTGAAGTCAGAAAACCATATTTGATAGTACCGTCAGTATATTTTTTCTTTCCTAATACCTCTTTGGAGTCTAGTGACAGGACATTGAGGCTGAAGTTCTTGTGATTGTTCTCCCCCTGCCGAAAAAATCCCTGAATCATCCAGATTTTGACTCTCGTTATTGGCTGTACTGGAATCTGCATCATTGTCGACCGCTGGAGGATCGAAAAATGTCCCAGCGCTATCGATCATTGGGGTGTCGACAGAAGTATCACTTCTGTCGGCTGATGGTATGTCGACAGCAGCTAGATCGGCTTGTTCAATTTCTGCTTCAACCTGTTGAACTTCTGCATTAACATTGTTAGGACTACTCAAAGTATTGTTAGTCATATTATCAAACAATTGCAACCCTCGTGAACTAGACAGGTCATCAGACTTGGTTGGAGCAGAAGAACTTTTCAAGCTTCGAGTGAACGGAAAACAATTCTCATCAAAAACGACATCTCGTGAGATGTAGATGCGACTTGTAGAAGGGTAAAAACATTTGAAACCTTTATGATGTGGGCTGTATCCCAAAAATACACATTTCTTTGATCTGAACTGCATCTTCTTTGTGTTGTATGGCCGGAGGTTAGGCCAACAGGCGCATCCGAATATTCTGAGATTTTCATAGTCTGGTGCTTGTTTGAATAAACACTCAAGAGGTGTTTTATACTGCAGTAACTTTGTTGGAGTTCTGTTGATGAGATATACAGCAGATATAAAGGCTTCATCCTAGAACCTAATTGGTACAGAGGAATGAGCTAGAAGAGAGAGACCAACTTCAACTATATGTCGATGTTTACGTTCAGCAGATCCATTTTGTTGATGTGTGTGTGGACATGATACATGATGAGCAATGCCAATATTTTTGAAGAAAGGATGTAATTTTTGATACTCTCCTCCCCAGTCAGTTTGAACTGTTATAATTTTGTTACTGAACATTCTTTCAACCAGTTTTTGAAACTCTAGGAATCTTTGAAAAACCTCAGACTTAAATTTAAGAGGATAAATCCAAGTGAATCTACTATGAGCATCAATGAAACTGACATAATACTTGTTCTTATTGACTGAAACAAACGATGGACCCCAGACATCAGAATAAATAAGTTCCAAAGGATTACTGAACTCACTAGTAGATCTATTAAAAGGAAGTTGATGACTCTTGGCTTGCTGACATGCATCGCAAACACCTACTTTATTTGACTCATCCGAACAAGGCAAATCATAATTCTTAACAACTTTCTCTACCAAAGCAAAAGATGGATGTCCTAGGCGATTATGTCACTGCTCAAGCGATGGCTTAACAACAACATTAACTTCTTTAGCTTGCTGAGTGTGACTGGTTCCGCACGGCAGGGGGTAAAGACCTCCACGGCAGTGTCCTTTAAGCAGAGTCACCTTCGTTGCCTGATCTTTGACAAAGTAGTGTTTAGGATGCAATTCGAGATATGCTGAATTATCAGATATAAATCGATGTGTTGAAACAAGATTCTTGCTGGCTTGCGGGACAAATAAAACGTTCTTTAAATGAAGATTCCTATACGGGGTATTAACAATTGAATGACCAATATGACTGATTTTCATACCTTCTCCATTGGTAGTGTGAACCTGATCTTTTCCTTTGTACTTATCACATATAGTTATCTTCTCCAATTCTCCTGTCACATGATCTGTTGCTCTGGTATCCATATACCAGTTTGAGTCTACCCCATAGGATGTCACAGCAGCACCTGCATATCTTTCATCAGGAACAAAATTATCATCATACCTATGCCAACAATCTGCCACAGTATGGCCTCTTTTGTAGCATAGTTGGCATTTTGGTCTGCCGTCAACACTTGAATTGTGTTGGTTGTATCCGGACTTCTGTCCAAAATTTCCTGGATTGCCTCCTGAGTTGGTCCTTCCTTTTCCACGTGCACCGCGACCACGCTGATTATTACCGCCACGGCCTCGGTTGGGCGCAAATCCTCGTCCACGCCCTCTGTTCGCCATGTTAACAGACATCTGCATCTCACTTTGACGAAGTGCCCAACGATTTTCAAAGTGTAATAATTGGAAATAAACTTCTCCAATAGAAACTGGTTCTACTCTTGAAACCAGTGAAGAAATAATTGAGTCATAGTCTTCATTTAAACCGGTTAAGATGTATGAGACTAAATCCTCCTCATCTATGGGTTTACCTGACAGCGCCATCTCGTCAGCTAGAGCGCGCATCTTCCCTATGTATTCTGAAATGCTAAGATCCCCTTTCTTCATGGTGGCTAGTGCAATTCTTGTGTTTATTGATCTAGCCTTGGTAACTGAAAAATACATGCTGTCAATTACCTTCCATGCGGCTGCAGAGGTCCTACACGCCACAACCTGAACGAGGACTTCTCTTCTCAGGGTAGATAAAATGTATCCGAGGACTTGCTGATTAACGGATAGCCATTCTTCATATTCTGGATTGGTGACTGTCACCTCCTTGTCATCCTTTTTTACGGTGACAAGTTCTTGGGGTGCCGGCTTCACTCCTGTGAGGTAGCTTTCAAGTCTTGCTCCTCTAATTACTGCAAGGATCTGTGCTTTCCAGATCGCATGGTTTCCTTTGCTCAGTTTCTCCGAGATAGCCATACTAGCAAAAGGATTGCCGGCTGGACTCTGCAGAGAACCGGCCATGGCGCCGTAGCTTCTGATTGATCACCAGATTGGCTCTGATACCATGTGGAATTTTGAGGGAAGCGGTACCTCTTTGGGTCCGCGTTTATTAATTATATAACACCAATAGCCGATGCCATGGCCGTACAAATCTCTGCATGCAGATAGGACTCAACGCCTGCTTCATGCGTACAAAACTCAACAGCCAACTAACATGCGATATAGGTGCTGCATGTGTTATCGCATGTACTCCTGAACTACCTCAACAACTCTATCTACTCTACGCAGGCTAGAGTCCTGATCCATGCAATACTTCATACACAAGTAACATGGCTGTAGCTAAATATTGTTTCACAAAAGCATCACAGGGGGCAGTACGATCAGGTCTGTTGCACCAGGCACTAAACCGCAACCTCAATGGTGTCCAACAGGGCTAACACATAATCAAAAATGGAGAGTGCATCGGCTGCGAGCACTAGAAATCAAAGAAGAACGAGCTGAACAGAAACGTGATGAATGGTTTAATGAGGCCAAGCCAATGTTGGAGCCTGCAAAAATGACTTGGAAGGATAAGCGCACTCTATCCTTTATAGCATTTGAAATTTTAGTATGTTTAGCATTTCATATCAAGATTCCTGCCAACATTATTATTCACATTCTATCGTCTGCTTCCAAAGTGTTGAACCACTTGGTCTTGGGGACATGCCAAAGTTGAGTATTAATAGACAATGTGGATTTCCTTTCAGTTACAAGCATCACAATGGCAGAAACAATTGGATGTTCTTTCACAGCATGCACTACACCATGGCATCGTTTTAGCATCATACATATGTCAAGAAAAAATGGCATTTAACGTCCCTAAAGTTATCGGTAATGCGTTCTAACAGAGCGTCTATCGGTAAAAAGCATATATAGGGATCAACTATCTATCTATAATGCATACTGACTGATCATTTGTCGGTAAATATGTCAATAAACCTTAGTATATTTATCACTAAAAATATTTTTATTTACGTGCAAAAAAACTAGAAAATCCTGCCTTAGAAAAATTGAAAGGTGAAATACATTTGTCTTAAATGTGCAAAATGGCTGATAGGAGGCTAGCACCCGTGACCTGTAGAAGACTTCAGACAAAACAAACCACCAGACTACAATGTAAATTTTGTCCTAATTGAAAGAAATTTTGAAAAAACTAGGTTGCGACACTCGATCGACAGTATGGAGTTTATTAAGTGTGTTTCAAGGATTTATATTCAAATTGGTGAGATTTGAATTACAAGTTCCTGAAATTATAGAAAAATCATATTCATGTTTTTGAGTTTGTTTATAGGCATTATCCACTAAATTAAAATAAATTTTGAAAAATCTATGTTGTGACACTCGATCGACAACATAGAACTCAATGATTTTTTATTTCTAAAAAAACAATTAAAGTTTGAAAAATATGAGACTTGTCATGGTGTTATGATACGTAGATGTTGTGATAAAAAAATAAATATGTTTTGAGAAAATTTTCATGTAGGATGTTAAGAAATGAGAGATTTTCACATCTTCCGCATTGAGTGCCAAAAATTTCATATTCAGCAAATAAAATATGTTTTTAAACTCTTTATTATTAATACAATTGTATTTTAAGTCAAACAAGCATGAAAATTTTTCTCCCCGCTAGGATCATTTTCATCCTGTCCTCTATTTTAGTGTCAAATGACATATTTATCTAGAAATATATTCCTATCCTAAACCACAACTAAGGGTATTTTTGTAAATTCCCATGCCAGCCACCCTATCTTCCAAGCCACTATCCACCATATAAATTCTCATTCGAGGTGCCACCAAAACCCTAACCCTCAAGGCAGCCACCACATCTTCGAGAAGCCTCCAGCACACTCAAGGAAGGCAATGCACCCACTATGCCTCTGGAAGGAAACCACCGCGTGCCTTGGGCCCCACTTCGCTGGTCGTTGTCAACTCACATGCTGCCCACCGTTGACTTGCCTACTGGCCGTCGCTTGCTCCCACCGCTCCACCACCTGTGCCTCCATCTCTCCTGCAATCCCCCATGTCGCCTATCCCCCGTCCCATGTCGGCGGCCACTAGCTCCCCGCTGAGCCGCCACTGGCCCTACCCCCTACATCACCCGCTCTATCCCTCCCCCTCCCATTATGCAATCTCCCCCACCCTGTCCCCATCCCTTGAGTTGCCGCTAGCTTTCGTAAGGCGTCATCCGCTGGCCATGCCATCTTTTATCATCAATGATGGATTATTGTCAATTTGTCATTGGCAACAGGCAACAAACACACAACCTTCTAGTCCTACACTCGCCATCGTTAAGTAGGCAATAGTTTATCCCTGAACAATTCGCTACCTCGATGCTTTCAATATGGCGAGATCCTAAAATTTTGGTCACTGCACGGCCTAACGATGAAGTGATAAACTCCTCATCACAACAATGACATATATTATTGGATGCAGCCGACGAACGGAGCAAAAAAACATATCATGGAGAAGCTTCCACCTACCGGATTCATGTGCGGAGAATTCTCATTCTTAGCCCGTGGTGACACGATCGTCGCCGTCCCGAAGACCAAAGTCCGACGTTTCAACGTGATGGGCACGCGAGCGAGGCGGCTGCCCCCACCTATTCTTTTGGCTTGGACTCACTCATTTGGAGGGTTGGCTCATTGTTTTGGAGGGCCCTAGTGCCAACTCGACGTCATGGGCCCTTTCACTTTTAAGGTGCTATATGCGTACATATAGTATACCTATTAATCTATGTATATATATAATATATTATGTATATATAATATATGTATATCTATATACATATTTTTACTTGCATCTTAAAAAAAAGATAAAGTTTCAGATTAATTAATACTAAACAAGGGGACATGCGGCTGGCTCGTCGACTGTTTGCCTGACACCCATTTGCATTCCAAATTGTCAATCCAAACTTGAGGACGAGGACTGAATACGAGGAGACGGAGGAGTCAGAACTCTGGACTCATGGCAGTCGGCAGCAGACTGAGCAGTGTCCTCTGCTGAAGTCTGAATTCCTAGGCCTTGGCCCCCCTCGACCATGGGCCCAGGCCCATGCACCTCTTCCACTGGCCCAAAGTCAGCCCTGCTCATTTGAGCGTGTTGTGTCTGTTTTGCCACCAGAAGCCGGCTCATGCGCGCGCCCATCGTACCAACTATCCTCATAAAAACTACTTCGGGCCTGTAAGCGCATGCAGCGGTGGCACTAGAGGACGCGCTAAGCGTCGTTGCCATCTCATCCTTTGATTTTGGCCCATCGCGATGCTGGCAAGCGTGCGTACCTTCTTTACTTTGGGTGTGCAAAAGTTCTGAAGCTTTTGGTGCTTTGCACATACATTCTACCAGTAATGTTAAGATCTACCAGTACTACGTACCAAGCTGGCTCGATTGCCCAATCGATCGTTCCAAAGCGTGAGATTACACGGCAGAATACGAATACGCGAAGTTGTAATAAGGTAGGGCATTGGTAGGTAGTTGGTTCATACCTGATGTGAAGAGGGGAGATGCTCATGAAGAAGATGGACGTGAGCGTCGGGTCTACATTCTCATTGACCCATCTCGCCCATGTCGTCAGCACCTTCCGATATGCCTTGATCCTGATGACCTTGTCATGCTCCTCCCAGCTCAGCCCACCCAGTCTCCTGTGAATTGATCAACATTGACTTACTCATGATCAATCTCTCTCATCTACGTACGTACGATCACCTATGCCGTTGTTTTTCATAGCACAAGTACATACAGCGCCTCGAATTAACAATGCAGCGCGCGAGGATGTAAAAAATATGCGTAGTAGGCGAAACGTACATGACTTTCATGTCACGGGTGTTCATCCACCAGATGTAGGTGTTGAAGACGAGGTAGTCTACGCCACGCTAGTGTTCGGCATGCGCCGCGATCGAGTCCGCCTTGATGATCTGGTGCTAGATGT
The DNA here is from genome assembly GCA_019279435.1 of Zizania palustris. NCBI lineage: Eukaryota > Viridiplantae > Streptophyta > Magnoliopsida > Poales > Poaceae > Zizania > Zizania palustris. The sequence goes on from JAAALK010000081.1 coordinate 44,852,001, forward strand.
TGTGGATCTTGGGGTCGTCGGAGTTGGACTCCACCAAGAACGGTGCCCAGTAGAACTCCACCGCCGTGTTGTACTCCTGCACCGGCCAAATATGTTGTTGCAGCTAGCTGTTGCTCACAGATTTTGTGGATGGTTTCCACTTTGCGGGATTTCGGGTTAGATTATGAGTGTTCTATTGTTTTGTGATAACACTAGCGCCATTTGCATTGCAAACAACCAGGTTCAGCACTCTAGAACCAAATACATTGATGTGAGATATCACTTTCTCAGAGAACACAATGAGAAGGGTGATATTGAGCTTCAATATGTTGATACCCAGAACCAGCTTGCTGACATTTTTACCAAACCCCTTGATGCGTCTCTATTTGCTTATTTACGTGGGGAACTTGGTATTTGTCATCCTTCCGACATTTTGTGAGGGGGAGCATGCTTTAATTGTTTTGCATTGGCTTATTTTATGATTATCTATTGATGCATTTAGTTGCTTTTATATGCCTTTGCATAATTGTCCTTATCATGATGTATTCAGCTCTGATTAATATATCTACTTTTATTATGAGCATGATTTTAATTTACAAAATTCCAAACTTGATCACTGCTTAGTCTTGTGTCTAGCATGTATTATGCAGAATTGTTTTAGCTATCTTTTATCTGCCTGGTAGCTAGAATCCTTTACTTTGGATGTGAAACTGCAACTTGAAAATAATACTGCTTTTCATGGAATTATTCAACATGGGATACTCGGATAACTTAGTGTTTGCCAAAATCACTGCTTTAAGCTTCTGATGGTCTTTCTTGACCTTGGCTTGATTGGAAAGTATAAGGTGGACAAGCAAATAACCCCTAATAGGAGTCTAGAACCCGTGACCTCTAGAAGACTTTAGACAAAACAAACCACGACACTAAAATGTAAACTTTGTTTGAGTGTGATATTTAAAGTGCTATACATGGCAGATGAGGCAAAAGTCAGTCGATTTCCAAAGGAACAACATGTGTGATATTTTCAACTTTGTTTGAGTGTAAACATTTCTATACATTCAAAATATAATATATCTTAGTCCATTTAAATTTTTTGGATTTTTATAGTATATTTAATTTATTAATTGTGTTTTTAGGATTTAAATTGAAATTAGTGAAATTTGAACTGTAAGTGCATGAAATAATGAATCAAAATTTCTAGAAAAATTATATTCATGTTTTGAGTCCATTTTTAGTTCTTATACACTAAATTGAAAGAAATTTTGGAAAAACTAGGTTGTGACACTCGATCGACAATATGGGGCTCTTTATTAAAAAGGGGACAAGTTCTTTTATCAAGTGACATGATTTTGCTCTTTTTTAAGTTTTTATGGTCACTTGTATGCTGAAAGGTTTTATTTTTTCTTGAACTTGAATTTGGTTGTTAATGCACTCATCAAGGGGGAGATTGAGAAACCAAGTAGAGATGTGCCTTGGTTTCAAGTCTGTGATGAGTGATTCACAAGTTTTACCAAAGGGGTCCCTCCGAAGGGGTTCGGAGGTGTTTTACCGAAGGGTTTGGTATTTGCTAGCTACAGATGTTGCAGTGGAGTATGTCAATTAGAGGGGTCCAGCATAATACGATGAGAAGTCTGTACCAAAGGGCTCGGTACTTTGGGCGGTACACCAGAGTGTGTGTCGGAGGGTGTTTTACCCGGAGAGGTCTCCGGGGTACTGAAAACACTTATCTGCTTTCGGTGGTGTGCAGGTGACTTCGGAGGTGACTGGACGGTTCGCAGTAGGTGAACCTAGGTCAAGCGGAAGGCTTGGTGCCAGGCGAGCGGGGAGCTCGGTCACAGAGGCTACGTGGACTCGAGGTCGGTCCTCGGATCGAGGTGCGCCAAGCGAAGGCAGAAAGTGCGAAGGGTGGCTCTGACTGAAGGTACCCCGAGGCAAAGTCCTTGGAGGCGAGGTACTTCGAAAGGTGGCTCCGAGGGAGTAACTTCGAAGGATTGCGTACAAAATCCTCAGGAATGAGGCAAGGCTTCCCAGTGTGCTCTAGACGGAGACATTTGTAAGGACACCTGACGAAGGTCTTAGAAGTCAAGGTGCATCTAAGGCATAGTCTGAGTAAGGCTCTTCGGAAGTGTGCTCTGGGCAGAGACACTTTGAAGGAGTGCTTATGGAAGTGCTTCATGCGGAGGTTTTGGACGAAGGAGGGACTTCAGAAGGTGGTTAAAGATGGGGCTTCAGAGTGTGGATGACTTGAAGTACTTCGGCCATGCATGGCTTCGGTACACGGATGGATGGAGTTCGAGATTGGTGTAGCTGTGAAGCCGTGGTGATCCACTCCGTAGGTGATGGTGCGGAGGCTCAAGGGCTTTGACGACTTTGGCTCAAAACCATCAATGTATCAAAGAGTAACTTTAGTGAAGCAAAGGTCCTCGGGTTCGAAGCATGTTACTGAAGCCTCTGCACACTTCGTGTGTGAAGGGGGATCCAGAAGATTCCACTTTACAAAAGTTGATCGTGTTTGCTCTGCAAAGGCTGATAATGTTTGCTCTATGAAGCTGACAAAAGGAGCTTCCAATAAAGTAGACTACCATTTGTACCTCGGTGTGTGGAGCCTGTTGAGAAACCATGTTGAAGAATATGGTTTTGATACTCCAGATGTGATGAGTGATTGTCAATGAAAGTCAAAGGAGAGAGATATGAAGACCTGCCGAGTCTGAGGCACGTGTGACTCAGGTACACGGGCAGCGAGCGACAACCGGGCAGAGGAGCCATAGAGTCGGGGTGGACCAATCCGGGTACATGGCTAGGAGCGGCAGAGGATCCACCGGTCTGTTGACTGGGTCTGACTCAGGTACACGGGCGGCGAGCGATTGCCGGGCTGAGAAAGCTGTGGGGTCGGGTCGGCCCAATCCGGGTACCCGGTGCGAAGACGGTGGATGCTTTGTCAGTTTCGACGCAAAGCTGACAACTTATGATTATTTTGTTTTTAGGATATTAATATTTAGTTTTTAAGTTTAGAATATTTTATTTGAGTCACGTGATTTTTCTAAGAATATTTTAGTAATTTTCGGAATTTATTTTAGAGTCAGTTTAATTTACCCTAGGAGTAAATTAGTCTTTTCATGTATTAGGAGTCACCTATAAATAGGCCCCTATCCCCCTGGGAATAAATGACTGTTTTGTTTTCTAATAGATCAATCTGCAGTCTAATCTGTTTTCCACCACCGTAGCCGCCACTGTTTCGTTTTTCCGCCACCGGGCTTCTTCTCCGGTCGCCGCATGTTTTTTTTGCCGCTGCTACCGATAATCCTTTTTTGCCTCCACTCTGCCGATGTGCACGCTGCCGATTTGATGATGGCGGGCCACAGCATGCTTAGGCACGGAGATTCAAGAGTTCTAGCACACAGCGTCTGAAAAAAAATCACACGCATAGCACACAGCGGAAAGGAAGCGTGGACTGCGGCCAGGAACGACGTTTGAAGTTTTTAATTTCTTATTTTTAGGCAGATCAATTATATAGATAATCATTTTTTAATAAATTAGCTGAAAATTTATTTAGAAATTTCGTTGTTAATTTAATCTGCCAAAATATTTTTAGTACTCGCATATTTTTATTTAGATATTTTTTTGTTCCGCTCATATAAAAAGAAAAAAATTATTTGATTATTATTAGACGTAGTATCATTTTTATTCTCTATTTACATGAAATATTTTAGGTTTGTTTCTGAATTAGTTTTTTGAATGATCCATGTTTTATTTATTTGATTAGTATCTTATTTCTAGATTGCAATATAAATATTTCATGATTTATCTAGGTGTTTTTATTTACTGCAGTATTTTTATCTAGTTTATTGTTAATGTCATTTCTATTAAGATATCGGTCATTTTTTAGGCTAGGCAACTTTAGTTCCTGTAATTTGCTTTGATAATATTATTTGTCTAGTTAAGTTTGTTTAGGTGTTGGGATTAGCATATAGTTTAGTAAGAAATTTTTAGGCGTCCATTCACCCCCTCTGGTCGCTACCTTCGGTCCTACACCTGCACAATCTTTGAAGAGTCTAGTATGTTTTTGGTTATCTGAGTGCAAGTGAAGTCTTCTGAACTTCAAATTTTTACCTCGTTCGGAGCCTATGTTCGGAGTGTGTTCGATACCTCCGAACCAGACACTTCGAATGGTGTGTTCGAAGCCTGTTCAGCAGAAGATATTTTTAAAAAGCTCCCATTCACCCCCCTTTGGTCGCCTGTTTAGGTCCAACACTTAGACCTAGCCAAATACACTAAGACTAACCGACGACCGTGTTGTTTCACCGTTCTCCTCAAGAGATCAAACCGAACCAATTTAGTCATGAGGATACTAACCTAGTTAGCACGGATGTCGGGGGTGGCGGGTCTCATCTCTTCGCCAGAGATCAAAATGATGCAACCTAGCTCTGAGCGCCCGAGTCCCTCCAGATAACCTTGGGGCTCAAGGGTCATGATGCGGCGATTGATTTATTGAATGAGAGTTACCTAATCTAAACCTAAGGGATACATATTTATAGTTCATAGACTTGCTGTCCAAGTAACCTATCCAGTCGATTTCGGATGAATCTTCTTTGACTTTCTTTGACCAGATCTTTTTTGACTTTCTGTTGACCGCATGCCTTCCTTCGTGGGCCTTGGGCTTTACCAAATCTTGGTGTCAATAAGCATTCGGCGTGATGAGGAGGCCCAGCGTGGTATGTGTATTATTAAAAGATTTTGTTGATTGCCTTGCTTGGACAGACCGCGGGGCACCGCGGGGCAGGACAGCGACATGGCGGGGCGGCACGGGGCGGCGCAATGGTGGGGTGACCCGAGGCCGGCTGGCGCGGGGCGGGGCCACTTCAGGGCGACGCGGGGCGGCGCCATGGCAGGGCTAAATGAGGTAGAGTGACCCGGTGCAATGAGGAGACCTAGTGTGGTATGTGTATTATTAAGAGAATTTGTTGATTGCTTTTCTTGGAGTTATGATGAAATGCCTAGTTAAAGTAGAGATTTGGTAGAGCATAAGCTGCCCAATAAACTCGATTTTAGGCCGCATAAGCAAGCAGCCTAGGTGATTTAATCCTAAAATATATGACCACATCAAAAAGAATTTGTGTGATTGTTGAAAGCATGGTTTATTCGGCCATGTACATATGAAGAATGGATTTCTAATATTGTTCATGTTGAAAAGAAAAATATCTGTAAGATTAGAGCATGCATTAATTTTAGGGATTTAAATAAAGCTACCCTAAAAGAGTAGTACCCTATGTCCATGACCAACATGTTATATTAATTAGTAATGCTTCTAGATATAAGGTGATTCGCTTTTTAGATGGTAATGTCGATTATATCCAGATTTCTATGGCCAAAGAAGATGTGTTTAAGATTGTATTTCATTGTCATGGTTTTGTTGGAATATTTGAGTAGTCTCTTTTGACTTTTGGGTTAAAAAATATAGGGCTACATTCCTACGAGCTATGAACTTATTTTTCATTATTTGTTGGGTATTGTAGTAGAAATATATATTGATGATGTAGTTGTTAAATCGGATGGATTCGATCATAATTTAGCCAATTTAGTTTGTCTTTTGAGAGAATGAATCGGTAGCGATTAAAATGAATCCACTCAAATGTTCTTTTGGTGTGCCGACTGGTAAATTGTTTGTTTTTAAAATCTTTAAGCAGGCATAGAGATCAATCCTGAAAATTTAGAGTCAATTGGAAAGCTACAAGAACCCACATGTAAAATAGATGTGCAAAAGTTGTTAGGAAAAACTAACTACTTGAGATGATTCATATCAAATCTTGTAGGGAAAATTGAATCGTTTGTTCCTTTACTTCAGTTAAAACATGAAACGGAATTCGTTTGGTGGGCTGAATAGCAAGAAGATTTCAAAAGTATTAAACATTACAGTTGGCGTAAAGGATTACATCAACAGGTTTGAGTGGTTTAGACTTGGAGGACAAGTTTTCTTTTGGACAGAGTCTCCAGGAAGGATAACCCTCGTGAAAAAGTTGTATTCCTTGCTCTAAGGAGAAGATGATCCCTGTACAATACGGAGAGAAGGTATTTATAGGGGGGAGCTCTTGCTGGAAAAATACCTTTCTACCCTCAACTTACATACGTCATTACAGACCCTGTATTCCTAATTTAGTAGGGGTACGATGGTACCGGTTTCGCACGTTTGCCTGAAAAAAGAGAGTAACGAAGACGTGACAGACATTTTGCCAAGTGCCCAAAGTTTGGCTTCGGCAAAAGAAAAACTAAAAAAACATCAGGGCGACATGAGGAAGAGTAAAACTCGGCGCGACGAGGAGGCCTGGCGTGGTATGTGTATTATTAAGAAAATTTGTTGATTTCTTTGCTTGGAGTTATGATGAAATGCCTGGTTAAAGTAGAGATTTGGTACAACATAAGCTGTCCAATAAACTCGATTTTAGGTCGCATAAGCAAGAAGCCTAGGCAATTTAATCCTAAAATATATGACCACATCCAACAAGAATTTGAGTGATTGTTGGAAGCTTGGTTTATTCGGCCTTGTATATATGAACAATGGATTTCTAATACTGTTCATGTTGAAAAGAAAAATATCGGTAAGATTAGAGCATGCATTAATTTTAGGGATTAAAATAAAGATACCACAAAAGATGAGTATTCTATGGCCATGGACGACATGTTATATTAATTAGTAATTCTCCTGGATATAAAGTGATTCTTTTTTTTATATGGTAATATCAGTTATAACAAGAATTCTATGGCGAAATAAGATGTGTTTAAGATTGTATTTCGTTGGCATGGTTTTGTCGGATTATTTGAGTTGGTTCTTTTGACTTTTGGGTTAAAAAAATAGGGGATACATTCCAACGAGCTATGAACTTATTTTTCATTATTTGTTGGGTATTGTAGTATAAATATATATTAATGATGTAGTTGTTAAATCGGATGGAAAAAGAGAGTAATGGGTACGTGACAGAAATTTTGCGAGTGCCCAAAGTTTGGCTTCGGCGAACAAAAAAATTAAAACAAAAAAAACGTGCAGCTCAGAACTGACGTCCTGAACGCACCTTTTTTTGAACACTTAACGGGCACGATGGGGCGAGGCAAAGGCACGATGTCGTAGTTTAGCAGGCCAAGGCATCGCGGTGTGTAGGGGCAGTGCCGAGGCATGGCTCAATGATGGTGGGCCCAATGCAGCGCTACGAGGCGGGGCGGTATGCGGCGCCACGGGGTAGGGTGGAGGCACGGTGGGGCGACACGTGGCACTGTTGGGCGGGACAGTGGCACAATGGGGCGATGCGGGGCGGCACTAAAACGGGGCACCACTGGGCAGACAACAAATTGTGGTGCGGCATGGGGTGACATGACGGGGCGACCAAGCGTTGGGAGACGCAGGCGGTGCTCTGCAGGGCGACACAGGGTGGCGCCACAGCAGGGCGACGCGAGGCAGAGCGGCACTCGATGCTATGAGGAGGCCCGACGTGGTATGTGTATTATTAAAAGAATTTGTTGATTGCTTTGCTTTGGAGTTATGATGAAATGCCTGGTTTAAATAGAGATTTGGTAGAGCATAAGCTGCCCAATAAACTCGATTTTAGGTTGCATAAGCAAGGAGCCTAGGCGATTTAATCCTAAAATATATGACCACATCAAAGAACAATTTGAGTGATTGTTGAAAGCATGGTTTATTCGGCCATGTATATATGAAGAACGAATTTCTAATATTGTTCATGTTGAAAATAAAAATATCGGTAAGATTAGAACATGCATTAATTTTAGGGATTTAAATAAATCTATCCCAAAAGATGAGTATCCTAAGCCCATGGCCAACATGTTATATTAATTAGTAATGCTTCTGGATATAAAGTGATTTGCTTTTTAGATGGTAATGTCAGTTATAACCAGATTTCTATAGCCAAAGAAGATGTGTTTAAGATTGTATTTCGTTCTCATGGTTTTGGGTTAAAAAATATAGGGTCTACATTCCAACGAGCTATGAACTTATTTTTCATTATTTGTTGGGTATTGTAGTAAAAATATATATTGATGATGTAGTTGTTAAATCAGATGGATTTGATCATAATTTAGTCGATTTACGTTTGTCTTTTGAGAGAATGAATCGGTAGGAGTTAAAATGAACCCACTCAAATGTGCTTTTGGTGTACCGATGGGTAAATTGTTAGGTTTTAAAATCTATGAGTAGGCATACAGATCAGTCCTAGAAAGGTAGAATCGATCGGAAAGCTAGAAGAACCCACATGTAAAAGAGATGTGCAAAAGTTGTTTGGAAAAACTAACTACTTGAGACGATTCATATCTAATCTTGCAGGGAAAATTAAATATTTTGTTCCTTTACTTCGGTTAAAACATGGAGCCGAATTCGTTTGGTGGGATGAACAGCAAGAATCTTTCAAATCGCGCACCCCTTCTCTAAATCCCAAAATAGGGTCACTATCCATAGTAAGCATCCATGAACGCATAATTGAAATTGAGTGAAGTTTGGCAAATATATTGAAATTTGTTCTGAGTAAGAAGTATAATTGTTGGTATCATCAACGTAATCTTCGTGAAAAATTTCAATGAATATTATGTTTTTGAATAATAGAATTGTTTCAAAAACAGAGCGGCATGTGTTGATATTAGTTTTTGAGCTCCTTCTTTCTTTCAGGATGTGAGCAAAAACAGAGCATCAAGATAAAGGAAGGAGAGACAAGTACAAAGAGAGTTGGAGGTCTGCTTTGCTAGCTGTGTTAGATATTGAATAGGATGTGTGATTAGAGAAATATAGAATCAGTTGTTTCAAAATAAGTTGTTTAGAGTTTGTTGTTAGTTTAGGACTCTACGAAAAGTACAAGCGCATACTGCCCATTGGAGAACTATGCCTTGCAAAAGGATAATCAACATGGAGGAATTAAGGGTCCCTTTGATTCATATTTGAAAGTGATTCACGTCTAAAAATCTAGAATCTGAACAAAAGGGGTCCAAAGGAGAAGGGATTTCAAAAAATCTCCTGATTCCCGCAGTGTAATTTGGAAGCTGCTCTCCCCCCTGATTCCCACCGATTCTAGCCCTTGCACCCTCGAAACCCTCTCCCGACCCCCTCTCTCCTCCTAACCCCCTCTCTCTCCCGCACCTCTCTCCACCTCACAAACCGTAGTCGGTCGCCGCCTCCCCAACCGGCTGCCTCCCCCGCCGGCCCACTCCTCCGGCCGGACACCTCCCCCGCCCGACCACTCCTCCTGCCGAACGCCTCCCCCACCGAATGCCTCCCCCGTTGAATGCCTCCTCCGCTAGGTGCCTCCCCCGGTGGCCCACTCCTCCCGCCTAACGCCTCCCACGCCGGACACCTCTCCTGCCGTCCACCTTCCCGGCGGCCCAATCCCCCCGCCGGGCGCCTCGCCCGCCAGCTACCTCCCCCGCCGGCCACCTCCCCCGCCGTCCGCCTCCCCCGGCGACCGCCTCCGCCGACTTGCTTTATATGATCTAATCACATCAATTTTCTGAATCTTTTTTTCTGATTTTTCTTGGTTTTCGATTATCCAATGCAAGTTTTAGTTCTTTGTTAATGCATGGAAAAGTAAGAAAGTTATTTTCTGATTCACTGTAGAAGTTTGATCTATGGCTCGAATGGTGCCTTTGATATTACATTGGTAATCACTTGTCATTTGTCGAATAATCCTTGGCTTTGGCTCTAAGGATGAATAATTGATTATAATAGCAAACTCGCCCTTGTGTATTATTAGGTTTCATATGGAATTCAAACTATAACATTTTGAATAAAAGAGAGAAATTTAATAATTTTTCACTTCTAAGAAATAACTTCAAAATTTTTAATTCATATAACATTGACAAACATGATAAATTCAATTTCAAAATGGTCATCTACGTATTAATGCGATTAATAAGCATATAAATAGAAATGCAGGCCTTTAGGGGCATAACTGACATTTATTACATAATCCACAGTTGAAAGTTGTTTCAGCCAAACAACTTTCAGCTTTCTGACAGCTGGCAGCTCATAATAACTTTTCCACAGCTGACAGCAGAAATCAGATTTTCAAGAATGCACTGTTGAACCAAACACACCATAAGTGTCCTCGATCGCTTTTTGGATATGGCCAATATATATATATATTGAAATTCGTTATGAGTAAATAGTATAATTGTTGGTATCATCAACGTAATCTTGGTGAAAAAAATCAGTGAATATTATGTTTTAGAACAATGGAATTGTTTCAAAAGACAGAGGGGCATGTGTTGATATTAGTTTTTGAGCTCCTTCTTTCCTTCCGGGTACGGATGAAAGTGAAAAGGATAATTTCTGTCCGAATATGAAAAAACGGTTTCAGATCCGGTAGTTTTTCAGATACGAATTTTTTTCGGATTCAGATATTTGCAACCCTAGGTCAAGCATACAGAGAACAACTGCACGGGACAGGCCGTGGGCCCACGCTGTTAGCAGGCCAATCATTAAGGAGAATGAAGAAAAAAGAAAGAAAACAAAAAAGAAAAGAAAGAAAAATAAAAAAGATATATTTTTTAAAATTTAGATATTTTATATAATTACTCGATATGATATATATATAATTTAATACAATGAATTTATTGTTTTTTCTCACTTCATTTATTTTTTTCGAATTAAAAAACCATTAAGCTTCATGTTGTCGATCAAGTGTCGTAACTAATTTTTTTTAAAATTTCATTGAATTTAGTTGATGATGACTAAAAATAGACTCAAAAATATAAATATGATTTTTCAATAAATTTTGGTTTACTATTTCAAGCACTTGCAGTTATAATTTTGCCTATAACAATTTAAATCATAGAAACACACTTTATGAATTAAAAAAAGTAAACTGACCCAAAAAAATTTCCAAATTGTTACATGAGATAAGATATGTCGTGTTTTGATCATAGAAAAATTATCAAATGCAAACGAAGATTTAACTATTGATTTGCTTTTAAACCCAACTCATTTCCTCTTTAAATCTTTATTAGTCTTAGGAGAATCTCAAACTTTCTTAACATCGTAGATGATAACTTTATCGAAACATTTTTAATTTTTTTATCATAGCATATATGTATCATATCATAACACCACAACAAGGTTCGTATTTTTCAGACTTCATTTGTTTTTTAGAATTAAGAAACCATTAAGCTCTACGTTGTCGATCGAGTATCATAACAAAGTTTTTTTTAAAATATCATTCAATTTAGTGGATAATGACTAAAAATGTACTCGAAAATATAAATATGATTTTTCTATAAATTTTGGTTTAATATTTTAAGCACTTGCAATTCAACTTTTACCTACAATAATTTAAATCTTAGAAACATATTTAATGAATTAAAAATAGTAAACTGACCCAGAAAAATACCAAATTTTAACATGAGATAATATATGTTGTGTTTTGATTATAGAAAAAGTTTCAAATTCAAATGAAGTTTTAACTATTGATTTCCTTTTAAACCCAACTCATTCCCTCTTTAAATCTTTATTAGTCTCATGAGAAATTCAACTTTCTTAACATCGTAGGTGGTAACTTTCTCGATTTTTTTAATTTTTTATCATAACATATATGTATCATATCATAATACCATGATCAGTCTCCCTTTTTCAGACTTTATTTGATTTTATCAGAATTTAAAAAGCATTAAGCTCTGCATTGTCGATCGAGTGTCGTATGAGAATCTCCAACTTTCTTAACACCATGATAAGTCTTGTGTTTTTCAGACTTCATTTGATTTGTAACTTGTGTGTTGTGATTGTGAATAAATAATTATATTAATAATGATATCTGGTAAATATCTGTAACCGTATTTGTATCCGCTCTGTATCCATTCCGTATTTGTATTCGATGATATCCAGTTTCGTATCCGTATGCGGAGTATTCGAACCTAAATCTGAATCCGAAAAAAATATGAAAAATGATATGATATCACTTATATCCGTCTGTACCCATTCTGTTTTCATCCCTACTTCCAGGATGTGAGGAAAAACAAAGCATCGAGATAAAGGAAGGAGAAACAAGTACACGGAGAGTTGGAGGGCTGCTTTGCTAGCCGTGTTAAATACCGAATAGGATGTGTGATTAGGGAAATATAGATTCAGATGTTTCAAAATAAGTTGTTTAGATTTTGTTGTTAGTTTAGGACTCTACGAAAAGTACAAGCACATACTGCCCATATGTACAGACAAGGGTGTTGGCTGTTTTAAAGAAAAAAAATTGTGATTCAACAGATCATTCTCAATTTTCGTCAATGTTTTTCCCTGCAAATTAGCTGTAGTGTCTTCTCAATTATGGTTGCGTGGAGTTTGAGTGATCTTTGCCGTTTTGCGCCGCAAAGCGGTCGACTTGCCTACGCGAAAGAGAGGCAATCTTTGCTGCTTTGCTCAAAAAGCAATCGCTAATCATCGTGAAAGATGGTATTTGTTTTGTGTTGATTTTTAGGTATCGACAATATTTACACGAGTCATTTAGATCATAAACTGTGACAATTCAATCTCAATACGGGTACTATTATGTATGCTCGTTTGTCTTTTCGTTAAGTGTACCTGAATAATAACATCCATGACGTGACCGTACTTGTAGCTAGGAATCATAAATTAATTGGGATTCCCAGATAACCATTGTTTGAATGAAAATGGTTAATCGGAAGAATAGAAATGGTTAATTGCTTCAGCGCGCCCTACGGAGTTTTACAATACAAAATCCATACGACGTCGTGATGAATCTGCTGATAATGACATTTTATCAAAGTTGAACACTTTAATTCAGTAAAAATTTAGCGCTGTTATTCTAAATGTAATCTTTACTCTAGGTTGATGTTGGCTGTAATCTAATCACACGAACCTTCTTTAATTCCGAAAACAGGGTCACTAATACACAGTAGTAAGCATTCATGAACCCTAATCTTGAAACTTAGCGCTGAAGGCTGAAGCTACTGTCATCGTCGTCGTTTCGGTCGTCGCGGTGGGTGGTCACTGGCCAGGGATGAACTGATAGACGATCTCCAGGGTCTTGAGATCGTAATCCGCGCTCTGCTGCTTGGGGAGAGCGTGGCGGCAGAGAGGGCAGGTTCGGCTAACCCGGAGCCAATCGGAGATGCAGCGGTCGTGGAAGGAGTGGGAGCAGGGCATCGTCTTCAGCTTGTCGTCCGCCTCGAAATCCTCCAGGCACACGGCGCACTCCGCCTGCCTCGCGTCCGCCGCCTTCGTCTCCGGCAGGGCAAGGACGGCGTCGCGCGAGGCCCCGATCGGAGCGGCAGGAAGGACGCCCCTGACAACGACGCGTCCGGGCTCCCTCCGCCGAAGGAATCGAGCCGGCAATCGCATCGTCAAGTATTCCACGCCGTCACGCATAACTGGAGTGAGTGTGATGTTAGGGTTCCCCTGTAGTTCTTCTATTGTCAATGGCCGAGTAAGTCGTACTTCTCGTCGTCCTCTTCGTTCAGCCGGAGCCCGAGAAGGAACTGGATCCATCTGCAGCTTTCCCCTCCCGCTAGCTGCTGGTACGGCAAGTTGGGACGAACGATGGTCGATGGGATGGGAGTACGTAAACCCTAGTTTCTGCTGCGAATAGAGGATGCGGAATTGCGGATGGAAATGCACGAACATGGTCGCACCAGATTTATAGCAAGAGGGAGGCAGTCCGAGGTGGATTCGGAGTCGGAATCCATCATCAAATCGGACTGATCGGAGGCAGACCCAGGTGGATTCGGAATCGGAATCCCTCGTCATGTCGGATCGAGCTGAGGTATGTTGTTTCGATCTTGCTTCGTCTTGGCCTTTTCCCCTTCCTGTTCCTTGCAATTCTTGGCAAGTATAGTGCAGATTAGCTTGCTTGCATTGAGTTGATTTCATGGATAGTAAGCGTGCGGTTAGGTGATCGAGGGTTCATAATCATAGTTAGCTTGCACTGCTACGAATTCGAGAGTGCCTACAAGGAAAAAAAAAACAGAATTCACAGAGGAGTTACTGGGTATCATATTTTAGTTCAATTAGCATGGAATTTCATGATTCAATCGTTAAAGCAACATATTTTCTGGATAATTTCAATACTTCAATAATGCAATTCAGTGAAATTTGGCCATGTTCAGTTCCAGTGTAGAGGCATTGCACATTGACCGTGTCAGGGGAATGGGCATTGACCGTGCACCTAACTCGCCTAGGCGTTTGGAAGGGGGTAGGTCACCTCACCTTATTGCCATAATAACACTGAATTTGATCTCAACCTAAGTGGGGAATCTGATTGGTTTAAGGATTTTTCTGGTAATGAACCTTGTGCAGGTATAATGTTTTCTGGAGCAATTGTTTGGTCTGTGGTTTCTATACTATCCAGCATTGGTCAAGATGGTGAGCATACACCTATGTATTCAGTTTTTAAATCCCTATGAACAAAGCAACAAGGTTGGTAGTAAGATATGCTACAATCTTTGATTCTCTCATATTCTTGCAGATGTCAAACTATTTTAGATTTTAAGCTGATTGCAGAGTTTCACTTCTATTATGCCCTTTACCTAATACCTTCTTGCATACATCATTTTTTATGGAGGCTTAGTCCATCTATATTAATATATTATAATGTCAATGTTTTTTCCTTCAGTGTATGTTATGTTATTCTTGGTTGATGGTAAATATTGATTTACATTCTCTGTTCAATCATTATTACTTGCGTTCTGATGTGATGAAGTTTGATGTATGTATTGCAGGTTTTGGTTTCTTTGTGGGATGTGATGAAGTCTGATGCATGTGTTTCTGACTATTTGATATGTAAGCGTGATGCAATGGTGCTTCATGGTCTGAGTCGGATGGGAACACCAAAGCATGCCTACTGATGCTTATGCATTTAGTCCCATATTTGCAGCTTTGTTTTTTTTAACTATTTTCCTTGGATGAATGCATTATTTAGATGCATCCTATTTATAATTCTTTTCCTTTTAGGTGTGGCTACTGCAAGAAGCTTTCCCCTGAATATGAAAACTTGGTGCAAGTTTTAGGAAAGCTAAATTAGTCTTAATTGCAAAGGTAAATCTCATGTTGATGAGTTGATCCAGGCGTTTGGTATTTTAACGCTGCGTTTGTACATATCTCATACCTTCATTGTTTTCATATTAACAGTTTTCTATCATTTACATTGCATAAGGGAAGGAAATAAATGTGATTTGAAATTTCATATTTAAGGGAGATATGTTGTCAGTCTTTGATAGGGTTTGGGTATTTGTGGATCAATTGACTCTATTTTCTCTAATCAGGTTGACTGTGATGAGCACAATAATGTGTGCAGCAACTATGGAGTTTCTGGTACACACAATCCTATGGTTCCTCGCCTGGTTTGCCATCATGTACAATGTTGCCTAAAGATCATACTTTGAATGAAACTTCCCATTATCTTTCGGCTTAGGTAATGGATGTAATCTTTCAATTCCAAGTTATTCACGGGAAAATTTACTATAAGATACATATGGAAACATCTTAGAAATGAGTACCCACTGGACTGCAGAGGCAAATTCAATCAAAACAAAAGAGAATTTTACCTAGAGTAGGATTTTTCTCTACAAAGAAGTTATTTTTGGTAAACCATCCATGTGAAGCATCGGAAATTTTGGAAGTCCAATGACTCAGATACCTCATCTAGGTAATCGAAGGCCACACAACCTCTGTAACCATGTCACGATCAAACTTATTCAATATATTAAACAGTGGTACCTAAAATCATCTAAGATTATATTTTGACTTTTCAGTTCCAATCTACCATGTTATTGAGAACTAAAACAGAAGAGTTAGATATCAAGATTTCAAAATTGTAAATGTAAACATAAAGTATATCAGAATTTTCACAACCCGAGTCACATTAAAGATGTGAAAGGAAAACACACTTTTACTCATACAACAGCGTGCTACTCTTTTCAATTTTGGGTAACATTCATATCTACACCACACCAATATATGCAAAATGTTGGCTTGTTTTGTATTATTTCTTCCTGATAATATCTCTAATCCTAGCTATGTGCTTCATTTGTTTATGGCCATTTTTATGCTTCTATCTGCAAAAGCTTTCTTTGAAATATTGTATTAGTTCAGGTTTGTTGAAATGGCCTTGTTATTTCCATTTGTAGAGCAGGATTAAATACAAATTTTTGTTTCATGTCGCATTCAGATTTCCATGTCAGGCAGATGTAACAAGTTGTTTCATTTGTGTTTTAGATGTGAGTGTTCTGAAGGGGAGAAGCAGATCTTATCTACACTTCACTCACTATACACTTCGTCCATAAAGCTTTTTGAAGGGTAATTGTAATTTGCTATTCTCAAAACATGTATGTACTCTTAAATTGTAGTGCAGAAAACTTTAGCATCCACAATATCAGTAACAAGGAACAATACATGAATTGTATTTTTATTTTTATTGTAGTGTTAGCACAGGCACACTACTAGTTAATGTAATTAGTTTTGAGGATAAGAAGGTTCTTATTTGGTCATAGCAGACCGGCAATGCAGAAGGAAAAAATGTTATTATAAATGAAGCTGCTCTAGGAATGATAAAACCAAGAAGCCCGAAGTAGGGATATGGAAGATCTATGGAAACAAGAGGCGTTAGTGTACCAAGTAGCCATTCAGAGACTTCAACATGTAAAATTATTGATGGAAGATGATACGTGTGATGTAGTGCCCAACTGTGATGGAAGATGATACGTGCAAGCCAAAGTTAGTAGCAACTTGGGAAAGGCTAAGGAATTTGGAGAGCAACAATGTTAAGTCTATTAAACTAGGGACATAGTCGAAACCCAGTGGTGCCTAGCAGGGCTTACACTTACGTAGAAATGAATGATGCAACGAATGCGTGCACTTATTGGAGATTAATGAAAAGATAGCTACAAAGAAGCGCAATGAGTGGTTCAATCAAGCTAGACCAATGGTGCCTACAGGAAAAGTTTGGAAAATGAGATGAAGCACAAATGAGAGGAATGATACTTCAAATACTGCCGACCATCATGAAAAAACAAAAAAGGGCAGTAATGACTGTGATGTTGTGGATATCAACATGGTATTTGTGTTGCCTTCTAAATTATGTGATCTTGAAACTGAAGTTACCAAGATCTAGGCCCCAATAATGCTATATTTGAGAAGCCGAAAAAGCATGGACAACATTTGAAGCCATTATTCATCAAAGGACATATATATATGGCAAGCCGGTTGGACATGTGCTTGTTGATGGTGGTGCTGGAGTTAATGTCATACCGTTCACATTGTTTTCTCAATTGGGTCGAGATGAGAGTGATTTAAATAAAACTAATATGTAACTCAATCGCTACAAGAAAAACAGAAATTTCTGTCGGCCTTTTTAATTTCCGTCGGCTTTTCCAAAAGCCGACGAAAATTAATTAACTTCCGTCGGCCTAAAGGAGCCGACGGAAGATAATTTTTCCCCCAAAATCAGCAGCGTGCGCCCTATTTTTTCCCCGGCCTGCCTAGTTTTTTTCAGCTCCCCACTGCCCTTCGTCGCCTACCTCTATCCCTCCACCCGCCTCCCCTTCGCCGCCTCCCCACCTCGCCCTCCCCGCCTCCCGGTCGTTGGACTCCTCCCCTCTTCTTGGCCGCCGACTCTATGCCTCCCCGCGCCTCCCCACCTCGCCCTCCGCCCGCCTCCCGGTCGTCGCATGCCTCCCCGCGCCTCCCCACCTCACCCTCTGCCCGCCTCGCCGCCTCCCGGTCGCTTCTCCTTCTCTTTTCATCTCTCTATCTGACCAAATCCCTTCCTCAGATGACGCGTACTTCGTGCCGAAGGTCATCGCCTGCAGGGATGGCTCGGGATCCTTCCCGAAGAGCCGCCTCAATGACGGGTACTGCGACTGCGCCGATGGAATCAATGAACCAGGTCTCCCACTACCTCGATCTCTATTCCCGATTCGGCCGACATTAACTGCTAATTGCAAATTGTGGGGATCTGGTCGATTTCGTACACTTGAGAAGATCTGATGGGAATATTGCGTTGGATATTAAAATTGGACCATTGGTAATGTTTATCTTACGGATCTACCGGCCCTAGTAGAGTTTTCTCCCCAATCTCCACGTAGAGACATGTGCGATTTCATGTGTCAAAGTAATGTGCCTTTTTTATGGCGCTGTGGTCTGTGGAGATATTGTTTGCTGTGGTTTATTTCAAATGAGCTATTAAGCCAACTCTGCGCTATTGAGAAGCATATAATACTAGCACGTGTCACATTTAGCTACTGCCTGCTTAAAAACAGGTTTGTCAATAGTGTTAAATTGTGGTCTGCCGTTTTGTGTGTATACTGTATACAGCTGCATTGGCCGGTCACAGTATCCATTATTTGTGAAACTCTGAATGCTTCTTTGAAACTTCAATTGATATTTTTCATCGCTTTAGTTTTTCACTAGGATGTGAATCTTAGTGTCTTGATGTTGGTTCATTGCTATTAACATAAATACTGCATGCCAAACTAGCTTATTCAGTATGGCTCATTGCTATCAATATTGTTTTACTCATCTGTTTACTTTGTATGCTTGGCTGCTAGTTTAGCTATCCAAGTGTGTTCACTATCATTATGGTCTTCTTATGTGTACACTTTTCAATAATGAAACATTAGGAATAACTTATAGAACATTAGCATATAGTTAGAAGGACTATTCTTATTTCATTGGGTATGTGGTTATCCCTTCAGTATGGTACACACTTACATATCTTACATATTCCCTTTTCTGGATCAAGCTTACTTTTCATTCGCAAAACAGGTAGGAGAGGCTGAAAAGCTTGTTCGGACTCTTTTCATGGTTGCTATCGATAGGCAACCATCTGTTATTTTTATGGATGAGGTCCTCATCACAAACCCTTCTTGTAGTGCACTTGTAATTAGCTTATAATTGTTGACTTTGAATATGAATGAGAATTTCTTTTACGCTTGTGAATGTGGATATAATTTATTAGTGTGTAATGTGACATAAAAAACAGGAAAAAAAGAAAAAACAATGAAAAAACAAACAGAAAAACAAAAAACAAAAAATGTAATTTTCGCCGGCTATACTTTGGCCGACGGAAGTTACCGATTCTTCCAGGTAACTTTCGTCGGCTAGGTTTTATCGACGGAAGTTAGCTAACTTCCGTCGAAACGCTTTCGTCGGCCATATGCTGACAGAAATTAGCGTTTTGCCGACGGAAGTTAGCTTCCTCCATCGGTATTGGGCTAACTTCTGTCGGCTTTGGCCGACGAAAGTTCCCTGTTTTCTTGTAGTGAATGGTGGGTTCTCGGGATAATTAGCTGAAGCAAAAGGTATTATTTCGATGGAACTCAAAGTTGGGAGCAAAATAGTGTTGATTGCTTTCTTTGTTGTTGACATTAAGGGTCAGTACAATATTCTGTTAGGGTGTGATTGGATACATGTGAAATGTTGCATACCTTCCACTTTGCATCAGTGTTTTGTGCAATGGGTTGGTGATGAAGTAGAAGTAATCAAAGCAAGTTGTTCATCTTATATTGCATTCACACATTCCCTAGTAGGTTGGTAGTAGGAAGAGACGTGTTGTTTATTAGCTAGAGATTTTTCATATTCTGATTATGTTTCTATTGGCAAGGAAGGTTTTGTGTCCATGCATGTGCAACCGATTAAGGTAAATCATCTTAGCAAAAGTATCGTTCAAGAATGAATGATATGTGTGAAACCATTGATGATTTTGATGATATACAGAAGCTTGGGCAAGGATTTTCATCATACGATCCACTTGAAGAAATTGATATTGGAGATGGAACTGCCCTTCGGCCTACGTTTATTAATGCAAAAATGGGTGCTGATAAAAAAAGCAAGGTATGTGTATTATTAGGAGAATTTGTTGATTGCTTCGCTTGGAGTTATGATGAAATGCCTGGTTTAAGTAGAGATTTGGTAGAGCATAATAATCCCAATAAACTCGATTTTAGGTCGCATAAGCAACAACCTAGGGATTTAAATAAAGTTACCCCAAAAGATGAGTTTCCTATGCCTACAGTCGACATGTTATATTAATTGGTAATGCTTCTAGATATAAAGTGATTCGCTTTTTAGATGGTAATGACGGTTATAACTAGATTTTTATGGCCAAAGAAAATGTGTTTAAGATTGTATTTCGTTGTCATGGTTTTGTTGGATTATTTGAGTAGAATGTTTTGACTTTTGGGTTAAAAAATATAGGGGCTACATACCAACGAGCTATGAATTTATTTTTTTTCATTATTTGTTGGTTATTGTAGTAGAAATATATATTGATGATTTAGTTGTTAAATCAGATAGTTTCGATGATAATTTAACTGATTTATGTTTGTCTTTTAAGAGAATGTGTCGGTAGGGGTTAAAAATGAATCCACTCAAATGTGTTTTTAGTTTGCCGACCAGTAAATGTTTTGGTTCTATAATCCACGAGCAGGCATAGAGATCGATCCCAAGAAGGTAGAATCGACCAGAAAGCTAGAAGAACCCAAATGTAAAAGAGATGTGTTGTAATCTTCCGTTCTGTAATCTTTACTCTTGATTGACATTTGCTGTAATCTAATCGCATGTCCCTTCTCTAATTCTTAAAACAGGGTCACTATATTGATATTCATCCAGAGTAAAAAGTACAATTATCAGCATCATCAACGTAACCTTCTTGGAAAATTTTAGTGAATATTGTGTTTTTGAATAATAGAATTGTTTCAAAACACAGGAGGGCATGTGTTGATATTTGTTTTTGAGCTCCTTCCTTCCTTCCACGACGTGAGCAAAACAGAGTATCAAGATAAAGGAAGCAGATCGAGGAACGTACAAGGAGAGTTGGAGGTCCACTTTGCTAGCCGTGTTAGAGATTGAATAAGGTATGTGATTAGAGAAAGATGAAATCAGTAGTTTAGATTTTATTGTTGGTTTAGTACTATACGAAAAGTACAAAACAAAATCGATGTGAGATGGTGATGAATCTGTTGACGATGACATTTTCTCAAGATTGAACAATTGAATTCAGCAAAAAAAACTTTATTAATCAGACGGTGATGAATCTGCTGGCGATGACATTTTCTCAAGCCGACCAATTGAATTCAGCAAAAAAAATTTAATAATTGAAAGCTTGTGTTTCTAGGATAATTCAGAGATAAGCCAATATACAATACACGTGTCATTCTTGCTGTAATCTAATCGAAAGCCCCTTCTTTTTAATCTAATCGAACACTCCTTTTCTAATTCCGAAAACAGGGTCACTCGTCAGGGAGAGCGTGGCGGCAGAGAGGGCAGGTTCGGCTAACCCGGAGCCAATCGGAGATGTAGCGGTCGTGGAAGGAGTGGGAGCAGGGCGTCGTCTTCAGCTTGTCGTCCGCCTCGAAATCCTCCAGGCACACGGCGCACTCCGCCTGCCTCGCGTCCACCGCCTTCATCTCCGGCAGGGCAAGGACGGCGTCGCGCGAGGCCCCGATCGGAGTGGCAGGAAGGACGCCCCTGACAACGACGCGTCCGGGCTCCCTCCGCTGAAGGAACCGAGCCGGCAATTGCGTCGTCAAGTATTGCATGCCGTCACGCATAACTGGAGACTGGAGTGATTGTGATGTTAGGGTTCCCCTGTAGTTCTTCTATTGTCAATGACCGAGTAAGTCGTACTTCTCGTCATCCTCTTTGTTCAGCCGGAGCCTGAGAAGGAACTGGATCTATCTGCAGCTTTCCCCTCCCGCTAGCTGCTGCCTGCTGGTACGGTGAGTTGGGACGATCGATGGTTGATGGGAGTAAACCCTAGTTTCTGCTGCGAATAGAGGATGCAGAATTGCGGATGGAAATTCACCAACCTGTTCACACCAGATTTATAGCAAGAGCCCGGGAGGCAGTCCGAGGTGGATTCGAAATCGGAATCCATCATCAAATCGGACTGATCAGAGGCAGTCCGAGGTGGATTCGAAATCAGAATCGCTCATCATGTCGGATCGAGCTGAGGTATGTTGTTTCGATCTTGCTTCATCTTTGGCCTTGTCCCCTTCCCGTTCCTTGCAATTCTTGTCAAGTATAGTGCAGATTAGCTTGCTTGAGTTGATTTCATGCATAGTAATTGGTTACGTGAGTGTTCATAATCATAGTTAGCTTCTTGAGATACTCCTTTGTTTCAAAATAAGTTGTTTAGATTTTGTTGTCAGTTTAGGACTCTACGAAAATACAGACAAGGGTGTTGGCTGGTTTAAAGAAAAAATTGTGATTCAACAGATCAATCTCAATTTTGATCAATGTTTTTCATGCAAATTAGTTGTAGTTTCTGCTCAATTATGGTTGCCTGGAGTTTGAGTGATCTTTGCGGTTTTGCGCTGAAAAGCGGTCTACTTTCCTAACAAGCTAAATACCCTAATAAGCTATAGTAGTTGGCTAGTTGCTGCTACATACACCGCTTCACAAGAAGATAATGCCACAACCTTTTGCTTTTAGGACAGCCAAGTGATCATACTTTCTCCCAATGCAAAGAAAACACCACTTGTGCCCTTTCTGTTGTCCTAGTCTCCTACCATGTCACTATCACAAAATCTAGTGATAGTTGGTTTTTGGTTTTAAGATCTCCGGAGGAGAGGGGGACCGAGTCCCTCTCCTCCCCTAAGACTCGTACTCCCAAAACAAACTCGCTTTGGTCTACCGTGCACCCTGATCGAGGGCACCCAACCACTATGGTTGAGGCGCCCCTGCCGCACAACGCCTATATTTAATGGGAAGAGGTCCTAGTGCACAAGGTTCTGCTGTCTATCATAGTTGTCCTCAATCTCGACCCCTAAGACACCTGATCTACTCAGGTGCTGCAACGGTGAGAAGCTTCCCTCACATCCACACCGGCCACGCCAGACTTCACCGCCACAGCATGAAAGCCATTGCGGGTTCATCCTCTTCACCTACTAAACCCAAAGGTGTGTACACTCATATGTTTTCCTCTCTGTTTCATCTAAGAACTATGACATTGTCTACCTAGAGATCACCTGAGCTATTCTATCAATGGTATCAGAGTAAGCTAGTGGTCTAGGCTAGAATAGGGCTAAGGGCTATATCGGTTTCCCCAAGCTAACACCCCAACACACTCAAAAAATCCTATATGAACCCTATGATTTCCCACCGCAAAGACCGAAAGATTCCCCTACAAACCCCGCAGTAAGAAACCCCTAAAGGTCATTTGGTTCGACCGAAGAAGAAAGAATCAGAAGAAAAAAATTACCCTAACCTATGACATAAGGGCGTGGGGAAGGGGACTTACCTCGCGCGCACCGGATCTGGCTTGCCAAAGTCTGGGAAGATGACCTGACTGTCGTAGCTTGCCGTCGCTCATTGGCGAGTGAGGACGCGTGCTCGGGCCCCGTTGATTAGAACTACAGTGGGTCGGCTTGACAAAGCCCCGCTCACCCTCAGGTGAACGGGGCTCCAACGAGCAAGCTCACAGGACGTGCTCCGTCCGCTCATCCGGTGAGTGAGCATGGGCGGGTTCTATGTGCAAAGCCCCTCTCCATGCTACCACTTCATCCGCCTCTAGGATATGATGATCTCGACTCGTCGAGGATTTGTGCCCTGTGCCCGCTTCACCTCGCCCACTAAAACCATCGTGGAAGGCGCTGGCACAATGTGTTCTGAGGTTGCGGAGGTGGAGGTGAGCATTTCGAACACTACGGTTGTCCAAGGTTGAGAAACCATGTTGAAGACATGGGTTTGATACTCCAGATGTGATGAGTGATTGTCAACGGAAGTCAAAGAAAGAGACATGAAGACCTGCCGTGTCTGAGGTGCGTGTGACTCAGGTACACGGGAAGCGAGCGACAGCCGGGCAGAGGAGTCGCGGAGTCGGGCTGGCCCAATCCAGGTACATGGGCTAGGAGCGGCAGAAGATCCACTGGTCTGTTGACCGGGTTTGACTCAGGTACACGGGCGGCGAGCGATTGGCAGGCTGAGGAAGCTGTGGGGTCGGGTCGGCCCAATCCGGGTACCCGGTGCGAAGACGGTGGACACTTTGTCAGTTTCGGCGCAAAACTGACAACCTATGATTATTTTATTTTTAGGATATTAATATTTAGTTTTTAAGTTCAGAATATTTTTATTTGAGTCAGGTGATTTTTCTAAGAATATTTTAGTAATTTTCGGAATTTATTTTAGAGTTGGTGTTAATTTACCCTAGGGGTAAATTAGTCTTTTCATGTATTAGGAGTCGCATATAAATAGGCCCCTACCCCCCTAGGGATAGGATGATTGTTTTTTCACAGATCAATCTACAATCCAATTTTTCCGTTCGGTTTTAGTGTTCCACCGAAAGTTTTTCGTTTCTGTTTCTCGGGAAAATTTTTGCCACCGGTGATCTCACGCGGATCAAAGCCGGCGTGATTTCTCAGCTGCAGGAGCACGCGCCGGCAGCTAGCCTTGGCAGCCTAGCGCTGCAGCTTGCCTGTGGCTGGGAAGGCGGACTTGCACGCGGGAGCACGACAGGGAACACCTGCAGCGGCAGGCCCCACGAGCATCATCAACGGCGCATGTTTTCTTCACACGGCGCGAAGAGTCAGCCTGAGGCATGCAACAGTGTTCTTTGGCGGGACCCACCGGTGTGGCTGTCTTGTGAATTTCTAGCGGGCATCAGTTTTTGCGCAGCGGTGCGAAAGCCAAGGTCTCTGGCTTGGAGCTACGGGCTACGGCTGCACTCAACAGCCTAGTCTTGCAGGCGCGTGAGGACCAAAATTTGGCTTGCGTGAGTCTTGTTTTTCACGGAAAGCAGCAGCGCCAGTGTGTTTCATGCACGACAATAGAAGCGAGGCCGACAACTGGAACAGGTGACGCCGGCGAAATTTTTTTGACGCAAAGCAGTCCAGGACACGCGAAGAAGATGGAGCAGGTAATTTTAATCTAATCTCCTATTTTCTAGTTAGACTAAATCCGATAGTTTATTCGTAGTTAAGTTTATCTGCTAGTTTAGCATAAAAATTAATCTCGCAGTAAATCTTTTAATCTGTTAATTTTTTTACTTATCTCGTATTATTTATTTAAGCGGTTTTTAATCTGCTCGTATAAAAATGAACCGAAAAATTTATTAGTCACAGTAATATTTTTATTCTAGTTTTTACGTGCAATATTTTCAATTTATTACTGAATTAATTTTTAATGATCCATGTTTTATTCATTCGATTAGTATTTTATTTCTAGACTGAAATATAAATATTTTGTGATTTATCTAGGTGTTTTTATTTACTACAGTATTTTTATTTAGTTTATCATTAATATCATTTCAATCAAGACATCGGTCATTTTTAGGCTAGACAACTTTAATTCCAGTAATTTGCTTTGTTAATATTATTTGTCTAGTTAAGTTCGTTTGGGTGTTGGGATTAGATCATAGTTTAGCAAGAAATTTTTAGGCGCCCATTCACCCCCCTCTAGTCGCTACTTTCGGTCCTACAAAGGTAAGGGTATTTCTTAGGTGAACGAGGGAAACTTGTATTTGTGGTTTTGGGGTTATTCAACTAGGTATTTCTCAGTCGTTGGTGGCTTATGCATGATTTTTTTCGTTGAATTTGGGATTTGATATGGTAATCTGGTTTTGGTGGAATGTGCATGATTAAATTTGGGTGGAATATGCATGAATTATGTTGATAAGGTGAGTTCAGAGATTGTCTTGCTTAATTGGGTCGTGTGGTTGGATTTCCCAGGAGGTTGATGGCTGCCTACATGGCGAAGCTCTTCTCTAGATCAGGCTGGTTATTGGCTTGGATTGAAGCAATGTATCGGGAAGAGATGGTCTGTCCCAAATTCGTGTATCCAGAGTCGGGTTTTAGCAACGCCCTGAGACGGTACGGGCTTATGCAAATTTTGTCGTAGTTAATTTGAATTGCAGACATTTGTTAATGTGTGTTTTCATGCGTCGATGTAATCATAGAATTTCATTGTTTCATCTATATGTGTTTGAGTACATAAAATAATTTATGTGACATCTTTGATTTGATGTTGGGTAGGATTTGGAACAAGATCTGTTCAACGATTCTGCTACTCTTTTGGAAGTGCATCCATGATAAGTACAAATACCTATTTTTACTTAGGATATGCTTTATGATGCATTATATCTCTTGCACTTGGTTTAATACTGCGACCAAATACATCCAGGTTATTTAATCTCTAAAAAGTATTTATTACTTAGCTTTTATTTTGATAGTGTCTAGAACCTTTATTTTGAGGAATGCAAATGTGCAATTGATGGGTGTCATCACCACAGAGAAAATTTGCTTGGCTTGGAATTCTTGTTAGACATCAGTGAACATAGTGAATTACGAGATGCAATGGGTGTCATCACCACAGAGAAAATTTGCTTGGCTTGGAATTCTTGTTAGAGATCAGTAAACATAGTGAATTACGAGATGCAGACAACATTTGATCTCGAGCATAAAACATGCTACTTGCGTTTGTTGCATATTGCCCACTGCAAAATGTGTAAAAACCATGCATGATAATATATTAACTTTCCATTCCTCTCAATTCAGGTGACACTTTTTTGGATGCCCGAGCAGTATAGCTAAAGCCTAGAGGAGAGGAGACAGCAGTATGTGTATGGCATCAACTTGCCACGCGTCTAACTCGCCTAGGCGTTTGGAAGGGGGTAGGTCACCTCACCTTATTGTCGTAAGAACACTGAATTTGATCTCAACCCAAGTGGGGAATCTGATTGGTTTAAGGATTTTTTTGGTAATGAACCTTGTGCAGGTATAATGTTTTCTTGAGCAATTATTTGGTCTGTGATTTCTGTACTATCCAGCATTGGTCAAGATGGAGAGCATACACCTATGTATTCAGTTTCGAAATCAAAGCAACAAGGTTGGTAGTAAGATAAGCTGATCAAGGCGTTTGGTATTTTAACGCTGCATTTGTACATATCTCATACCTTCATTGTTTTCATATTAACAGTTTCCTATCATTTATGTTGCATAAGGGAAGGAAATAATGTGATTTGAAATTTCATATTTAATGGAGATATGTTGCCAGTCTTTGATTGTTTTTGGGTGTTTGTGGATCAATTGACTCTATTTTCTCAAATCAGGTTGACTGTGTGATCAGCACAAGAATGTATGCAGCAACTATGGAGTTTCTGGCACAATGTGTTCTGAGGTTGCGGTGGTGGAAGATCTATGAAAACAGGAGGCGTGCAAGCGAACCAGGAATTTTATAATGGGGGTACGAAATTAAACGTAATACAAACACATTTACAAAAGTAATATAGCAGAAACATACTCAATCTAGATAGTCAAACACAATTACAATAGTAATACAAATATGTAAGAAATATTGTCAAATCCTACATACTTGTTACAGCTTAACTCGACGTGATTTTTTTGACTGAAAATGAGATATTATGTCTTCATCATTAACTTGTAGAAAAAATCCCGTTCAAGAAATGGTACCAAGCACTCATTCAATAATTGATCCCCCATTTTATTTCTGAGCTTGTTCTTCACATAATTCTTTGCTGAGAATAATACTCTTTCAACACTTGCAGTTGCTATGGGAAGAACTAACACCAATTTCAGTAGCTTGTACACAAGTGCATAATTGAGATGCTTTTTGGTATCAACAAGCATGACAAAGAGTTCAACTATATTGTTCAGTTTTTTGAATCTTTCATCTCTACGCATATCAATAATAAAAAAGTGTAAGCTGGAAAGGTAAATGCATCATCTCGCAGGCTGAAAAGTCATTGGGATAGAATTGTGCAAGTCTAACCAAATTGTCCTTATCAAAAGAACCAAATGAATCAGTTGGATTAAATGAAGCCATGCAGACAAGTAAATTTGTGTTCACCTCATCAAATCTATCATTTAGTTCTTGAAGTTGTCTATCAATAACACTCAAAAACATTTCAATTTTGAAGCGATGATGATTCTGTACTTTACCAAAAAAACCTTGCTAATCTTCCAACAGGTCTATATGTGCCATCCATTGTAGGAACTTTGACCTTATTCTTCATACAAAAGGATATGACCTCTTTCAAAAAACTATCCCACCCATCGTCTATTAAGAGATTCTTCTGTTTAATCATGTCCACGACAAGACAATCCTTGTCGTAAAAGAAATCTCAAGCACTTGAGTGTGTAAGTCAAGCGAGCTTTATAAACCAATTTGTCATGTTTGCTTCTCTTGTGAAAATTCTCTCCAATTGATGCATTAGGTCTGATGAACAAATCATATTTGTCTTGTGCTAGATTATGTGCACTGCTAACAGAACCTACATGTTTATCAAATCTATTTGGATGGTGTCATTGTCTAAATCCATCATTCACAAAACTATCGCCACCAACATAATCAATTCTATCATTGAACAAGTAGCAAACAAAACAAAATGCTGCATCTTTGTCCTCACTATATTCAAGCCAACTGTACTTATCAAACCACCTAGGTAAAAAGCGACGTTTACCTCCCCCACAATTTCTTTGAGGAAATTGTTGTAGTGGTGGTCGACAAGGTCCAAGTGCAATATATTTCATCTTGTTGATTTGCATTGTAATCTATGATGGGAATCCTTTTTCTAGGATCATGAGGAAGAAAACCAACATCATCATTACAATATTCTAGCCAATCTTCTGAGCTTCCACATGTATCTTTAGGTTTCGATAGTTCTCCGCTTTCATTTGCAATTCTAGGATTAGATTCTATTGTAGATGCAGATGTAGGGTTAGGATCATTGCTTGCAACTTGATGCTCAAGGGAATTATTGTTGTCAGATCGTTGCTTCTTTTCAGCTTTGCCCCACATAGATTTTAAATCCACATATTTCTTCTTCTTTGAAGGACCTGCAACCTAAATCATAAATTTGATGACATGAATTAAATACTAAATAGTTGAATACTCAATATTAAGGACTAAATGCTAAGTACTATCAAGTTAGTACAAAACTTGTCGTGTTTTTTTTTTCCATTAATTTCCATATGTTGTTCTCGTTCTACCGGCAATACAAGATTGATCTTATTTTCCATCTACTACAAATATATCACAATTTCCAAATTTTAGTATACACTATACAAAATACAACATCAATTATTTATATAAACAATCAATTAATCAAACATAAACAATCTCAACTTGCTATACCTCAGTGCCTCACTGCGTTGGGCTGTTGTCTTAGCTGCTGAAGCCCGAAGCACTGAACTACTAAGCAGAACTGCATAAACTAGAACCCCATAACTCTAGAAGGCATGGGGCGCTAGGCTGGCTAGGGTCTAGCTGCTAGGGAGGCGTTCAGCGACTTGACAAGTGGAGGGATAGCCATAACGGCCGCCGGCCAACGCCAGCGGGCAACAGCGGGCGCCGGGCGGCACTGCGGTAGCCGACAAGGTGCCGGGCGGTGGGCACTGGACGGTGGGCACTGCGTAGTGCGGAGTGCACACTAGGTAGGGCGAGAGTGTGTCGGCAACCGACATGGCGAGTGGCGACGGTGGCGTGCAGGCGTGGGCGACTGGGCATGCGCCATGGCCGTGCGTGGCGGCTAGACTTGTTAGGGGAACTCCCGAACTAGGAGTCTAGGAAGAGTTAGGTTAAAAAAATCTGATATGGGCCAGTGAATTGGGCTGTTTAATGAATTAGGCTCAATAAAATATTTAAAGCATATATATAGCTATTTTTTTCTGAAAAATTTTGGGTACATTTGACCCCATGCTCCACGGTAGGTCCGTTCCTAGCTCATAGAGTGAAACCAATTGCAGAGATGTTGCTAAGGAACTATGCCTTGCGAAAGGATAATCAGCATGAATGAATTAAGTGTCCTCGATCGCCTTTTGGATATGGTTCAGATAACTGCAAGTGATAAAAAACCAGGAAGCAGCTACCGAGCCGGCAATCGCGTCGTCAAGTATTCCACGCCGTCACGTATTACTGGAGTGACTGTGATGTTAGGACCTAATCTGTCAAAATGCTAACTTCTGTCAACATTCTAATCTGTCTTTTCCATAATTAAATAGTAACAGGACCTAGGCTTCGAGAGCATCTATAAGTTGATGTGTTTTGGCATCAATGTTCTCTTTCACCTGAGCAAAATTCACGTATTAGTTTATATTAAACATGCATGTGCGGCAACTGACTCAGAAAATAACATTCAATTATATTAAACATAAGCATTGAGATATTTACAAAGCAAGAAAATATACTGAGAATGAAGTTAAGATTCATCAATTAAGATATATAATACCTCAGGTCCAGAATAACCAATCAATTCAAAGGTTTTGAGTTCTCAAAACTTAACTGTCACTGAATATGTGAAATAAGAACATCACTGAATATGCCACGCAGACAATAGCATTGTTGCATTGATATAAGTTATATAACACTTTGTTAAGTATTCAGATAGCAAATATGCTTTCAGTGCAGGCAACCATCAGAACATGAAAAGCAAAACACGAGCTATGCGATAAAAGGTATGCTTATAGTCTTATATACTCTGTCATGAGTCATGTCCCATTGTCATACGTATAACAAATAACACACGCTAAACATGTTATGTTCTACTTTTAAACCAAACTTTTAAAAGTTCAACTTGCATAAATAAGGTTAAAAAACTATAGATTTGTCACGCTGTAATATAAATCAAATAAACAGTCAATACTGTAGAGCATTCTTCAAAAGTGAATGAAACTTCTATAATCAACTAGATCTCAATGCAACTGGAAGTCATTTAGCTCCTAAAATCACACTGCACCACAATGTACCAAACTCTAGTATAAAGGATAAATTCATCTACCTGATTAAGAAAAAAAAGGAAAACTAAGAAAACTGAAATTGGGCTAAGAGCCTAAGAGTAGTTTTGTACCCATAATCAGGCAAGTCAACAAGGTACCAACTGTCGTTTACTTAAAAATGGTTGATGCACAAGCTTATTTCAATATTGTTCTACACGTTGCATTCTCAATACTATTATATTTCAGTTGGGTTATTTTAATATTGTTCTCTTTCTCGCGTTTTCGAATTCACAACTGAATTGAATAATACAATCATGGTAATGGTTTCGGTCTGAAACAATTTACCCAAAATCATTACACATTCATCACCAAGGTCAAATGAACAACAATGGAGTTAAGCTCTGGATTCAGGAGTGGGAGAGACATGGATTAACCTGGCCGAGAAGCTTCCTGTGGTAGGACATGATGAGGTGGCAATTCTGGGAGGAGGCATAGTGCATGAGGTAGCGGCGGAGGTCGTGGACGGTGACCTAGCCGGCGCGGAAAACCTAGACCTCGGTGGATGCGCTTAGGAATGGGTTGTTCTACGTCGAGCGGCTATCGCATAGGAAGTCGGCGACGGCCGACGGGGCCGCGGGAGTCTGACACCACCCCGCCGGACTCGCGCGGTTGCGCTGACCACATGCCACCCCGCCGACAGAGTTGTCGAGGTCAGCGGAGAGGCACAAAGGTGTTGACGGGGAGGCACATCGTGGGACGGGGTGAGGTGGGTGAAGGTAACGATCGGTAGGCAAAGGCAGTGGCCGGCGGACGGAGGCCGTCGGGGCGGAGGCGGTGGGTGCGGCGGCGGTGGCAACGGGGAGGCACTTCATGGGGCGGCGCGAGGCGGGTGAAGGCGACGGCCGACAGGCGAAGGCGGCGGCCGATGGACGGAGGCCAGCGTGGCGAAGGCTGCGAGTGGGGCGTCAGTAGCGACGGGGAGGAGGTGCACACGGGAGATTGGGGAAAGTGAGGAGGCACCCGCGTGTGGGAGACCTAATCGACGGTATAACTTTCATCAGCCTTAGGAAAAGGCGACAGAAGTTATGTAACTTTCATCGTCTATAAGAAAATACTGACGAAAGTTATGTTAATTTTCGTCGGTTCGTCCAGGCCGATGGAAATTACATAAGTTTCGTTAGCTTTCCCTAAGACCGATGAAAATTAAAAAAACTGATGAAAATTTATAAGCAATCGTGGAGATTGCCACCGATCACACTATTTAGTGATACTTCTGTTTTTCTTCTGAAGAAAAGTTGTTACTTTACTTTATTGCCAAAGGATGCTCTGAAATAAATTTACTTTACTTTACTTTACTTTATAAAGGAACCCCGTGCCACTTCCTCCGTCATACGTGCGGGGGCCCCAAGCCCCCGCGGATCCCATCTTTGACCTCGGGACGCTCTCGGTACAACCGGGTCGACCGCCTTGCGGCTTCACGTATGACAATTATGGCCTGTTGCAGTGAGCTTTATGGCCGCATCGAAGCCTGCGGTCTTGCCATTACTATTGTCGGGATTATTTCCCTCCAACAATTACTTATTGAATCCTCCACTTAGGGCGCCAAATGTGGGAAACGATTTAGATTAAACATGGTGATGCATTTTCTTAAAGATGAACACTTGAATTCAGAAAAAAGCTATATTAATCGATAGCTTGTGTTTCTAAGGGTAATTCAGAGATGAGCCAATACACAATACACGTGCCATTCTTGCTGTAATATTTACTCTTGATTGACATTTGTTGTAATCTAATCACACGCCCCTTCTCTAATTCCCAAAACAAGGTCACTATACACAGTAAGCATCCATGAACACATAATTGAAATTCAGTGAAGTATGGCCAATATATTGAAATTCGTTCTGAGTAAGGAGTATAATTATTGGTATCATCAATGTAATCTCCGTGAAAAATTTCAGTGAATATTATGTTTTTGAACAATAGAATTGTTTCAAAAGATAGAGCGGCATGTGTTGATATTAGTTTTTGAGCTCCTTGTTTCCTTGCAGGATGTGAGCAAAAACAGAGCATCAAGATAAAAGAAGGAGAGACAAGTACACGGAGGGTTGGAGGTCTGCTTTGCTAGCTGTGTTAAAGATTGAATAGGATGTGTGATTAGGGAAATATAGAATCAGTTGTTTCAAAATAAGTTATTTAGATTTTATTGTTAGTTTAGGAGTCTACGAAAAGTACAAGTGCATGCGTTGGCTGTTTTAAAGAAAAAAATTGTGATTCGACAGATCAATCTCAATTTTTGTCACTGTTTTTTTCATGCAAATTACCTTCATGAGTAAATCAGTGAAAATGGTGGCTGAAAAGGGGGTGCTGGTAAAATAATGCCATCCATAAAATTATTACCTTTTCTCAATTGATGAATAACTATTTCACGATCTCCTTCTCGACGCATTCTCGAATGAAGTGACCTGGTATCTATGTGCTTGCTCATTTCATGCAGTACTAGTTTCTTGCACAATGACATCTAAGTGCCGAGGCATGGCTCAGCGATGGCGGGCCCAATGCAGCGCTACGAGGCGGGGCGACATGTAGCGCCACGGGGTAGGGTGGAGGCGCAGTGGGTAGGCACTTGGCACCGTTGGGTGGGACAGTGGCACAACGGGGCGATGCGGGGTGGCACCACAACGGGGCACCACTGGGCGGGATGGAAAAATTGCGGTGCAGCACGGGGTGACACGACGGGGCAACCCGAGGCCGGGCGACGCAGGGTGGCACCACGGCAGTGCGACGCGAGGCAGAGTGGCACTCGGTGCGATGAGGAGGCACAACATGGTATGTGTATTATTAAGAGAATTTGTTGATTGCTTTGCTTGGAGTTATGATGAAATTCTTGGTTAAAGTAGTGATTTGGTAGAGCATAAGCTGCCCATCAAACTCGATTTTAGGTCGCATAAGCAAGCAGCCTAGGCGATTTAGTCCTAAAATATATGACCACATCAAAGAAGAATTTGAGTGATTGTTGAAAGCTTGGTTTATTCGGCCATGTATATATATGAAGAATGGATTTCTAATACTGTTCATGTTGAAAAGAAAAATATCAGTAAGATTAGAGCATGCATTAATTTTAGGGATTAAAATAAAGCTACCCCAAAAGTTGAGTATCCAATGCCCATGGCCGACATGTTATATTAATTAGTAATGCTTCTAGATATAAATTGATTCCCTTTTTAGATGGTAATGTCGGTTTTAACAAGATTTCTATGGCGAAAGAAGACATGTTTAAGATTGTATGTCGTTGTCATGGTTTCATTGGATTATTTGAGTTGGCTCTTTTGACTTTTGGGTTAAAAAATATAGGGTCTACATTCCAATGAGCTATGAACTTATTTTTCATTATTTTTTGGGTATTGTAGTATAAATATATATTGATGTTGTATTTGTTAAATTGGATGGAAAAAGAGAGTAACGGGTACATGACAGACATTTTGCGAGTTCCCAAAGTTTGGCTTCGGCAAACAAAAAAAACAAAAAACGTGCAGCTCAGAACTAACGTATTGAACACACCTTTTATCGAACACTTAACAGGAACGACGGGGCAAGACAAAGGCATGATGCCGTGGCACAGCAGGCAGAGCATCGCGTTGTGTAGGGGCGGTGCCGAGGCATGGATCGACAATGGTGGGCCCAACGAGGCGCTATGAGGCGGGGCGGCACATGACGCCACATGGTAGGGTGGAGGCACGGTGGGGCGGCATGTGGCACTGTGGGGAAGGACAATGGCACAACGTGACGACGTGGGGCAGCACCACAACTGGGCACCACGAGGTAGGACGACAAAATTGCGGGTCGGCACGGGGCGACATGGCAAGTCGACCCAAGGCTAGGCGACGCGGGGCGGAGCCACTACAAGGCGACGCAGGGTGGCGCCACGGCAGCGCGACGCGAGGCAGAGTGGCACTCGGTGCGATGAGGAGGCACGACATGGTATGTGTATTATTAAGAGAATTTGTTGATTGCTTTGCGTGGAGTTATGATGAAATGTCTCGTTAAAGTAGAGATTTTATAGAGCATAAGTTGCCCAATAAACTCGATTTTATGTCGCATAAGCAAGCAGTCTAGGCGATTTAATCCTAAAATATATTACCACATCAAAGAAGAATTTGAGTGATTGTTGAAAGCTTGGTTTATTCGGCCATGTATATATGAAGAATGGATTTCTGATACTGTTCATGTTGAAAAGAAAAATATCGGTAAGATTAAAACATGCATTAAATTTAGGGATTTAAATAAAGTTATCCTAAAAGTTGAGTATCCTATGCCCATGGCCGACATGTTATGTTAATTAGTAATGCTTATGGTTATAAAGTGATTCGCTTTTTAGATGGTAATATTGGTTATAACCATATTTCTATGGTGTAACACCCTAATTTTTGTCAGGCATTAAAATAAAATAAATAAATTAATAAATGGATTTCAGGAAAATGGTTCAGTGAAAAGTGATAAACAAAGAAAGCTAAAATATGAGCTTAAAATTTTCATTTAAAAATAAATCGTGGCAAGAGTATTTTTCCTAAAATTCTCCTTGCTCTAAATTGTGTCCAAAATATTTTCCATAATTTTTGGTGCAATGGAATTAATTAATATATAATCAATATTATTTTATCGTAAAACCCTAATGTTAAATAATAAAATTTGTTCAACAATAATATCGTGTGAATAAAAGATATGATAAATAATTTTAATTAAAAATAAATTAAAACTAAATCAAATTTTGCTAGAGGAATTTTTATTAAATTTCTCCTGCCTCAAATCAATTTCAGATTATTTTCATTAAGGTTTTTGCAACTAGAATAGCAATCCATAATATTTCAATAAATAACTTTAAATCAAAAATAAATTAAATTCCTATTTCTTTCCGATCGAGTTTGAAATGTTTATCCTCGATTAATACATTTCTCTCTTTTCCCGTCGTAAATTTGAAGGAATCTATGTTCTCTTTTTGTTCACGAAGTTAAAAATATTTTTTTAATGATGTGGTTTAAATTCTGCGAAAAATCACTTTTAAAATTATTTTTATATTTTGAATTCCTGAAAATAAATTCAAAACATTGATTTGTATTCAAGTTCGGAATTTCTAATTTCGACGCGAATACCAAAATTTATTGATTTTATGAGCCGTCCTTTATTCTTCAAAATATTCCCGCGTTATTTCCTTGAAAACCAAAATTTATAAATTTATTTTAAATTTGAAACTTTCGAAAAAATTTTCACTTTTTCTCAAAATTCAAAATTCAAATATTCAGAAAATAATTTTTCTATATTTTTTCAAACTTTTCTTTTCTTTTCTTTTTTCTTTCTTCCTTTTTCTTTCCCTTTTTCTTTTCCATTATCTTCCTCTCCCAGAGCTTCCCTGCTCCCCTCTCCTTCCCTGTAGATCTCCTGGGGTCTCTGTGAAAAAAATGAAGGAGGGGTGGATCTGTCAGTTTAGAAGATCTTTATCTCAATTGAAAATGTGGTTTGGGAAGAGCTTTTTGAATTGTGTTATGAGGTTAGCTTGTATGGTGGTAAGGATGAGGTTAATTGGGTTTTAGATAAAAGAGGTTATTCTTCTAGGTCTTTCTACCAGTCGATCTCCTTTGGGGGTGTGGTTGAGGAGCGTTACAATATGGTTTGGAAGATTGTTGTTCCTCTCAAAGATAAAATTTTCTTGTGGCTTGTCTTGAGGGGCAGAATCCAAGATGGGAGTGCAACTAAAAAAGAAAAATTGGGTTGGTGATCCGTCTTGTAAGGTGTGTGCTAAGATGGAGTCGGTTAACCATCTGATGTTTCGTTGCCCGTTATCTCATATGATCTGGTGTTTTGTCCATGATGCGTTGGGTTGGCCAGGCTTGTTTGATAAATGTAGAGCATATTTTTGAGGCTCAGCTGATTAAGATGAATAACCGTAGGAAGCTGGCCTATTTGGGTGTTGTGGCTGCTGGAGTGTGGACCATTTGGCTTACTCAGAATGATTTTGTCTTCAATAATAAGTTACCTTGTAACGTTACCTTTGTGCTGCACAAGCTAAATAATTTTTTGTTGCAGTAGAAGAGACTGACGAAGGGGCGTCTCAAGAAGGAGGTTACAATGTGTGCCGAATTGCTCCATGCGAACGTCGTTCAGCTGGAAAAAACAGGAAGATGATGAAGTTGTCGCTTTAGGGAGTGTTCAGTGATTTTATTGTCTTTGATATTGTCTGAGTGGTTGCGGAGTTGTAAGGGCTGTTTACTTTGTGAAATTGATGTCTGTGGGAGTTGTTTTGGGAGTTTGTCTTTACAGGGTGTGGCTGAGATCTGGTTAGGGTGTTCTTGTCTTTTGGGCTTGTTGTTGCCGGTTGTTTTTGAGGTGTGGTGGTTGGTGCTATAAACTTGTGAGACATGTGTGACATGTGGAAACTCTGCTTTCAAATAAAGTAGGACATATCCGATGAGGATGTGTCTATTTCCAAAAAAATCCATTCATTATTCTATTTTAATTTATTCTTTCATATACATGGTTACCGACTGTTGAATTCAATCTGTTCATTATCGTATTGTTGATCTATCCTCATATAGCTCATTGACAATTGTCGATTTCAATCTATTATCATGTCGATCCATATACCATATTATCTCGTCTGTTGATCTCCATCCATTATGTTACACTCTTTTGGTTCCCTAACATTCCGTTGGTCTAGTTAAATGGTTGTATCTATATGTTCCGCCATTGTGTTCATGTCAATCGAATTGTACATCATGACCATTTGTTTATCATCATATCATGATCATAGGTGTAACTCTATTTCGTGTATCCTATCGTTGTTATTCCCTTTTGAACCGGTCATCTAATATTGTTATTATAATTTACCTATCTTATTCCTTGAGTAATACTATGACTGTCTACGTGTATCATGTCATAAATCTCATTGTAGTTCTATCTCGTTTTATTGTATCATTGTTTCATTCCCGCGCTAGTGTTTTCTATTGTGGGATGTTTGTCCATTGTCAGATCATCATTCCAGTTTATTCTATTTCGATTAGGTTGATATTGAATCACGCCTAATCCATGTTTGATTGGACCGATCGCCCAATTCAATCTAGCGCCACATCATCTTCTTCATCGCCCCTTGGTGAGGACCATCTCCCTCTCCTATTGTTCATTCAATTAACCGTGAATCTATATTGTGCTATGTATCAGTTCAGTCCAAACGATGCATTATCATGTTGACAAGTCTTTCATATGTCTTGTTGAATCGTCTGCCTCTTATATCATGGTCCCTTGATATTCCGCTTGTCTAATTAAAATGTTATATCAATTGGTTTCAGGCCCCTCCACTAATCATATCGTTGTATACTTCACGATCAATTGTTGATTTCAACATGTTATGCTTTTGGTTTCCTATTGCTCTGTTTCAATTAATTAATCGTTGATCTATCTGGTGCTAGGCACCGATTCATTCCAAATGCTTCATTATTGTTGTTATGTCATTCTTTATACCTTGCTAGCTTATCCGCTTATCTTGATTTATTATGTCCACATGATTTGTCTACTATTCCAGTTAGACATACTCTTTTGCTATCAATAAATTCCGAGTTAGATAGTACTACCCTTGAAACTTTGTATCCTTGTTCCATCAAATTAAATCATCATTTACGGTATCTTATTTGTCCCAACCCTGATGCCATACATGTTACACATTGATCTTGTTCTGATCTAACCTTTGGTATGTATGTCATGTGCCTTTGAAAGCCATAGCTCATCATTGTTATTCTATTCTGCTCATTCATTGATTATGATATATGTCCTTGCTCATTGGTTCTAACCTATCTCACTGACTCATAACCATGGTTTGACATTCATTCATTTCAATTAGTGTTGAGCCATTGCTTTTACTTGTCTTCCTTAATCCCAATCCATGTCGTTGTTCGTCGAATCAAGTTGATCTAATATAATACTTTTGTTTCCGATCATTCATCATATTCAGATAACCTTCCATTCTTCATTGGTCAAATAAAAGTATTATTCACCGACCATGACTTGAGCCGACCCATCCTTGTCTCAACTCAAGATCAATAGTTCTATTTCACTCTATCTTCTCCATTCAGACTCCATCGCTCTTCTTAATTAATACTCTAATTAATAAGAATATTTCATTATCTTTCTTAATTGTTTCTCTTAGAGTGTTTGTCTTGTTTTGTGTGCCGTGTAGATCCCCGTGTCCTTGAAGCTTCGAAGGACCTCGCGCAAAGCTTGTGTTTCTAAGGGTAAATCAGAGATGAGCCAATACACAATACACATGCTATTCTTACTGTAATATTTACTCTTGATTGCCATTTTCTGTAATCTAATCACACGCCCCTTCTCTAATTCCCAAAATAGGGTCACTATAAACAGTAAGCATCCATGAACGCATAATTGAAATTCAGTGAAGTATGGCCAATATATTGATATTCGTTCTGAGTAAGAAGTATAATTGTTGGTATCATCAACGTAATCTTCGTGCAAAATTTCAGAGAATATTATGTTTTTGAACAATTGAACTTTTTCAAAGGACATAGGGGCATCTGTTAATATCAGTTTTTGAGCTCCTTCCTTCCTTCCTTCCAAGATGTGAGCAAAAACCCAGCATCAAGATAAAGGAAGCAGAGGCAACTACAAGGAGTGTTGGAGGTTTGCTTTGCTACCTATGTTATAGATTGAATAGGATATGTGATTAGAGAAATACATAATAAGTTGTTTCGAAATAGGTTGTTTCGATTTTGTTGTCAGTTTAGGACTCACAAGGTTGTTGGCTGGTTTAAAGAAAAAATTATGATTCAACAGATCAATCTCATTTTTTATCAATGTTTTTTCATGAAAATTAGTTGTAGTTTCTGCTCAATTATGGTTGCCTGGAGTTTGAGTGATCTTTGCCATTTTGCACTAAAAAGCGGTCGACTTGCCTACACGAAAGAGAGGTAATCTTTGCTGCTTTGCTCAAAAAGCAGTCGCTATTCATCACGAAAGACTGGTATTTGTTTTGTGTTTATTTTTAGGTATCAACAATATTTACACGACTC
The DNA here is from genome assembly GCA_019279435.1 of Zizania palustris. Lineage (NCBI taxonomy): Eukaryota > Viridiplantae > Streptophyta > Magnoliopsida > Poales > Poaceae > Zizania > Zizania palustris. The sequence continues at coordinate 44,891,708 of JAAALK010000081.1, forward strand.
ATTTTGATTGTATATTGTGCCAATTCATTCTCAATATGAGTGAAAGCAAATAGAAACCATATTTGTATTCACATTTGTCTTTTTTTGGTGAACCTGAATAATAACATCCACAACACGTGATAGTACTTGTAGCTAGGAATCATAAATTAATCGGTCGGGATACTCCGACGACCATTATTCGAATGTAAATGGTTGGAAGAGTAGAAATAGTAAACTAGGTTTGTATTTCTGACCAGCCATTCACCACCGGAAAACAAGATTTTGCTAAGTGCCATAGGCACTCGGTGAAGCGCACTCGACAGACTCGTTATAGGCACAGAGGGGTTCACTGAGTACCAAATTTAATACTTTATGAAAAAACGAGAGTAATGGGGACGTGATAGACATTTTGCCGAGTGTCTGAAGTTTGGCTTTTGTAAACAAAAACAACTAAAAAAAAATGTGCAGCTCAAGACTAACGTCCCGAATGCAAATTTTATTGAACACTTGGCGGGCACGACGGGGCGAGACGAAGGGACAATGTCGTGGCATCGTAGGACGGGGCATCGCGGGGTGCAAGGGTGGCACTGAGGTGTGGCTCAGCAATGGTGAGACCCACGCGGTGCTACAAGGTGGGGTGGCACGCGGTGCCATGGGGTAGGGCGGCAGCACGGTGGGGCGACACGTGGCACCGCAGGGTGGGACAGCGGCATAGCGGGGCGACGCGGGGTGGCACCACAATGGGGCATCATGGGGAAGGACGGCGACATGGTGGGGCAGCATAGGGCGGTGCAACGGCGGGCCCGACAATGCTAGGCGGTGCCACTGCAGGGCGGCGCAGGGTGGCGCCACAACAGGGTGACATGAGACAGATCGACACTTGGCGTGATGAGGAGGCCCGATGTCGTATGTGTATTATTAAGAGAATTTGTTGATTGCTTTATTTGGAGTTATGATGAAATGACTGGTTTAAGTAGAGATTTGGTAGATCATAAGCTGCCCAATAAACTCAATTTTAGGTCGCATAAGCAAGCAGCCTAGGCGATTTAATCCTAAAATACATGACCACATCAAAGAACAATTCGAGTGATTGTTGAAAGCTTGGTTTATTCGGCCATGTATATATGAAGAATGGATTTCTAATATTGTTCATGTTGAAAAGAAAAATATCGGTAAGATTAGAACGTGCATTAATTTTAGGGATTTAAATAAATATATCCCAAAAGATGAGTATCCTATGCCCATTGCCAACATGTTATATTAATTAGTAATGCTTCTGGATATAAAGTGATTCACTTTTTAGATGGTAATGTCAGTTATAACTAGATTTCTATAGCCAACGAAGATGTGTTTAAGATTGTATTTCGTTGTCATGGTTTTGGGTTAAAAAATATAGGGTCTACATTCCAACAAGCTATGAACTTACTTTTCATTATTTGTTGGGTATTGTAGTAAAAATATATATTGATGATGTAGTTGTTAAATCAGATGGATTTGATCATAATTTAGTCGATTTACGTTTGTCTTTTGAGAGAATTAATCGGTAGCGGTTAAAATGAACCCACTCAAATGTGCTTTTGGTGTGCCGACTGGTAAATTGTTAGGTATTAAAATCTATGAGCAGGCATACAGATCGATCCTGGAAAGGTAGAATTGACCGGAAAGCTAGAAGAACCAACATGTAAAAGAGGTGTGCAAAAGTTGTTAGGAAAAACTAACTACTTGAGACGATTCATATCTAATCTTGCAGGGAAAATTAAATCGTTTGTTCCTTTACTTCGGTTAAAACATGATACCGAATTCGTTTGGTGGGATGAACAGCAAGAAGCTTTCAAATTGCACACCCCTTCTCTAAATCCCAAAACAGGGTCACTATGCACAGTAAGCATCCATGAACACATAATTGAAATTCAGTGAAGTTTGGCCAATATATTGAAATTTGTTCCGAGTAAGAAGTATAATTGTTGGTATCATCAAAAACAGAAAGACATGTGTTGATATTAGTTTTTGAGCTCCTTCTTTCCTTCAGGATGTGAGCAAAAACAGAGCATCAAGATAAAGGAAGGAGAGACAAGTACAGAGAGAGTTGGAGGTCTGCTTTGCTAGCTGTGTTAGATATTGAATAGGATGCGTGATTAGGGAAATATAGAATTAGTTGTTTCAAAATAAGTTGTTTAGATTTTGTTGTTAGTTTAGGACTCTACGAAAAGTACAAGTGCATACAGCCCATATATACTGCCCATATATATAACACCACAACAAGTCTCGTATTTTTAGACTTCATTTGATTTTTTAAAATTAAAAAAGCATTAAGCTATATGTTGCCGATAGAGTATCATAACAAAGTTTTTTTAAAAAAACATTCAATTTAGTGGATAATGACTAAAAATGTAGTCAAAAATAGAAATATGATTTTTCTATAAATTTTACCTATAACAATTTAAATCCTAGAAACACACTTAATGAATTAAAAATAGTAAACTAACCCAGAAAAATACCAAATTTTAACATGAGAAAATATATGTTGTGTTTTGATTATAGAAAAAGTTTCAAATTCAAATGAAGTTGTAACTATTGATTTCCTTTTAAACCTAACTCATTCCCTCTTTAAATCTTTATTAGTCCTATGAGAATATCCAACTTTCTTAACAACGTATATGACAACTTTCTCAAAATATTTTTAATTTTTTATCATAGAATATATATATATATATCATATCATAACACCATGATAAGTCTTGTATTTTTCAGACTTCATTTGATTTGTAACTTGTGTGTTGTGATTGTGAATAAATAATTATATTACTAATGATATCCGGTAAATATCTGTAATCGTATTCATATCCGCTCTGTATCCGCTCCATATTTGTATCCGATGATATCTGGTTCCGTATCCGTATGCGGAGTATCCGAACCTAAATCCGAATCCGACAAAAATATGAAAAATGATATGATTCAACATATATACAAAAATTGTGATTCAACAGAAAAATCTCAATTTTCATCAATGTTTTTTTCCTGCAAATTAGCTGTAGTGTTTGCTCAATTATGGTTGCATGGAGTTTGAGTGATCTTTGCCGTTTTGCGCTGAAAAGCGGTCGACTTGCCTACGCGAAAGAGAGGTAATCTGTGCTGCTTTGCTCGGAAAGCAGTCTCTAATCATCGCGAAAGACAATATTTGTTTTGTGTTGATTTTTAGGTATCAACAATATTTCCACGAGTCATTTTGATCGTAAACTGTGACAATTCAATCTCAATACAGGTACTTTTATGTATGCACATTTGTCTTTTCGTACGGTGAACCTGAATAACAACATCCACAACGTGACCATACTTGTAGCTAGGAATCATAAATTAATTGGGATTCCTGGATAACCATTGTTTGAATGAAAATGGTTAATTCGAAGACTAGAAATGGTTAATTGCTTCGGACGCACAACTTTTAGAGATTTGATAGAAAAACCAGCAAGCAGCTAGCGCGCCATATGGAGTTCTACAAAACAAAATCTATACGATGTCGTGATGAATCCGCTGATAATGACATTTTCTCAAAGTTGAACACTTTAATTCAGTAAAAAGTTGAACACTTTAATGTGGGTAATCTTTACTCTGGTTGACGTTGGCTGTAATCTAATCACACGGTCCTTCTTTAATTCCCAAAACAGGGTCACTTTAAGTGCATGAAATAATGAATCAAAATTTCTAGAAACATTATATTCATGTTTTTGAGTTCATTTTTAGTTCTTATACACTAAATTGAAAGAAATTTTTAAAAAAACTAGGTTGCGACACTCGATCGACAATAAGGAGTTTATTAAGTGTGTTTCGAGGATTTATTTTCAAATTGGTGAGATTTGAATTACAAGTGCCTGAAATTATAGAAAAATCATATTCATATTTTTGAGTTCATTTATAGGTATTATCCACTAAATTAAAAGAAATTTTGAAAAATCTACGTTGTGACACTCGATCGACAACATAGAACTTAATGATTTTTTATTTCTAAAAAACAATTAAAGTTTGAAAAATATGAGACTTTGTCATGTTGCTATGATATAATACGTAGATGCTGTGATAAAAAAAATAAAAATGTTTTTAGAAAATTTTTGTGTAGGATGTTAAGAAATGAGAGATTTTCACTTCTTTCGCATCGAGTGCCAAAAATTTCATATTCGGCAGATAAAATATGTTTTTTTAAATTTTATTATTAATACAATTGTATTTTAAGTCAAACAAGCATGAAAATATTTCTTCCCGCTAGGATCATTTTCATCTTGTCCTCTATTTTAGTGTCAAATGACATATTTATCTAAAAATATATTCCTATCCTAAACCACAACTAAGGGTATTTTTGTAAATTCCCATGCCAGCCACCCTATCTTCCAAGCCACTATCCATCATATAAATTCTCATTCGAGCTGCCACCAAAACCCTAACCCTCCACCACATCTTTGAGAAGCCTCCGGCACACTCAAGGAAGGCAATGCACCCACTATGCCTCTGGAAGGAAGCCACCGCATGCCTTGGGCCCCACTTCGCTGGCCGTCGTCAACTCACCCACCGCCCACCGTTGACTCGCCTGCTGGCCGTCGCCTGCTCCCACCGCTCTGCCACCTGTGCCGCCATCTCTCCTACAACCCCATGTCGCCTGTCCCCCATCCCACGCCGGCGGCCGCTAGCTCCCCGCTGAGCCGCCACTGGCCCCACCCCCTATGTCACCCGCTCCATCCCTCCCCCTCCCATTACGCAATCTCCCACACCCATCCCCCATCCCTTGAGTTGCCGCTAGCTTCCCTTCCCCCGTCCCCGCCAGCATCCACCAGAATCCCCAACCCCAGAGCTGCCACTGGTTCCTCGGCCCTGACCCCCAGTAGCTATTCTACTTTGTTGTTCACATAAATTACTGTCAGTTAGTCGGATCTTAAGTGATATTATTTGGATTATATATTTTGTAGTGGTTGGTATTGTGTATGTCTATGAGAATATTTTTTAATTTGACCAGCCATTTTTTGCAACGACGTGATGAAAGAGTTAGTTGGATCGAATGGGAGTGGGCAGAATATGGAAACAAGCTCTAGAAGCAGGTGAGGGCGGTGGCGAGCAGCGAGCGAGAGTGAGGATTTTATGCTGGATGCGAAAATGCAGTGGCATTTTCTTTATTTTGGATTTTTTGGTAATTTCGATGGACCTTGGAACCTTGGAACAGTAGGCACTACTAGCAAGTCGTGTTGTTAATGGGGGTGAACTTTGATGTTGTATCGATGGGATCTGAGAGTAAGGTGACCACAATCTATCTATAGTTATATATCTTTTCCTAGCAAGATTGGTTTAAATAGCAACAATACAATATTTTGCTTACAATTGATCCAATTTCAGTTTTGCTGAATCACACTGGTGTTTCTGTAGATCTTTAGAGTACTGGCTGCATTCTTGTTGATCTATATGCTGGCAAGCCTTTCATGCCTAGTAGAACATAGGTAGTGAGGTATGCTTTCAACCTCTTCTTTACTTGAAGTAAATTTAATACTGCTTACTAGCATAATAGAATGCTTTGGTTTACTTTTGATAACTTAATATAATTGAGGTACTTCTGAAAGGATACAACAATGTAGACAATTTTGTACAAAAGGTAACCATCCGATGACACAAACTCCTTTTCCATTCTAGTTTCGGTATGTTTCTCCTAAAAATTTTACCTTCTAAGATAAGCATACAAGTATCACAAGGACTTGTGTTTTTTTAAATGTTATAATTTTACCTTCTAAGATAAGCATACAAGTTATAAGCATGTTTCAGATTTGCTATGATGCGTTTGTTTGATGTATCATATTTTAAATGTTTTGAGAACATCATTTTTTTATGTGTGTTTTGTTTCCTGGAAGTTAGAATTTATAGTATATGGTCCAATAACACTTTGAAATTAAGTTTCATTGTATTAGAGAAGCAATTTTAATTCATCATGTAAAATTTTACCATAGTTTAAATTCAAACATGAAAGGAAGACAAGAAAGAGAAATGTAAAATGCAATGAGCCTTTGTACTATGAATTGATAACACCTATCTACATTTAATTTTGCTCATGATGTTTCTTTCTTGGTTAATTTTTTCTGTGCCACTACGATTTTCACGGTTTGCCAATATGCCATCGATGTGTCACTGACAGATGGGGGCCACCACAGTCATTGATAGGGACATGTAGACAATTTTTGAAAATTATAATGGCATGTGAGTAATTTTCCTTTTCTTTTAATGATGTTTCTTTTACAGGAGCTAAGTTGGAATGATGGGACTGGATTGAGGAAATGTGTTGATGCTTTGTGCATAGTTACTCTTTTGTACATACTACAATGTAGGACTAATGTTGATGTAATGTAGTGCTAATATTTTAGATGATTCTGATGATGAACTGAACTTGACCTTTTGGACAACGTAGGACTAATGTTGATGTAATATATGACTAATTTGTTGGACAATTTAATGATGAACTGAAGTTGTTATATGGTGGGATTTTGGATATTGTGAATATATCTATGATTTGCATGAATATATTGTATGGACTACATGTCATTTTTGCAAGCAGTAAAATGTATGTCGATAAATATTGTCTGTCATTAAAACTCAACTATTTCCAGACAAATAATCTGTTGTCGATAGAATGGATATGCATGGTTTCTGATGTGTCACCCATTGGATTGGATTTCGAACTCCTATTTCCAATGTGGACTAGTGTGCTGTTTATGATTATACTAGTGGCATATTGCAACGATATATCCAAAGCGGTACACAGAAGTTAATGTCACTTCAACAAGTATTTGATCTGAATTGACACATATAGAACAATGGGATAGTCCAACCTGACAATTTATTTTAAGCATCCTCTATCCTTTATAGCATTTGAAACTTTAGTATGTTCAACATTTCATATCAAGATTCCTGCCAACATTGTTATTCACATTCTATCGTCTGCTTCCAGAGTGTTGAGCCACTTGATCTTGGGGACATGCCAAAGTTGAGTATTAACAGACTTGAAAGGTTCTCTCCAAGTGCCTACAGAGCAGGAGAGCTGCAGGTGACCACAACATCAGCAAGTAACAAATGGCACGGTGCTGATTTATTTGGTTCCAGTGTTTTCAGAGGTATAAGCAATCGTGGAGATTACAACCGATCAAACTATTTAGTGGTACTTCTGTTTTTCTTCTGAAGAAAAGTTGTTACATTACTTTATTGTCAAAGGATATTATGAAAAATGTATGATATGACAATGTGGACTTCTTTTCAGTTACAAACATCACAATGGCCGAAACAACCGGACGTTCTTTCACAGCATGTGCAAGGCCACTTTCCCATTCGTGCTGCAATGGAGTGGATATGGAGTTCAGAGCTCTTCCACAAAATGTAGTTCGAGTATGTTATTGAATGGCTCATGGACGTATTCAATTTCATTTCTTGTTATTGCTCTCATCAGACCACCTCAAATACAATAAGGGCCCGTTTGTTTGATTGGAATTGGGCCGAATTGAATTTAATTCTTGGGCTGACCTGTTTGGCAAAATTTAGAATTGGAAATTACAATTCCATCCATTCTTGGGCCGGAATCAGAAGCCCAAGAAACAATACCTACCCTAAAACGAGGAATGTGATTCCTCTCCCAACCCCGAGCGGCGCCGCACGCCAGCGCCTCCTCCTCCTCGCCGTCGCCGCCCTCCTCGCCATCATGTCCGCCTCCGACCCCGAGCGCCTCCTCGCCCTCCTCGTCGTCCGACCACAAGCTGCGCCGGATCTTGGAGTGCGCCGACCCCGAGCGCCGCACGCCCGCGCCTCCTCCTCCTCTCCATCGCCGCCCTCCTCGCCGTCGTGTCCGCCTCCGACCCCGAGTGCCTCCTCGCCCTCCTCGTCGCCTCAGATCTCGTCCTCTCCGGCCGAAGCTCAGGTATTCGTCCTTCTCTCGTGAGTGGTCTACCTCCCCTCCTCCTCCCGCGCTTCACTTCCTCAGGCATCCCAAACTGTTATTACTTATTTGCACTTAGAATGAAACTGAAAGTGCACTTATTTGCAAACATGGATTCACTGATTCTACCGGTTTTGCTACAGCAAAGCGCTAGAGCTTTTCAGATCGGCTACAATTTGATTTCAGTAGAACTATTCACTATCTAGTGAATCCTGAATCCAGCGCCTAATTGAGTAAGTTCTTCATTGAAATCTCTGTGTGACTTTCAATCTCATGATGCTCTGTATGTGTATCTGTGTTTTGTTACTTCAGCGCCTAATTTGATATTACTTTTTGATGCTCTCAAGTGTTTCTGTGTGAGATTGTTTGGATATATGGATCACATATAATACATGAGCTTTGATTATTATTTCTGTTTAGTCTCTACTTGATGATCTTAGTTTAGTTCTGCAGTTTTAATTTTTCCAGTTCATCTAGTTTTTGATGTACAGTTCTGTTGGTTTTAGGTGATTAGTTTGTGTGTGTGATTTAGTTCTGAGATTATAAGTGTGATATGTAGTAAACTGAATCTGTGTTTCCTACTAGTGTTAATTCAGTAGGCTGAATTATTTCTCTTGTCATCCCTGATTTGGTTCTGTTTGAGTTTAAATTTCTTTATCTGATCAGTTTTTGTTTGATGATCTTGGGTATTAGTTCTGAGTTAGTTCTTCAGATCATCAATAGAATGAAGGCTTAGCTTCTGAAACCAACTAGTTAACTCTTTTGAAAAGTCGTGCTGTCAATTTTGTGTCAAGAATTCCAGACTTTGAGTTTTAGTGGTTGTATCAGTTTCAGTCTGATTTCATGTGTTATTTGAGACTGTTTTGAAGTTTGAAAACATTCATGTCTGGTTTCTAGTACTGAAAGTCTTAGTTGCTTGTTCAAAACATCAAAAGTACCTGGTATCATTTGATGAACAGTATTTTCACTTCTATTTTCAGAGAAATATATAACTATCCAAACATGATATTGAATTTGATTCATGGAAAAGAATTCCATTAGCATCCAAACAAAAAAATTGAATTGAATCAAATTCTAAGCAATTACTTTCTTTGCGAATCTAATATCTAGAATGTTATTCATGGAATGAGTTTCATTTCCAAGGAAACAAACGGGGCCTAAATGAACTGATATATACCATTTTGTCTGTGCAATTTAACAAGTCGTAATATTTCTTTTTACTTTCATGAGTAAATAAGTGAAAATGGTGGCTTAAAAGGGGGTGCTGGTAAAATAATGTCATCCATAAAATCATTACCTTTTCTCAATCGATGAACATCTGCAAAGATTGAACATGAATAATAACATCCACACCATCTTAAATTAATTGGGATTCCAAGAAATAGTTAAAGTGCATTACAAGTCGACTGCAATCATTTTCTTATCACCCAATTTGGAAAGCTTTTAGACCCTAAATTTTATTGGATGAAAAAGAAAGGTAGCATCACTGGTGTTGGGATTGAAGGATGAAAGATGCTCTGCATTCTGCTTTTCACATGCACTACAGTGTTTTCGATCTTTTTCCGATGCACTATGTTGGGGAAAATACTTCATCCCCATAATCCTCCAAGATTCTAAGCAAATACATTATACAACGAAGATAAAGGCAAGTCTTAATCTCGGAGCCCAAGAACCCCTCCGAACCGAAGGGCTCAAAGCTGAAGGGTCTGTCCAGGCTCCGATCCAAAGAGACCCTCCGAAAGGCTTCTCCTCCGAAGTGGAAAACAACCAGAAGGATGGGACATCTGCATTATCAACATCCTTCAAGCATGTTTTACCATATTAACCCTATAAGGGATACCTAAATAGTATCCACTATGTTGGTTGTAATTAAGGGGGTAAAAAGGTCTTTTCTCTAGAGATTTTACCTATAAATACCCTCCTTCTCGCCCTGTAAGAGGCATTGGATATTCAAATATTCAATACATACTTCGAACTATTCCGAGCTATTATCCTATTCAGAGGCTTGAGATAGTCCGCATTCACAAACACTTCGTTTGTCAGTTCTTGGTCTTATAGAACCTGTTATCGTAATCCGTTGCGCCAACAGTTGGCGCCATCCGTGGGGAGCTTAGTACTAAAAGCTAGTTCTCTTCCATTATCTGTACTTCGAAGTACATTTGCGGAGGGAGTTACAGAGTCCCAGGATTCCGCGCACCCTTCGGCAAGAGGCTACAAGTATAGTTCGAAGGCCTTTCTCGCCTTCCACCATCGTTCGAAGCCCTCGGTCTCCGGACGCTACTTGGCTTTGTAAGTCATGCCTCCCAAGCAGAGTATGGCCACCGACCCCCTCTGAAGGTCCTCTCGGACCTCCGGGGCAGGACCTTCAGACATCCCCCAAACTCCTGAAGTAGTCAATAACCCCTGAGCAACCAGAGCCCCTCGGAGAGCTCCGTCCATGCTCCGAACTGACTATGTCAGTTCCCGAAACCCGGAGGACCCCTCCGGAGAAAGTGAGAACCTCCCTGAAGACGTGGACGCTCAAATGGCCCGACTTCAGGCGGAGGTGGAAAGATGTAGGCAGGAGGCCGCAGATAGGCTTCATCCTCAGGCCAACCCTGCCGCTTTGGAGACGCATATAGATGATGACCCTGATTATTATCCTAAAGCCCCCCAAGTCCAAGAGAGCGCCGAGAATGCCTCCTTCAACGACGAATCTCCATTGCATTCGGACTTGCAAAAGGTGTGCTTCGATCCCAGGTTCTGAGCCTCAAAGCTGCACAAATACTCCAGAGGGGCTGACCCCGGAGAATTCTCTCACTCCTACGCTCTTGCAATAGAAGCTAGAGGAGGGGTCCAAAATACGATGGCAAAATACTTCCCCCTTGCGTTAGAAGGCGTAGCCCTTCGTTGGTTCTGGTCTCTAAAGCTAGGATCAATTAAGTCATGAGAGCAGTTGAAGAAGAAATTCATGAGTAATTTCCAGGGGACCTTAGTAGCCCCGATGTCTACTGGAAGCCTTTTTCAGGTGAAACAACAAGCAGGAGAAACTCTTTGGCAATACTTCACATGCTTCGCCCAAACAAATCTCAAATCAAGGGGATGTCCACGTCATCCATCGTAGATGCGGTGCGTGAAGGTGTAATGAACCCCGGCCTCCTCGACAAACTCCACAGGAAGACGGTGTCTTCAGTGGCACAACTAATGGCATACTTCGAGCAGTATGCCAAATCAGAAGAAGGGTGTCTTCGGAGGACTGCTTCATCCACACCAACCCTCCCCTAAGAAGTCAAGATAGAGCCAAGGGCTCCAAGTCCTCCGCAAACCCCCTTTGATAATCGTTCTCACGATCAGAGAAGAGGAAGGAAGAACCCTCGTTCCGAAGTATTGAATATTGCCCCCTCTGCTCCAAAGATGCCTTCCAACTATCAACAGGCTCAGGGCAACAAAGCTAGTAGCTCGAGACCACCAAGGAATCCAGCTGGCCAAAGCCAGACTTTCCTTTATTGTGTGCATGGTGAAAATAGAAACCATGCCACCAAGGATTGTAAGTCAATACGAGCTCTCTAGAGTGAGTATATTGAGAGAAGCTTGGATCAAAGCACTGCTGATCGAGCCCCTCCAACAGCATGGCCAGAGCCTGTGCAAGCCATCGGACGCGCAGGCAACCTCGAAGCCCCTACGCAACTTGTAGTGGCCAATATTATGCCACCACCGAAGCAAGAAGACCTTCAAGATCATGGCAAGAGAGTGGTCCTACCCATCTCCAGAGGGGGGACCCTCGGCAATATGTCGAAGCGTCAACGGAGAGATTACGTTCGTGAAGTAAGACATATAGGGACTTCAAACTTGGCTGCAGAAATGCTCGAGTGGTCCCATGTGTCCATATCGTTCTCTACCAATGATGCTGCAGGGGTAAAGTTCCCCCATGCTGACCTCCTTGTCATTTCAGCTGATGTGGCAGAGGTAGAAGTCCGAAGGGTGCTGGTCGATGGTGGAAGCTCCGCTGACATACTCTTTGTCCAAGCCTTCGATCAAATGTGCATTCCCCGAAGGCATTTGCTTCAAGCAGCTCGTCCACTCCAAGGCTTTGGAGGCCCTCCTCTCGATGCCCTAGGTCAAATAGGCCTCGAGCCTGCTTTCGATGAGGGGCCCCTAGCTAGAGTTGAAGAGGTCATCTTCGATGTTGTCGATGCCCCATATGCCTACGACGCAATCTTTGGAAGGGGGATGTTGAATCAATTTGGAGCCGTGGCGCACCACAATTATTTGTGCCTCAAAATGCCCATGCAAGGAGGAGTCCTCATGATCCTAGGAGATCAAGCTGCACCTCGGAGAGTAGAATATGGCCATGGCCCACCTCTTGATCCTCGGCAGGTAAATAGTGTGCAAGAGCACTCGGAGGAGGCCTCAAAGTCTTTGGACTCTTCGAAGAACCCTTCCCTCAAGCCAAGCCCAGAAGGTGATATAGTCACCAGGATCATTGTAAAAGAAGGCATGGAATACCCCATTTAGTTTGGCAAGGGGTTGCCTTCAGAGATCGCTCCTCGCTAGAAGAAGTGGTTCGAGAAAATTTGGATGTCTTCGCCTGGTCAGACGAAGAAATCCCCGGAGTTGACCGGAGCATTATCGAGCATAGCTTACTCTCCAACCCTAAGGTTCGACCTGTTCGCCAAGGGCTCCACAAGATGTCAACTAAGAGAGCAGACCTCGCTAAAGCGGAGGTGGAAAAGTTGTTAAGAGATGGAGTCATTAGGGAGGTAGCCCACACGGAGTGGTTGGCTAACCCCGTCTTCGTCAAGAAAAAGGGCTCCGGCAAGTGGCGCATGTGCACTGACTTCACATCTCTAAATAAAGCATGCCCACGAGACCCCTGGATTGATTAACTTGTTGATTCTACGGCTGGCTCCGAGCTCCTAAGTTTTCTTGATCCATACTCTGGTTACCATCAAATATGGCTGAAACGCGAAGACGAAGCCAAGACAAGCTTTATAACCCCTTCCAAAGTATTCTATTATGTCCGAATGCCCTTTGACTTGAGAAATGCTGGGGCAACTTTTTCGCATCTTACTGCTAAATATCTAGGTCACCAGATAGGCAAAAATGTCGAAGCCTATATGGATGACATTGTAATAAAGAGTGTTTTAAAGCACCAACATAGTCTAGACTTAGCAGAAACTTTTGACAGCCTCCGAGCATGTGGAGTCCGCCTCAACCCTGAAAAATGTATTTTTAGAGCTCAAGCAGGAAAGTTGCTAGGGTACTTAGTTTCGAGCAGAGGAATCAAAACTAGCCCGACATAGATAAGTACACTACAAAGGATGGCTCCGCCTGAAAATTTGAAGCAAGTCCAGAAGCTGGTCAGACGACTGACAGCTCTCAGCAGATTCTTGGGAAGATCAGTGGAGCAAAGCCTCCCAATTTTCAAAGCCTTAAAAGGGTTCGAAAGTTTCAAGTGGATGCCGGAGTGCCAGAAGAGATTCGACGAAATCAAGGACTACCTTGGAAATCTATCAACGCTTACTATGCCCCTTGCAGAGGAAACTCTCCTCCTGTATCTTGCAGCAATAGGCTCCACAGTCAGTGCAGTGCTTGTCAGAGAAATAGAGCTAAATGGAAAACTGGTGCAGAACCCAGTATACTTCATTTCATAAGCCTTGTCGGGAGCAAAAACACGGTACTCTGAGTTCGAGAAATTCATGTATGCTTTAGTAATGGACTCGCGGAAGCTAAGGCATTACTTTTTAGCACACAATGTAATTGTCCCTACATCGTATCTGCTTGGCGATATGCTCCAGAGCAAAGACTCCATTGGGAGAATTGGAAAATGGGCTGTCGAGCTGGCCCCCTTCGGTATTTCCTTCACCGCAAGAACAACCATTAAGTCTCAAGTTGTGGCTGATTTTGTTGCAGAATGGACTCCATCTGCAATATGGGCTCCAGAAGAATCATGTGAAAGAGTGTGGACGGTGTATTCCGATGGAGCATTTCAAGCATCCAGGGCTAGTGCCTAAGCCGTGATAATATCGCCTTCAGGGCAGAAAGCAATGTACTATATGAGGCTCAACTTTAAGTCCACTAACAATATTGCAGAGTACGAAGGAATCCTACTTGGTCTCCGCAAAGTGCGAGCGCTTGGCGCCACTCGGGTTGTAATCAAAACAGATTCTCAAGTCATTGCAGGGCATGTTGAAAAAAGCTTTCAGGCTCGGCATCCACATCTTGCGAAGTACTTAGAAGAAATCTGCAAGACAGAGACATTATTCCAAGGGATTTCCATCCGGAGCATCCCACGAGTAGATAATCAGCATGCAGACATCCTGACGAAGGGTGCTGCCGAAGCATTGGATATCCCACAGGGTTCTTTTATCAAGAGCTTGTCAACCCTTCGGTGCCTCAGCCACCCTCCGCAGAAGTATTTTGCATACCAATCACTGATTGGCGGAGCCCAATACTAGACTTTTTGCAGAACAAAGCAAGTTCACTCGAGGGCCCAAAATTGCAAAGGTTATAGTCGAGGGTCCAAAATTATAAGCTTGTCAATGGAGTGCTATATAAAGTCATAGTTTGTACTCCTCGGGACCTGAAGGGCAAGATATACTTTGGGAGATCCATGAAGGCTTGTGCGGTAGGCATTTAGCCCCTCGGGCTTTAGCAGGCAAAACACTTCGCAGGGACTTTATTGGCCAACAATTGTAGCAGATGCAGAATCATTGGTACGAACCTGTCAAGGGTGCTAATGGATGGGAAGACGAAGCCATTATGGGATCAGAATGACGACTAGAGGGGGGTGAATAGGCGCCTCAACACTTTCTTTCGAATGTGATGGCCTAATCAAATCACACAACGCTCCTCCAAAAGATCACAGAAATAAATTGAAGATCACAGTTTACCTTCAAAACCCAAAACAACTTCCAAACAAAACTTTTGTCTAAATCGTCACTTGAACAGTCGATCTGAATTTGTCGGATTTTGAGTCTCCGAAATACAATATGTTGTCGATCGATGGAACTCTGACAGGATTCAGATAATTAGAAAACAGACAAAACCAAATTAAATTCAACTTGGATACCAATCATAGTGATCACAACAAACAAGATTAAGCTCTTGTACTTCTGAAATTTGTTTGACGATGAATATTAAAAATGTATTTCAACAAAGTTCATTAGTCATGTTTTGGTTTAGGTTGTAGGTTTCCACTTCAGATTAATTTCAATTCAGCATACAATGATTCAGATTAGAATCAGATGGATTAGCTTGAATTACAATTGCTGAAAACAAAACTATTGACTTGGTATAGAGAGAGCTGAAAGGACTGTAGCAATTCTGAAATTCAAACACAGTGCACTGAATAAAAACAGTAAACTCTCTACACAGCAATTTATTTGTTGATCTGATTCGAAAAATTTGAACAACAAAATTGATGATTGTTGGGGGAATAAGTTTCCCATGAATAGGGGCCAAATGACGTCATCCTCCGGCAGCCTTCGGCCCAAAGCCCAACACTGTCGAAGCCTGTTCCTTCCCGAGGAAGCTGTTTCCAGGTCCCACGGTACCCTTCGGAGCCTACTAGGGCGAAGCCCCCGAGCCCTGTCGAAGCCCTCTGGAGCGAGGTCCCTCGGAGCCCTCTGGAGCGAAGTCCTCAAGATTCCTTGAAGATTGCCAGTTGTCTTAGGCTAACTTCAAAGCCAACCTCCGGACGTTGTTCGGAGTTAGCCTTCAAGCCTTGCTCGGAGTTAACCTTCGGGCTCTGTCCGGAGTTAGCCTTCGAACCCCCCTTCGGAGCTCCTCAGAGCTAGTCTCCGGACCCTGTCCGGCCAGTTCAAAGCCAAGTCTCCGAGACCCAAGTTCGGAGCCCAGTTCGGAGTATGCTTCGAAGCCCCCTTCGGAGTGTACTTCGAAGCCTCCTTCGCAGCCTCCGCCAGAATAGCTCCGGCCCCTACTCCGAACCCAAGAAATATCTATGCCTCGCTACAGTGTAGAGGCCATACCAGGGGCCCCTCCGCCCCTGGTATGTCGCTTAGCTGGTCAAAGTATGACGTTGTCTCACACGTCTGTAAAGCTGTAATGCACTTTTGTACTGTAGCTAGCTCCTTTTTCCCTTTTAACCCCTATGAGCCTAGGGCTCATAGAGGGCATTTTGGTCTTTTCATTAAGGCCCGCGTGCCTATAAAAGCAGGGCCAAGACCTTGTAACAAGGTACCTTCTCTAGGGCCATGAGACCCTAGAATTTACTACTCCATACCGAGGCATACCATGCCAAATCCACCACAAACTGGAGGTAGGGCTATTATCCCCTAGGGGAGGCTCGAACTAGTATAAACCCTTTCTCCTCCTGAGAGAACCCTTCAAGGTTCATTTTATACTCCGTATACACACATACTAAACCTGTGCTGTAGCTAACAAAAGTACCACAACAGTTGGCGCCGTCTGTGGGAACCCTAGTCCTAAAAGCTAAGTTCTCTGCCACTGTGCCATTCGAAGTGCGCTTGAGGGGGAGCTTCGAAGCTTTCTTGCTTCGCGCACCCTCCGGCAAGGGGCTTCGGGTGCAGTTCGAAGGTTTTCTTCACCTTCCTCCATCCTTCGCATTTCGGAGCTCACCCTCCGACAAGGGGCTCCGCTACATGTTTCGAAAGCTGTCAAAGCCCTAGGGGCTACGAGGTATGTACTGTCCGAAGTACTACTTCGATGTACCAAATCTGCAATTACATTGATATAAATTCGAAGCCCTGCTTCACCTTAAATTCGAAGCCTTGCTTCGCCTCAAAGCCGAAGCCTTGCTTCGCCTTTAAATGTAAACTTTTGCTCCATCTTATTGAAAAACCGAAGCTATGCTTCGTCTTACCAAAAACCCGAAGCTTTACTTCGCCTTATTTAAAAACTCGAAGCTTTGCTTCGCTTTACAAAATCCAGAGTACCCCTCCGAAGGCTACATAGTGCCTCTGGGCCCGTAGTAGTGGGCTAGAAGGACTCCGGGCCACTGGCCCGATGCGTCCAAGGACTCCAGGTCATCGACCTGATGCTTCCGGGATCCGAAGGCCACCGGCTGGAGGTATCCCAGAGTACTGAGATCCGTTCTCAGTATTCAGAGTCGAAGGTGGCTCAGAGTCGAAGGTGGCTCAACTATCACAGGTTCGGTGAATCCACACCAAATATCCTTTTCACTACAGGACCAAGTTTAA
This sequence comes from Zizania palustris, assembly GCA_019279435.1. NCBI lineage: Eukaryota > Viridiplantae > Streptophyta > Magnoliopsida > Poales > Poaceae > Zizania > Zizania palustris. Next base: position 44,908,796 of record JAAALK010000081.1, read on the forward strand.
GAAGCCTTGCTTCGCTATTTGAACATGTACCGAGGCCTCGCTTCGTGTGACGTGATCTAAGCTAAAAATTAAGCATGTCGAAGTCATGCTTCGCTTAAAAATCTGAGTGCGTTTCGGAGCCTCGCTCACGCACAACATCCAAATCCCAGCACGCCGAAGCATGCTTCGCTTAATTTGGCTATGCTGAAGCCTTGCTTCACTCCAAATTAACACGTTCGAAGCCCAAAAAAGGCCTTCGCTCAATGTATTCCAAGCATCCAAAACCGCCAAACAGGCGCACCACTTCACATTGTTGCCCGCACCAGCAACGGCTAAGTCCCTAACTGCCATGAGCAAGGGGGGGAAGCATGTATGTGAAGTGTGCGAATATAATACGCAGTACGAGCGTGACAAGCTAAAAAACGTTCGAAGCCATCAAATAATGCGAAGCATGCAGACGAAGTATGCAAATACAATAAACTCAATTCATTGAATAATAATTGAGAAGTATGTTACAAATATACTTCGAAAATAAAACTACGAGTAGTCTGTATCTAAGCCTAAGAAAAATCGAGTGCGAGGCCCCAACCCTCGATTGCCTTTCTTTCGGCCAGGGCCCCCTCGGCTGGACGAAGCATCGTCGGAGCCTGCTCTCCCACGTTCGGCTCGTCCAGGCTCCGAAGCCCACAGACCTCGCCTTCCACTTTGCAGGTCACTCCAAGTCTACGAGGCAGGTGGTGCCGTGCCGAAGGCAGAGAAGTCTAAAGCTTCGTCGCCTGCTAAGACCATTTGCGAAGGCAAAAACGAAGAACTCCGAAGGGACTCTGTCTTCACGATGGCCAGTAGATCCTGAACTACTTCGGGGATGGCTTCGCCGTTAGGCCCCCTCGGAAGCTTAAACCGAGGGGGCCTTCGGACCTAGCTACCTCGAGGACTGCCCACAACTAGCGAAGTTCTTCAGAGTCCTCAAGCACTTCGAAGTCAACATTCGGAGGCTGAGCCTAGGCAGGTATAAAGAACCCTCACATTCATATTAATAAGCTGATAAGTTTTTACAAAGCCTACAGCTAAGAATTACAAGGAGCCTAAGGAGATCTACACCTTTGGAGGTGGAGGCGTCGATGTCGAAGGCTGTTTGGGCAAAGCAAGTGCTTTGACTCGGCGAAGGCGGAGGGCCTTCTGAAGCTCGAGGACTGCTTCACAGCCTTGGGCCTTCCAAGGCTCCTAAAGCCGCCGCCAGGCGCCGCGGATGTCCGTCGGAGGCATCACCAAGTGTTGGCCCCCGAAGGCCACTAGGGTCACAGAGGTTGCTGCTTCGAGGTGGTTGCACCCCGCGTCATGAAGCATTTGCAACACTCCTTGGCCCGCCACTCGGCCGGCCATCAAGGCGAAGCCCTTCAGAGACTTCTACGCCGACGAAGCCACCACCTTCAAGAATGCAGCGCGGTCCCCAATTGGATCCAGCTCACCGAAGTCCGGAGCCCATCATTCGGTCCGTATTTGTTGTAGGACCTCGGTCAGGCTCAGAGTGGCTTCGTCGAGGTTGTCAACAACGAAGTTCTCAAGTGACTGAGCCCGTTGGCGGAGTTCGGAGTTCTTCTTCGCCTGCTGGGCTTCGGCGTCCTTCGCAGCGTTGAGCTCCGCGCGGAGCCTATCGATCTCCGAGGCCAAGGCTTCCTTAGCCTTGCCAGCCTCGGCCTTCGCCGCCTCTGCCTCGGCCCTCGCCGTCTCGGCCTCACCCCTCGCCGCATCGGCTGAAGCTTCGGCCCGCCTTTGCTTCTCGGCTTCCACCGAGACTTCGCGTCGGAGGGCCTCCTTCTCCTCTGCCAGGCGCGTCATCCGCCTGTCCGCAGAGGTCGAAGCTACTGCATTCAGTGTGAAGGCCTGGAAGAATTCAAGAAATCATAAGTGTTGATCGAAGATGAAGGTATAACCCGAAGGCTGGGTAGGACTTCACTCACCTAGATAAGGGCTTCGTTCGCGTTGATGAAGTGTTCCATGGGGTTCGAGTGGCTAAGTTGAGCAACCAAGTCCCCTGCCTCCGTAGCTGCGAAGCCCTCGCGGAAGCTGTTGATGGCCGCCTCAGTCAAGGCCCCCTTCGACCGAAGAGGCTGGACAATCTCCTCTGCCGCAACCGCCTGCGCAGGCTTCGGCATGGGCGGGGTTAGCTCCACCACCTCTATGTCCTCGTTGCTTTGAGGGTCCCCTTCGCCGCAATCGCTGCCTCTGTCTTCTTCAGACGAGGAGCTATCGGACTCCGAGCTGCTGCTGCTGCTGGAGGCCTCTGCTGGCTTCGCCGGGGTGGACCTCGCGCCGATGTCGTCCTCTGCAGGCTTTGCCACGGTGGGCCTTGCACCGGCATCCTCCTCTGCAAAAGTCTAAGTCAGAATCCGCATATTGAAGAGAAGAATGTTTGAAGTAGTTACCTTCGTCAGAGATTTCTTCGAAGGTAGAGGGGTCAACAAGCGCCCCCCAGTCCTTTTGTTGCGAAGCTGATGCGTCGGCCTTCGCACTCGAAGCCATCACTATCGAAGCCTTTGCTACCTCCTTGGCAGCCGGAGTACTCGTGGGCTCCGCAGTTGTTTGAGGGTCCGAGGCCGCTGCCTCCTCCAGAGTAGAGGCCTCGGTTGCAGGGACCTCCGACCGAGCCCTCAAAGTTTCGAGATCATCGTCATCCCCTCTCTTCCTCTTGGCTCTGGCCGTCAAAGCTGCGAGGTGGGAGAAGTCCGGCAGGGCAGGCGGGACCTCTTCGTAGCCAAGCAAGGTCCACACCCTGTTCCAGTGCTCCCAGGACCCCACCGAAGCTAGCCGTTAAGCTTGCTCCTCCAGTGTCGGAGCCCCAACAACACGCTCCGCCCCCGCGATGGCCTCCTCCGGAGTCCTCACTTCGAGATGGGCTACACAAAAGTTCAAGTCAGAGTGAAGTTTTTGCGAAGTATGAAAGTGGAAAGGTTTCAAAGTCTTACAGAGGCGTTCGAAGGCCAATTCATTTAGGCCCCCTCGGCCCGAAGCTTGGAAGAGCCCCTCCGACCAAGAATGCACAAGGGGGCTGAGCCGGAGGGTGATGAACTCCTCCGCGAGGTCCCTCATGCTCATATTCGTGGCAACCCTCTGAAGGAGCGAGATCCTCGAGCGAAGGGTGTCCGAGCTGGTCTTCACCACCCCTTCGCGCCGATATGAGATAAGGGCGTTGGTACTCCGAAGGGGAGAGTTCGCGCCGACGGAGGCGTAGAACCACTCTTGATCCCGCTTCGAATACCATTTGCTGTTGGTGGCCCTCGCTGGGAAGGCATCTTGGTACTCCCTTCGAAGCTGAAAGTTTGCGCTTCTAAAGGCCAAGGCCCTCTTGACGCGGTCTGTACCCTCCCCCGGCTTCGGCTGGCAGTTGGCATCATGGAGGGCGACGAAGACGTCCGCGTGGCCCTCGCAACCTTCGGCCCTCATGGCCCACTCAAAGACAGCAAGCCTCGCCACGGCATTGGGCAAAAGCTGAGGAAGTTTGAGGTTGTAAGCCCTCAGGACTTCGCTCAACATTCCCACTGCTGGCAGCCCGAGGCTGGCTTCGAAGAAGGCTTCGAACAGCACCACCTCGTCAGCCCGAGGTCTTGGTATGGCTTCCGTCTTCTCTGGCACTCTGAGTTGGATCTTCGCAGCAATCCTTCCCTCACAGGCCCTCTGGACAGACTCCTCTGTAGAGATCGAATCCCTCATCTCCAGCGTTTGCTCAAATTTGTCGGATGTCGTCCGAAGGTCCCTCGGCCCCAGACGCCTCGGTGCAGGCTTCGCTGCCGCAGCCGCCGCTGCCTGCAGTTGGGAGGAGCTAGAGCTCGAGCCCAAGGCCAAGGCCTTCGAAGTTGCCTTCTTCGGCATTTTTGTGGGACTTCGGCGCGAGGGGCTAAAGCTAGCGAGGGGTGCTTCGTGCGAAGCCAAGGAGGAGAAGAGAGCGAAGGATGTAAGGCGCTGAGAAGAATGCAAATGAGAGCGTGCCGAAGCCGCACGCGGTAAACCCCTATTTATAGGCGGTAAGAATTCCGACGGTTCGTGGGCCGAACCCACTGGCAGGTGGGCCTCCAGCGAAGGCGAGGCGGCCTAGCGCGGGGTAACGGTCAATTTTCTAGCCGTTGCGGAGCCAGTTGATCTCCTCAAGGTCATTCTGACAGTTGACGCAGGCAGTTATTACCTGCGAATTTCGAAGTCACCTTCGGTCCAAGCTCCGAAGGCCTGTTTTCTCTGAAGTTGTAATTTTTGGGTCATTTGTCCCAAGGGCGCGCGCACCCCTTCGTCCCGAAGGCCTGCACGCGAGGGGCTACTGTTCGGGGAATAAGTTTCCCATGAACAGGGGCCAAATGACGTCATCCTCCGGCAGCCTTTGGCCCGGAGCCCAACACCGTCGAAGCCTGTTCCTTCCCGAGGAAGCTATTTCTAGGTCCCAGGGTACCCTTCGGAGCCTGCTAGGGCGAAGCCCTCGAGCCCTGTCGAAGCCCTCTGGAGCGAGGTCCCTCGGAGCCCTCTGGAGCGAAGTCCTCAAGATTCCTTGAAGATTGCCAGTTGTCTCAGGCTAACTTCGAAGCCAACCTCCGGACGTTGTTCGGAGTTAGCCTTCAAGCCTTGCTCGGAGTTAACCTTCGGGCTCTGTCCGGAGTTAGCCTTCGAACCCCCCTTCGGAGCTTCTCAGAGCTAGTCTCCAGACCCTGTCCGGCCAGTTCAAAGCCAAGTCTCCGAGACCCCAGTTTGGAGCCCCGAAGCCCCTACTCCGAACCCAAGAAATATCTACGCCTCGCTACAGTGTAGAGGCCATACCAGGGGCCCCTCCGCCCCTGGTATGTCGCTTAGCTGGTCAAAGTATGACGTTGTCTCACACGTCTGTAAAGTTGTAAAGCACTTTTGTACTGTAGCTAGCTCCTTTTTCCCTTTTAACCCCTATTTGCCTAGGGCTCATAGAGGGCATTTTGGTCTTTTCCTTAAGGCCTGTGTGCCTATAAAAGAAGGGCCAAGCCCTTGGAACAAGGTACCTTCTCCAGGGCCATGAGACCCTGGAATTTACTACTCCATACCGAGGCATACCATGCCAAATCCACCACAAACTGGACGTAGGGCTATTATCCCCTAGGGGAGGCTCGAACCAGTATAAACCCTTTCTCCTCCTGAGAGAACCCTTCGAGGTTCATTTTATACTCCGTATACACACATACTAAACCTGTGCTGTAGCTAACAAAAGTACCACAACAATGATCTTCTCTCAACTTCTAAAGATTTCAGTACTAATCTGATCCAGATTTCACTAGCAAGGAATCCAAGTAAAACTCAATTATCCAAAAACAGAAACAGAATTAAACTTCTGCAGCACAAGTTCTATCAACTAAAAACATTCCACACCAACCACAGAAAATTCACAGCAGAACTAAATATTTCTTCTTCCTTTTCAGAAAAGCCTCAGATTTCAGGTTTAATGATTGAAACACTGAAAACATATAGTGAATGCTTATCAAGCCAGGTTCAGATTGAAACTTTTCCAGAAATGCCTTGCTTCAGATCTACAATCACTATTTCAGACTGAACTTTAGTATCTAGCTATCCAGAACCATTTCAGTTTTCAGCAAATGTCAAGCAAGCAAGTGTACTTCAAGTAATTTCATATTAATACAATTCATCTACCTTGCAACATTTCAGACTATCATTAATACAGAATTCATAAATCTACTGAATCAATTAGCAAGCAATACCAGTCTAGAGCTTTCTGTTTAACAACAAATTACAACAGCAATCTAGTTTCAATATTCAGCAAAATTGGAACAGAACAGTTAACTACATGGACAAATAGAATCCAGAATGAAATGCTATTTAAATTTCAACTCAAGACATACTTCAGACTACAATAGATTTAATATCTGAAATAATTCCATTCAAAACTTCAGAAACTGCCACAAATTGATAAGGATGAGAATTGTTCATCAAACTGATTCAGATTGAACTTAGCAACAAATAAACAGAGTCATAGATTTCAGAGAAATGGACCAGATTGCAAAGAGTACTATCACAAAACAGATTTACTTAAAATTTCAGAACAGACCAACAAAAACTCCACTAAAAGTTCAGAATCTGAAATTATCCAGACTGTGAACAGTGTTACAACAGATTCTGAATTCAAACACAAAAACTATTCTCTGTTCATTCAACATTTGACTCCCCAAAAGAAATACAAAAGACCATGACAACAACTCACAGATCAAAACTTTCAGCTGATGTGCTTTTCTGAATTTTTCTTCACAAAAGGGGGCAGCCCATAATAATTGGAATAAGAATCACAAAGTTGAAAGGGTTTGCACCAAGATACATTCACACATGATTTGCTCAATCAGCACTCCAAGAATCAGCCATGATGTGGATGAATACTTGAAGAACCATTTCATCAAACATGTGGAGGGCTAGACCAAAACTGAATCAAATTTCAGAGTAATTCTTTCAGCACTGTGGTGCTTACTTTGATCAGAAAAAGAAATAAGAAGAAATCACAGAAATCCTTTGCAACTTTCAAAAATGGATCATTCAATGCATGCACAACAAAAGTTACTTGGACATCTAGATCAAGTTCTGCACTAGATTTTCCAGAAAACGCAGCACAAAATCGAATTTAACCACAAAATCGTACCTGCGTTGGAACCAGGAATTACAGTGAACAGTATTGTCGATTTCACTGTGTTTGATCCGAAAAATCCTGCAGATTACTATTCCTCGTCCAAATCTACTGCAAACTCAAGTTTTCTCATCTTTTTCATTGAAATATTTGTCTCTAAAGCACTCTCCAAAGGTTCAGCCAACTTGGGGGATAATATCCTACTAACTCATGTTCTAGAAGCCCCCATTTGACACATAGACCCTAAGTAATTTCAGATTTAACAATTCTGAAAATTACCCTATAAAACCTAAAAGAAAAATTACAAATTGACTCTCCTTTTAATATAATTTCAGAGTAGAACCACTCTAAAAATTATACCAAGAGGTCACACTACAAAACTGAAAAATTTAAACTAATACTAGACACAAATTTATTGAATTAACAAAATCATTAAAAGTTTCGACGGTTTTCAGCAAAAACCGACAAAGCCTCTCAACCCTTTGACTCGTGACACTGCTTCACGACTCCAAGTGCTAGCAAGCCACTTTCGCTCTCGATCCCCTCGAGCCGCTTGAATGCTTGTCCTGACGTCCCTCTCGCAAATCCGGTCGTCACACCATCGCAGTCAGCCCTCCGTCCGAGTCTCGCTCCATCTCTTCGTGCACTCTTGAGATTTTCTCCAACTTTGCCCGGCCTCCCTGATCCTCCGGCATCAAGCTCCCCGCTCGACCCTCGATCACCCACCGTCAACAGTCGGTCAGCATCTCCTCCCTACACAAACAAGACAAGCCAAAACAAGAACGTGACACACTACCGAACTCTCGGCAGCCAAACCTCCATTCCACATCAAAACCCTCGATGCACTCAACCTAACACACAACCAAACGCTCAATCACTCGATCACTCAAAAGCTCATCCTTGTCAATCACTCATCATCCAGACCGAAACCACCCTTGGTTTCTCAGCCATCGTCCTCCAACACCCCTTCAAGTGATTGCTCTGGTATGGCCGATGGCACGATGGGGAATGGATATCATCTCCCCCTTCCCAATGGAGAAGGGTAGCTTGAAGTTTGCGGTGTTAGCTATCGAATACTTTTCTAAATGGGTCGAAGGCGAACCCTTAACTACTATCACTTCAAAAAATGTACAGAAATTCTTATGGCAAAACATTATTTGCAGGTTCAGAGTGCCTAGAGAGTTGACAATCGACAATGGCACCCAATTTGATGCCGAACCTTTTAGAGAATTCTGCGAAGGGTTGGGCATTAAAATGTGCTTTGCATCCGTCCGTCATCCCCAATCCAACATAGCCGTGGAACAAGCCAATGGAAATATTCTGTCCGACTTAAATCAGAGGATTGTAGGGTTGGCAAAGGGGCTATGGACCGAAGAGCTCCCTAAGATTTTATGGTCCATTCGGACCACTCCAGCTAGGTCTACAGGTTTTACCCCATTCAGGTTGTTGTTCGGAGATGAGGCCATGAATCCAATGGAGCTGAAAGGTGGATCCCTCCGCACAACAGAGCTAGAAGTTAAAGATGAAAGGGACACTTCGCTTGACTTGTCTGAAGAAATGAGGCTTCGAGCTGTTGCTAATTTGACAAATTACCAAGACCAGACGATGGCATGGTATGACCAGAAGGTAAAAGTTAATGAACTTATGTCGGGTCATTTGGTACTACGAAGTGTAATTGCTCCGGGGAAATTAGGAAACAAATGGGAAGGACCATATATTATCCTACGCTCAGGGTGCCTCGGATCTTTTAAATTAGCAAATTTAGAAGGGGAAGAATTAAAGCATGCATGGCATGCGGAGTACCTTAAATGTTATTGCGCTTAGGGGCTCCTTGTAAAGAATTGTAAAGTACCTATCTAAATGAATAAAAGCTTGTGGTTCAAATTATGCTTACCCCTCAATATTCCCTACCCCTGGTGGACGCATCAGGGGAACGGAGATGCTTGCGAAGGTAAGCATCTTTCATTAGAACCCAATAAACGGCCTTCGAACCATTGGTTCAGAGCTTCCATAAAAAAGCCGAAGGTGCCCAAAACCTACGAATTCTGAGCCACCGGCTTGAAAGCATCCGTAGAAGAGTCTAAGGACTATAAAATCACAGAGTTCAAACCACTGGTTCAGAGCCTCTATAAAATAGCTGAAGGTGGCCAAAACCTATGGATTCTGAGCCACTGGCTTGAAAGCATCCGTAGAAGAGTATAAGGACTATAAAATCACGAAGTTCAAACGATTGGTTTGGAGCATCCGTTAAAGAGCCGAAGGTGGACAAAACCTAAGGATTCCGAGCCACCGACTTGAAAGCAACCATAGAAGAGTCCAAGGACTATAAAATCACGGAGTTCAAACCACTGGTTTAGAGCATCCGTTAAAGAGCCGAAGGTGGCCAAAACCTACGGATTCCGAGCCACCGTCTTGATAGCATTTGTAGAAGAGTCTAAGGACTATGAACAAACAGATTCCGATCCTCCGGGTTCAAAGTATCTGAAAAGAGTCGAAGGTGACCGCATAATGAGGTTTCAAGGCCCTAGCCAAATGAACCCCATCAAGAGTCCTAAGTGACCATTTTCGGAGCTTTAACTTATAAGTTCGAAGCCCTAACAAAGTCTATAGCGACTATTATTTCAGACATTGAACCATTAGTTTGATGCATCACTTACTCTACCTCTACTAGGTAAGATATTATGATACGAACATACAGTTCGAAGAACTCTACGAAAAAGTAGAATTCGTGGTTATCAACTACTATTTGCGAAGCCTCTGCTTTAATATACCGGGCATTGTGCGCGACTGGTCCTATTGCATTGCATAAGGCCACCCACCCACAAAGAGGGATAGGGGAATAAGGCACAATCAAATGGTGCTTCTCAAAAAAATTATATTTCTTGATAAAATCACATTAGAAACATCATAATTAGGAAAAATTAGTATCTAAGCCTAAGTCGAAGCGAAGACCTCTCTGACCCCTAGAGCTACCTCCGGGACCAGCTCGATCTTTGGAGCTTGGAGTTCTTAAAACCTTCCTTTTGGTTCAATTGCTCTTTTGCGAAGCTCTCTAGACTCTCTGCTCTTCCTGAAGTTCAGCCCAAGTTAGAAGCCGTTCGAAGCTAACCTCCATCGGATCTTCGACTTGATGTTCCGAATCAGACCAATCTACATACTTTGAAGACAAAGATGTTATTACTTTATCTTCTTCTTTGATATAAGAGAGCACTTCGCTACAAATATCGGGTGCTATCTCTCAATGTTCCCCCCGAGGAATAGAAAACCGTGGGCGCCTATAAGCCTTAAGCTCTCAAGAATGGCCCATTGTTGGCGAAGCCCTTCGTCAAGTTCTAATACTTCGAGATCAAAATCTGAAGCATATGGCAAAACCTAAAAACAAATAGCCAAACAAGGACATTTCATTCATTGAAACAAAAGAACATTACAAAGTCTTTTTTACATAACAAAAGCGCCCTAAGAGGCTAGACCTTTGGGTCCGTAGGCGGAGCAGTTGGCGGAAGTGGAGCCAGAGGCCTCATTTATGCTTGCCTCTGCCAACAGGCTTCATCGATCCATGCCTTGGCCGCAACTTCGTTATCGTCTTTCCAAGTTGCCCGGAAGGCTTCCCAAGTTAAAGCGACATCCAACGATGGTCGCAACAAGCCTTCATCAGCAAAGCTTGCAGGCGTCGAACCCTTTACCGGAGAAATAGAGACCCTGATGGCTTCGAGGTGACGAAGGACTCCGATCCTGGCTACTTGTCTGGAGATTTCTCTATAGCGAGTACCGGAGCCCTTCATCATCTTGGACACCGCCTGGATCATCTTGAGCTTACGGCCAAGAGGTTTGTCCGCCGCAGCTGAGGAAGATGGGCAGACTATTCCAAAATATTTTAGAACACCCCGGAGGGTATCCATGGTCTGATCAGCCACCTCGCTGTGCTTCGCCTCGACCCTTGTCTTGTCGGTGGTGATGCTAGAGAGCTCGATTGTATTCGTCATCAAGTAATTCTTCTAAGACAGCGCTCGCTGAAGCGTTTCTTGGAGCCGCACAAGCTCAGCCCTAGAAGTCACCTCCGCTGCTCGAAGCTTGTCGACTTCAGCTCTGAGCACCACCCACTCCACTTGAAGCTCTTTAATTGAAGATGGCAAGCCAGCGTGAGTATGCTTCTCCGTTCGAAGCATCTCCTCCGCAATGGCCTTCGCCCTCTGCTCTTCGAGGAGTTTTTCCTCCAATTACAGGGACTTGTCTTTGGAGCCCTTAAGATCCCCTAGAGTGATGTAACCTTCCTTTTGAGTCGATTAGATTCAAGCTCATTGGAAGTCACCGCTGCTCTAGCAAGAAAAAATTGCTGCAAAAAGCAAAGTAAGTATGGGGTAATTACAATAAATTAAATATGCACTTTGTCCTTCACATACCTGGAGGGTAGCCCTTTCGATGGCAATGTATAGCTCCAATCCATTGGCTTCGCTCAACACGGAGACTAGCTCAGAGTTGACAACCTCTTAGCTCTTTTGAGCCAAGGGCTGCAGGAGAGACCGAATCCCTATCTGCTGCTTCAAGAACGGGGCTAGCAGCGGAAGCTAGGACAGGGCCCTCCGATCATCTTCGGTAGGATCCTCCTCCGAAGCCTCCACCGAAGGATCGTTCGTCGACCCTGATGGCGTCATCACCAAAGAAGGGAGAGGTCCAAGCCAATATTTGCCTTTACCTCTCCCCATTGCAGGAGCCACCAGAGCCACCTCTTCCGTCGGAGTGGACCCCTCCGTAGGAGTAACCCCCTTGGCTAAAGCAGTTCCACTAGAAGTAGCCTCCACTGCCAGAGCCACCTCTTCTGTTGGAGCCTCATCCCCAGTTGGACCCAAGTCCTCCGCCAAGGCTCCGTCTCGGGTCGGAGCCATGTTGGTCTCCGAAGCATCTACAAACATAATGTATTTGTCAATCATCTAAAAGATATTGCGAATACAATTAAATTATTTCAGGTATGATGAATCAAGAAGTAAAGACCGAAGGCTTACCTCCATCTAAATTTTGGGGAAGAATTATGGGATCCCCCAGATACTCGTACAATCTGAGGTACTCCTCGATGTCCTCCCCCAAAGTTTGGGCTGGAGTGGTGGACATAGAGGCCCTTACTTCCGTCACCACCACTCCGACCACAGGTGAATCGAAGCCCTCCGGCTCCGCTCCTTGAGCCCCTACAGGCTTAGCTTGGACTACCTCCTCTCCTTCAGCCACCGGCATCGCCTGGACGTCAACCTGAGATGGATCCTTAGTTTCGGTCCGAGAATCCCCCTCACCACCCTCCATGAGTAAAGCTTCAAGCTCCCTCCCCATTCGGGCTTCCGAAGTCTCCTCCTCTTCGGACTCCTCGGAAGAAGAGCTCTGAATGTCTAGCAAAGGTGGAGACACCGGAGGGGAAGGGAGCTTAGCCTTCCGCGCCACCTTTTTTGCCGGAGTCTTCACGGCCTTGGAGGTTCCAACATCAGGTTTCCTCTTTCGAGAGGCCGGGCCCGCTGCATCGAAGCTTGGAAGAGGAGGGGCTTCGATCCCGAGTGCACTCCACACTCGGTTGAAGCGTTCCCAGCTCCCAACTAGCTCCACCCTCCGTTGCTTCTCCACTCCAGTAGGGGCCCCAAGCACCCTCTCCACTGCTCGAGCTATTTGCTCTGGAGACAGTGCCAACGGAGCCGCTGAAACAAGGTAATTATCTGTTAAGAAAATTATAGATATTCTATAAAACTAATTTGAGTGCAAGAAATATCGAAGTGTTACCTAGAGAGTTCGAAGCGATCTCTCGAAGCTCCCCTTGCAAAGTGTTGTGGAAAATAATGGGCAATTGGTCCCGAGTGGGGGTATCCGGAGGGCGATGAATTCTTCCGCCAAGTCTCGCATACTCATGTGCTTGGCCACCGAAGATAGCAACCCATGTCACGTTGAAAGAAGACTTGAGTCCGAGGTCACCTCCGCTTCCCTCCTGTACCAGATCTCCTATAAAGGCCCTGCAAGGCTATAGTCTTCAACAACCTCTACATAAAACCACCGGAGTATCCAATCAGAGTACCACCGGTCGTTGATCGCCTTCGCTAGGAAGTTCTTCAAGTGCCCCTTCCGAAGATAGAAGTTGACACTCCTGAAGGCCACTAGTAGCTTGGAATCTCTGAGCCCATCGTGCGGCTTGGGTTGGTAGGAAGCTTCGTGGGTCACCGCAAACACGTTGGACCTTTCTTTGCACCCTTCGGCTTGGAGGGCCCATTCGAAGACCGCCATCATATCTATGGCATTCGGAGACAGCTGCGGTAAGGTGACATGGAACATCTCCAATACCTCTGTTAAGAAATTTATTGAAGGGAGCCCAAGTACAGCTTCGAAGAAGGCTTCAAAGACGACGACTTCTTCGCTCCTCGGCACTAGAATCACTTCTTCTCTGGGGATCTGAGTCCTCATCCTCGGTCTCAGTCTTCCACTCACTGCCTCCTCTACGAACTCCACCGTGCAAGTCGATTGCCTGAGGATGAAGGTTTTCTTCAGCGGCTTCTTCGACGGTGGGTGGAGTTCCCGTGGATCCTTGGGCCAGGATCCCCCTGGAGGTCCCACCATTGCTGCCATCGCAGATGCGGCCCAAGCTTGCTGCTGCGCCAAGGTTGCCGCCGCCGCATGCACTTTTGCACTTGTTCTCACCATCGGTGGAGCACTCGAGAGTTTCAAAGAGTAAGGGCGAAAGAGGAAAGTGTGAAATTGTTGAAGCGCAAAATCTCTTCAAAAACTTTTCACCGCTGATCATTTTCCTCTTTTATAACTGCTCCGTCCTTGTCCGCCATGATTTGCGCATATTTTCCCCCTTGCAGATTCAACCCACGTCAATTGAGGAGCCATGCTGAAGAGCGTGGGCCTCATGGCTCCAGATGTGATGAGTCATTGTCAACGGTAGTCAAAGAGGATTGAAGAGGAGAGAAGACCTGCTGCGTCTGGGCCACGTGTGACTCAGGTACACAGGCAGTGAGCGACTGTCGGGCAGAGGGGCCGCGAAGTCAGGCTGGACCAATCCAGGTACATGGGCTAGGAGCAGCAGAGGATGCACTGGGCTGTTGACCAGGATTGACTCAGGTACATGGGCGGCGAGTGATTACCGGGCTGAGAGAGCTGTGGAATCGGGCCGGCCCAATCCAGGTACCTGGTGCAAAGTCGGTGGATGCTTTGTCAGTTTTGGCGCAAAACTAACAACCGCTGATCTTGGATCGGACCGTCCTGGAGTGAAGCCGTAGTCCCTATGAAAGCTCCACTTTTGGATAATTTATCTGTAAATAGGAGTTTACTATTTTGTCCTTAGGCCCACAGTCAGTCAGTCGAGTCTGTAAAAATATCCTAAGGGCAGTTTGGTCTTTTCCATTTATTTCAACGTCTGTAAAAAACCCTAAGGGTCTGATGGTATATTCCTAGGCTATTGGGCTGCCTATAAATAGGGCCCCAATCCCTAGGGTTAGGTCATCCCTTCTGAAAACTACTTTACTAATCCAAAAGATTGGGTCACTTTTTGTGTTCATCGGCTGGCGTCTCGTTCTTCTCCGCCGCCACAGCTTTCTTCGCGCACACGCTGTGGATTGCTTCGCCAGGTTTATTTACGTTGTTTCATTGCGTTTGTACCTTAATGTGGATCCATGTTCTCGTTTTGCGTACCCTGTTCGTTTCTGCTGATCTGAGTGAATCGCCAAGAGTTTTTTCGTCAAAATGTTTCTGTACTCATCATCCTGAGCATTTTCATCTGAGTTGTTTATTCGTTTTTGCCCGTGCTAGCTTGAGTTTAGTCTCTGCGATTTCTGCTGCAGCCTATGGGCTAGAGCATCAGGGCTGTTTTCGTAGGTTACTGCAGCCTAGGCCGATTTCTTATTTGTAGCCAGTTTCGTTAGGCTTCGTTGGAATTTGCAGTTCTTAATTTTATAGCTCGTCAGGCAGACCAGTTCTTTAGTTGTGAATGGACAAGGACTTGAGTAGCCTAGTACTGTCTCTACAGCATCAGCCTGTGATATATCTTCTAGGCGTCCTTTTTGTTGATCTGAGTTTTTGTTTCTAACCGACAGCTACTCGGTCTAGGCTCTGCATCAAGTTACTTTTTACTGCTAGCTTCAGTCTTGCCAGGCGTGTTCTCGAGGTTGTGTCAGTTAACTGTGCTTGTGTATGTTGCGAAGGTAGCTTCGATCTGTTATGCGAAGCTATATTTCGAAGCATACTTCGGACCAAAGTGTATCAAAGTACACTCCGCTGCTTTGCGTAAACGAGAGCGAAGTTTGTCTCTGAACCACGCAGTAGGCTTTGCACCAGTTCAAAGTACTCGTGTGGTCCCCACATCAAATACAGGCTGTGGTTGTCTTTTTGTTTGCCATTTAACGAAGTCTGCTTCCTGCTGTTCGAAGTCTGTATTTTTAGCTTCGGTACTAAGATTTTAGGAATAGACTTCGACAGCTACGTGCTTCGCTGCTTCATAGCTTTGCACTAGTCTTCGAACTCTTTTCTGCATAGCTTTGAATTCGAAGGGTTCAGAGTCTACATCTACGATCTTCGCACAACTGCTCCGAACCAGCTTCGACTCCATCAACCTTCGCACGTCAACCTCGAAGCAGGCTTCAACACGACTGCTTCGAAGCAGGCTTCAGCACGTTCACTATAGACTTCGACACTACATACTTCGAAGCCTACTTAGACAACTACAGGCTTCAGCACGACCGCTTCGAAGCAAGCTTCGGCATTGCAGGCTTCGTCAAGTACCAAACTGGAGACAACATTGAACAGTAAGACTTCTCGTTCTATGTGCACTCATGATTAAATCTCTGTGATGATCTATTTCTGTGAAGCTTAGTTAGCCATGCTTTAAATGCTTTGTTATTCTTCCTATTAGCACTGTGTTGGTGTTTCTTGGTCTAGGACACCAGTCGTTTATAGGCTAGATACTTTTAGGCTTTGACGATCTGTTGGTGTTTCCCTGCTAAGTCTTTTGAGGTGTGTTGGGTGTTGGGAGCAGGCCATTGATCCGAAAGAATTTTTTAGGCGCCCATTCACCCCCCTCTGGTCGCTACTTTCGGTCCTACAAGTGGTATCAGAGCCTGGTTAGGGTTTTTCCATACCTTAACCGGTTCTAAACCCCAGTAGTGATCATGACGTCTCCTAGAAAGGTCCCGTCCTTGGAAGCTTATGGCTACAATTATTGGAAGACTCGCATGCGAGCCTATCTCATGAGCCAAAGCTCGGACATCTGGGACATTTGTGTTCACGCTACTTTCGCTATATTGCCTGTTGCTGAGCGTAATTCTCCTGATATTATCGCCCAGCATCAGAACAACAACAAAACGGTGAACATTTTGTTTTCTGGCTTAGGTCCCACTGAATTTGAGCGAGTGAGCCATCTCACAACTTCTAGAGAGATCTGGGATACCCTCCAGGCACACCATGAGGGGACAACCCAGGTCAAGGCTCGGCTCTATCAGACCTACCGGCGTGAATATGAGAATTTCACACAAAAGCCGGGTGAATCTGTTGAAGCGTTGTTTGGTCGTTTTCAATCGATCATAAACAAGCTTCAGGCCAACAAGGCTGAGGGTGTTCAGTTAGTCTCAGATCATGAGCAGGGGCAAAAGGTTCTCCATACCTTGGACCCAAAGATCTAGGAAATCAAGGTATCCTCTATCATTGAGAGCACATCTTATGATACCTTGACCATTTCCGAGTTGTTTAGCAAGCTGAAGGCCACTGAGGTTGATACCCAGTTGAGATCAAATCTCACTTGCTCTGGATCAAAGTCCCTGGCCCTTGCTACACCATCTGCTGACCCCTCCTCTGTGAGCTGTGCTGGGTTCTCCTTGATGTCGATCACTGAGGACCAACTTGAGTCGTTAGGAGATGATGACCTATGTCTTTTTAACAACCGGGTGCGTCGTGTTTATGACAAAAGCATGTTCGAAAGACACGGCACAAAGACCAGATGCTTTGAGTGTGGTGACCCAGGAGACTTCACCGACTACCCCAAGCGCAATGGTCACAAGAAGGGCACCGGTGTTGGCTTCCATGACTCCGACAAGCACGACAGCTCCTCCTTCACCAAGGGCAAGCCAAAGAACAGATTCTTCAGAAAAGCCCTGAAGGACTACCGGCGTGAGAACAAGAAGCGCGACAAGGCCTTCTTCGCCATGATGGAGAAGAGCTACTCTAAGCGGTCCACATCTTCTTCCTCTTCATCGAGCTCAAGCGATGAGGAGATTGTCATCAGGAAGGGGAAGGACAAGGATGATCCGGTGGGCCTTTGCTTCATGGCTTTTGGGGACAGACCGAAGAGCCACTCACATCAACGCCAAAGGTCCCGCAAGAGCTTCTACTCAATGGCTCTTGGGGATAAGGAAGAAAAGGGCTCCTTCGATGACTCCGACGATGACGACAATGAAAAGGTATCATCGTATGAACGTGAAATTGTTGATTTACTTGAAAGCAATCGTCAGGAGTTAAAATATCGGAAAAAACTGCTTAGAGGGGCTAAGAAAAGGATAGATGAACTGGAGAGTGAGCTTGCCATGGCCAATGACAGAATTGAGAGTCTATCTTCTTCCCCTTGCTTGGGTGATAGCAGTGAGTGCCCAAAGTTTGAGGTGCTTCTGTGTGACCTATCGACTCTGAAGTCTAGGTAAACAGAAAGGGTTGATGAGAGGGACGCCTTGGCCACTGAGCTTGAGAGCGCTCAGCTGGAGCTGAAAGATGCTCATGCCACTGTCATCGTGCCCTGTGCTGATTGCCCATCCCATCTAGCTAGTCTAGCTGAGCTGAAAGCCAAGGGTGATGAGCATTTGAGCGAGTTGGAGAGAGTTCGAGCTGAACTAGAGCAGACTAGGCTAGAGCTTGAGACACTGTTAGTTGCACCCACTGTCTGTGAGAACTGCTTGTGTCTTAGGATGGAGTTGATCAAGCTGAAAGCCGAGAAGTCTGTCCAAGTAGATAGAGAGTGTGAGACTTGCTTGTCTCAGGTGGAGGTACTAGCTTCTTTGAGAGAGGAGCTAGCTGATGTCCAAAATGAGAACTTTTACCTCCGTTCAATCCTGAGTTGGGTGAGTACCAGAGAGCCACAGCTCGGCATGATGATCCAGCAGTTTAAGAGGCAGGATGGGTTTGGGGTAGGCTACACCTACACCAAGGTTGACTTTGAGAGTGCCATTAGCTGGGCAGTGAAGTGGAGTAAAATGACTCCTGAGCAGAGATACCCCAAGACTCACTCCACTGAGTCTTTCCAGGCTAGTCAGCCCAAGGATGGAGTGTTCCAAGAATAGCCCAAAGCTCCACCCAAGAAGCCCATTTGGGTTCCAAAGCCCAAACACCTCCACACTTCTCTAGACTTTCTTCTTGGATCCTCTCACACCAAGGAAACTACACCCAACACCACTAAGCCCAAGAACCCCAAGCCTCAACCACATCCCAAGAAGCCCACCAACCACTATGAGCATTGTAAGAAAGACGGGCATCTTGCGGAGTTTTGCTTCAGGAGGAAGCGGGTTGAGAGAGCTGATAGAGCTCGTAGTGGCCAAGAGTAGTTCTACCAGCAGGGTGGTAGACTGAGAGTTCCTCGACAAGGGGGAGAGGCTGGAGGTCGTGTAGGTGGTGGTAGAGGAGACGGTTTTCATGCTCGTGCTGCAGATGGTGGTGTTCGTTCCGGCAGAGCTCCAGGCCGTTTTGGTTATGGTCCTAGACCTCGTAGCCGAGGTTTTAGGCAGGACCAAGGACCGCACTTTGAGCCGCGTGTTGGCGCAAATGTTACGCCAACAGGTTCTCTGAGATCAAGAACGGACAAACAGGGAGTTTGTGTTTTAGGACTACTTTGAGCCTCCGAAATGGATAATAACTCAAGTGGTCCGAATGAGTGTAAATGAATAACTTGTTCTGGATCCCCCTTTTACAAGGTACAAAGGGGGGTATTTATAGGGGAAAGAGCATAAGGAAAAGACCTATTTACCCCTAGATTACAACCGACATAGTGGAAACTATTCAGCACCATAAACAAGGTTATATACGGTAAAGTACTGCAAGGTAGATGGATAAGCTGGACATCCAATCAATCATGTCCTTCGGCTTCGAGGCCTCCATCTTCCATTCGGAGGGTTCTCTAGGGCTTCACACTGTTGCACCCTTCGACGTGGCGATGCATGCTTCGAACAACAGCTCACTAGCTTCGGAGTCCTCCTCAGACTTTGAAGGATTAATCTATAAACCCTGGAAATGGAGTAATTTCCCCCAATAGTAGCCCCTCGAATACGCCTCTCTGTAGTTAACCTATTTAGAAACAAGGCAGTATACGGAAGGAACATTTCTATTTTCTGAGGCTTAAAGAGGATTTGGGCATGCTGCGACTTAGCCAAGGACTTCGAGCCCAACGCGTTCGAACCTCCCCCTTCGGGCTCTTGATGCAGTGGGAACGCACGTTGGGAAGGGAACGGTCTCAGAGTGTGAACGTCATGGAGCACCGTTAGATGTAGCCGTTACAGCGCAAGTAGCCGTTACACTCTGCAAAAAAGGTAACGGTCGATTTTTACAGCGGTTGCACGCCGTTCTAATTACCGGAACCACTTGTCGGTGACAGAAGCCGAGCCTGCAGTGTGAAATCAATCAAAGAGTAGTATTGGTCGTGCGGTTATAAAGGGAAAGACAGGGATTAACCGAGATTTTTTACCGCATCCATTATTCACGATTCACTTTCCCCCAATCTTCCAATCTCTTGAGCACCTAAGCGCAATGGCGAGAACCAGCCACACCACTCCGGCAGCAGCCAACACCCTAGCGCAGAGATAGGCGTGGGCTGCCTCGGCAGCAGCGGCAATGGCGGGGACCTCGAGCGGAGCTTGGCCCAAGAATCCTCGGGCGCTCCGTCCGCCCTTCAAGAAGAAGATTGCCCAGAGCTTCATTATCGGCCAATCCGTGAGCACAGCCGAATCCATTGAAGAAGCAGTGGACGGAAAGCTGGGCGCTGGACTGAGGACTCGAGTCCCTAGGACAGAATCGACTCCAAGGCCGCGAAGCGGGGAGGTGGTGGTCTTCGAAGCATTCTTCGAAGCAGGCCTGGGACTGCCAGCCGTGGACTTCTTGGCAGAGGTATTGGACTTGTTCCACATAACTCTGCCTCAGCTATCGCCCAACACCATCGCGTGTTTAGCCATCTTCGAGTGGGTGCTCCGGGCAGAGGGATGCGAAGGACGCTTCGAGATCTTCGCCGCAACCCACGAAGCTATATGCTAGCCGAAGCCCCAAGACGGACCTAGGGACTCCAAGGTGACTATAGCCTTCGGCAGGGTCAACTTCTAGCTACGGAGGGAGCATGCCCTCCACTTCCCTGCAAAAGCCATAAATGACCGGTGGTATACAAACTGGATACTTCGGTGGTTTTACGTTGAAGTCGGAGAGGACTCCCCCCTCGCTGGTCCTCTCCAGGAGATCTGGTTCCGGAAGGAGGCGGACATCTCTCCGAACCCTAGCCTGCTCTCGACGAGGCTAGGGTTGCTCACTTCGGTGGCCCGTCGCATGAGCATGCGCGATCTGGCCGAGGAGTTCATCGCCCTTCGGATCCCTCCCCTCGGAGCCAACTGGCCGATCGTGTTCCCACAGGCCTCGGAGGGGGACCTCCGAAACTTAGGTAAAACTTACTCCCTGCATCATCATATTAGATGAAGAAATCAATTATATTCATACTTTCATACCTTTTTCTTTCAGCGGCGCCTCTGGCATTGGCTCCGGAGGACATAGTTCGGGCCACTGAACGGGTTCTCGGAGCCCCTTCGATGGCCGAGAGGCAAAAAAGGTTAGAGCTTGTGGGGAGCTGGGAGCAATCCAACAGAGTGTGGAGAGCTCTCAGAAGGGAGCCCCCAAATCTTCCCGACTTCGCCCCGACCGGAGCGGCTGCTCGTAAAAGGAAAGCCACTGCCGAACCATCCAAGAAGACCGGCAAGCAGCCGCCTAGGAAGAAGAAAGTGGCGAAGCCTCCTTCGCAATTGACGCCTGCTTCGTCTGCTTCATCACCGGGTGATCAGAGCTCAGCCTCCGAAGAGGTAGAGGACTCTGAGAAACCAAGTGTTGGTTTTGGTGTTTGTGATGAGTGATTGACAGGATTTTAACCTCTGTTCGAAGGGGTACCTCCGAAGGGGGTTCGGAGGTTGGACCTCCGAAGGGTGTTCGGAGGTGGTTTCACCGAAGGGTGTTTGGTGGTTGGTTGCTGCAGCTGTGGCAGCGGAGTGTGCCTGTCGGAGGGGTCCGACAGGACACGATGACTGGGTGTGTACCGAAGGCCTCAGTACTTTGGGCGGTACACCGGGGTGTGTGCCGGAGGTTGCTAACCCGGAGAGGTCTCCGGAGTACTGGAAACACTTGTCTGCTTGTCGGTGGTACGCAGGGACTTCGGAGGCGACGGACAGGTTCGCGGCAGGTGAACCTGGGTCAAGCGGGAGGCTTGATGCCAGGGGAGCGGGGAGCTCCATCACGGTGGCTGGGAAGGGGGTCCGGGTTGGTCCTCGGGTCGAGTTGCGCCAGGTGAAGGGAGAGAGTGCGGAGCGTGGCTCCGGCTAAAGGTACTCCGAGACAAAGTCCTCGGAGGTGAGGCACTTCGAAGGTACTCCGGATGGAGTGACTTCAGAGTTGGGTGGATCAAGTCCTCTGCGGAGGCAAAGGGTTCGAAGTGTGCTCCGGAGGGAGACATTCGAAGGTGCCCGACGAAGGTCTCAGAAGTCGAGGCGCATCGAAGGCATGGTCCGGGTGAGGCTCGTCGAGGAGTGTGCTCGGGGAGAGGCACTGCGACGAAGGGCTCATGGAATGCTTCATGCGGAAGCCTTGGACGAAGGAGGGACTTCGAAGGGTGGTACTCCGAAGGCGGGGCTTCAGAGTGTGAAAGGCTTCGGAACGAGGCTAGCTCCGGAGTGTGGTTGTCTTGTGGTGCTTCGGCCTGCATGGCTTCGGTACATGGACTGACGGAGTTCAAGCTGGGCGGAAGCTGCGAAGCCGTGGTGGTCCACTCCGGAGGTGTTGGTGCGAAGGCCCAAGGGCTTTGACGGCTTCGGCTCAAAACCATCACTGTATTGAAGGTTGACTTCGGTGAAGCGAAGGCCATCTGGCTCAAGGCTTCTAACCAAAGCTACCGCACCCCTCGCGTGCGAAGGAGGGCTTCGGAAAGGTCAAAGGCTGCAAGTCTGATAGTGTCTGCTCTGCAAAAAGCTGGCACTGTCCCATCTGCAAAGGCTGATAGAGAAGCCTCCAATAAAGTTGACTACCTTTTGTACCCCTCAGTTCTGTAGAGACAAATCCAATGTAAACCCTAGGGGTAAAGTAGTCAATTCCTTTGGGTGAACTGTGGGCTATAAATATGGGGGCTCGGTAGGTAACATTTAACACTTTGAGCATTTACTGTTGAGCTCCTGTACCCACACACTTCGTTGTTTTCATCCAGAGAGTTCATTTTCTGTGTTCCTTGTTCAAGCGGCGAAGCCCTGCTTCTGTGTGCTTTTTGCTTGAGCTCGCTTTACATACCTCGCTAGTTGTAGTGCGCCGAAGCCTGTCTAGGCAAAGGGTGACTTTGTGCAAAGTTTTTTTTTCAGTGTGCTGTCGCTCTGTGTAACAGGAGGCGAGACCTCGCTGCTTACTAGCGAAGCCCTGATCGAAGCCCGTTTTGCTTCTTGTGTCGAACCCCCTAGCGAAGTCGTTTAGTGTGCGTTTAGACCTTCGTGTACGCAGCCCAGCACCAGTTGCTGCTGCCAAGTACTTGGTCGAAGTCCTCAGTGGGGTGTCCACTCTTGCGAAGGGTGAAGTGCGAAGCCTGCTCGAAGCACCCTGTGTGCGGAGCCTGCACTGACTTAGCAGAGTAGATTTTCGAGGGTTGTAAGTGGAGCGAAGTCTTCTTGGCTTCGAACTTTTGGACCTGCGAAGCCTGTGTTCGAAGTTGTCAAGGGACCTCCGAACCAGACCTCCGAAGGTAGTGTTCGAAGCCTGTTCCGCAGAAGACAGAACTGAAACCGAAGGCTAGTTTTTAGCCCGAAATTTTAAAAGCTCCCATTCACCCCCCCTCTGGTCGCCGGTTCCGGTCCAATAGACTCCGACGCCCAGACAGCGGCGGTCTTCGAAGCCTACCTCCTGGACGACGAAGACCTAGGGGATGTCCCCCCCCTAGCACCTCCGTTAGGGAGGTAGCGAGCGTAACTCCGACGGTCCCTCCCTCGCCGGTCATCGTGCAAGTGGAGTCAGACCCCGCTATTCCCAACTTGCCTGCACCGGAGGTGGTTACAGAGGAGATCGCGGCCCCGGCAGGAAATGTTGGGGGCAGGACCTCAGGAGATGACTTCACTGATATCCTTCAGATGTACGAGGTCCTGGAGGATCCGGCGATCCTACCCCACGAGGTTCTCGGAGGTACTTTCCGAAGCTCCCTCCTTTGTTGATCAATACCTGCACACTATTTCTGAAAGCATGCTTATTAATTTTGTTATCGAAGTAGGTACCTCGACGGGTGCCAATGCCTTGGTGGCATCCGACGTTCCTGCGCCTTCGGAGGCTGCTGCTCAAGCGGACCCTCCCATACCTTTGGACGCTCCGAGCCTGATGGTGGAGGACGTGTTGGCCGGAGCGGAAGATGCGCTTGCCGGGACGAAGTTGGGGACGGAGGTCATCCCTGCAGTGGCGGCCCCGACCACCGGAGTTGCCTCCGCTGATGCGGATCTGGACGAAGGGGTGGCTGCCGATGATCGGAGTGTCCCTGCTTCGGCCTCTTTCGTACCGGGAAGGGGCAAAAGCATATCCAGCCTCGGCCTTCTTCATGGCCAAGCTGCGACCTCCGCCGGTAATTCGGAGGACGAGGATGAAGCGGAGGATCTTCAAGCTTCGTCTTGGCTTCCTCTGCTGGCTCCGTTCTTGGAGCATCGGAGTGGCCTCCGGAAACTTATGGAGCCCCTTGCAGAGAGAAGCCAAGACATCGCCAATTCGGACTTGGTCTCCGTCTTGAGTGAGGCTAGGGCTTCGTCACTCAATTTAGCCCTCGAAAGGGCTGCCCTTCAGGTATGAAAAGACACCATAGCTGCTTCGCATTAGTGATCATAATACTTTAATACTTACTTGTTTTCTCTTGCAGCAATTTGTCCTTGCTAGAGCGGCAGCGACTTCCAACGAGGTCGAGGTTAATCGACTTAACCGGAAGGTCACCACCCTCCAAACGGCCCTCAACGCCTCCACCGAGAGATCTCTCAGGCTGGAGGAAGAGGTCTTAGAGGAGTGGAGGGCAAAGGCGGCGTCTGACGAAGCCCTCCGGGTAGCGCGACAAGACAGCGACACCCTTCGCTCTTCTGCCCAAGAGGTCGAGGCCGAGCGCGTCGTCCTTTGAGCGGAAGTTGAAAGGCTCCGTCAAGAGGCTGCTACTTCGAGTACGCAGTTGGTGGAGCTCCAGGGGGCTCTTAGCCAGGCGATGGCCCTCAAGAGCTCTTTAATGCTCCGGGTGGCCGAAGTGTCTACGACTACTGCAGGGCTGGAAGCAGCGGAGAAGAAGAATTCTAGTACTGTGGACCGTACCTTGGAGGCTCTTCAGGGTACGCTCGAGTACTTCGGCACCATGTGCCCTTCGTCTTCTGCTGTGACCCACGAGCCCCTTGACCGAAAGCTGACGAGGATCCAAGTCGCTTCGTCGCTGATGAAGAACTCCGGCATTCGGTACGGAGAGATCTCTGGACAGTGTGCCGGCATCGGGGTTCTTCGTCATCTTGAATCTCTTCGGATCTCCCTCGGCTCAGTCGGGGGTTCGTCTCTTGGAGGCTTCGCAGACGACGACTTGCTGCGGCCATCTTCGGAGGTGGCTTCGGCCTGGGAAGCCTTCCGGTCGACCTGGAAGACGGACAACAAGGTCGCAGCTAAGGCTTGGATTGACGAGGCCCGTCGGCAGAAGCAAGCGCATACAAAGCCACCACTTCCTGCTTCGCCAGCCCTTTCGATTCCTGCTCCACCAACCGACCTACAGGTCTAGCCACTTAGGGTTACTATGTACATGAAGCCTTGTAAAGCCTCTTTTTATTAATGAAAAAGTTATAAACAAGAACTTGTCTTGGGTGTTCTGTTCTTTTTTAGGTTTTGTCATGCCCTTCGAGTCCTGACTTCGAACTTTTGGAAATTACCGACGAGCTCCGCAAGGAGTGGGCAAACCTCGAGGGCTTGAGGCCTTACCGCCGCTCCCGTTTTTCTGTTCCTCGTGGAGACGGAGGAGAGATCACCCTTGAAGTCTGTCGGGATGTCTTAGCTTATATTAAAGAGGAAGAGAAGGCGGAGGGATCTTCATCCTCCGAACCTATTGACTGGTCCGACTCGGATTACCGGGCAGAAGACCCTGCGGAGGCTGACTCCGAAATGCTCCTAACATGGGCCGAGCTTCAAGAGGAGCAGAAGAAACTGCGAGCCTCGAAGAAGAAGAGAAGCACCCGAACTAAAAGGACAACTTCGGCGGCTTCAGGCTCCGAAGGGCAAAGTAGCCGTAGAGGTAGCTCTAGGGGCCGAAAAGGTCTCCGATTTTACCTAGGCTTAGACACAAATTTCTCTTGATGTAAAAGTATAATAATTTAATGTGAAATGCTTCGAAAGTATGCTGTGTGACTCCTATCCTCCGACCCCCCTTGTGGGTGGTGGAGCCTTTACTATAGAGAAGGGTTCGCTAGGCACAATGAATCTCCGAACAACCGCATGCTTCGAAT
Source organism: Zizania palustris (assembly GCA_019279435.1). Taxonomy (NCBI): domain Eukaryota; kingdom Viridiplantae; phylum Streptophyta; class Magnoliopsida; order Poales; family Poaceae; genus Zizania; species Zizania palustris. The sequence goes on from JAAALK010000081.1 coordinate 44,934,116, forward strand.
TTGTACTTATCATTTGTATTTTTAGTTTGCTTCCAAAGACTAAAAATTTGTTCGCTTTTATAAAGTATTTAGACTCTTGTACGAATCCTAACTAGCCGGAGACTGGAATCCATAGGGTGGCCACCTTCGGCTCTTTTACAGACACTTCGCACCCAGAGGCCGAAAGTCTGTTTTTCTTTAAAGTCCTTAGACTCTTCTACGGATCCTAACAAGCCGGAGCGTGGAATCCGTAGGTTGGCCACCTTCGGCTCTTTTACAGACACTTCGCACCCGGAGGCCGAAAGTCTGTTTTTCTTTAAAGTCCTTAGACTCTTCTACGGATCCTAACAAGCCAGAGCCTGGAATCCGTAGGTTGGCCACCTTCGGCTCTTTTACAGACACTTCGCACCAGGAGGCCGAAAGTCTGTTTTTCTTTAAAGTCCTTAGACTCTTCTACGGATCCTAACAAGCCGGAGCCTGGAATCCATAGGGTGGCCACCTTCGGCTCTTTACAGACACTTCGCACCCGGAGGCCGAAAGTCTGTTTTTCTTTAAAGTCCTTAGACTCTTCTACGGATCCTAACAAGCCGGAGCGTGAAATCCGTAGGTTGGCCACCTTCGGCTCTTTTACAAACACTTCGCACCCGGAGGCCGAAAGTCTGTTTTTCTTTAAAGTCCTTAGACTCTTCTACGGATCCTAACAAGCCGGAGCCTGGAATCCGTAGGTTGGCCACCTTCGGCTCTTTTACAGACACTTCGCACCCGGAGGCCGAAAGTCTATTTTTCTTTAAAGTCCTTAGACTCTTCTACGGATCCTAACAAGCCGGAGCCTGGAATCCGTAGGTTGGCCACCTTTGGCTCTTTTACAGACACTTTGCACCCGGAGGCCGAAAGTCTATTTTTCTTTAAAGTCCTTAGACTCTTCTACGGATCCTAACAAGCCGGAGCCTGGAATCCGTAGGTTGGCAAGCGGAGCCTTTGAACCAATGGTTCGAAGGCAGCTGCCTGGGTCTTGAGAAAAATGCTTGGCTCTACAAGCATCTCTGTCCTCCTAATGCGTCCATCAGGAGTAAGGGATATTCGAAGAGCAAACAAAATTCAACCCTTATCTTTATTCATAGAAAGGAAAGTTTTTACAAGTGATTACAAGGGGCCCCTAAGCAAAATAACGCTTAAGGTGCTCCGCATGCCATGCATGCTTCAACTCTTCTCCTTCTAAATTAGCTAATTTAAACGATCCGGGGCGTCCTGAGCGCAGGATAACATATGGTCCTTCCCATTTGTTTCCTAGCTTCCCCAGAGCTATTACACTTCGCAACACTAGATGACCAAGCTTTAACTCATTTAGCTTTACCTTCGGGACATACCATGTTTTGGTGTGGTCCTAGTACTTAGTCAGGTTGGCGACAGCTCGAAGCCTTGTTTCTTCTTATAAATCCAGCGAAGTGCTCCGTTCACCTTCGTCCCCAGGTTGAATTACGCGAAGCGATCCACCTCTGAGCTTCGTAGGAGTCATGGCCTCATCTCCGAAGAGCAATCTAAACGGTGTGAAACCTGTTGACCTGGTTTGAGTGGTTCGAATGGACCACAAGATTTTGGGGAGCTCTTCGACCCACAGCCCCTTGGCCAATCCAACAATTCGGCGATTCAGCCCAGAGAGGATGTTCCCGTTGGCTCGCTCAACGGCTCCATTGGACTGTGGATGTCGCACCGCCGCGAAGCATAGCTTAATGCCCAGCTCTTCACAAAATGTTTGGAAGGTGTCAGCTTCGAACTGGGTTCCATTATCCATCGTCAACTCTCTTGGAACTCCGAACCTGCATATAACATTTTGCCAGAAAAATTTTTGGACGTTCCTCGAGGTGATAGCTGTTAATGGCTCCGCTTCAACCCATTTTGAGAAATACTCGATTGCCACCACCGCAAATTTCAAGCCGCCTTTTTCCACTGGGAAAGGGCCTATGAGGTCCATGCCCCATCTAGCCATTGGCCATACTGGGGCAATAACTTGAAGCTGAGTTGGCGGGCGATGGCTCTGTCTGCCCATCCACTGGCAGCCTTGGCATGTTCGAAACAGTTACTCCGCATCTCTTACTATAGTTGGCCAATAAAATCCTTGCCGAAGCGTCTTGCCTGCTAGCGCTCGAGGGGCTAAATGACCTCCGCACAAGCCTTCGTGGATGCCTCGAAGTATGTCTTCACCCTCGAGCTGTGAGATGCATCTAAGTAGGGGTGAACGCACTCCAGCTTTGTATAATATTCCATCAATAATCTTGTAATTTTGAGCTATTGCTTGCAATCTTCGGGCTTCGGGGCCTTCGAGAGGTTCCATGCTATTTTGCAACATGTTCATGATCGGAGCCCGCCAATCTGTAACTGGAATACACAGTACCTCCGAAGAGGGTATTTGAACAGCTGCTGGTTGCGCTAGCTCTTCGTAGAAAGCACCTTCCGGGAGGTCCACCGCCCCTACTGCGGCCTTTGCAAGAATATCTGCAAGTTGATTCTCTTCCCGAGGGATACTTCGAACTGTAAATCCTTTGAATGCTGCTTCGGCCTTGCAGATTTCTTCAAGGTATTGTGCGAGATGTGGATTCTTTGCTTGAAAACTTTTATCAACATGCCCCGCGACGACTTGGGAGTCTGTCTTAATCACTATTCTTGAAGCTCCGAGAGCTTTAGCCTTTCGGAGGCCTAGCAAGATGGTGGGGCTCCGACCGTGCCGATGGTGGGGCTCGATCCGAAGTACCCCGCCCCGTGCTTCGTCCTAGGTATTCACCCCGAAGGGTTAACACCGACTTGCAGTCCTTCGTGTCATGGCTCCTATTATCGCCATGCACGCAGCAGAAAAAACTCTGGCGCCTGCCAGGCACTCTCTCTTGAGGCTTCGGTGCTCCAGCCCTGAAGTTCTGTGCCTGCTGGAAATTGGCAGGTGCCTTCGAGACGGACGGTGCAATGCTTAGCACCTCTGAACGGAAATGCTTCTTCCCCCGCTTGTACTCGTTGAAGCGGTTGTCTTGTGGAGGTTGCAGAGGAGCAGAGGCTTCGGGCTCCCTTTTGACTTCTCGGAGGGTGGGTGATGGTGCTTCAGCTCGCCAAAGACAGCCTTCCTCCACCTTGGCATACTGTTCGAAGTATGCCATGAGCTGCGCCACAGACGTCACCGGCTTTCGATGGAGTTTGCTGAGGAGGTCGGGGTTCAGCACCCCTTTGCGGGCAGCATCAACTACCGAAGAGGTAGACAGGCCTTTGATCTGTGACTTGGTGTGGGCGAAGCACGTGAAGTACTCCCGGAGGGTTTCTCCCACCCGCTGCTTTACCTGGAACAAACTTCCTGTGGACATCGGGGCCACGAAGGTGCCTTGGAAGTTGCTCACAAATTTCTTCTTCAGCTGTTCCCATGAACTAATCGATCCTGGCTTCAGGGACCAGAACCAGCGAAGTGACATGCCTTCGAGGGCGAGGGTGAAGCATTTTGCCATAGTGCTTCGCACCCCTCCACTCGCTTCTATTGCCAGGGCGTAAGATCGGGCGAACTCTCCGGGGTCCGACCCCCCGGAGTACTTGTGCAGTTTCGAGGCCTTGAATCTGGGGTCGAAAGGCACTCTCTGCAAATCCGAATGTAATGGAGACTTGTTATCGAAGGATGCATTCTCGGCTTCCTCCGAGACTTGGATAACTTCTGGGGGATTGTGGGTACCACCGTCTTGAGTCCCTCCTGGAGTTTCGGTGGAACCTTGAGTGCGGAGGCGATCGGCGGCCTCTTGCCTCCACCTGGATACCTCCTCCTGAAGCCTGGCTAGTTGCGTAGCATCGGTTTCGGGAGGGCCTTCGTCTTTGTCGGAGGGCACTTCCGGGTCTCGGCTAGCTGCGTAGTCGGTCTGAAGCACCGTAGGAGGAGCCAGAGGGCCCTGGGGTGCTCGACGCCCAGCAGTCTCGACGGGAATCGCCGGATTAGTCGAGGGTCTGGCTCCTGTGGTCCGAGGGGACCTTCGGAGAGGACCTGAAGCCTGACTTCGCTTCGGAGGCATAGCTAGCCACGAAGAGGTCTTGGAGACGGAGGACTTCAAACGACCCGAGGGGTCGAGTGAAGGCCTTCGGGCTGCACTAAGAAGCCCTTAACTGAAGGGTGCGCGGAATCTTGAGACTCCGAGGCTCCCTCCGTAAGTACTCTTCGAAGTGCAGTCAGCAGCAGAGAACAAGCTTTTAGAACTTAGTATCCCCACGGACGGCGCCAACTGTTGGCGCAAATGTTACGCCAACATGTTCTCTGAGATCAAGAACGGAAAAACAGGGAGTTTGTGTTTTAGGACTACTTTGAGCCTCTGAAATGGATAATAACTCAAGTGGTCCGAATGAGTGTAAATGAATAACTTGTTCTGGATCCCCCTTTTACAAGGTACAAAGGGGGTATTATAGGGGAAAGAGCATAAGGAAAAGACCTATTTACCCCTAGATTACAACCGACATAGTGGAAACTATTCGGCACCATAAATAAGGTTATATACGGTAAAGTACTGCAAGGTAGATGGATAAGCTGGACATCCAATCAATCATGTCCTTCGGCTTCGAGGCCTCCATCTTCCATTCGGAGGGTTCTCCAGGGCTTCGCACCGTTGCACCCTTCGGCGTGGCGACGCAAGCTTCGAACAACAGTTCACTAGCTTCGGAGTCCTCCTCAGCCTTTGAAGGATTAATCTTTAAACCCTGGAAATGGAGTAATTTCCCCCAACACCGCGTTTTGGTCCAAACTCTTATGACGATTTCTGCTTTCCGTCTTTTCAGCAGATGGCTTGACACTAGTTCTTTTGCTAAACCCGATGCCGGACCATTTGCTCCCCCTTACAACCACTGATTGTGCAGGATCGGGGGACTGGAGGATGTTTGGATCATGGACTCAAGATGCTCTCGCCACATGACGGGACATCGCAGATGGTTCTCCAGCCTCTCTCCCCTGAGCTCCAAGGAATACATCACCTTCGGGAACAATGGTCAAGTGAAGGTACACGACATTGGCTCAATCCGCATCTTTGACCATTTCTCTTTGAAGAACGTTGCTTTGGTTGGAAATTTGAACTTCAATTTGATTTCTATTTCACAACTTCTTGAGGATGGTTTGGAGGTTCGGTTTAATAAGGGCAGTTCTTCTGTGATTGATTCTAGAGGGTCTTTGATTTGCCAGATCTTATCTTTTGGTAAGGTTTTTCGGATTGACTTCTCTAGTTCTTTTGGCCCTTCTCAATGTTTGATTGTTGGATCCTCCTCTGAGCTCTGGAAGTGTCATAGGAGGTTGGGCCATTTGAGTTTTGATCTGTTGGTCAGGCTGAGCTCTATGGACCTCATCCGAGGATTGCCCAAGCTTAAGATGGAAAAGGATCTAGTTTGCCATCCCTATCGTCACGGGAAAATGGTTGCCGCTTCTCATTCACCTGTGACTCAGGTGATGACTTCGTATCCGGGCGAGCTGTTACACATGGACACTGTTGGTCCAGCTTGGGTGCGCTCAGTCGGTGGGAAGTGGTACGCGCTTGTCATTGTTGACGATTTTTCTCGATTTTCTTGGTTTTTTTGTAGTCTAAGTATGAGACTTTTCATTTTGTTCATGACCTGATTTTGAAGCTGAAGAATGAGAACAATGGTCGGATGCGAGCAATTCGGTCTGACAACGGCTCTGAGTTCAAGAACTCTCAGTTCATCAGCTTTTGTAGTGATCAGGGTCTTGATCATCAGTTTTCTACTCCTTACACACCCCCATAGAACGGCGTGGTGGAACGAAAGAACCGCACACTAGTCGAGATGGCAAGGACGATGCTCGATGAGCACAAGACTCCTAGGCGTTTTTGGGCTGAAGTCATGAACACGACTTGCTATCTAGCCAACCGCATTTTTCTTAGAGCTTACCTTGGTAAGACCTCATACGAGTTGCGGTTTGGAAGACAGCCCAAGGTGAAGCACTTGCGAGCGTTTGGCTGCAAGTGCTTTGTGCTCAAGAAGGGGGGCATTTGGACTAGTTTGAGTCTCGTTGCTGGGATGGAGTTTTTCTTGGCTATGCATTGCATTCTCGAGGCTTCCGTTTTTGGAACCTCGACTCCCAGCAGCTTGTCGAGACTTGTGAGGTTTCTTTTGATGAGTCCTTGCCTTTTTTGACTCCTTCTTTTGAGCCTTCCGGAGATGGTGAGCTCGGAGAGTCCATCTTCGAGGAAGATGATGACACTCTAGCTGTTGATGAGGGTGGGCCTTCTACACAACCTATAGAGCCCACATCTTCTGAGACTTCGACTGAGGATGAGGGCGGACCTCTGATCACTTCTTCCACTTCGATCGAGCACCCTCAGTCGAGTCTAGAGGTGCCAACTGCTGACTCCGGTGAGGTGACTTCAGATCACCAGGGATCCCGAGCAGTTCAGCGTGATCACCCCTCAGAGCTCATCATCGGTGATTTGACTGAGAGGACTTTGCGTTCGTCTGTTGACTCTCTTGTTGTGTTTGTTGAATCTGCTTTTTTTGCATCTTTTGAGCCTAGAGACGTTTCTCATGCTCTTTCAGATTCAAATCGGGTTTGGACACTGGTTGAGTTGCCACCTGGATGCAACCCCATAGGCACCAAGTGGGTGTTCAAGAACAAGAAAGGTGAAGATGGGGTTGTGGTGCGCAACAAAGCTCGACTAGTGGCCTAGGGTTTTTGCCAGAAGGATGGTATTGACTTTCAAGAAACTTTCGCCTCTGTTGCCTGTCTTGAGTCCATTCACATTCTCTTAGCTTTTGCCGCTTCGAAGGGTTTTAAGCTTTTTCAAATGGATGTCAAGAGTGCTTTTCTGAACGGGTACATAGAGGAGGAGGTTTATGTTAGGAATCCCACCGGTTTTGAGAACCCTAAGTTTCCTCGACATGTTTTTAAGCTGCAGAAAGCTTTATACGGTCTGAAGCAATCCCCCAGGGCTTGGTATGACCGGTTAAAGCAGTTTCTGTTGGGGAAGGGCTTTGTGATGGGTTCTGTGGATAAAACTCTTTTCTTGCTCAGAGATGCTTCAAATTTCTTAGTCGCTCAGATTTACGTGGACGATATTATCTTTGGCGGTACTACTGACGTTCTTTTGTCCAAGTTTTCTAAGCAGATGCACAGTGAATTTGAGATGAGCCTCATGGGTGAGCTCAAGTACTTCCTAGGGCTCCAGATCAAGCAGACCAAGGACGACACCTTCATCCACCAGGGTAAGTACACTCGAGACATGCGGAAGAAGTTCAACTTTGGTGGAGAGCTGAAGCCTCAGATGACCCCAATGGGCACATATGGGGGTCTGGACAAGGATGAGAGCGGCGTCAAGGTTAATGAGAGAGAGTTTTGAGGGATGATCGGTTCGCTGTTGTACTTGACGGCGATGAGGCCAGACATACAGTTTGCCGTGGGACTGTGCGCGCGCTTCAAGTCTTCACCATGCGCATCTCATCGACAAGCTATCAAGCGCATTTTCAGGTATCATACCTATGCACCCGATCTTAGTCTTTACTATTCAGCATCATCATCTCTTGATTTATTTGGCTTTTTGGACGCCGACTTTGGTGGGTGCTGGTTGGATCGCAAGTCGACTTCCGGTACTTGCCAGTTTCTTGGTTCATCTCGTGTTTCTTGGTCTTCTCGAAAGTAGTCTGGAGTTGCTCTTTCGACCACTAAGGCTAAGTATGTAGCTGCTGCTAGCTACTGCTCACAGTTAGTTTGGATGATTTCCACTTTGCGAGATTTTGGGTTGTTCTTTCCTACCAGAGTTCCTCTGTTTTGCGACAGCACCAGTGTTATTAGTGTAGGGAAAAACCCTTGTCTCCATTCAAAAACCAAACACATTGATGTGTGCTTTCACTTTCTGCGGGATCAATATGAGAAAGGTGTCATTGATCTTGTTCATGTTGATACCCATCATCAGTTGGCTGACATTTTCACCAAACCCCTAGATCAGTCCACTTTTGAGCATTTGCGAGGGGATTTTGGTGTTGTGTATCCTTTTTAGGATAGTTTGAGTCAGTTTTCTTTCTTATTTACTCTTTTCTCGAGTCTTTTTGTGTGTGTTCATATCATACATACTCACATATGACACTTTGAGCTTGCTTCTGTTATATGATTGAACCGCGTTACTTATTCTAGCTAGTACATGCTTTTGATTACTTGTCGATGATCATGCTTTGCTTCAGTTCACATGATATGTCTGATATCTGTCATATGCATGGCTTTTATGCTTTAAAATTGAAAAATGATCACCATTGCTTCTGATAACTAGCATGTGTAGGCTGAATGCTTTTGCTATCTATTACATGCCTTGTAGCTAGTTTCTTTACTTAGATGCAAATATGCAACTTGGACATCTTTATGCTTTAAACATGGAAATGTGCTATAAAAATGATGAAAATCAGAAAAATGAAAATTCCATGCCTTTTTATGCATAATTTGAAAAGATCCAGGTGGGTTTGCTTTGTCGCATTGCATTATTCTGGACTGCTTACCATAGCACTTTGGTATGAACTAGGACAATGTAGTGTATGCCAAGACCAATGTCTTAAGCTTCTGATGGTCCAGTTCTGGCCTAGGCTTGACTTGGTCGGTCAGCATAAGGTTTGACATGCAAATAACCCCTGGCACAAATGAAAAAGGAAAAAGAAAAAGCCTAAAAATTAAAAAGATAACAAGTTTGCTGAAGCACTTTGTTTTGGACAATGCTTATCTTGGTAGATATTAGTTAGTTTCTGCATCTCAGGCTTTACCTTGCTTGTCAACTAGAAAATGTGGTGATGCTTTTGTTTGCAAAAATTGAAAAATGCGTGCTAATGACTTTCTTTAGATATCATCTGTTGCACTGATCATGCCATGTGTCTTAGACAGTATGTCCTTTGCTATACCTGTTAGATGTTGTAATTACAGTCAATCATATCTGAGAAGCATGCTTTCTACATTCCACCTGCACCCTAGTTGCATTCATTGCATATTTTGAGGGGGTGTTGCATTTCAGGGGGAGTCTGTGTCTCTTTAGAGTGCATTTAGTCTCGCTTAATGAGTCCAATTGTCAGCAAGAGGGAGAAATTTTTGGAGAAGAGTTTAAGGGGGAGTTTTGGCATTCTCTAGGATTTGTTTCAGGGGGAGTTTTTGTCCCATTTGTCCTTACTCTTTTGATATCTTGTTGATGATTCTGAGATTGCACTCGTTTTGAGCTTTTACTTTTGGTTAACCATAATGACCGCTTCTTGCTTTTGTTCGGTTTTTGGTCATTAGGGTTAAACTTTTACTTTATTTTCTTCTTCTCAGTTTTCTTGTGCTTTGTTTTCGTGTTTCCACATGTGTTCGTAGGTACTGAGAAGCTGATGAAGAGAAGTGTTGACAATGCACTCATCAAGGGGGAGATTGAGGAGCCATGCTGAAGAGCGTGGGCCTCATGGCTCCAGATGTGATGAGTCATTGTCAACGGTAGTCAAAGAGGACTGAAGAGGAGAGAAGACCTGCTGCGTCTGGGCCGCGTGTGACTTAGGTACACGGGCAGCGAGCGACTGTCGGGCAGAGGGGCCGCGAAGTCGGGCTGGCCCAATCCGGGTACATGGGCTAGGAGCAGTAGAGGATCCACTGGGCTGTTGACCAGGATTGACTCAGGTACACGGGCGGCGAGTGATTGTCGGGCTGAGAGAGCTGCGGAATCAGGCCGGCCCAATCTGGGTACCTGGTGCAAAGTTAGTGGATGCTTTATCAGTTTTGGCACAAAACTGACAACCGCTGATCTTAGATCGAACCATCCTAGAGTGAAGCCGTAGTCCCTACGAAAGCTCCGCTTCCGGATAAGTTATCTGTAAATAGGAGTTTACTATTTTGTCCTTAGGCCCACAATCAGTCAGTCGAGTCTGTAAAAATATCCTAAGGGCAGTTTGGTCTTTTCCATTTATTTCAGCGTCTGTAAAAACCCTAAGGGTCTGATGTTATATTCCTAGGCTATTGGGCTGCCTATAAATAGGGCCCCAATCCCTAGGGTTAGGTCACCCCTTCTGAAAACTACTTTACTAATCCAAAAGATTGGGTCACTTTTTGTGTTCATCGGCTGACGTCTCGTTCTTCTCCGCCGCCACAGCTTTCTTCGCGCACACGCTGTGGATTGCTTCGCCAGGTTTATTTACGCTATTTCATTGCGTTTGTACCTTACTGTGGATCCATGTTCTCGGTTTGCGTACCCTGTTCGTTTCTGCTGATTTGAGTGAATCGCCAAGAGTTTTTTCGTCAAAATGTTTCTGTACTCATCATCCTGAGCATTTTCATCTGAGTTGTTTATTCGTTTTTGCTCATGTTAGCTTGAGTTCAGTCTCTGCGATTTCTGTTGCAGCCTATGGGCTAGAGCAGCAGGGCTGTTTTCGTAGCTTACTACAGCCTAGGCCGATTTCTTATTTGCATCCAGTTTCGTCAGGCTTCATTGGAATTTGCAGTTCTTAATTTTTATAGCTCATCAGGCAGACCAGTTCTTTAGTTGTGAATGGCCAAGGACTTGAGTAGCCTAGTACTGTCTCTGCAGCATCAACCTGTGATATAGCTTCTAGGCGTCCTTTTTGTTGCTCTGAGTTTTTGTTTCTAGCCGACAGCTACTAGGTCTAGGCTCTGCATCAAGTTACTTTTTACTGCTAGCTTCAATCTTGCCAGGCGTGTTCTCGAGGTTGTGTCAGTTAACTGTGCTTGTGTATGTTGCGAAGGTAGCTTCGATCTGTTATGCAAAGCTATATTTCGAAGCATACTTTGGACCGAAGTGTGTCAAAGTACACTTCGCTACTTTGCGTAAACAAGAGCGAAGTTTGTCTCTGAACCACGCAGTAGGTTTTGCACTGGTTCGAAGTACTCCTGTGGTCCCCACATCAAATACAGGCTTCGGTTGTCTTTTTGTTTGCCATTTAATGAAGTCTGCTTCCTGCTGTTCGGAGTCTGTATTTTTAGCTTCGGTACTGAGATTTTTGGAGTAGACTTCGACAGCTACGTGTTTCGCTGCTTCATAGCTTTGCACTAGTCTTCGAACTCTTTTCTGCATAGCTTCGAATTCGAAGGGCTCAGAGTCTACATCTATGATCTTCGCACAACTGCTCCGAACCAGCTTCGACTCCATCAGCCTTCGCACGTCAACCTCGAAGCAGGCTTCGACACGACTGCTTCGAAGCAGGCGTCGACACGTTCACTACAGACTTCGACACTACATACTTCGAAGCCTACTTCGACAACTACAGGCTTCGGCACGACCGCTTCGAAGCAGGCTTCGGCATTGCAGGCTTCATCAAGTACTGAACTGGAGACAACGTTGAAAAGTAAGACTTCTCGTTCTACGCGCACTCATGATTAAATCTCTGTGATGATCTATTTCTGTGAAGCTTAGTTAGCCATGCTTTAAATGTTTTGTTATTCTGCCTATTAGCACAGTGTTAGTGTTTCTTGGTCTAGGACACCAGTCGTTTATAGGCTAGATACTTTTAGGCTTTGACGATCTGTTGGCGTTTTCCTGCTAAGTCTCTTGAGGTGCGTTGGGTGTTGGGAGCAGGCCAATGATTCGAAAGAATTTTTTAGGCGCCCATTCACCCCCCCTCTGGTCGCTACTTTCGGTCCTACATCAATGACAGGAGGGGCCAAAGGGTGAAAGAATGTAAACCCACGGTAAACTTTTGTGGTTGTTGCTTTCTTGAAAGGCCTAATGGCTATTTGAGGGATAACGATACAAAAGTAATGACTCTTTGTGGTTTACTGTTGTTATAACAGTTCAATTTTCTTCGGAGCAATCATACGGAGGTCCAAGTTCGAAGCCCAAATTTGATTCATCTCTGACGCCAAAGATACTTCAAAAGGTTATAATACCTTGCATTCTTTCTAAGGTCCTGAGCATGAAAATATTTCTTGCGTATACTGATCTCCTTGCTATACATGCTATCAGGAAAAACGTATTCGAGGGGCTACTGTTTGAGGAAAATACTTCATCCCCATGATCCTCCAAGAACCCTCCGAACTGAAGGGCTCGAAGCTGAAGGGTCTGTCCAGGCTCTGGTCCAAAAAGACCCTCCGAAAGGCTTCTTCTCCGAAGTGAAAAACAACTAGAAGGATGGGACGTCTGCCTTATCAACATCCTTCGAGCATGTTTTACCATATTAACCCTATAAGGGATACCGAAATAGTATCCACTATGTCGGTTGTAATTAAGGGGTAAAAAGGTCTTTTCTCTAGAGATTTTACCTATAAATATCCTCCTTCTCGCCCTATAAGAGGCATCGAATATTCAGTTATTCAATATAAACTTTGAACTATTCCGAGCTATTATCCTATTTGGAGGCTTGAGATAGTTCGCATTCACAAACACTTCGTTTGTCAGTTCTTGGTCTTATAGAACCTGTTAGCGTAATCCGTTGCGCCAACACACTATATTGTTTTCTATGCACAAACAAACAGAACAGAGAGCAAAACATGGGTTCTGCACTGCAAAACATCAACAACGTTTTCTCTGTTTTCTCCCATATTATTCAAGCTCTAGTGATTGGAGATTATTTACAACTAACCAGCTAAAAACAAGCTATGATCTGAAATCACCGCTTCACATTGAACACGGATCATAGAACACACGCATGCAGGAAAATAAAACATCTAGCAAGCAAACACTCTGCTAACACACCAACTACAGAGGGACAACTGTTAATATAAGTTTTTCAGCTCCTTCCTTCCAAGATGTGAGCAAAAACAGAGCATCAAGATAAAGGAGAGTTGGAGGTCTGCTTTGTTAGCTGTGTTAGAGATTGAATAGGATGTGTGATTAGGGAAATACAGAATCAGTTGTTTCAAAATAAGTTGTTTAGATTTTGTTGTCAGTTTAGGACTCTACGAAAAGTACAAGCGCATACTACCCATATATAAAGACAAGGGTGTTGGCTGGTTTAAAGAAAAAATTGTGATTCAACAGATCAATCTCAATTTTGATCAATGTTTTTTCATGAAAATTAGTTGTAGTTTCTGCTCAGTTATGGTTGCCTGGAGAATGAGTGATTTTTACCATTTTGCGCTGAAAAGTGGTCGACTTGCCTACACGAAAGAGAGGTAATCTTTGCTGCTTTTCTCAAAAAACAGTCGCTATTCATCGCGAAATACATCATTTGTTTTGTGTTTATTTCTAGGTATTAAAAATATTTACACGAGTCATTTTGATTGTAAACTGTGACAATTCAATCTCAATACGAGTGAAAGCAAATAGAAACCATTTATGTATTCAAGTTTGTCTTTTCGTTAGGTGAACCTGAATAATAACATCCACAACACGTGATCGAACTTGTAGCTAGGAATCATAAATTAATTGGGATACACCGATGACCATTTTTTGAATTAAAATGGTTGGAAGAATAGAAATAGTAAATTAGATTTGTATTTCTGACCAACCATTCACCACCAGAAAACAAGATTTTGCTAAGTGCCATAGGCACTCAGCGATGGCCATAATGCACTCGTTTAAGGCTGCGCCAAGTGCCACACTCGGCGAAGCGCACTCATCCAACTCGCTATAGGCACAGAGGTGTTCATCGAGTGCCAAATTCAACACTCAATGAAAAAAGAGAGTAACAGGGACGTGACAAACATTTTGCCGAGTGCCAAAAGTTTGGCTTTGGCAAACAAAAAACTAAAAACAAAAAAGGTGCAGCTCAGGACTGACATCATGAACGCACCTTTTATTGAACACTTAGAGGGCACGACTGGGCGAGACGAAGGCACGATGCCGTGGCACAGCAGGCTGGAGAATCGCGGGGTGCAAGTACTTCACCAAGGAGCGGCTCAACGAATGCGGGCCCCATGCGATGCTACAAGGCGGGGTGGCACTGTTGAGTGACGTGTGGCATCGTGGTACGGGACGGCGACACAATGACACAGCGGGGCGACGTGGGGTGGCACCAATCCGGGGAACTGTGGGGTGGGACGGCAAAATTGCAGGGCGACATGGGGCGGCGACATGGAGGGGCGACCCGAGGCTGGGCGACGTGGAGCAATGCCACGGTAGGGCGATGTTGGGGGTGGAGGGACTCACCTAGTTGGCACGGACATTGGGGGTGGCGGGACACACCTCTTCATCGGAGATCAAAATGATGTAGCCCAGCTCCGAGCGCCTGATCAGTCCCGCCAGATAACATTGGGGCTCAATGGTGGCGATGCACCAATTTATTGATTGAACGAGAGTTACCTAATCTAAACCTAAGGGATACATATTTATAGTTCGTAGACTTGTCATCCAAGTAACCTATCTAGCCAATTCCAGATGAATCTGTAACCACCTTCTGCTCTTATCTCCATTGGCCCCCTTATACGATCATGCAGCTATTGTGGATGGACTACTTTGACTTTCTTTGACCGGATCTTCTTTGACCTTTTGTTGACCGCACGCCTTCCTTGGTGGGCCTTGGGCTTTACCAAATCTTTGCTTCAACACATGCCCCCTAGTTTTGAGGCGTTAAGAGGCATCTGACGCTTCAAAACTATCAGTCATAATTATCTTACACTATCTAGTCTTTTCACACGGTCATCTCACATTCATTATTGTTAGCTGGAAAAACTCTTCGCCTTCTCTGCCTCTCTAGGATTGGCTTAACGCGGCACCCCAAAGAACCACACTGGCTGATAAATACCCAACTTTTCACCTTTCTCCTTTCTATGCTTTCCTTCTACATTGCCTCTGCTCCCAGTCTATTGGCTTCTAGTGCACCTTTAATTTCCGTCGCCCATCACCTTCTTCCCCTAACGTTTCCGCATCTAGCGACATCAAAATGGCCAATCTTCATGAAGTCCCCAAGGTATGCCCTAGTGTTTTCATCTCTTCATTTTTCTTGGTTCTCCTTGGCTTGTTTTCTTACCGCGTATTCCTTCTTCTTTCCTTCTTTCTTCGCAGCACTTGTAGGATCAGATCCTCATTCCCATAGTTGGTTACCCTTCTCGTTTCTTCTTAGGTCCTATGGGTAATCTAGAGCCCACTGATTTTATCCACGCCGAGACCCTTCGTATTCCTTTGAAATCTTCCCCCAAGGACCCCTCCGTATGGGGCTATGGCTTCAACTACTTCCCTTCTCCTATCCCTGGTAGGCACGACTGGTACCTTAGGGTATCGACTGTCTATCACCCCCTTTGGGATGACATTGACATCGACCACTGCTTCAGTCTTTCTCTTGCTGAACCGTACTTAAATGACCCGATGCTAGCTGCGTCTTGTTATTTTTGGTCCGATGCTTTGAATGCCTTCGTTTTTGGTCATGGGCCGATGAGTCCTTCTTTGCTTGATGTTCACCTCCTGACCTGTCTAGACATCGACTCATCAGCCGACCCTTTTGCCTTCCGTTATCAACCTTCTTCTCTTCTTAAGGGCGTGTCAGCTGACAGCTGGGATCGCTATATCGCGAGGCACAATAAGAAAAATGGCACTATAGACACTATTGAACACATCACCTTCTTGAATATTTGGCTAGAAGAATTCATCTTTTGCATACAGACCTTGGCCCCAACCTTTCAGTTCTGTTTCCTGGCCGAACGGCTGGCCACCGGCGTATGGGTTCCACTCAGCCACTATCTCCTTGGGGCGGTATATCGCTTCCTTCACCTTGTATCGGTTTACCTATCGGCCAGTAATTTCATTGACTGTCTCAGGGGCCCTCGGTGGTTCCTCCAACTCTGGCTCAATGTTTACACCGCCCATGTCGTTGGACGAATCCCTTTTAGCCAATCACTTTTTCCCATCGATTTTCCAGAATCAGCCATCCCCACTTATTGTTTTTGCTCTTCTTTAGGTGAGGCGGCGACGTCCCCTTCTACCACTCCCTTTTCCTCTACGGCTTTGGATGATTTTTTCAAGAACTTTTATCTCGGATTCTCCAACTGGGCCATCTGGTTCCCTTTTGATTTTAATGTGGAGTATGCTTCTCCCAACCAACTGGTCTTCCCCGATGTGTCCCGGAATGGCACATCCTTCACTATATTCTGGTCGGCCATCTCTCCCTGCCTGTTTCCTGCTGACTTTACCAAAGAACACACCCATGGGTCTTCCTACGAATTTTACCACCCTTCGGTCTTTTCCCGCCATCTAGGTTTTGGCCAACTCCCAGTTCACGTCCTCTTCATCGGCCAAATCCAAACTCGCGGGAGAGTCTTAGGCCCTTGTGAGTGGCGTCACCTTTCACGAATGACTGAGGGGATTCGTATTGGGGGACTTTCTTCTTAGAACACCAGCCTGGCGACCTCCCTATCCTTCCACCGATGGTGGGGTGAGGTGAAACAACATATCTTCAACCGCTCATCATTGGCTTACCAGGTGCGGCTCCACCAGGACTGGTGTAGATATTGAGGTAATGTGCGCTTATCTTTGCTCCTCCCTTACTGCTCTTTCTGACTTAGACTTGCTATTTTCAGGACGTCGATCGAGATGCCCCCTAGCGAGTCTCAGTGTCCGACCGATACAGTATGAGACAATATTAGCCACTACAAACTTGGGTGTTGGTGTCCCCACTCCCATGGCATGGGTGAACCGAAGAAGGTCCTGAATGGCCTAACCACCCTGAGGGAACTCGAGCGGACTTCGAAGGGGAAGCCGACTGAAGTTGCAACCTAAGAGGCTCCGCTAGATATTTCTTCATGTAACATTTTCGTTCCTGTAACATGGAGAAATCAAGTGTGTATATATCGTTGGTTCTTATGTATTATCGGTCTTGAGTTTGTGTCTTCCTAGCATTCGATGCCTCAGCATCTGCCATCTAGAGGCGATACGAATAGTATCGGCCATCCTGTGCGAAAACCTTTCTCGCATTTATCCATACACTCGAGAAGTACATGTTTAGATACTTTCCATTCAACGCCTTCCCAAATACTTCCCTGTTCAGCCCCTTGAGTAAATAAGCATTGCCGAGCACCACTCGATGTTTCCGAAATGGTCCCTCCCAATTAGGGGACAACTTGCCGAACCGATTGTCCTTTGATCCGATCGGTAGGATAAGCTAATACAACGACACTTGGGTGGACCCTCTGCAAGCCATTTGATAAGCCCAATGTGCCTCTGATAGGGAATGATAACAACGCCTATGCTCTTCATCGATCTTACGCTTTATCAACTTGATCAAACTTTTGTTGGATGCTTCTGCTTGCCCATTAGAGTGCGCATAGTATGGTGACAAATTCAACAGGTTGATCCCCATCCCAGCAACAAACTGCTGAAACTCTTCAGATACAAAAATTGTTCCATAGTCTATGGTGATGGTCTATGGAATCCCGAATCGATATATTATGTGCTCTTTGATAAACTCGATGGCGTCAGTGGATGTGAATTTCTTGAGTGGAACGGCCTCTACCCATTTTGGGAAGTAATCAGTGGCCGCTATTACGAATTTGTGGCCTTTGCTTGACGCTGCGTAAATCTGGATGATCATGTCGATACCCCATCCTCTGAAGGGCCAAGGCTTGATTATTGCATTCATCGTTGATGCGGGTGCCCTCTCGATGGCCCCAAATTTCTGACAATCCTGACACCCCTTGTAGTATCTTATACAGTCATCCACCATAGTCGGCCAAAAGTAACTTGCCCTTTGCAATAACCATTTCATTTTTTGGGCCGACTGGTGCATTCTGCATACCCCACCATCATGCACTTCGCACATTACTACTTTAGCCTCCTCGACACGTATGCATCTGAGGAGAACCCCATCAGTCGTTCGACGATAAAGATCTTTACTAAGCATGATGTACCTAGTCACCTGATACCGAAGCTTCCTGGGTGCCGATGTTGAAGGGTCCTTCAAATAGTTAATAATATTATACCTCCAATCATCGGTCTTTATTTCCGTGATTTTGACTTCAACGGATCTGGCCATCGGCTTGTATCCTGATGCTGTCTGGGCCAAATCGTTTGCCTCCGAATTCTGTTCCCTTGGGATGTGAGTGAATGACATGCTTCAGATGCGCACTATTATAACCTGACAGTGATCATGGCATCCTTTTAGTACATCATTCTTGCACTCATACTCATCCGATAGTTGTCTTATGACCAACAAGGAATAGCCAAGAATCTCAACTGTATCGGCTCCCACTTCTTCTAGTAACTGCAATCCTTTCAGCACAGCTTCGTATTCGGCCTAGTATTGGTGGTGAAAGGCTTGATGGTGTATGCGAACTCAAATGGTGCCCCCTGAGGGGAAATGATCACCAGTCCAATACCGCACCCGTGCTAGAATACCGATCCATCAAAGATCAACCTCCATTGTACCGGTTCCACGTGAGCTACCGTCTTGTCTATGTTGAACTATGAAATCGGCTATTGCTTGGCTTTTTATTGTCTTAGACGATTCATATTTGAGGTCGAATTCAGTCAGGGCAAGGACCCATTTCCTGATACGTCCCTTCAAAACTAGGGCTGATAGCATATACTTGACGACATAGGCCTTGCATACTACAACACACTTGTTGATAGCAAAAAATGGTATTAATGGTCAAAATTGTAAAAAATGTCAAAAATGGTATTTTTGGCCGAAAATATCTTAAGTCCTGGCATAGGTCGGTCTAACCAGCCTTGTACTGTCATTCTGACAGGCCCACTCCAGTCTGACCAGCCCCATAAGGCCGGTCTGACCGGTTTTAATCTAAATCTGAGCCAGATTAGTGATTTTGGGGTATTTTATCCCTAATTAGATTTTAATGACTTGGACTCGTGTCTAACTCAAATTAGACCCTATGCACGTCATGACCGACCTCTATAAACAGAGGCAAGGCCAATTCAAGGGTTCTCTCCCCCCAAAACCCTAATAGATCCAATCTATTACCTTGAATCATACTTTTACCATTAAATCTACTTTCTTGCCCTAGGTTTAGCTTAGCACGTACATCTTTGCTGGTTTGCACTATAAACAACCCGTCTACCATGTCGTAATCATGGAATGTCCTTGTCGATTCACTTGTGAATCGCCCATTTCATCCATGCAATGGATTTCTATCATTTTATAGGTTTTACGAGTGATTCGGTCTCTTGCCTGAATCACCTTTTGGTTTCTTGGTGTTTTATGCAATGTTTTATTGCTATAATTTGTCCACGGCAAGACAGTCGCCGAAAACTCTGGGCATTCTGATCTAGCATTGTCGGTCTGACTGATGTTGCTTGGTCGGTCTAACCGGTGTGTGCCATATCCGTCATTAGGCGTGCCGGCAATGCGAGGCGACAACTCCCCGCCACTTAGGTCTGACTGACGGGTCCCTATCGGTCTAACCAGCATGTACCAGATCCATCAACCCCGTGCCAGCAAGCATGAAATAGCCTCCATTAGCCTATTTAGTCTAACCGACGGTGGGCGTTCGGTCTAACCGGGCTATGCCGGCACTCAACGGTGTGACTGACTCTTCTAGGCCGGTCTGACTGATCTTGTTTTGTCGGTTTAAATCAGTTGCTTTTTCGGTTTAGTTTAATTCATCCCTATACTTTGGTTAATTAGGTTATTTCCTGTAATCTAATTGCTTGGCGACTTCACCTTCCCTTGTCACTATTGTTATAGCAATTGCGTTAGCTACAACATAGGTTTTGTATGTGTATATGGTGTGTAAAATGAACCTCGAAGGGTTCTCTCAGAAGGAGAAAAGATTTATACTGGTTCGGACCTCCCCAAAGGGATAATAGCCCTATGTCCAGTTTATGGTGGATTTGGCATAGTTTGCCTTGGTTGAATCTAAAGGGTCTGGAGGATCTCATGGTCCTCCTGGAACTACCCTATTACAAGGGCTTGACCCTGCTTTTATAGGCATGCAGGCCTAAGAAAAGACCTAAATGCCCTCTATAAGTCATAGGCTTTATAGGGGCAATAAGGGAAAAAAGGCTAGTCTACTATACAAAGTGCTTTACAACCTTACAGACGTGTCAGGTAAACATCACTTCTGAATAGCTAAACGACATACTAGGGGCAGAGGGGCCTCTGGTATGGCTTCTACACTGTATCAGAGTACAAATATTTTCTGGGTTTGGAGTAGTGGTCGGAGCTCTTTGGGCGGAGGCTACGATGAAGGGTTCGAAGGACACTCTGAAGCGGGCTTTGAAGCATACTCCAAACTGAACTCCGAACTGGGCTCTCAGAGACATAGCTTCGAATTGACTGAAGATGGCCCGGAGACCGGCTCTAGGGAGCTCCAAAAGGATCTCAGAGGTTAACTCCAAAGAAAGTTCGGAGACTAACTCTGAAGAGAACTCCGAAGAGAGCTTGAAGACTTGGATTCCTACAGACTTCAAAGGGGGCCTGGAGGCTTCGATCTAGAGGGCTCCGGAAGGAGTCTGAAAGTCTTGATCCGGAGGGCTCCGAAAGGAGTCGGAGGCTTGGAAATAACTTTGGCAGGAAGGAACCTACTTCGACAGAGTCAGGATCCGTGCCGAAGGCCAACGGCGGCTGACATCATTTGGCCCCTATTTAAGGGAAAACTTATTCCCCCAACAGTAGCCCCTCACCCACAGCCCTTCGGAACAAAGGGGTGCGTGCGCCTCTGGACAAATGACAGTAAAAAAATGCAACTTCAGAGAAGACATGCCTTCAGAGCTTGGACCGAAGGGGGCTTCGACTTGCGTAGACAATAATTGCCTGCTTCGACTGTCAGAATGACCTCGGGGAGATCGAACGACTCCGCAATGGCTATAAAACTGACCGTTACAGTGGGCCAGTTCGCTTCACCTTCGCTTGAGGCCCACCTGTCAACGACTTCGGCACAGGAACCATTGAGATTTTTACCACCTATAAAAAGGGGGTTTACCGCACATGGCTTCGGCACACTTCTCATTTGCTTTTTTCTCAACACCTTGCAACCTTCGCTCTCTTCGCAAGCTTTTAGCGCCCTTTGCACCGAAGCCCCACAAAATGCCGAAGAAGGTTTCTTCGAAGAAGGCTTTGGCCTTGGGCTCGAGCTCAAGCTCTGCCTAGGCGTAGGCAGTGGCGGCAGCGGCGGCGAAGCCTATAGCGAGACGGTTGGGGCCGAGGGACCTTCGGTTGCCATCGGATAAATTTGAGCAAACTTTGGAGATTAGGGCTTCGGCCTCAACTGAGGAGTCCATACGGAAGGCCTGTGCGGGGAAGATATCGCCGGAGATCCAGCTTCGGGTTCTGGAGAAGTCGGAGGCCATACCGAGGCCTCGGGTTGACGAAGTAGCACTCTTCGAGGTTTTCTTCGAGGCCGGCCTCGGACTACCAGCGGTGGAGATGCTGAGTGAAGTCTTGAAGGCCTACAACCTCAAGCTTCCTCATCTATCGCCGAACGCCGTGGTGAGGCTAGCAGTCTTCAAGTGGGCTATGAGGGCCGAAGGTTGCGAGGGGCACGCCGATGTCTTTGTAGCCGTCCACAACGCTAACTGCCAGCCGAAGCAAAGGGATGGCTCTGACCGCATCAAGAGGGCCTTGGCCTTCGGGAGCGCCAATTTTCAGATTCGGAGGGAGTACCAGGACACCTTCCCAGCGAGGGCCGCCAACAGCAAGTGGTACTCGAAGTGGGACCAAGAGTGGTTCTACGCCACAGTTGGCGCGAACTCTCCCCTTCGGAGTACCAACGCGCTCATCTCCTACCGACGTGAAGGCATGGTGAAGACGAGCCCCGGCATCCTTCGTTCGAGGATTTCACTCCTGCGGAGGGTAGCTTCGAAGATGAGCATGAGGGACCTCACGGAAGAGTTCATCACCCTTCGGCTCAGCCCCCTCGCGCTCTCTTGGCCGGAGGGCCTCTTTCAGCCTTCAGGCTCCGAGGGCCCAAGCGAGGTGTCGGCTAAATGCCTTGGTAAGACTTCGAAGTCTCTTCACTTTCATACTTCGCAAAATAACTTGTTCTGACTTGGAATCTTGATGAATCCGCTCGTGAAGTAAGGACTCTGGAGGAGGCCATCGTGGCGGCGGAGCGCGTTGTCTGAGCCTCGACACCTAAGGAGCAGGCTCAGCGGCTCGCTCTCGTGGGGACTTGTGTAACAACCCAAAATTTAAAATAAAATAAAATGAGGGAAATAAATTTTCTGAATTAAAAATAAATTATTTATTTAGAGTAAAGGTTAAAAGAAACCAATTAAAGCAAAACAGGGAGAAATAATTCAAATTTAAGGCTAAAAAATTTATGCTGGAACCTATGAGCCAAGAAATATTTTTGAGAATTTTTAGAAAATTTTACCAATAGTGCTTCTGGTCCTAAATGAATATATGAATTTTTGGAATTAAATTAAATAGAAAATGTATTTTTAATCTTATTGGGCCGTAACCCGTAAACTGCCTCAGCCCAGCCCAATCCAACGCCGCCCTCACCGCCATGTGGGGCCTCCCTGTTGGCGGGCCCTCTTTCTCTCTCTCCCGCCCGCGCACGGACCGGACCCCCTTGCAGTCACTAGCTTCTAGCGCTCGGCCGCTGCCCTCCCTGGCCCACCTGTCAGCGCGTTTTGCCCTCGCCTTCGTCCACTAACATGTGGCCCCCACATGTCAGCATCTTTGTCTCCAATGGAAGGGGATCCCCCCTTCCGTTTCCGGTGACCTCCTTCCCTATTTTCGCCGCCGGCCACCGCGTGACAACAAGCCGAGCCCAGATTCACCTGCCCCGATCTCTGGCGATCCCCTTCCACCCAAGCCGACGCAGAATCATCCCTTTGGGAAGCTAGCCAAGCACTTGGAAGGCTCGCCGGAGTAACCTTGGAAACCCCTCGGGTTTCCCTCTATTCACCTGCCTTATCCACCGCCGGTGACCCCTATAAGTACCCCAGCGCCCTCCACAACCCGGACACACCATTTTAGCCCTCGCCACGTTCTCCTGAGTGCCGCCACCCCTTTTTCACACTTTTTCCCCTGCTTCACCACCAGCCGCCCCTCGCCGGTGACTCGAGCCGCCGCCGCCCTCCCCGACGCCACCACTAGAACCGTCTCCACGCCCCCTACCACGGCCCCACCTCTGTTGGGTCGGATCACCGTCGGAGCCCGTCATCGCCGTTGAACCAAAAGAGGCTGTCGCCCCCTTCTCGTCCCCAATCACCACCGGTCGACGTTCACTGCCTTCGTCGGTACCTCCGTACTCCCCTCCCTCCCCTCTATCCATTTTCGCCGATGCCTAGGGCCTTAGGCCATCGCCGCCGTCGGTGGTTGCTCGCCGCCACGTCACCGGAGTCGGGGACAAAAGCCTCGGCCTCCCCCGTGATGCGAGCGTGCCGGATGGCACCCTAGCCGTGCGATCCAGATCGGACGACCCAGATTAGATCCCATCAGGACTTAATCTGAGTCGTCGATTGGCGCCAAAGGGGTTTCGTTTTGTTTGGGCCATCGGATCTCACTTAACCCCCACTCCTCACGCGCTCTGGCCGTTAGATCTTGATCAAGCGGTCCTGGGTCGTCCGGCACACGCGCAGTCAACGGTTCACAGTGAACCGAGTTCACTGTGGACCAGAGACTGATTTCCTGTGTAATAAAAATTCAGAAAATATATTTAAAACTTTAAAAATTCATAACTTGCTCAATTTAACTCCAAATTTGACCATTTTAATTCTTGAAAAGTCGTCTTTTTATTCTCTACACTTTTAGGCAATAAAAATAGTATGTTTATTGGGCACAAAATATTCTTATTAAATAATAAAGAAAAATCCCCTTTAGAATTTAATTTATATTTCATTAAAATTATTCAGAAGAACCTTTAAAAATTCATA
The DNA here is from genome assembly GCA_019279435.1 of Zizania palustris. Taxonomy (NCBI): domain Eukaryota; kingdom Viridiplantae; phylum Streptophyta; class Magnoliopsida; order Poales; family Poaceae; genus Zizania; species Zizania palustris. The sequence continues at coordinate 44,957,764 of JAAALK010000081.1, forward strand.
TATTAATTTCAGAGGACATAATTACTTCATTTCACTGTTCTAATAGAAAAAGAATGGTAGGGTTATTCTGTACACTTTTATTCATCATTAAATAAGAAAAATAGAAACCCCCTTAGAGTAATTACTTTTACAATTTATAAAATCTAGAAACCCTTAAAAACAAATTTGAAGTACTTAGGTAATAAATTCATAGATTTTATTTCCTTTAGTTAATACCACAAGAACATGTATGCTTGTCTTGGTGATTTTGGATTGTTTATTGAATGTCGTGTTTATTTTACGTACCGGAAGACTACGACGCCGTTGATGATCCAGAGTCTTACCCCGAGGTTCCACCTTCACCGTTTGTGGGTCAAGGAAAGTCACAACCCCCATTTTGATCATCATTGAGCCCATGCTTTAATAAATTATCGCTATAACTCATAGGATAATATTGCATTAGTCTTATCTGAAAGCCCTACACATTATATTTATTAGATCCCCGTCCTTGTGTGTAAACCCAAGCCATGCTTATTGAGCCTAAACTCCTTGTCACTTTACAAATATTATATTAGCTAGTGTCCAATGTACCGACACAACAGCTATAGGATAAAAGAACGAGTCATAGATAGTTGGATTCTACTATATGATTTCCCCGTTATTCTCATCTCTGGATTCTGTTGTAGTTGGCTATGTTATAAGTGTGGTGGGTTCCGGGTGCAAGATCGGGAATTGGTTAGTCGCACCTGGGGCACTATAAGGACTGGTCTGCGGGATCTGTTGCAAAGCACTTCCGTACTAACCACAAGTCTAGTCGGTAAGTCGTAACTGGAGGTATGGATCGTACCAACTTGAAGCACCATAGTGGAGGGGGCAAGGGGCAACCTACGGATCACTTGTACCGACGAGGCTCAAGGGTGGGTATGGTGTGGCCCGAAGTGACTGGGAAACCATATGAAACCTATAAGAGGGTGTTATCAAATTGGTGCATTCCATGCTGAAGGTTTTGGCATGAATTTCTCGTGACAGGAGTCATTTAACACACTGCGGTGTGCGGGAAACAAGTGCCTTGTGGGTACAGTAGTACACCTATGATCAGAGTTTAAATCTTTTCGAAAAGCGGAGCCCACGGTCAAGGGCGGGTTGTGTGACTTCTCGCAGTTAGTTTACTTATGAATGAATGGTTGTGTTATTCATGGCATGTAAGGACTGATGAGTGAGGGCGGGCTGACTGTACCCCTTGAGTTAGAAGATGATGCATGTACATGTTTAATTTTCTGTACTAATAATCTACTCACATTAAATGCTTTACAAATCTGCTTTCCCGCAAAAGAAGCCACTACCTTCCTTGTTATTACCTTGCATTATATTTGCATTCGGTGACTTGCTAAGTACGATTGTACTCACCCCCGTTGACTTACACCACCAGAGGTGGTCTACTATGAGGAGGGTGACGGTCTGGAGTAGCGACCCAGTCAAGGCATGAGACTGGAAGAAGTCGTTCATCTAGAGGATTTGTTTTATCAGTTTCTCTTTTATTTAACTCTTTTGTAATAATATGGTCTACGAACCATGATTGGTTGGCGTATTGTACGCATTCGTGTGATGAACGTATTGTATTTATTGATTTTCTCTGGAATTTCAATAAATTCCTAGTTTTATTAAATCGGGGCATTACAAGATGGTATCAGAGTCGACTTGACTGTAGGAAGCGAAACAAACCTGAGCCTAGGACTTATATTAACCATATTTTCTTAAAAATTACTTACTACCTCATCTTCCAGAGTTTTTAGAAAAAATTCTCTCTTTTGTAGATGCCGGTTCATACCATGAGTGGGACTCTCCGCAATGAGGCTGGTTTCGTCCGCGAGCTTCGCATGCTCGTCGACTTCCTCGGATTCGAGCACGAGCCCGCATTCCATGGGATCTTTCCCAATGTGAACGAGAGCTACTGTGAGGTCACGATCATCATCCATCCCTCCACCACACAGCCCGCGTTCTACACCCACGGAGTCGGAGGACTCTCCTTCATGGTGGCCAGCCATCGCGCCACTCTCCAGACCCTCTCCGAGCTGCTGTTGGTCTACGTTGGCCAGCTTCTCGACACCACCTACCACTTCATGCCCATGCGCACCCCAAGGATCCATCGCAACATCTACGTCAGCACACTCTGCCTACGCAACTCCGCCATCGCCCGCACCATGCGACTCTTGGAGGCCATGGTCAATCTTCATAGAGAGGCCGTCCTCAACGCAGATAGCCAGCACGACACCATTGACTACTACCACCATTCATCTGAAAGCCTGAACCGCGAGAACGCCGATCTCCACCACCAGGTTTAGTAGGGGCGCCACTTGGCCGCCGAGGTAGAAGAGTTGAGGCATCAGAACGAGCTCTTGCGCCAGTGCGTTGCCGACACCACATAGCTACATCGCTAGGTAGAGGAGCTGTAGAAGGACCTAGAGGAGGTCGCTCCCCTTCCGCCTCGCAAGCGGAAGTCACTCCGAACCCCTTCGGCCATGCCCAAGAGGATCTCCCACAGTGCCCCTCCAGCTCCACCACCCCTGCACCGACCCTCTCCACCGAGCCAGTGATCGAGTCCTCCCCCGAGCTGCCTTAGATGTACTTTACGGCTGTTTGTTTCTATTTGATTGTTCTGATTGTATTGCCACTCAGGTCAAATATAAGGCATGAGTGAAGACTAAATAAGAAATCAGCATGTAATAGCCTAAGGTCAAAACTTTTTGAGAAATAAAACTTAGTTGCATTCCCTCTAAAATACATGTCTTCTTGGGAAACCCCACATCAGGATGACCAACACCCAAGGATCCGATGCCCCTCAGAATGGGGGTAACAATGGGAATCTGCCTCAATGGGGAGCGACGGGACAAAGGCAGACCCCAGTCGCCAACCACCCCACTTTGGTCGAGATGATGGCCAATCAGAATCAACTTATTGCCACGCTACTAAATCAGATGCAGCAACAACAAAGCCAAATGCAAGAGCAGCAGGCGCAGTTGTTCTGTCTCCAACAACAGCAACCTGAGCCTCCTCTCCGCCCAGCCATCCATGCACCAGAACCAGTCTCTCAACACTCAGAGTTTCTGCGTGTCCAGCCACCCATATTCTCTAGCACCACCAACCTGATGGAGGCAGGAGAATGGCTTAGGACCATCGGCAAGAACCTAGACCTTCTGCCCTATTCCGAGCAGGAGCGAGTGGCATTTATCGCTCACCAGCTCCAAGGACCCGTCGTGGAGTGGTGGGATAATTTCCGCGAGACTCAGCCCGAGGGCCATGAAATTTCATGGGCTGAGTTCACCACCGCTTTCTGGGCCACCCATGTTCCAGATGGCGTGGTAGCCAAAAAGCAGCAGGAATTCTGGGACCTGCATCAAGGGAGCGGGACCATTACGGAGTACCTACATGAGTTCAACCGGTTGGTCCATTATGCACCGGAGGATGTGCGCACGGATGTAGCCCGCCAATCCAAGTTTCTTCGGGGACTGAAGGATGAATTGTCCCTTCAATTGGTCTCTAGGCACTTTGCCAACTTCCAAAAGTTGGTAAATAAAGCTATCATCCAGGAAACCAAACAAAACAAGGTGGACCTGAAGAAGAGAAGAATGATCGCCTACCGTCAATATCAAGGAATGGTGCAGAAGCCACGCTCAGTGATTTAGCCTCAAGCCTCAACCCCTGTCGAGCCACAGATCTCTCTTGGAGGGACAAGTTCAGGCATCCCACCCCAAGCACCACCAACCAGAAGAGATCTAGTTCAAGCTACCGGATACAAGAGGGACAGGAACGGTAATCCAATTATATGCTTCAACTGTCACCAATTAGGTCATTTCTCCAACATGTGCCCCTATCCCAAGCAGGAGTCATCCTCTGTTCCAAGCCCAGTGGGACGTACCAAAGTTCACCACATCTCCGCTCAAGAAGTCCAAGGTATGTCCGAAGGCATTTCCAATTTGACCCCAGCCAACCCAGACCCGGAGAACACTCTGCCTGTGAGGAGCCATGCTGAATAGCGTGGGCCTCATGGTTCCAGATGTGATGAGTCATTGTCAACGATAGTCAAAGAGGACAGAAGAAAAGAGGAGATCTGCTGTGTATGGGCCACGTGTGACTCAGGTACACGGGAAGCGAGCGACGGTCGGGCTGAGAGAGATGCGAAGTCGAGCTGGCCCAATCCGGGTACATGGGCCAGAAGCAGCAGAAGACCCACTGGGCTGTTGACTAGGATTGACTCAGGTACATGTGCGGTGAGTGATTGTCGGGATGAGAGAGCTGCGGAATCGGGTCGGCCCAATCCGGGTACCTGGTGCAAAGTCGGTGGAGGCTTTGTCAGTTTCGGAGCAAAACTGACAACCGTTGATCTTGTATCGGACTGTCTAGAAGAGAAGCCGTAGTCGTTACGAAAGCTTAGCTTCCGGATAAGTCATCTGTATCTCTAGGCCCACAGTCAGTCAGTAGAGTCTGTAAAAAACCCTAAGGGCAGTTTAGTCTTTTCCTTTATTTCAGCGTCTGTAAAAAACCCTAAGGGGCTGGTGGAATATTCCTAAGTGTTGGGCAGCCTATAAATAGGGCCCCAATCCCTAGGGTTAGGATACCCTTTTGCTGAAATCACTTTAATCATTTCTTTGGGTCACTTCTCTTTGTTTCCTACGTTTCTCTCTTGTGTGTGCGCCGCTAGGGTGATTCTTGCTGTTCATCCCATTTGTTCTCTAATATGGATGAGTTTTATTCCTGCTATTTTGTGCACAGCGTTCCATTAATGTCTCTATTTTTTTGTGCATGCGGCTAGTTTATTCACTGAGAAGAAGCTTCTCTGTTGCCTCGGGTTGTTCTTCACGTGAGGAGTACTAGTTCTTGCTGGTTGCATGTAGTACTACTTCTCTGTAGCAACAGTACACTAGTACTCTAGCCTTGCTTTTTACTGTGTTGCTTTTTGATCGAGTAGACAGGGCCAAGTGCCTTTTCAGGTTGTTTTCTTGCGAAGTCCCTTTCTCTGTTCGAAGCCCCTCAGCTCCGTGAGGCAGGCTTCAATCTGACATATTTGAGGGCTTCGACAGAACTTCAACATCGCTCTTGTCCTGTGAATCGAGTTACGAAGTATGTTCTGCTTTGAGTGTTAGTTGGCTTGTCATACTTCGACCGTCTTTGCGAAGGAGTACTTCGACTCGAGCTTTTTGAAGTCAATACTTTGACAGGCTTCGAAGTTGGCTTCGAAGCTTGTATCTCTGGTATACTTCACTCGACGTGTGGTCTCTGAGGTTCTTTTGCTGTTGGCTTTTCAAAGGTCTCAGTTTGTGTGTTCGAAGGTTGTCATTCGGAGGTAGCTCTCGGGTCGAAGGTTACCACTTCGATAGTCATACCTCGATTAAGGCTAGCTTTGAAGGTAGAGGGTAGGCTTCGATTTGATCTTACTGCCGTGTGTTTGGCTTCACATCTCTTTCGAAGGTTGCTTTTCTGCAAACGTTGTTTGAAGCTTTCTGTTCGAAGTATAGGCTTCAAAGTACACTATTCGAAGCAGGCTTCGATACATTCATACTTTGCTTCGAAGCATACTTTGCTCTCTGCCACACTCGAACTAGGCTAGACTCAACAAATCTTCGGCACTTCAACGTCTACCTTCACTGTACTTCGACGAGGGACTCTGAAGCAGGCTTTGACACAACGAAGCAGGCTTTGCCAAATTTCGAACAGGAGACAGATTTGGAACAGTAACTTCTCTTCCCACTCTTTGTGCACTTAGATTGTTTTACTGAGAAGGTTTTCTTGCCACGTCTTGTGTATTGTGTTAACCTGTCTATTAGCACTGTTTTTGTGTGACTCTGTTGTTTAAACATCAGTTGCTTCTAGGCTAGATACCTTTAGACTTAGGCAATCTGTTCATGCTTTGTTGTTTAGTTGTTTGAGGTGCGTTGGGTGTTGGGAGCAGGCCATTAATTCGAATGAATTTTTAGGCGCCCATTCACCCCCCCTCTGGTCGCTACTTTCGGTCCTACAAGTGGTATGAGAGCCTGGTTAGGGTTTTTCCATACCTTAACCGGTTCTAAACCCAAGTAGTGATCATGATTTCTCCTGGCAAGATCCCGTCCTTGGAAGCCTATGGCTATAACTATTGGAAGACTCGCATGCGAGCCTATCTTATGAGCCAAGGCTCGGACATCTGGGACATTTGCGTTCATGATACATTTGTTATATTGCCAATTGCTGAGCATGGTACTCCTGGTATCATTGCCCGACATCTGAGCAATAGTAAAGCTGTGAACATTCTGTTTTCTGGTCTAGGTCCCACTAAGTTTGAGCGTGTGAGCCATCTCTCCACTGCGAGAGAGATCTGGGCTACCATCAAGGCACACCATGAGGGAAAAGCCCAGGTCAAGGCTCGGCTCTATCAGACCTACCGGCGTGAATATGAAAACTTCACACAAAAGCCGGGTGAATCCGTTGAAGCGTTGTTTGGTCGTTTTCAATCGATCATAAACAAGCTTCGGGACAACAAGGCTGAGGGTGCTCAGTTAGTCTTAGATCATGAGCAGGCGCTCAAGGTTCTCCATACCTTGGACCCAAAGATCTGGGAGATCAAGGTATCTTGTATTGTTGAGAGCACTTCTTATGATACCTTGACTATTTCTGAGTTGTTTAGGAAGCTGAAGGCCACTGAGGTTGATATCCAGCTGAGATCAAATATCACTAGCTCTGGATCAAAGTCCCTAGCCCTTGCTACACCTTCTGTTGATCCTTCTTCTGTGAACCGTGCTGGGTTCTCTTTGATGTCTATCACTGAGGACCAGCTTGAGTCTTTGGGAGATGATGATTTGTGTCTTTTTAACAACCGGGTGCGTCGTGTTTATGACAAGAGAATGTTCAAAAGACACGGCACAAAATCTGGGTGCTTTGAGTATGGTGATCCAGGACACTTCATCGCCGACTGCCCAAAGTGCAATGGACACAAGAGGGGAACCGGTGGTGGCTTCCACGACTCCGGCAAGCACGACAGCTCTTTCTTCAACAAGGGCAAGCCGAAGACCAAATTCTTCAAGAAGGCCCTGAAGGACTACCGGTGAGAGAACAAGAAGCGCGACAAGGCCTTCTTCGCCGAGATGGAGAAGAGCTACTCCAAGTAGTCCACGTCTTCTTCCTCTTCATCGAGCTCAAGCGATGAAGAGATCGTCATCAGGAAGGGGAAGGACAAGGACGATCCGGCGGGCCTCTACTTCATGGCTTTCAGGGACAGACCGAAGAGCCGCTCATACCAGCGTCGAAGATCCCGCAAGAGCTTCTGCTCAATGGCTCTTGCGGATAAGGAAGAGAAGAGCTCCTCCGATGACTCCGACGACAACAACGAAAAGGTATCATCATATGAACGCGAGATCGTTGATTTACTTGAAAGCAATCGTCACGAGTTGAAATATCGGGAAAAACTGCTTAGGGGAGCTAAGAAGAGGATAGATGAGTTAGAGAGTGAGCTTGCCATGGCCAACGGCAGAATTGAGAGTCTATCTTCTTCCCCCAGCTTGGGTGATAGCAGTGAGTGCCCGAAGTGTGAGGTGCTTCTGTGTGACTTGACGACTCTGAAGTCCAAGTACACAGAAAGGGTTGATGAGAGGGATGCCTTGGCCACTGAGCTTGAAAGCACTCAGCTGGAGCTGAAAGATGCTCAAGCCACTATCGTCGCACCCTGTGTTGATTGCCCATCTCATCTAGCTGTCTTAGCTGAGCTAAAAGCCAAGGGCGATGAGCATTTGGGTGATTTGGAGAGAGTGAGAGCTGAGCTGGCGCAGACTAGGCTAGAGCTTGAGACACTGTCAGTTCCACCCACTGTTTGTGAGAACTGTTTGTCTCTTAGAATGGAATTGATCTAGCTGAAAGCCGAAAAGTCTGTTCAAGTAGAGAGTGAGTGTGAGACCTGCTTGTCTCAGGTTGAGGTTCTAGCTTCCTTGAGGGAGGAGCTAGCTGATTCTCAGAATGAGAACTTTTACCTCTGTTTTATCCTGAGTTGGATCAGTGCCAGAGAGCCATAGCTCGGCATGATGATCCAGCAGTTCAAGAGGTAGGATGGGTTTGGGGTAGGTTACACCTACACCAAGGCTGACTTTGAGAGTGCCATTAGCTAGGCAGTGGAGTGGAGTAAAATGACTCCTGAGCAGAGATACCCTAAGACTCACTCCACTGAGTTCTCCCAGGCTTGTCAGCCCAAGGATGGAGTGATCCATGAACCACCCAAAGCTCCACCCAAGAAGTCCATCTAGGTTCCAAAGCCCAAACTTCTCCACACTTCTCTTGACTCTCTTCCTGGACCCTCTCAACCCAAGAAGACTACACCTAACACCACCAAGCCCAAGAATCCCAAGCCTCAACCACATCCCAAGAAGCCCACCTATCATTGTGAGTACTGTCAGAGAGACGGGCATCTTGCGGAGTTTTGCTTCAGGAGGAAGCGGGTTGAGAGAGCAGAGAGAGCTCGTGGTGATCAGGTGCAGTTCTACCAGCAGGGTGGTAGACTGCGTGTTCCTCGACACGGGGAGAGGCTGGAGGCCAGGCCGCGTCGTGTAGGTGGTGGTAGAGGAGACGACTTTCTTGCCCATGCTCCAGTTGGTGGTGGTCGTTCCGGCAGAGCTCCAGGACATTTTGGCTACAGTCCTGAACCTCGTGGCCGAGGTTCTAGGGAGAACTATGAACCGCGCTTTGAGCCACGTTTTGGTCCAAATTCGTTTGATGGTTTACGCTTTCCGTCTTTTGAGCAGATGGCTCGACATTGGTTTAGCTCTTTTGCTAAACCTGGTGCTGGACCATTTGCTCCCCCTTACGACCACTGATTGTGCAGGATCGGGGACTAGAGGACGTTTGGATCATGGACTCAGGATGCTCCCGCCACATGATGGGACATCGTAGATGGTTCTCCAGTCTCACTCCCCGAGCTCCAAAGAGTACATCACCTTCAGGAACAGTGGTCAAGGGAAGGTACACGGCATTGGCTCAATTCGCATTTCAGATCATTTCACTTTGAAGAATGTTGCCTTGGTTAAGAATTTGAACTTCAATTTGATTTCTGTTTCACAACTTCTTGAGGATGGTTTGGAAGTGCGTTTTAAGAAGGGCAATTCTTCTGTGTTTGATTCTAGAGGGTCTTTGATTTGCTAGATCTTACCATTTGGTAAAGTTTTTTGAATTGACTTCTCTAGTTCTTTTGGCCCTTCTCGCTGTTTGATAGCTGGATCTTCTTCTGAGCTCTGGAAGTGGCATAGGAGGTTAGGACATTTGAGTTTTGATCTGCTAGTCAGGTTAAGCTCTATGGACCTCATCCGAGGATTGCCCAAGCTTAAAATGGAGAAAGATCTAGTTTGCCATCCCTGTCGTCATGGGAAAATGGTTGCCGCTTCTCACTCACCTGTGACTCAGGTGATGACTTTGTATCCGGGCGAGCTGTTACACTTGGACACTGTTGGTCTAGCTCGGGTGCGCTCAGTCGGTGGGAAGTGGTACGCGCTTGTCATTTTCGATGACTTTTCTCGATTCTCGTGCGTTTTCTTTTTGGAGTCTAAGGTTGAAACGTTTCAGTTTGTTCATGACCTGATTTTGAAGCTGAAGAATGAGAACAATGGTCGGATGCGAGCAATTCGCTCCGACAATGGCTCTGAGTTCAAGAACTCTCAGTTCGTCATCTTCTGTAGTGATCAGGGTCTGGACCATCAGTTTTCTTCTCCTTACACTCCCCCACAGAATGGCGTGGTGGAACGAAAGAACCGCACGCTAGTCGAGATGGCCAGGACGATGCTCGATGAGCACAGGACTCCTAGGAGTTTTTGGGCTGAAGCCATGAACACGGCTTGCTATCTAGCCAACCGCATTTTTCTTAGAGCTTACCTTGGTAAGACCTCATACGAATTGCGGTTTGGCAGACAACCCAAGGTGAAGCACTTGCGAGCGTTTGGCTGCAAGTGCTTTGTGCTCAAGAAGGGGGGGCATTTGGACAAGTTTGAGTCTTGTTGCTGGGATGGAGTTTTTCTTGGCTATGCATTGCATTCTCGAGGCTTCCGTGTTTGGAACCTCGACTCCTAGCAGCTTGTCGAGACTTGTGAAGTTTCATTTGACGAGTCCATGCCTTCTTTGACTCCTTCTTTTGAGCTTTCTGGTGATGATGAGCTTGGAGAGTCCATCTTCGAGGAAGATGAGGATACTCCAGTTACTAATGAGGGTGGGCCTTCTGCACCTCCGGCAGAGCTCACACCTTCTGAGACTTCGACTGAGGACGAGGGCGGACCTCTGATCACTTCTTCCACTTCGATCGAGCCCCCTCAGTCGAGTCCAGATGTGCCAGCTGCTGACTCTGGTGAGGTGACTTCAGATCACTAGGGAACCCGAGCAGTTCAGCGTGATCACCCCTCAGAGCTCATCATCGGTGATTTGACTGAAAGGACTTTGCGTTCATCTAGTAACTCTCTTGCTGTGTTTTCCGAATCTGCTTTTGTTGCATCTTTTGAGCCCAGAGACGTTTCTCATGCTCTTTCTGATTCAAATTGGATTAATGCTATGCAAGAAGAGCTTGAGAATTTTGTCCGTAATCGGGTTTGGACACTAGTTGAGCCGCCACCAGGATGCAACCCCATAGGCACCAAGTGGGTGTTCAAGAACAAACAAGGTGAAGATGGGGTTGTGGTGCGCAACAAAGCTCGATTAGTTGCCTAGGGTTTTTGCCAGAAAGAGGGTATTGATTTTGAAGAAACTTTCGCCCCTATTGCCCATCTTGAGTCCATTCGCATTCTCTTGGCTTTTGCCGCTTCGAAGGGTTTTAAGCTTTTTCAAATGGACGTTAAGAGTGCTTTTCTGAACGGGTTCATAGAGGAGGAAGTTTATGTTAGGCAGCCCCCCAGTTTTGAGAACCCTAAGTTTCCTCGACATGCTTTTAAGCTACAGAAGGCTTTATACGGGTTAAAGCAAGCCCCTAGGGCTTGGTATGACCGGTTGAAGCAATTTTTGTTGGGGAGGGGCTTTGTGATGGGTTCCGTGGATAAAACTCTTTTCTTGCTCATAGATGCTTCAGAGTTTTTAGTCGCTCAGATTTACATGGACGATATTATTTTTGGCGGTACTACTAATGATCTTATGTCCAAGTTTTCTGAGCAGATGCACAGCGAGTTTGAGATGAGCCTCATGGGTGAGCTCAAGTATTTTCTAGGACTCCAGATCAAGCAGACCAAGGACGGCACCTTCATCCACCAAGGTAAGTACACTCGTGACATGCTTAAGAAATTTGACTTTGGTGGGGAGTTGAAGCCGCAGATGACCCCGATGGGCACTTCTGGGGGTCTGGACATGGATGAGAGCGGCGTCAAGGTCAACGAGAGGGAGTTTCGAGGGATGATTGGTTCGCTGCTATACTTAACTGCGACAAGACCGGACATACAGTTCGCCGTAGGACTTTGCGCGCGTTTTCAGTCTTCACCACGCGTGTCTCATCGGCAGGCTGTCAAGCGCATCTTCAGGTATCTCACTTATGCGCCTGATCTCGGTCTTTACTATTCAGCATCATCATCTCTTGATTTATCTGGCTTTTTGGACGCTGATTTTGGTGGGTGCCGGTTGGATCGCAAGTCGACTTCCGGTACTTGCCAGTTTCTTGGTTCTTCCCTTATTTCTTGGTCTTCTCGAAAGCAATCTAGAGTTGCTCTTTCGACCACTGAGGCTGAGTACGTAGCTGCTGCTAGCTGCTGCTCACAATTGGTTTGGATGATTTCCACTCTGTGAGATTTTGGGTGTTCTTTCCTACCAGGGTTCCATTGTTTTGCGACAGCACTAGTGCTATTAGTGTAGGGAAAAACCCTTGTCTCCATTCAAAAACCAAACATATTGATGTGCGCTTTCATTTTCTGCGGGATCAATATGAGAAAGGTGTTATTGACCTTGTTCATGTTGATACCCATCATCAGTTGGCTGACATTTTCACCAAACCCCTAGATCAGTCTACCTTTGAGCGTTTACGAGGGGATTTGGGTGTTGTGTATCCTTTCTAGGATATTTTGCGTTAGTTGTCTTTCTTCTTTACTCTTTTCTTGAGTCTTTTTGTGTGTGTTCATATCTTGCATATTCACATATCACACTTTTGAGCTACTTCTATTATATGATTGAACTGCATTACTTATTCTAGCTGGTACATGCTGTTGAATACTTGTCAATGATCATGCTTTGGTTCAGTCCACTTGATATGTCTGATATCTGTCATATGCATGGCTTTTATGCTTTAAACTTGAAAACATGATCACCATTGCTTCTGGTAACTAGCATGCATAGGCTGAATGTTCTTGCTATCTGTTACATGCCTTGTAGCTAGTTCCTGACTTAGATGCAAATATGCAACTTGGACATCTTTCTGCTTTAAAACATGGAAATGTGCGTTAAAAATGATGAAAAATCAAGAAAAATGAAAATTCCATGCGTTTTTATGCATAACTTGAAAAGATCTAGGTGGGTTTGCTTTGTCGCATTACATTGTTCTGGACTACGTACCATAGCAATTTGGTATGAACTAGGACAGTGTAGTGTATGCCAAGACTAGTGTCTTAAGCTTCTGATGGTCTAGTTCTGGCCTAGGCTTGACTTGGTCGGTCAGCATAAGGTTTTACATGCAAATAACCCCCGGCAAAAATGAAAAAGGAAAAAGAAAAAGCCTGAAAAATGAAATGATAACAAGTTTGCTAAAGCACTTTGATTTGGATAATGCTTATCTTGGTAGATATCAGTTAGCTTCTACATCTCATGCTTTACCTTGCCTGTTTACTGGTAAATATGGTGATGCTTTTGTTTGCAAAAATTGAAAATGCGTGCTAATGACTTTCTTTAGATATCATATGTTGCACTGATCATGCCGTGTATCTTAGACAGTATGACTTTTGTTGTATCTGTTAGATGTTGTAATTGCAGTCAATCATATCTGAGAAGCATGCTTTACTCACTCCACCTGCACCCCAGTTGCATTCATTGCATATTTTGAGGGGGAGTTGCATTTCAGGGGGAGTCTGTGTCTCTTTTGAGTGCTTGATGAGTTCACTTGTCAACAAGGGGGAGAAAGTTTGGGATAAGAGTTCGAGGGGGACCTTTGGCTTTGCTTCTTACTCTTTTTGATATCCTTGTTGATGTTTCTGAGATCGCACTCAATTTTTGAGCTTTTACCTTTGGTTAACCACTTTTTGCTTTTGTTCGGCTTTTGGTCATTAGGGTTAAACTTTTACTTTATTTTTCTTCTTCTTTGTTTTTCTTGTGCTTTTTTTCGTGTTTCCACAGTTGTTCGTAGGTTCTGAAGAGCTAGAAGTAAAGTGCTGACAATGCACTCATCAAGGGGGAGATTGAGGAGCCATGCAGAATAGCGTGGGCCTCATGGCTCTAGATGTGATGAGTCATTGTCAACGATAGTCAAAGAGGACAGAAGAAGAGAGGAGATCTGCTGTGTATGGGCCGCGTGTGACTCAGGTACACAGGCAGCGAGCGATGGTCAGGCTGAGAGAGCTGCGAAGTCGAGCTGGCCCAATCTGGGTACATGGGCCAGAAGCAGTTGAAGACCCACTGGGCTGTTGACCCAGATTGACTCAGGTACACGGGCGGTGAGTGATTGCCGGGCTGAGAGAGCTGCGGAATCGGGCCGGCCCAATCCGGGTACCTGGTGCAAAGTCGGTGGAGGCTTTGTCAGTTTCGGCGCAAAACTGACAATTGTTGATCTTGTATCGGACTGTCCAAAAGAGAAGCCATAGTCGCTATGAAAGCTTAGCTTCCGGATAAGTCATCTGTATCTCTAGGCCCACAGTCAGTCAGTAGAGTCTGTAAAAAATCCTAAGGGCAGTTTAGTCTTTTCCTTTATTTCAGCGTCTATAAAAAACCCTAAGGGGCTGGTGGAATATTCCTAAGTGTTGGGCAGTCTATAAATAGGGCCCCAATCCCTAGGGTTAGGATACCCTTTTGCTGAAATCACTTTAATCATTTCTTTGGGTCACTTCTCTTTGTTTCCTGCGTTTCTCTCTTGTGTGTGCGCCGCCAGGGTGATTCCTACTGTTCATCCCATTTGTTCTCTGATCTGGATGAGTTTTATTCCTGCTATTTTGTGCACAGCGTTCCATTAATGTCTCTGTTGTTTTGTGATGCGGCTAGTTTATTCACTAAGAAGAAGCTTCTCTGTTGCCTTGGGTTGTTCTTCACGTGAGGAGTACTAGTTCTTGCTGGTTGCAAGTAGTACTACTTCCCTGTAGCAACAGTACACTAGTACTCTAGCCTTGCTTTTTACTGTGTTGCTTTTTGATCGAGTAGACAGGGCCAAGTGCCTTTTCAGGCTATTTTCTGGCGAAGTCCCTTTCTCTGTTCGAAGCCCCTCAGCTCCGTGAGGCAGGCTTCGATATGACATCTTTGAGGGCTTCGACAGAACTTCGACTTCACTCTTGTCCTGTGAATCGAGTTACGAAGTATGTTCTGCTTTGAGTGTTAGTTGGCTTGTCATACTTCGACCGTCTTTGTGAAGGAGTACTTCGACTCGAGCTTTTTGAAGTCAATACTTTGACAGGCTTCGAAGTTGGCTTCGAAGCTTGTATCTCTGGTATACTTCACTCGACGTGTGGTCTCTGAGGTTCTTTTGCTGCTGGCTTTTCAAAGGTCTCAGTTTGTGTGTTCGACGGTTGTCATTCGGAGGTAGCTCTCGGGTCGAAGGTTACCACTTTGATAGTCATACCTCGATCAAGGCTAGCTTTGAAGGTAGAGTGTAGTCTTCGATTTGATCTTACTGCCGTGTGTTTTGCTTCGCATCTCTTTCGGAGGTTGCTTTTCTACAAACGTTGTTCGAAGCTTTCTGTTCGAAGTATAGGCTTTGAAGTACACTATTCGAAGCAGGCTTCGATACATTCATACTTCGCTTCGAAGCATACTTTGCTCTCTGCCACACTCGAACTAGGCTAGACTCAACAAATCTTCGGCACTTCAACGTCTACCTTCGCTGTACTTCGACGAGGGACTCCTCTTCCCACTCTTTGTGCACTTAGATTGTTGTACTGAGAAGGTTTTCTTGCCACGTCTTGTGTATTGTGTTAATCTGTCTATTAGCACTGTTTTTGTGTGACTCTGTTGTTTAAACATCAGTTGCTTCTAGGCTAGATACCTTTAGACTTAGGCAATCTGTTCATGCTTTGTTGTTTAGTTTTTTGAGGTGCGTTGGGTGTTGGGAGAAGGCCATTAATTCGAAAGAATTTTTAGGCGCCTATTCACCCCCTCTGGTCGCTACTTTCGGTCCTACAGCCTGTTCCTGAAGCATCGCCTCCTCTCATTCCGGAGCACCAGTAGAACCCTGTCCCTTAAATTTTTCCGAGGTTCACTTCGAATCTCGAGGACGAGATTCTTTATAAGGGGGATAGGATTGTAACATCACAAAATTTAAAATAAAATAAAAATGAGGGAAATAAATTTTCTGAATTAAAAATAAATTATTTATTTAGAGTAAAGGTTAAAAGAACCCAATTAAAGCAAAACAGGGAGAAATAATTCAAATTTAAGGCTGAAAAATTTATGCTGGAACGTATGAGCCAAGAAATATTTTTTAGAATTTTTACAAAATTTTACCAACAGTGCTTCCAGTCCTAAAAGAATATATGAATTTATGGAATTAAATTAAATAGAAAATGTATTTTTAATCTTATTGGGCCGTAACCTGTAAACTGCCTCAGCCCAGCCCAATCCAACGCCGCACTCGCCGCCATGTGGGTCTTCCCTGTCGGCGCGCCCTCTTCCTCTCTCAACCGCCGACACCCGGACCGGACCCACCTTGCAGTCACTAGCTTCTAGTGCTCGGCCGCTGCCCTCCCTGGCCCGCCTGTCAACACATTCTGCCCTCGCCTTCGCCCACTGACATGTGGCCCCCACATGTCAGCATCTTCGTCTCCCATGGAAGGGGATCCCCCCTTCCATTTCCGGTGACCTCCTTCCCTATTTTCGCCGCCGGCCGCCGCATGACACCAAGCCGAGCCTGGATTCACCTGCCCCGATCTCCGGAGATCCCCTTCCACCCAAGCCGACGCGGAATCATCCCTTTTGGAAGCTAGCCGAGCACTTGGAAGGCTCGCCGGAGTAACCTTGGAAACCCCTCGGGTTTCCCTCGATTCACCTGCCTTATCCACTGCCGGCGACCCCTAAAAGTACCCCAGCGCCATCCGCAACCCGGACACACCATTTTAGCCCTCGCCACGTTCTCCCGAGTACCACCGCCCCTTTTTCACTCTTTTTCCCATGCTTCGCCTCCGGCCGCCCCTCGCCGGCAACTCGAGCCACCGCTTCCCTCCCAGACGCCACCACTAGAACCATCTCCACGCCCCGTACCACGAGCCCACCTCTATTGGGCCGGATCACCGTCAGAGCCCGTCGTCGCCATTGAACCCGAAGAGGCTTCTTCCCCCTTCTCATCGCCGATCACCGCCGGTCGACGTTCGCCGCCTTCGCCGGTACCTCCGTACTCCCCTCCCTCCCCTCTATCCATTTTCGCCGACGCCTAGGGCCTTAGGCCATCACTGCCGTCGGTGGTCGCTCGCCGCCACGTCGCCAGAGTTGGGGATGAAGGCCTCGGCCTCCCCGGTGCCGCGAGCGTGCCGGATGGCACCCTGGCCGTGTGATCCAGATCGGACGACCCAGATTAGATCCCATCGGGACATAATCTGAGTCATCGATCGGCGCCAAAGGGGTATCATTTTGTTTGGGCCGTCGGATCTCACTTAACCCCCCCTCACGCGCTCCAGCCGTTAGATCTTGATCAAGCGGTCCTGGGTCGTCCGGCCCACGCGCGCAGTCAACGGTTCACGGTGAACCCAGTTCACCGTGGACCAGAGACTGATTTCCTGTGTAATAAAAATTCAGAAAATATGTTTAAAACTTTAAAAATTCATAAATTTCTCAATTTAACTCCAAATTTGACCATTTTAATTCTGGAAAATAGTATGTTTATTTGACACAAAATATTCTTATTAAATAATAAAGAAAAATCCCCTTTAGGATTTAATTTATATTACATTAAAATTATTCAGAAGAACCTTTAAAATTTCATTTATTAATTTCAGAGGACATAATGACTTCATTTCACTGTTCTAATACAATAAGAATGGTAGGGTTATTTTGTATAGTTTTATTCACCATTAAATAAGAAAAATAGAAACCCCCTTAGAGTAATTACTTTTACAATTTATAAAATCCAGAAACCCTTAAAAACTAATTTGAAGTACTTAGGTAATAAATTCATAGATTGTATTTCCTTTAGTTAATACCACAAGAACAGGTATGCATGTCTTGGTGATTTTGGATTGTTTATTGAATGTCGTGTTTATTTTACATACCGGAAGACTACGACACCGTCGAAGATCCAGAGTCTTACCCCGAGGTTCCACCATCACCATTTGTAGGTCAAGGTAAGTTACAACCCCCATTTTGATCATCATTGAGCCCATGCTTTAATAAATTATCGCTATAACTCATATGATAAATTGCATTAGTCTTATCTCAACGCCCTACACATTATATTTATTAGATCCCCATCCTTGTGTGTAAACCCAAGCCATGCTTATTGAGCCTAAACTCCTTGTCACTTTACAAATATTATATTATCTAGTGTCCAATGTACCGACACAATGGCTATAGGATAAAAGAACGAGTCGTAGATAGTTGGATTCTACTATATGATTTCCCCGTTATTCTCATCGCTGGATTCTGTTGGAGTTGGCTATGTTATAAGTGTGGTGGGTTCTGGGTGCAAGCTCCGGAATTAGTTGGTCGCACCCGGGGCACTATAAGGACCGGTCTACGGGATCTGTTGCAAAACACTTCCGTACTAACCAAAAGTCTAGTGTTAAGTCCTAACTGGAGGTATGGATCGTACCAACTTGAAGCACCATAGTGGAGGGGGCAAGGGGCAACCTGTGGGTGACTTGTACCGATGCGGCTCAAGTGGGGGTATGGTGTGGCCCGAAGTGACTGGGAAACCATATGAAACCTATAAGAGGGTGTTATCGAATTGGTGCATTCCATGCTAAAGGTTTTGGCACGAATTTCTCGTGACAGGAGTCATTTAACACACTGCGGTGTGCGGGAAATAAGTGCCTTGTGGGTACTGTAGTACACCTCTGATACGAGTTTAAATCTTTTCAAAAAGCGGAGCCCACTATCAAGGGCGGGTTGTGTGACTTCTCGCAGTTAGTTTACATATGAATGAATGGTTGTGTTATTCATGGCATGTAAGGACTGATGAGCGAGGGCGGGCTTACTGTACCCCTCGAGTTAGAAGATGATACATGTACATGTTTAATTTTCTGTACTAATAATCTACTCACATTAAATGCTTTACAAATCTGCTTTCCCGCAAAAGAAGCCACTACCTTCCTTGTTATTACTTTGCATTATATTTGTATTCGATGGCTTGCTGAGTATGATTGTACTCACCCCCGTTGACTTACACCACCGGAGGCGGTCTACTGCGAGGAGGGTGATGGTCTGGAGTAGCGACCTAGTCAAGGCACGAGACTAAAGAAGACGTTCATCTAGAGGATTTATTTTATCAGTTTCTCTTTTATTTAACTATTTTGTAATAATATGGTCTATGAAATATGATTGATTGGCGTATTGTACGTAGTCGTGTGATGAACGTCTTGTATTTATTTATTTTCTCTGGAATTTCAATTAATTCCCAGTTTTATTAAATCGGGGTGTTACAACTTGGGAACACTGGAACAGAGTGTGGACTTGGCTCGGCGTCGAGGGGGTCCAAGCTCTGCTAGACTTCTCCAGCCATGCACCCTCGGCAAGCGGCTCAAGATGAAGAGGGTGGACGACGATGAACCCCAAAGCTTCAAGGGCTCGCTCGGGGCTCCCAACAATCGAAGCCCCTACTGCGGAGGCAATGGCCGCGAGTCCTGGAACCGGAGCGGAGGCAACAAGGGCTCCGGCGGCAGATACCGAAGTGGTGGCAAGGACCACGACAGTGACACCTTTGGGCGTGAGGGCTGAGGCTCCAATCGCGTAGCGAAGGGACTAGGGAGCACAAGTCGCTCCCTCCGCCTTCAAAGAAATCTCCGACGAAGGTAAACACTTTAAACATACTTCTCTTTTCCTGCGTGGATATTGACTTGTACTTTTTGCAGATTTCGATGCCAGTGCGAGGTCCACCGTTTCGAAGCTGATGGAGGCCTCCGGTAGCAGCAGTAGCAGCAGCAACAGTTTGGAGTCTGATAGCTCTTCGTCTGAAGAAGACGGAGGCAACAACCGCGGCGAAGGGAACCTTCAAGACGGAGCCGGCTAGCACGTCGAGGTAGTGGACCGGATCTCGGCTCCGCTGGAGCCTACACCAGAGGTTGAAGTGGAGGAGATAGTTCGGCCTCTGTAGCCGAAGGGGGCCGTGACTGAGGCGGCCATTCATGATTTTCATGAAGGTTGCGTCAGGGGGCTTGGTGGCTCAACTCAACCACTCAAGCCCCTTTGACCTCTTCTCCAATGCGAACGAAGCCCTCATCCAGGTGAGCGAAGTCCCATACAGCCTTCGAATCAATACTTTCTTTTCGATCCATACTTATGATTTTCTTGAACCTTTTTAGGCCTTCGCGCTGAATGCCACAGCAGCAATCTCTGCGGATGAGCGGATGGCTCGCTTGGCGGGGGAGAGGGATGCCCTCCGACGCGAGATCTCGGTGGAAACCGAGAAGCGAAGGCGAGCCGAAGCCTCAGTAGAGACAGCAAGGGCCGAGGCCCAAAAGGCGAGGGAGGTCCTGGTCTCTGAGACTGACAAGCTTCGGGCTGAGCTTCGATCTTTGGATGAGGCCAATGCGGAGTTAGCAGTGGAGAATTCGGAGCTTCGTAAAGCCGACCACTGCCTTCAAGACTTCGTTGTTCACAACGTCGACGAAGCTACTTCGAGCTTGACCTCAGTCCTTGAGCAAATTGGGATGGAGTACTAGGTTCCAGACTTCAACCTTTGGGACCCAATCAGAGATCACATCGAGTTTTTGAAAATTGTGGCTGTGACGGCGGAGGTGTCCCTGACGGGCTTCGCTCTGATGGCCGGTCGAGTAGCGGGTTAAGGGGTGCTATAGATGCTTCATGACTTGGGGTGCAATCACCTCGAGGCAGCGACCTCGGTGACTCCGGTGGCCTTCGGAGGCCAGCACTTGGTGACACCTCCAGCCGGTGTCCGCGGAGCGTGGTGCCGCCTACAAGAGCCTTGGAAACCCCAAGGCTGCGAAGCAGTCCTTGAACTCCAAAAGGCCATCCGCCTTCACCGAGCCAGTGCATTGGCCTCACCAACTCAGCCTTCGACGTCGATGCCTCCGCCTCCGAAGGTGTAGATCTCCTTAGGATCTGTCAAATCTTAGTTGTAGGCTTGTAAAAACTTATCAATTTATTAATATAAATGCGGGGGTACTTTATACCTACCTAGGCTCAGCCTTCGAATGTTGATCTCGAAGTACTTGAGGACTCTGAGGAGCTTCGCCAGCTATGGGTGGTGCTCGAGGTAGCTAGGTCCGAAGGCCCCCGTCAGTTCAAGCTTTCGAGGTGTCCTAATGGCGAAGCCATTTCCGAAGTAGCCCAGGAGTTGCTGGCTACCGTGAAGATGGAGCCTCTTCAGAGTTCTTCCTCGCCAGACTTAAGCTGTTTCGAAGTAGACTTAAGTGGCAAGGGAGTACAACCTTCGGGAACGGCCTTAACAAGCGGTGAAGCCTTAGAGTTCTCTGCCGTCGACACGGCATCGCCTGCCTCGCAAACTTGGACAAACCTGCAAGGTGAAAGACGAGGTCTGCGGGCTCCGGGGCGTGGACAAAACAGAAGTGGGAGAGCAGGCTCCGACGAGTCTTCGATCAGTCGAGGGGGCCCTGGCCGGAAGAAGAGCAAGTGAGGATCGGGGCCTTGAGCTCGCTTTTTCTTAGGCTTAGATACAAACTACTCGTAATTTTGTTTTTCGAAGTGTATTTGTAACATACTTCTCAATTATCATTCAATGAATGAGATTTATTGTATTTGCATACTTCGTCTGCATGCTTCGCATGATTTGATTGTTTGGAACGTTTTAGCTTGTCACGCTCGTACTGCGCATTACATTCGCACACTTCGCATACATACTTCGATCCCCCCTTGCGTGTGGCAGCTAGGGACTTAGTCGTTGATGGTGCAGGCAATTGTAAAAATGCGAAGGGGTGCGCCTTTTTGGTGACTTCGGACGCTTATATCGCGTCGAGCCAACGCCTCTTTTGGGCTTCGAACGCATTAATTTGGAGCGAAGCAAGGCTTCAGCGTAGCCAAATTAAGCAAAGCATGCTTCGGCATGCTTGGATTTGGATATTCTGCGTGAGCGAGGCTCCGAAACGCACTTAGATTTTATGCGAAGCATGACTTCGAGATGCTTAAATTTTACATTAGATCACGTCACGCAAAGCGAGGCCTCAGTGCGTGTTCAAATAGCGAATCAAGGCTTCTGAGCTTGATCCTATAGTGAATGAAAAGGATATTTGGTGTGGATTCACCGAACCTATGATGGGTTGAGCCACCTTCGACTCTGGGTCACCTACGACCCTGGGCCACCTTCAACCCGGGGATGCATGAGGCCGGAGCCTGGAATCCCGGACTTGTCGAGCCGTCGCTCAGAAGTCTCAAAGCCCACTGCTACGGGCCCGGAGGAGCTGTGTATCCTTCGGAGGGGTGCTCCGGATTTAAATAATTCTCAAAGTCGTGCTTTGGTCCTTAACAATACAAAGCTGGAAACCTTAGTTCTTAAAAGAATGAGGCTGTTGGCTTCGGGTCTTGAGAAGGACACAACATAACTTCGGTTTTAAATGAAAAGGAAGCAAAGCTTCGATTTTAAAACGTGAAGCAAGGTACTTTCTTCTTCTTTACTCTTTTCTTAAGTTTTTGTGTGTGTTCATATCATACATACTCACATATCACACTTTGAGCTTACTTCTGTTATATGATTGAACTGTGTTACTTATTCTAGCTGGTACATGCTTTTGATTACTTGTCGATGATCATGCTTTGCTTCAGTTCACATGATATGTCTGATATCTGTCATATGCATGGCTTTTATGCTTTAAAATTGAAAAATGATCACCATTGCTTCTGGTAACTAGCATGTGTAGGCTGAATGCTTTTGCTATCTGTTACATGCCTTGTAGCTAGTTTCTTTACTTAGCTGCAAATATGCAACTTGGACATCTTTATGCTTTAAACATGGATATGTGCTATAAAAATGATGAAAAATCAGAAAAATGAAAATTCCATGCCTTTTTATGCATAATTTGAAAAGATCCAGGTGGGTTTGCTTTGTCGCATTGCATTGTTTTGGACTGCTTACCATAGCACTTTGGTATGAACTAGGACAATGTAATGTATGCCAAGACCAATGTCTTAAGCTTCTGATGGTCCAGTTCTAGCCTAGGCTTGACTTGGTCGGTCAGCATAAGGTTTTACATGCAAATAACCCCTGGCACAAAAGAAAAAGGAAAAAGAAAAAAGCCTGAAAATTAAAAAGATAACAAGTTTGCTGAAGCACTTTGTTTTGGACTATGCTTATCTTGGTAGATATCAGTTAGCTGCTGCATCTCATGCTTTACCTTGCTTGTCAACTGGAAAATGTGGTGATGCTTTTGTTTGCAAAAATTGAAAAATGTGTTCTAATGACTTTCTTTAGATATCATCTGTTGCACTGATCATGCCATGTGTCTTAGACAGTATGCCTTTTGCTATACTTGTTAGATGTTGTAATTGCAGTCAATCATATCTGAGAAGCATGCTTTCTACACTCCACTTGCACCCCAGTTGCATTCATTGCATATTTTGAGGGAGAGCTGCATTTCAGGAGGAGTCTGTGTCTCTTTAGAGTGCATTTAGTCTCGCTTGATGAGTCCACTCGTCAACAAGGGGGAGAAATTTTGGGAGAAGAGTTTAAGGGGGAGTTTTGGCTTTCTCTGGGATTTGTTTCAGGGGGAGTTTTTGTCCCGTTTGTCCTTACTCTTTTTATATCCTTGTTGATGATTCTGAGATTGCACTCGTTTTGAGCTTTTACTTTTGGTTAACTATAATGACCGTTTCTTGATTTTGTTCGGCTTTTTGGTCATTAGGGTTAAACTTTTACTTTATTTTTCTTCTTCTTTGTTTTTCTTGTGCTTTGTTTTCGTGTTTCCACATGTGTTCGCAGGTACTGAGGAGCTAATGAAGAAGAGTGTTGATAATGCACTCATCAAGGAGGAGATTGAGGAGCCATGCTGAAGAGCGTGGGCCTCATGGCTCCAGATGTGATGAGTCGTTGTCAACGGTAGTCAAAGAGGACTGAAAAGAGGAGAAGACCTGCTGTGTCTAGGCCACGTGTGACTTAGGTACACGGGCGGCAAGCGATTGTCGGGTAGAGAGGCCGCGAAGTCGGGCTGGACCAATCCGGGTACATGAGCTAGGAGCAGTAGAGGATCCACTGGGCTGTTGACCAGGATTGGCTCAGGTACACGGGCGACGAGTGATTGTCGGGCTGAGAGAGCTGCGGAATTGGGCCAGGCCAATCTGGTACCTGGTGCAAAGTCGGTGGACGCTTTATCAGTTTCGGCACAAAACTGACGACCGCTGATCTCGCATCGGACTGTTCAGAGGCGAAGCCATAGTCGCTACTAAAGCTCCGCTTCCGGATAAGTCATCTGTAAATAGGAGTTTACTATTTTGTCCTTAGGCCCACATTTAGTCAGTCGAGTCTGTAAAAATATCCTAAGGGCAGTTTGGTCTTTTCCATTTATTTTAGCGTCTGTAAAAACCCTAAGGGTCTGGTGGAATATTCCTAGGCTATTGGGCTGCCTATAAATAGTGCCCCAATCCCTAGGGTTAGGGTTAACTCACTTTAATCTAAAAAATCAGAGTTCACCTCACCTACTCATGTTTGGGTGCGCCGCCACTGTTGTTCATCTTCTAGGTTCTGTGATTTCTGTCGCAGCTGTTTGATTCTCGCTCTCATCAAGAGATTGGTCAGAAATGTGTTAAATCTTTTTGTTGTGATCTCTGTTTGCCTTGAGAAACGTGTTGTTTTGATCTCTGTGTGTCTCTATCTTGGTCTTCGTGTAGAGGGTTCTTTTATTCAAGGCATTGTTCTTGTTTTTCTTCCGCCATGGATTTTTACCTAAGGGAAAGAGGTTCTCAGCCAATCTCTCTGCATATTTTATTCGGTTGATGGTAGGCTTCTATTCGATAGTACTCATAGCTAGTGTCTACAGCTATTGCTTTTTACTGTAGGCTATTCATTTCATAGCATGTATCAGTAGCGTTCTGTCAGCCCTGTGAGCTCTTCCGATTTGTTTATTCCTTGGAGTTTTGATCGATGTTTTGGCAGAGGTGTCAACTGTGTGGCGTGTTTCAGTTTATGACTGTTTTGTGACATGCGAGGCCAGGCTTCTTCCATTGCACGCTTCGATCCAAAGTCTTGGCTTTGCGAAGCTTGTGCGAAGCACACTTCGGAGGTTGCTCACACGAAGTTTTTTGTGAAGGTTGCTTCGTAGCTACAATTTGCAGACTTCAAATATTTACATGCTTTGGAGTTTGAGTCAGTAAGGTTCTGTACGATTTCAAAGTCCCTGTTTTGCTTAGCTGCAGACTCCGGTTCGAGGTGTCTTGTTGAGGGTCCCACTCAGTTTGTGCTTTCGGTGGTTGTGATTCGGAGTCCATTTCTGAGCTTCGGTTTCTTGTGTGAAAGCACTAGAGGGCTCCGATTCGAAGTTGGTATGTGTTCCGAAGGTCACTATTCCGTTAGTCATACTTCGATCAATCTGGATTCGAAGGTTGCTTTGCAGGCTTCAATTTTTTCTCTGTTAAGCATCGAAGTTGATTTTTTTGTGTTAAGCTTCGTAGCTTTGAAGTGTGCTTTTCGAAGTAGTCTTCGGTAGCCTCACACTTCGCTCTACATACTGCGTGGCTTATACGACTTCAGCCTTCACACAAGGCACTTTGTACCGAAGCATGCTTTGCAATTTGCTACACTCTTCTTCGAACTAGCTTCGACTTCGTCACCCTTTGCTAGACATCTTTGAAGCAGGCTTCGACACATCCACTGCAGGCTTCGACACTGCTTCGACAATTACAGGCTTCACACCACACAGACTTCGTCAAGTTTCGAACAAGAGACAAACTTTGCACAATAACCTTCCATCTCTTTATGCATGCACTCAGATTAATTGATGTGATGGTTTATTTCAGTGAACCTTGATCTGCCCATGTTTTAATTGCCGTGTTATTCTGCCTATTAGCACTGTGTTGGTGTTTCCTTGTCTAGGACACCGATCGTTTATAGGCTAGATACTTTTAGGCTTTGACGATCTGTTTGCGTTTTCCTGCTAAGTCTTTTGAGGTGCGTTGGGTGTTGGGAGCAGGCCATTGATTCGAAAGAATTTCACCACCCCTCTGGTCGCTACTTTCGGTCCTACCTCCCCTCGGTTATCCTCTCAGGAAATCAAACAAGATATAGCCGCCTCAATCGACCAAGCCATTAGCGCTACTGTTGCAAATCATGTAGAGGACATAGTCGACTCTAGGATGGAGGCGATGTTTAGGAGATTTGGCTTTTCCGAGGCCGTTTCTCCGACCCCAATTGCGAGTGTACCTCCTATCCATCACATACACAGTAGAACCTACGGGAGTACTGGGAAGACTATAGCGTCTGCGGCCACATCATCCATGGCTGTGGGATCGGATTAGGCGACTAGAGGGGGGTGAATAGGTGCCTCGACAAATTATCGTGAATAAGATGGCCTGTTCAGAACACCCAACACTCCTCGGAAATTTTAGAAGCTAAAATGAGACTCACTATTCAAATTATAACTGAATTCAAACCAAATTTAAAAATTCATCCTAGATTGGAATTTGGATTGTCGATCTAGTCTATCGACATTTGGTTCTCCGAAATAGAATCCCTAGTTTGGCATATGGAGTGCCGATGGAGAACTATCGGCAACTAAGTGACCGATAGAGAATTAAGCAACAACTCAAGTCAGATTGCTGAATATAATCACAACTGATGATGAACTATCAAACTTAATTGCAGGGGATTCAGCAAGATAAACACCAAGCTAGACAAGATTCTTCAATAACAGACTGTTTCTCTGATCAAAAGATGAACAAAGAGTTTCAGCATGTTTCATTGTACCTTTGTAGCAAACTAAATTGAACAGCAGCCTAGAGAGCATTAGATCAACAATTTTCGGAAATGCTTACAACAGTGACTAATTAAACTGATTGCTCACAAGATGTATTATCAGCTTAGATGCACTGAAATATCACAGCTGAACAAATCGGAAGATGAATCAAACTGAAACTTCAGAAGTAACACTAGATTTGTAATCTACACATATTCAAAGAAAGAGATCAGCCAGAGTTATTCATCAAAATAACTGAATACTTTGCTAAGGAAACTTTCAGTATAGACTGATAAGAGGAAACCCAGGTAGAGTTGATGAGCAAAAAAAGTGCTACACGGCTCTGCATGTAGTATCTATGATGCTGTTTCAAAACTGTGACACTGATGTAGCTAATCTAGCAAAAAGAGTCATGGCAGAAGAATGACCATTGTCAAAAATAATGGATAGATAAACACAGAATCAAGTTATAAGAATCAAACATAGAACTGAACTTTTCAGTTTAAAACACTTGAACAATACTTGACAGATCAGAGTTCTTGATGCAACTTTAAACAGCACTGGATGCAATTTAAAATTGTCATGAAGACTCACAACAGCAAGGAGATTAAAGGAAACAGTACCTACAACTTCTAGATCGTGACCATGGCTGTTGTGCGTCTACAACAGCACCTGCTGCTGTGAAGAAGTCAGATACAACATCGTTGTTTCTTTGGCGGCGGCAGCAGCAGTTCAGTGTACTCGCTGTTCACCGGCCGGCAAAAACTACAGGAGCCGAAATCCAAGTCGATGGAAGCAAGAAAGCAAACAAACTCTCAGAAGACAGCTTGCAAAAATTGATTCACAGCAGCAAAATGAACAGAAATTTAAGAGCTAAGGACAACACACAAATGAAAGTAAATTTCTGGTTTAAAGGAAAAGAGCAGCCCTAACCCTTATGCATGTGTCCTTTATATAGGATAGCCCATTAAAGTAATCCCCAAAATGCTATTAGGGTTAAAGTTGTGATTATTTACTTAAATGCCATAATGTATTTTCAGAATTATCAATTCTGAAAAATACATTAATGTATACTCATAATTTATTACAAAATTGACCCTATTCTTTTAATATTTTTTCAGAATTTGAAAATTCTAAAATACTAAAATATTACACTTAATCTAAAAAACTAAATAGAAAAATTAACTAATAATTATTGGAATTAAAAACATTTTGAGATGTGACAGTTTTCAGCAAAAACCGACAAAGCGCCTCCTAGATCTTCAACATGTGTCGTCGGTCCGCGAATTTGACTGCCAGCAAGTCTCTCCCGCTCTCGATCCCTCGAGCCACCTTATCACTTGCACTGGTTTCCCTTTCGCTGACTTGATCGACACTTTGTCTCGATCTTCCATTCTCCTAGGTCTTGCTTCATCTCCATGCGTACGCTTGAGATCACTTTCAAGTTCAACTAGCATACTCGATCATCTGGCATTAAACTCCCTGTCTAACCCTGATCACTTGCCATCGACAGTTGACAAGCATCTCAACCCTGCAAACACGAGACAAGAAAAACAAAAAACTCCATGCAACCCATACACACACAAGCAACAATCAACACATCCTAACTTTGTCAATCACTCATCATAAAACTAGAACCATAGTGAAAGACTCACTTGGTTTCTCAATCTCCCCCTTGATGAGTGCATTGACAACTCTAACACAAAAGAAGTAAATTGCACATTCAACACATAAGTGACCATGAAAGCTCTAGAAAAGAGCAAAAGGAAACATGTCACTTGATAAAAGTTGGTTATAGAACAAAAATCAAACTCAAAAAGCAAGCAAGAGAAAAAAATCAAAAATCATATGAACTCCCCCTTTGGCAATGCAGACATCAAGATAATAGTATGAGATGTGAGGATAAAGTGTAAATGTGATGCTTCTAGAATATAATTAAATCCAATTACAGTACAAATAAGCATTGTGCCTTGAATACCATCCTAAAGTACTGTGTGACAATCTCAGATGTATGCAATCTAAGTAACAGCATGAGCAAGCATTTTCAAATTTTAGCAAATAAAAGCATCACTACTCAGATTGGCATACTAGACATGTCAAGGTAAGATATGCAAAAGCTAATCAATTACTAACCAGATAAGCATATCCCACTATAAGGAGCTTCAACAAACTTGATATGCAAAGAATTTAAACTTTTTATTTTTAGTCAATTAGAAGACCAGGAACGTCAAGACCAACCCCTATAAATATAGGGACAAGGAAGATTCAAGAGGCCCCCAAAACACTAATAGATCCAATTTATTATTTCTTGAATCGTTCTTTTACTTTTCAATCTACCTTCCTTGCCCTAGGATTAGCCATAACGTCCATCTTTGTTAGTTTGCGTTGTAAACCATCCATCTGCCGCATCATAATCATAGTAACCCTTGTCGATTCACTGGTGAATCGTCCATTCAATCCACATAATGGATTTCTATCTTTTTTATCAGTTTCTATTGGCTACAATTGGTAATTCGGTCCGTAGGCCGAATTGTTGTTTATTTCATCTGTTTTGTAGGGGCTAGGGTCTTCATCGTCATATCCAAGGCGTTCTTCATCAATCCATCACCGACAGGACGGTCGCCGGAGTCCGGAGGCCAACCTCCAAAGGTTGTCGGTCTGACCAGTGGAACCTCCCCGGTCTGACCAACGACCCAATTTCAGTTCGACCGACTGAGTGCTGGAGCCCCACTTCGGCCACCTTCACACCAAGCGCCGGAGCCCTTCGGCCACCCCGCGACTTCGGTCCTACCGGCATCATTGTCTTGGTCTGACCACACCGTGCCGGCACTCGCCGGTCCAACCAATGCCACACGGTCGGTCTAACCGATGGTGCGCAGCGACCCGGCCAGTGCCCCTTTGACCTCTAGATCACGCACGGTCTGACCGGCCCATCTTGGCCAATCTGGCCGACTCCTATACCTTGGTCCAACCAGCCATGACTTGGCCGGTTTGATCGTTTTCCCCACACTTTGGTTAGTTTAATAATATTATTTTAGTATTATTTAATTTCCTGGCAACTCCTTTTATTTCCTTTGTCATGATCAGGGGTCGTCCGAACGTAGTGTCAGTGCAACGAGACGTTTAGCGGGTCACCTCTAGGCATTAGCATACTTTTGGATTGCCGAACTGACATCAATGTCCGTTGGTGCTTTATCGATAGATTTTAGCGTCAACACCAATTTCTTTGCATGTTTCTCAATCCATCCCATTAAGTGTGTGACCCTATAGGTTCATACACTAACGGTCATTCATTGGAAACTTTTTCTGACTCACTGATCAATAGCGGTACCTAGCAGCACATATTGTCCCTTTACCACGCGCCATCAGTCAAGCTCAAGGCAAGATACGTGCCACCCTTGTTGGTTAGCTCGACATTTCACTCGAACAAGTATCGGATTCAAATCATGACTAGCTCTTTAGTCATAGTGGCATGGCCATGCACTTTTCCAATCCAATACCTCGAGGGGCCTAGATAGTCGAATTCCATCTTGACCGCTCACATCCCACGACGTGTTTCCCAACATACCTAAAAACAACCCTTATGACTACCCTTTGATGGAATAGCGTTAGGAAGTATCAAAGTACGTCATTATGCATTCTGGATTCAAATGAAGATCTCAGGTCTAAGAACTCTGTAGGTACTCCATTTGAGATGACAACTGATGGTACATTACCATAACAACCCCTACATTATCTAAAGTGGGTCTGTCCAACACTATGTTCTCTAACATGTGTCCACATCACTGATTTGACATCTCTTTGTCTACGATATGTGAAACATGACCATCAATTAGTCGGATGTGCTAATTTGTGTATCATCATTGTACCACATGATGATAATATTACGGACCCTTTTGAACAACATCACCATAAAACAAATAGTTTCACATTAATGGATATGCCTAAGAAAATCCTGTGTATCGGAAGTTCCGTTAGGTAATATCAGAAGTTCTGATTATTATCTGGTATCAAGTCAGAGAGAAAATGTTGCTTCAGAAGTTCTGATGAGCCAGAAGTTCTGATTTGTAATCGGACAGAATTGTACTGATCGGAAGTTTCGATATGGTATCGGAAGTTCCGAGGTGGGTGAAAACACTACTACAAACCATCACTGTAGTGGCGTTGGGCAAAACCACTGTAGTGGCGGGCCATTAGATGTCCGCCACTACAGTTGCTGGTGCTGACGGCAACACCAGTGCCCGCCACTATTATTGGTAAAGTAGTGGCGGTCGGTGCTGACATCATCCCGGACCGCCACTATTGTACCAATAGCAGTGGCGGGCACTGGTGCTGCCCGCCGCTGCTAATATGGCCGCCACTAAAGTATTGATGACATCACTTGTGACCGCCACTACTATTCTAGGTATAAATGCGCAGCTTCTTCCTCCCCGAGCTCTACCGGAGTTCGCATTTAATTTTGTCCATACAATGGCGACAAAAATCTAGATAAAGAGGGGGGAGGCTTTGTTTTCGTTTCTTTTGAAGGATTTCATTCTAGGAGGTAAATCCATGCCGAATCTCACATTTATTTTGTATTTAATCATGTATACAATGAGTTATTAGCGTTTTACTAATTTAGGGTTTGTGAATAGAAATTTTCAAATAATCTTCCATTTACAGTGTTTCCTTCTCCCAAATGAACAAATATGACCCTCCTCACAATTATTCATCACTTGTATATTGATTTACGTCATTTTAATCTCTTTTTTAATTTGATTTATGATTGTAGATCTAGAGTTATGTTGTTTGGAGAGAGAAACCAATATAGTTAATTTATTTAATAATTTTTTTCTGCTTAATAAATAGTTTGAATTAAAGCATTTTTAATTAATGTTGTTATGAGCGATAATAAATCAATATATTTTCAATTTGTAAATTACTAAAATTAACAATAATGAATTTATTAATATTTTTTTCAAATAATATATGTTTTAGATGGAGCATAGGTCCTGGATGTACTCGTCCAACGACGGAGATGTGGTGACATATTTTAACAGAGTAACTGAATTTACTGAAGCTGCCGCACAATATGCTTCCCGTCAGAGTGAAGAGGCAGTATATTGTCCTTGTAAAGTTTGTAAAAACGAAGCGATGTATCCGTGTTCAGATCGTGAAACCATACGATTTCACTTGTTGAAAAATGGTTTCGTGAAGAACTATTATATATGGACGAAACACGGTGAGATGGGCCAAAATCCTCGTGAAGATTCTGATATGCCGCAAGATGCTCATCAACATAGAAGAGGTTGTGATCATACATCTGACATAACACATGATGATGTTGATCAACATGATGATGATGACGCCTTTGATGTGGAGGAACTGATGCGAAATGTTGCGCCTGAGGTGTTGTTGCAGAGAACTACAACCAAAGGATACGATAACTTTGAAGCACTTGACAAAGCATCAAAAAACCTTCTTTACGAGGAACGCCACGGATGCGATAAGCAGTATACTGTGTTGTACACAATTCTTGAGCTTACGAAACTGAAGGCCAGCAATGGATGGTCTGACACTAGTTTTTCAGATCTTTTACAACTCCTAAAAAAGGTTTTGCCAAAACCCAATGGTCTACTATCTGATACGTACCAAGCAAAGAAGATGATTTGTCAGTTGACTTTGGGCGTTCAGAAGATTCATGCATGCCCGAACCACGGTATCCTATATCGAAAAGAGTATGGATTGTTAGAGAGATGTCCGCAGTGCAACGCAAGTCGATACAAACGTCCAAATGACTGTGTGGAGGACTACAATGACCACCAGAAGAAGAATAATAAGAGGTTGCAGAAGAGGAATAAAAATGTTATTGAAGACAATCATGGAAAAAAGACGGAGAGGAATGTTCCAGCCTTAGTAATGTGGTACCTACCAGTGATTGATCGCTTGAAATGTATGTTCTCTAATCCTAGAGATGTTGAACTATTAATCTGGCATTTCGCTGGGCGAAAGAAGGACGGAAAACTTCGGCACCCTGCGGATGCTAGGCAGTGGAAATCATTTGACCTGGCCCATCCAGATTTTTCGGACGATCCTAGAAATATCAGGATGGGATTTAGCACGAATGGAATGAATCCCTTCGGTGAGATGAGGAACCCACATAGTACGTGGCCGGTCTTTCTAGGCTTGTTCAACATTCCATCATGGTTGTGCCATAAAAGAAAATACCTTATGCTCACTACTCTAATTTCTGGTCCAAAACAACCTGGCAATGACATTGATATCTTTCTAGAACCTTTGATGGAGGATATGAAACGTCTATGGGAACATGGTGTCTGTGTGTGGGACGAGCACAAGAAAGATCACTTCAATTTAAGAGCCATAATCTTTTGCACCATAGCTGACAACCCAGGACACATGTCCCTAACAGGACAGGTTAAAGGAAAGACAGCATGTGTAGTGTGTGTGGACCAGACAGAATCTATGCATCTTCCATCATTCGTTAAGACGATATATATGCGACACTGCAGATTTTTACCAAAAAACCACAAATATCGAAGAAATAGGAACCATTTTGACGGTACAATCGAGCTTGGACAGCCTCCTCGACATCGAGATGGCAAATTTCTATTCGAAATGGTAAAGAATATCTAAGTTGTTTTCGGAAAGAAGAGGAAGAAATCTGAAAAAATTTCAAAGGACGCTCCATTTAAAAAGCAGTCAATCTTCTTTAGATATTTGCCCTATTGGAAGGAGTTGGAGATTGGTCATGCTATAGATACAATGCACGTTGAGAAGAATGTCTTCGAAAGCACCATCGGTATTTTGTTATACATACCAGGCAAATCAAAAGATGGACTCAAAGTACGAAGGGACCTTCAAACTCTCGGAATTAAACCCGAGCTTCACCCACAGGAAAGGTCAAATGGAAAATTTTTCCTTCCAGCTGCTAGCTATAACCTCACAATTGACGAGAAAAGATCAATCTGCAGGTGTCTACATGGAATTAGAGTTCCAACAGGATTCTCAACGAATATAAAGAATATTGTCTCCGTAGCAGATTTGAGGATGAGCGGCTACAACACTCATGATTGTCATGTTATGCTTGGGCTATTCCTCGCCATCGCAGTAAGAGGAATCAAACATTCATTTCTGAAGATATTGATAACACGCATGTGTCACTTCTGCAATGTCATATCAAAGAAGGGAGACTATGTGTCAGCTTGAGATGTGCTTTCCTCCTTCATATTTTGATATTATGGAGCACTATATGATACATATAGCAGACCAAATCTTTGTTCTCGGTCCAACGTACTTGCACAATATGTATGCGTACGAGAGTCTAATGGTTATCTTCAAGGGTTACGTACGAAATCGTGCTTATCCAGAGGGTTCCATGATAGAGGGCTACACGACTGAGGAAGTCATTGAGTGCTACGCAGATTACATAAGAGATGGAAGACCAATAGGAGTTCTCGTGTCCTGGCACCATGGAGGACTCACCGGTAAAGGAACTAAAGGCAGGAAAATCATACGAGACAATAGTTACCAAACAATAAGAGAATCACATTACAGTGTAATGCATCAGTTGGTGATTATGAGACCATATGTTAAACAACACCTGCAAGAGCTTCGTGAAAAGAATGAAGATCGCGATGAACAATGGATTATGAAAGAACACAAAATTTATTTCACATCATGGCTGAGGGATCTAAACCTTTCGATTGGAGAAACCGACGAAGAGATGATGATAAATAAGTTGTCTTACGGTCCATTGAGCATGGTTAAAACATGGCAAGCATATGACATCAATGGTTTCACATTCTATACCAAAGCAAAGGATCAAAAGAGTCAGCGCCAAAATAGTGATGTCAGAGGAGAAGCAGAAGATTGCACTGGACAAAAGAATGCTTACTATGGATACATCGAAGAAATATGGGAACTTAACTACCGGAACTCTATAGAAATCCCTGTATTTAAGTGCCAGTGGGTCAAACATCCAGAAGGTGTGGAGGTGGATGATTACGGGTTTACGATAATTGACCTTAATAAGGTGGCTTATAAAGATGACCCTTGGATACTCGCTCAATCCTTGGCACAAGTATTTTACATACTTGATCCTAAAGATGAGAAAAAATACATCGTTGCTCCAGGAAAACAAAGAATTGTTGGAGTTGATGGAGTCGAAGACAAAGAAGAATACAATCAGTTTAATGAGGTGCCGTTTTTCGTTGACATATCAAGGATCAATGTGGTTGAAGCAAAACTGTCATTTGGCAGTGTGATTCCTTATCTACGCACCAATGGCGATGGAAAATTAGTGGAAGGCTAGATCATTTATGTTTAGCGTGCGTATTTGTAAAATCAATTATGTCATTTATTGTTAAAACATGTTCAAGATCAAATGAGGATTTAATTAAACATCAATAGAAAATTTTTTAAAATATTTAATTTTTGGGGCCAATAGCAAGGTTCAAACCTCAAACCGCCTGCCGGCAGTGAGGTTCAAACCTCGAACCACATGGCCCCAAGTGAGCCCCCCGCACCACTGCGCTACTAAGTGTTTCACAATATTGTAGGAAGTGTATTATATGCTAGAAAAATACCAACTTTTTAAATTTGATAAGTTATGATGTATTTTTATTGTTAAAAAAAATTCAAGTTCAACGAGGATTTAAACATCAATAAAAAAGTGCTGAAAATTTAAAAAAGTACAAAACAGAAAAAAATGTTGATTTGGCGCCAGCAGCAAGGTTCGAACCTCAAATCGCCTGTCGGCAGCAAGGTTCGAACCTCAAACCGCATGGCACCAAAGCACCCCCCGCACCACTACGCTACAAACTATTTCTCGGCAATATGTGCAGTGTATGCTAGATAATCCCTACCTCTACGTGGACTTTTTTGCATTTAAATACCAATTTCTGTTAATGAAAAATACCAATTTTTGCAATTAGAATATTGGTGTTGTATTTTTATTGTACAAAAAGTTTCAAGTTCAAAGGAAGAATCAACTATAGGTTTTGCTTTCAAACCTGAGACATTTCATCTCTAAACCCTAATTCATCCCCGGAGAATCTCAGGTTTCTTAACGCCCTACATGATTATTTTCTTGATTTTTTTTTATTTTTTATGACAACAACTATGGACTGATCATATCATAACAACATGACAAGTCTCATCTTTTTTAGACTTTATTTTATTTTTTGAGGATTAAAAAACTATAAAAATACAAGTTGTCGATCGAGTGTTCTCGAAACCTACATTTTTTATGATGGTTTTAAATTTATTGGATAATAACTAATAATAGAGTCAAAAACATGAATATGGTTTTTCTATAAATTTTGGTTAATTATTTCATGTCTTGTAGTTCAAATTGAATTTATTTTTGACTTTGATCATAAAAACACACTTAATGAAATAAAAACAGTAAACTGAGGAAGAAAAATACCAATTTTTGCAATTAGAATATTGGTGTTGTATTTTTATTGTACAAAAAGTTTCAAGTTCAAAGGAAGAATCAACTATAGGTTTTGCTTTCAAAACCTCAATCATTTCATCTCTAAACCCTAATTCATCCCTGTATAATCTCTGGTTTCTTAATGAAATAAAAAAGTAAAGTGAGACAGAAAAATACCAATTTTTTAAATTTGATAAGTTATGATGTATTTTTATTGTAAACATCAATAAAAAAAGTGATGAAAATTAGAACAGAAATGAAAAAAATGGATGCCAGCAGCAAGGTTCAAACCTCAAACCGCCTAGCGGCAGCAAGGTTCGAACCTCAAACCGCATGGCACCAAAACAACCCCCTCACCACTGCGCTACAAAGTCTTGCTCGACAAGGTAGGCAGCGTATGCTAGATAATCCCTACTACCCGTATTAGTAGTGGCGGTCGGTGACGTCAGCGTGTGCCTGCCACTACTATACTGGTAATATATAGTTTTTGCCACCCGCCCACACTAAACCCTAGTAGTGGCAGTCGGTGATGTCAGTGGCCCGCCACTACTAAGTCTTCACCCGCCACTACTACGAGAAATAGCAGTGGCTGGCATGCTGACGTCAGCGTGCCCGCCACTACTATACTGGTAATATATATTATTTGGCTCCCACCCAGACTAAACCCTAGTTCATTTGCAAATCAAACTCCCACCGTCCCCCTCGGAGACTGCCGCCGCCACTGTTTCCCGGCGCCGTCACCAGAGCCGGCCCGTCGCCACCGTCGGAGCCCGCCACCGCCCCCAGGAGCCCTTCACCGCGCGCCGTCCCCATCGCCGCACCAGAGACCACCACCGCCACCGGAGACCGCTGTTGCCACCGGAGACCGCCGCTGTCACCGTTTCCCGGCGCCGTCACTGGAGCCGCCCCGTCGCCACCGTCGGAGCCTGCCACCGCCCCCCAGAGCACTTCACCGTGCGCCGTCCCCGCCACAAGAGACCGTCGCCTCCACCGGAGCCCGTTGCCGACACTGGTAGGTTATGGTTTTAATGCATTTTCAGATTGAGTTTGTTGTTTAGAGGAGTTCATATTGTTTAGGTTATGGTTTGAATGTGGTTGAATGCATTTTCAAAAGTTGTTGGTTGCTATTGACTCATGAAGAGGGAAGGAAATTAGAGGGGTTTGTCGGAAAATGGTTCATCTTTACCTTGAATTTTCATAACATTTTCACCTCTATAATTGAATGGAAGATATACACTTTAGACAACAGAAGAGACTGAGCTATTGCTGCTCATATGGTGTATCTCTTCCTTCTGCATTTTAGTTATGAGAAAATGTGGTAGATAATGGTAGGTAGCTGGAAAAAAAATCTCTTATCATTGTGCTCCGAAAAAATTAATTAATTTGGTTAAAAATCTATAAATTTATAGTGATGCTAACATGCTACATTTCCCACATTCTTTGGTAACATACATATTGAGATGTAGTATATATTTGAATCCTATATGAATGGATTCCTATAGAATTTGCTAAAAATTTGTTTGGCTTACCACATGAGAAACAAAGGACTCCATGATGTTAGGGAGTGAATCCTATGGAAATTTTCCATGAGCTCAATATTCTCAGAGCTCACCAATGGCACTTTGTGCTCCTTTAAGCTCAATTAGGATGCCCGCCACTACTAATCCGGCTAAAGACCAACATTAGATTATGCAATTCCTTTTAGAGGCCTATGATGCAAATAGTAATTGAGTTATCTCATGTATGTCATCAAGCCGTGGGACAAATCCATTCCTGTCAACAACTTCTTCTTTCTCGTTTTGCTGACAGGGAATGGATGTGCTCACGGTTCCATGGCAGCCATGAACATATTTGAAAAACAACACAAAATATGTTGAGGCCTCAACAACACTGTGATCAGTTTACTACTGTTATTACTTCTAAGGCTACTATACTAATCCTCAAGTTCATGCATCCGGTTGAAGACCAACATTAGATTCTGCAATTCCTTTTAGTGGCCTATAATGCAAATTGTTATTGAGTTATCTCATGTATGTCATCAAGCCGAGTGACACATCCATTCCTGTCAACAGCTTCTTCTTTCTTGTGTTGCTAACAGGGAATGGATGTGCACACGGTTCCATGTCAGCCATGAACATTTTGAAAAACAACACAAAATATGCTGAGGCCTCAACAACACTGTGATCAGTTTACTACTATTATTACTTCTGAGGCTACTATACTAATCCTCATGTTCATCCGGCTGAAGGCCAACATTAGATTCTGCAATTCCTTTTAGAGGCCTATGATGCAAATTGTTATTGAGTTATCTCATGTATGTCATCAAGCCATGGGACACATCCATTCCTGTCAACAGTTTCTTCTTTCTCGTGTTGCTGACAGGGAATGGATGTGCTCATGGTTCCATGGCAGCCATGAACATTTTGAAAAACAACACAAAATATGCGGAGGCCTCAACAACACGGTCCCTCCGCACTACAGAGCCAGAAAATTAAGATGAAAGCCGTGCTTCACTTGACCTCATGGAAGAAACAAGGCTCCGAGCTGTCGCCAATCTAATGAAGTACCAGGTCCAGACGAAGTCATAGTACGACCTGAAGGTCAAGCTTAACGAACTTAGGCCAGGGCATTTGGTACTCTGAAGTGTAATCGCTCCTAGAAAATTAGAGAACAAATGGGAAGGACCATACATCATACTCCGCTCAGGGCGCCCCAGATCTTTCAGTTAGCTAACTTAGAAGGGGAAGAGTTAAAACATACATGGCATGCAAAGCGCCTTAAACAATATTTCGCTTAGGGGCTCCTTGTAATGATTTGTAACCCCAATTTTAAATAAATAAAGACTAAGGTCTGAATCATGCATGCCCTCAAAATAAATCCTATCCCTGGTGGACGCACTAGAGCTCAGACGAGTTGTGGAGGTAAGCATTATTCATAAATGACCAATTAACGGACTTCGACCCACTAGTTCAGAGCATCCGTAAAAGAGCCGAAGGTGGCCAAAATACCTATGGATTTCGAGCCATCGGCTTGATAGCATCCATAGAGGAGTCCTGTGTGATTATAAAATAGCGGGATCCAAGCCATTGGTTCGGACCATCCGTAAAAGAGCCGAAGGCGGCCAAAATACATATGGATTCCGAGCCACCGACTTGATAGCATCTATATAGGAGTCCCGCGTCACTATAAAATAGTGGGTTCTGAGCCACTGGTTGGGAGCATCCGTAAAAGAGCCGAAGGTGGCCAAAATACATGTGGAGTCCGAGCCACCGGCTTGATAGCATCAACAAAGGAGTCCTCGAGACTATAAACTAACAGGTCCGGAACCTCCGGGTTCGAGGCATCTGAAAAAGAGTCGAAGGTGACCAAAACTACCAGATTCCGAGTCATTGGCTTGAAGCATCCATTAAAGAGTACTAAACTACCAACTATGGATTCTTAGCCATTAGGTTTGAAGAATCCTATGAGGTCCATACCGACCATTCTTTCGGATTTCAAACCACTGGTTCAAATCATCCATTTAATACTATAGGGGCTTCGACCAGATAGGTTCGAAGAACTCTACAAAAATTAATTTTTTCGTGTTCATTGAGCATAAATCTGCGAAGCCTACATAAATGTGCCAGGCATTGTGCGTGACCGACCTCACTTTATAAGCGAGGGCGCTCTCCCACAAAGAGGGGCTAGGAGGTAAAGCACAATTTAAACGTATTCCGACAATTTATATTACTCAATCAATTATATTACACTATGAAAAATTGGTGTCTAAACCAAGAAGGAAGCAAATGCCCCTTCGATCCCTAAGATTAGCTTCGGGGTTCACCTGGCCTCGAGGGCCTACACGACTTGTTCCTAAACTTGGAGTTTTCATAACTTTTCTTTTAGTTCGCCACCCTCTTTGCAAAGCTCTCCAGTCCCTCTGTTCTTGATGGAGTTCGGCACATGTCCGAAGTCTTTTGGAGCTAGTCTCCGCTGGATCTTCGTCAGACCACTCCTCTTTAGACCAGTTGATGTCCTCCGAACAATGATTTCAAATTGTCTAGTCGACACTAGTCATAGGGGCACTGACTAATCGATTAATCATGACTAAGCGCGACTAATCGTAGATTAGTCGTTGTGTAATTGCTGGTCGACAATAATAGTGTCTAGCACCAACACACAATACATATAATCATATATGCATATATATGACTAAAAATGACTAAGTTCATGAAACACATTAGCACTATAGCAACAAGCCATGAAGCCATGAATCATTAGCACATTAACAGCAAGCAATAAAGACATCAATCATATTACTCTTTATAGATCTTCACTACACATTTACTAATTTACACAATGAAATAACATGTAAACATTACACTATAGCAATGTAGCAGCACAACACTCAGCAATATAGCACTATAGCAGCACATCACTCATAGTACTATGGCACTATAGCAGCACAACACTCATATAGTCATATAACTATAGTGGGGATTAGCAGCACCCTTAGTAGTTCTAAGACTCACCTATCTTTAGATCCATCAGTCCTGCTACTCATCTATCTTCAGATCCATCAGTCCCGCTGAGCCCATCGCTAGGAGGGAGATGGCGGTGCTTGGAGGGAGGTAGCGGCTTGGAGGAAAGCGGCAACGCCTAGAGGTTGGAGGGAGGTAGTGGCTGGAGGCTGCTGGGCATGGCCTCTCTTTCCCTCTCTCCTCTGCTGCTTTTCTCCCCGAGCGCTATCGGCCTACCGCTGTTGCTTTCTCCCCACGCACTGCCGCTCTTCTCCTACGCGCTGCAGCTCCCGCTCTTCTCCTCTACACTTTGTGCTTTTCTCCCACAACGCTGCTCTTTTCTCCCATGCACGCAGCTCTTCTCTCCCACTGTACTTTTCTCCAACGCGGGCAAGGCTTCTTTTCCCGTCGTGTTCTTCCACCCGCACTCCTACGAACTTTCAACTTCCTAAACTAGTCGACCATGCATTAGTCAGCCGACTAATCACGATTAGTCGCGACTAATCGGCTGATCAGAAAATTAGTCGAGCAAGTCATGGATCCAGTGCTGATCGCTCGAAAATTTCTGATTAGGTCGACTAATTGCGACTAGTCGGCTGACTTGTAATCAGTGCCTCCGAAGATAAAGATGTTAGAACTACGATCTTTTCCTTTTCTTCCTCCTTAATAAAAGAAAGTACTTCGCTAAAAATGTCAGGCGCGACTTCAAAATCGCGGGCACATGTGAGGCCTTAAAGCTTAAAAGGTAGCCCACTGATGGCGGAGCCCTTCGCTGGCCTCTAGCACTTCGAGGTCATCATCCAGGGTGCACAAAAAATCCTAAAAGCATTCCAATAAAGTCTTTTTCATTCAAATCCTAAAAGCATTCCAAAAGTCTTTTTCATTCATTGAAAGCAAGAAAAGAATACAAGTTTTTACATAGCGAGGTCCTAAGGAGAGCTAGACCTTAGGGTCCGGAGGAGGTACACTTGACGAAGGCATTGGCGTAGGCAGCGTTCGCGCCTATTTCTGATGATGGGCTTCGTCGATCCATGCCTTCGCTGATGTCTGACCTTCAGCTTTCCAGGTTGCCTGAAAAGCCTCCTAGGCTGCGGCGACATCAGGTGAAGGGGCCAACAGCCGATCACCCGTGAAGCTGGCGGGTGCTACGCCCACGTCCAGCGCAACAGAGATCCCAATGTCCTCGAAGTGGGAAGAACTCCGAGTGCGGCTACTTGTCTAGAGATCTCTTTGTACCGAATCCCCAAAGTCTTCATGGTCTTCATCGCCGCTTGGATAATCTTCAGCTTCTGGGCCAAGGGCTCGTTCACCGACGAGCAAGAAGAGGCACAGGACGTCTCGATGTATTCCAAGATGCCCCGAAGGACGTCCATGGTCTCAGAGGTCATACTACTCCACTTCGCCCGTTCTGCAACCAAGGCCTCTAATGAAGCACGTTAGTCGCGGACCAAAGTGCTGATCTCAGCCGTCTTCGTCATGAGGATGGTCTTCTGAGCAACCAGGTGTCGTACTTCGTCAGCTGAGTGCTGACATTCTTCCCCGAGTCGTACGGCTTCATCTCCAGAAGCTGCCTGCAGCTCTCGAGGCCTTTCGACTTCGGCCCGAAGCACCACCCGCTCAGCCAGGAGCTCTTCGTTCGCAGCCTCCAGTACTTCCTTCGTTCTCTGCTCCACACGGACCATCTCCACCAAGTCCGAGGTCCTGCCCTCAGAGTCGGCAAGGCTCTCTTGGAGGACTATCACCTTTTCTTTGAGCCGGTTGCACTCGTGCTCATTGGAAGTCGCAGCCGCACGAGCAAGAACAATGTGCTTCCAAAAAAGCAAGTGAGTATGGTATGTACTTTAAATAAAACTAACATGTGCAGGAGTACCGTACCTGATAGGCGGCCCATTCAAGGGCGGTGCCTAGCTCTGACCCCTTGGTCTCGCTTATTATGGAAATCAGCCCGGTCTTGCCCACCTCTTGGCTAACCCGAGCCAAGGGCTCTAATAAGGGCCGAAGCCCTGTCCTCCACTCTAGAAATGGAGCCAGGAGGGGGAGCCTCGCTAGGGTGCTCCGGTCGTCGTATGTTGGGGAAGCATCTTCTGAAGGCTCCGTAGACTTCCCCCATCGGTTGACTCCAACGGTGTCAACCCTGCTGCGAGAGCAGGCATTCGCCAGGACTTTCCTTTTCCCTTCCCATGGGCCGTCACCCACGCTGAAGCCTTCTCCTACATCGAAGCCACCTCTCACGTCGGAGCCACCTCCTTTGCCGGAGTCTTCTCATCCATTGGAGTTGACTCTGTTACCGGAGCATCTATAAACACGAAGGTATGTACCATTGTTTAAATATTGCAAGTAAAAAATGGAGACAAAGGAGGATTGGTTAATATGTACCTCGACCACCCTATCGCCGAATGAGTACCAGACTACTCAGATGTTCGAACATCTGAGTGAAGTCCTCGTCGGACTCCTAAGGAGATTGGAACGGAGCAGTGGCCGCAGGGATCCCCTCGTCCGCTGAATCACCACGTCATCTGAGGTGGGACCCTCCGGTTCTAGGGTCTGAACCCCTTTGGCCTCAGCTCTACTTTCAGCATGAACCAAGACCTCCGTCTGGCTCAATGGAGCATCTTCGGCATCTGCCTGCCCGAGATCGCCCCCTCTTCATTCAGCGCCACTTTAGTGCCATCTTGAACAAGAGCCTCGGTCCCCGTCCGAGAGCCCCCTTCGTCATCCCTCGTTAGTAAAGACTCGAACTCTTCCACCATTTGTGCCTTCGCATCCTCTTCCTCGACCCGCTCCAGTGATGAAGCTAGAGACTTCGAAGGAGTACGAGCCTTTGGTTTACGAGCCACCTTCTTCATCAGAGTCTTCACCGAGCCGAAGACCCCCGACCCCGGCTTTCCTTTTCCTTGGCACAGGGTCTACCGTGCACCTGTCTGGAAGGGCCGGTGGCTCGATTCTGAGTGCACTCCACACTCGGCTGAACCGCTCCCAGTTCCCAACTAGCTTTACCCTTCGCTCTTTCTCCACGAGTGAAGGAGCTCCGAGAACCTTCTCCGCCGCCCAGACTATTTGCTCTAGAGTCAGCGTCATCCGCCAAGAGACTAGTTTGATTAGATTAAACCAGTGTCTATGCAAAATAATTTGATATTGGGCGCATAGGGAGCTTACTTGCTGAGTCTGAGTGGATTTCCCGAAGTCCACCCTTTGGTTTCTCTTCGAAGATGATAGGCCGGTTGGCCATTAGAGGAGGGATCTGGAGGGCTATGAACTCCTCTGCCAAATCATGCATGCTCACGCGTAGACTTATGGCGTCCAACAGTCGGAGGCGTACTTGAAGCTGGCTCCGGTCCAAAGTGATGTCCGCCTCACTCCGGTACAAGATCTCCTTTAGGGGTCTTAACAAGACGGAGTTCACGCCCACCTCTGCATAAAATTAGCGAAGGATCGAGTCTGAGTACCATCGATCGTTGATGACCTTCGTTGGGAACCTGTCCTAAAACTTATCCTGGAGCTAAAAGTTTGTCCTCGTGAAGGCCACCAGCATCTTCTCTCCGCCAGGGCCGGACTGTGTCTTCGACTGGCAGGAGGCCTTGTGTAGGGCCGCGAAGATCTCCACTCTCCCTGCGCACCCTTCGGCTCACAAGGCCCATTTGAATATGGCCAAGCGAGCGGTGGCGTTCGGGGAAAGCTGATGGAGTTTCACGTGGAATAGCTCGAGCACCTCCGCCAGGAAACTTACGGAGGGGAGCCCGAGTCCAGCTGCGAAGAAAGCTTCGAAGTCCACGACCTCACCTGCTTGCGGTACTGGAATGACTTCCTTCCCAAGGACCCGTACCTTCACTTTAGGTCCCAGCCGTCTAGATACTGCTTCGTCTATGGTCTTCTACGTGCAGGTCGACGCCCCCAAACAATATAATTGATCTAGGTACTTGGTGGAGGGCGGAAGAAGGTCCTGAGGACCGGCGGGCTGAGGAATCTCTGAGGTCCGTCGCCACTTCCATCACCATGGCTTGCTGGACACGGATGAACCCGCGGGCTGGTAGGTCCAGCGGTTGGTGAGGGTCGGCAGCTGAGACAAGGCCCCTAGGGAGGTCGTCGAACAGAGGAGCGCGCCCGGGCACTAGGAGACGGCTGCCGCTGCACGAATGGTGAGGTGACGGCCGGGTCAGAGGCGCGGCCGATCGGGTGAAGATCCCTCGAGCAACTGGCGATGGCACCTGTGTAGAAAAAACCGCTCAGGCCGACGACAGAATCGACAGATTGAACAGGCTGGCAGGGAAGCTTCCAACAAAAGAGAAGGCCAGGGACTGTAGATCTGAAATCCCTTTCTCTTCTCTTTTTTCCTCTCAAACTCTCTCCGATCTAATCCGTAGTGTCGTAGGATCTTTGGTAGAATCGGACAAGGTTGTCGATGTTCCGACAAGTTCTGATACCAAATTGATACCGGCTAGATTATCAAGGTAAATCTCACCCAACTAGGGAAGATCTTTATTCCTTGATAGATGATTACAACTTATGACCCGTCTCTTTTATAAGGCCAAGACCTTTAATCTCTAAATACTC
This sequence comes from Zizania palustris, assembly GCA_019279435.1. Taxonomy (NCBI): domain Eukaryota; kingdom Viridiplantae; phylum Streptophyta; class Magnoliopsida; order Poales; family Poaceae; genus Zizania; species Zizania palustris. Next base: position 45,002,391 of record JAAALK010000081.1, read on the forward strand.
TACTAATCTAATCTACTATCTTTTAGAAGGATTCTAAACTGAATTATCCCCATAAAGGGAGCCCGTAACAAGAATACATATTAATCCTAACATTATTTATCATTCTTTGCTATCAGATATGGAGTACAGCTGAGTAGGGGACAGTTGGACACACTACAGGTAGTGGTTTTTCATTCTTTCATCATTTCCTTCTTTATTACTAGTAGTAATATTGCTGCATAAAAGTTACCAATTTATGTAAAAAGTGATTTACAGATTCATCTAAAACGACTTGCTGATTTCTACGTACATGTGATTCAGATGCTGATGTATCTTTTCAATCAGGAGCTAACCAAACAATCATAGACATATGTTGTATTTGTAAACCAAGTATTTGATTTAAAATATAAATTTCCTCGTTTTCTTGTCGTGGCAGGAGTTTTGGCTGAAGACTACTGCAAGAAAAATTCAATGAGTACCTGTGTGGAAAGGCTTGAATTAGGCAAACATGCATACTTTTAGTTAACCAGTTTGACATGTACTAGCCATGTATATATATCCTAATTAATTACTTCCTCATGCGCAAGAAATTTTTATGGAATGCTTGCTTTGGAGTACAGAATGTGGATTTTACAGAGAATCTACGGTGTCTATATGACATCATGGCTGTGCCTATGTACCACTATAAAATGTAGCTCATGTCTATTCCTTCTATACCTTCTGAAGGGAAAATCTAATTTTTGTTTCCAAACTGTACCATTGGTCTGAACTTAACTGTAGCATTGGTCTGATTTTTATACCTTACCTTTGAAACTATTCACTACTTGCCTTACTCTCAAAACCATTCATATTTCATCACTATCAAAACTAGAGTGGTTGATGTTGTCATTCATGTCAATTTAGTATCCATATTTTTTGAAAAGGGAAATTTTTTTACAAGTCATTATAATTGTTAAGAATTTCCTATATGTCTTTATCAATGACTGTAGTGGACTTCATATAATGTTATATTGGAAAACTAGAAATATTATAATAGCATGGAAAATATTAACCTTTTTAAAATTGATTTGTTGTAGCATCTTAGTTGAAAAATCAATATATATATATATACTATTATAATATATATCTACTATTTTGTGTGTCTATCGTTTTTCTCTTGCACACGCAATGTTGCAACCGTCGCCTCACTCTCCGTATGCACCATCGCTCCCCTCGATGCGCAATTGCCGCACACACCCAAGGCCCCAATCCCACTGCCGCATCGATCCATCATCCAAATGTCTCCTCGTCTATCATCCAAACGTCTCGTCTGCTCTAAATTCACTCATCGTAGATGGCATCTTTCCCTGCCTCTTGGTCACACTATGGCACCATCTCGGACGTAGTGCCGTCGTAGAAGCACGAGATAGTGATGGCGGATGGGAACAGACAGGTGGCGTACTTCCGCGCCTACTGCGCACTGGTCACGCTTTTGATCGTCTTCCTTGGCCTCGTCTATTGGCCAGTGAGGGTGTGGTGGTGGCACTTTCTCTTGAGCAGATTGAGAAGACCTACAAGACACAGTCATGGTTGTGCTACCCAGGTAAATGCCGTGATGACCCCAATGCCACCGCCGACTTCTAGGGGGAAATATCTTGTGCAATCTGTAATCGTGCAATCGTGCGATCTGGTGCATCCAATCAAGATCCAACGGTTACATATAAAACCTAGTACTTTTTTACTTTTTTCATATGTAACCGTTGGATCTTGATTGGATGCACCAGATCGCACGATTGCATAATTGCACGATTGCACAGGATATTTCCCCGACTTCTAGTAGCTCCCGAGCTCCGATAAATTCATCCGAGACAAGTCTCTCCACCGGTAGTTCGACAAGCGCCTTTGCGGTCGACGCGAGGAGGCCGCCCACATCGCCGCCTCTTGTGTCAAGCGACGAAAAACCGTGCCAGGCCATTGACGCTGTCGAGGCTACTAAGCGTTAAGACAAGTGGAAGGCAGCTGACGTCAAGCAGGAGCTTGATGAGTTCTTCGCTGCCGAGTAGTCCGCCGCCTCAGGCGTTGCTTCCACTTCGGTAAGGATCCAAACGTCTTTCTTAGCAATTAACAGAACTGCGTTTTTCATTTCATAGTGACTACAACTTGATTTTATTTTTGAGGCACATGGAGCTCCACAAGATGGAGTAAAAACAGATAAGAGTAAAATTTTGAAGGTTTCATGGGAAGGAGGTGCGGATTATTATACTTCTGTAAAGCTGGATGAGATCTTTAAGCAATTTGGCAAAGTTGAAGATATTGTTATCAAGACAAGGAAATCGAGGAGTAGGGGCTCAGCTATTGTTGAGTTTTTCATTGCAATGGAGTATGATAATCTTGCTTGGTTGACCTGATTTTAGATACTTGAGTTTAAGGGGATTTGGCCTGCTGTTTTTTTCATAATTAACTTGTGAATTTTTGCATTATTACATTCCAGTTCATGTGAAATTAAATTTAGTATGGCAACTGTTGAAAACAGAATGTTTTATCTGCCTCTGTCTGATTTACCATGTTCTTCCATGTAGAACAGAAGAATTTATATTAATTTTTCACAGTATCTTTACAAATAAATAAGGTGTACTAGCTGTGAACTAAGCCCTGGTCTTGAAAATTTTCAATTTTGATTTTGATGAATAGTTGTGGTCTTGTCCGCATGTACTTCCACCGTCTTACAAAGACTTTAGTTTTAGAACAAAGTTGATAAATTAGTAGTGAGAGTAAAAGAGCAAAATGTCCCTTATTAATAAGAAAGTAGTATTATAAGTGATAGGTAAGGGCTATTGAAGAAATTAAACATTTCAGTTTTGAGAACTGAGGGTTGGTGATAAGGTAGAAATGATGTCTTTCTGAGACAAAGTTGAAGGGCTAGAAATAAAATCTTTTTGGGACTGAGGGAAAATCTTTCAATGATGTATTTTGTCCATGTGTTTTATAATTTTGTGTCTTGTAGAACATTTAACTATCACACGATAGTGAGTCATGGTTCTAATTTACTGCAAGATAAGGAGTTCATACCCATAACCAATAAAGCAATATTTACGAGGTGCTTGTGCCTACTTTTAACATTAACATGTGTGTATTGTGATTGGATCAAATTGATTACAAACCATATTTACATTTGAATAAATATCATGCTTCAAATAGATATTTGTCATTAAGAATAAGACTCCATTACAAAATACGGACATTCTAGTACTATTATATACTATTATAACACACGAATTTCGTTCGTCCGCTCCCTCTACGCGAGCGTAGCGACCTCCCCCATGGCATAGCCACCGCCGCAACCGCTGGCTCCCACACGCATAGCAGTTTCATCGTCCACAGGTTCTTCACACTACAAGAAAACTAGATATTTCTGTCAGCCTTTTTAATTACCATCGGCTTCTGAAGGCCGGCGGAAGTTAACCTAGCCAATGGAAGTTAAGCCTCAATTTTCCCCACGCGCGTACAGGGAAACCTACGTTTTCCTGTTATTTCCCACGCCGCTCACGCCGCCGCCATGCACCCACGCCGTGCGCCAGTGCGCTCGCTCGCGCAGCCGCCCACATGCTCGCTCGCGCCGCCACCCGTGCACTCACTGACGCAGCTGCCCTCGCTCCTACCCGCGCACCCGCGCTCCCGCCCGCACACCCGCGAGCCCATGCCACCATCCGCATGCACGCCCACACCACCGCCTTCACAAGCGCTGGCCGCCAGCCCACCCGCCCCATAGCCTCCCACCACCGCCCGCCTCCCGTCAGCCGCCAACCTTCGCCTCCCCGATTCTACCGCTCGACCTCCTCCTTCACCCACACCGCTGCCGCCACCGGTGAGTTTCACTTGGATTGCTCCAGGCTAGCAACAATTTTGTCGTACTATGTGATGCACTTGAATTTTATCATAGTGGAGATCGATTGTATGATACACTTAAATTTTGTCGTAGTATATATGTGAGTTTCACACTGAAGTTTCCATTATGTATTTTCCTGATTGATTTGGTACTAGGTGTTTTCAGAATTTGGAGTTACTTCATATTAGGAATTAATTCTAACCATTTTAGAATTTTCTTTGCTTGACCATCTAGCCGGCTGCCACGTCTTTGACACCACAACCACACTGAAGCCCGCCTAGCCATCGGTGTCATCGTTTTTGTCCGGCCATCGACTCTACCTGGACGCTGCCTCCTCGCTTGCTCATCGCCACCTACAAGGTATTCACTTTATTCAGAGTATGTTAAATTTATTAATGTTATTTTTGTGTTATTTGCAATGTTAATACTTGATAATTAATGTGTTATTATGCTATTACATTTCTTCTGGTATTAAATTTTAGTTTGTTGATGACTTCATTAGGGTGACTATTATTATACTTTCTTATGTGATTTTCTTTTTTCATATGCAATGTCGTGCTATCATGCTATTACATTTATTCTTGTATTAATTTGTAGTTTGTTGATGATTTCATTAGGGTGATTAGTATTACATATACTTTCTTATATATATTCTTTTCATATGCAATGATTTCATTAGTGAGAAAAACATAAGTAGTGTAACGAAACCTATGTGTCACCTGTTTCGGACAAACATGTTTTACACATGTCATGCGTGTGAGATGTGTAGGTCCAGAATTTTCCATTTTTGGACAGCCTCGGAGTGGGCGACAGAGTGTGGCCCGAATGAGTACGAATGAGATTTCAGTGTCATAAACTTATTGTTCTCCATTGCACCATTATCAGGCGTGCAATTGGAGAACAACACAATTATGCTGCTGAAATTTCGTTTAGACTCTATAAGCTCATCATAAATCCATGCTCTATCGGTCACTATTGGGTGGGTTTAGGATATATTGTTGATAGGAAAAAATGGCATTTATGGCCAAGATTGTCAAAATATCAATTTTGGTAATTTGGACCAAAAACATACAACTCCTGGTATAGGCCGAAGCCCTGAAAGTGCTGGAGGCCCACCTGTATAGGGCCTCGGGGTCCTTTTAGCGGCCTGCTTCACAGGCTGGCTTCAGCCCAAAGGCCCTTCAGCGGTCTGCTTCGCCGAAGCTTCGAACCGAGGAGCAGACTTCGGTGGGCCTACCGATGGCCCACTTCGGGTAGGCTTCGGATAGGAGTTTGATATAGATTCAGGTTTGTTTTATCTCTAATCTTGATTAGGCCGAATATTATCAGATTAGAGTTAGAGATAAGAAGACTAGCCCCTATAAATACAGGGGTGAGGCTGGTTCATAGGAAAGTTTGAACCGTATCTTTATTTTCTTTACTTTCTGCATTAGATTAGTACACCTTTATGGGTTTGCGCTAGAAGCCCCTCGTCGGCCACGCCATAATTGTGGTGAGCCTTGTTGGTTCACTTGTGAATCATCCGTTAATCTATGTAACAGATTGTTATCACCTTGTGGGCTCGCTTGTGAACCATCTGTTAATCTATGTAAAAGATTGTACCCTTCGTTTTGTACACTGCAACACTTGGTAATTCGGTCTCTAGGACGAATTGGCACTTGATCTTTGTTTTGCTGCAGGTTTCACATTTAGAGCCCCCTTCGCCGAAGGTTTCCGGAGCTAGGAAGTGGGTTTCGGAGGCTGCCAGAGCACCCTCCAGCGAGTCCTCGCTTCGTCTGTCCGTGCCAGATTCGTCACACTGTTGTTGGTCTGGTTAAGTCCTGCCCACTGGAGCTATTTCACATTAGAGTTGCCTCACGCCAGGGCCACGTCAGAATGCTCCACATCAGACTTCGTCACACCAGCGCTCCGCATAGGACTTCATCACGCCAGCGCTCCGCGTTGGATTTTGTCGTGTCAGAGGCTTCACACCGAACCCTGTCGATCGGAGCTGATTTCACGTCGCAATTTGTTTGGAGCCTATCTTTGGCCAGATCGATCCTTCGCACCAGACACCGAAGGACCCCCTTCGGTGACCCTTCGCACGGTACACTCCGAATCAATCAGGCTTCGTTCGGCCGATTTGTTTATTTTGTCGATATATTTCGGCTAATTAGATTATTTATTTGTGATCTGATTACCTAGCGACTCCACCCCCCTTGCTACTATTAAGGGTAGTCGGAACACGACGTCAGTGTTGTGTTACGCTTAGGATCATCCCTAAGTATCCACATGCTTTTGGATCGTCGAACCGGCCTAAGTGTGGGAGTACATTTTTGTGTCAACACACTTTTTGGTGACTCCGCTGGGGAAGGCTACGCCAACATGATGAGTACATCTACATCGGCTACAGGTACCTCTACAATGACTACTACGTCTACAACACGGATGGATCCCATGGGGGGTGCAGAGATCGACAATCGTAACATCATGGCGCCCACCCTTGAAGATATCCCTGAGGAAGGTCGGGCAAAGATCGAGGCGAAGATAAAAGAGCTCCAAGATCTCATGCTCGCGAGTTATGTCAAGACACGTGCGAGCTTCATTAGGCGCATCGTCAGCATCCCCGACCTCGCCCGGACTTAGGTAACACCAATGTCGCCTCCTTTATCTTCTTTAGAGATTGAGCAAAAGATAGTTGTATCTATAGATCAAGCCGTTAGCGCTTCGCTAGCCAACCGTCTAGATTCGGCAGTTAGCTCTTCGGTAGAGGCAACATTTAGAAGGTTCAACTTTACCGAAGTCGTTCCTCCATCTCCAATCGCTAGCGTACCCCCGGTAAATCACATTTATAGCAAAACTAACGGTAGTACTAGCAATGCCATGATGTCTCCAGCCTCAACGTCCGCAGTCAAGACGAGTCACTACACTTACAGCCAAGCTAACCCTGCTTATTATGCGCTGTCTCCACCTATGCTTATGCTATCTTTTCCCACGCTGCCTGCGCCGCACGCTCCTATGCACCCGCATAGGCCGAGCATATCATACACCCTGAGCCAGCACGGGAGGAGGAGCCCTGCAGCTGACACGCTGACATACCCCCGCATGAGAGACGCGCATAGGCAGGAGGCTAGGATGACATTGAGGAGTGGATTCGCGCTATTTAGAGAGTGTACCGGCTTCGTGCCTCAGAATTGGGCTAGGATTTACCGAAAGTCGTCCCCGATCACTTCGATACCATACCCTACCCTTGCGGCTATAGAGTCCCTGAATTCACTAAATTCGACGGTGAGGGTAACAAGACCACACTAGAGCATGTCAACCAATTCTTAGCACAATTTGGAGAAGCTATTGGGTCGGACGCATTAAAACTTAGATTGTTTTCTCTTTCACTATCCAGCACCGCTTTCACTTGGTTTTCGGCACTTCCGCCGAACTCCGTCCAAACATGGGCTCAATTAGAATAGAAGTTCCATAACTATTTTTATACGGGCAAGACAGAACTTAGGCTTTCACACTTGACTTCAGTCAAACAGAAATCTAGCGAGAGTGTCTCTGAGTACGTCAAGCGCTTTAGAGATACCAGAAATGGTGTTTTAGTCTCAATATTTGAGAAAGGGATTTGGCGGATCTAGCTTTTAATGGGTTACATTCTGAAATCAAAGAAAGGCTAGATAACCAAAACTTTTTAGAGGTCATTCAAGTTCTATAGCAGGCTCTTGTCTAGGAGGGCCGAGCCAAGGATAAAAATTCACTAAAACGTTTAGCAAACCTAGGGCTGAAGTTCACATCATGGAACACTCTGACAAGTAAGAGTCGAAGGAAGAGGATGATTCGGCCGATATGTATGCGACCGAATGGGCTTGGAGAACTAAGAGCAAGCATGTCACTTGTTCTGAGCTGCGGCTGTCTCCCACTAAGAGTCGGCCTAGTGAAGTTAAATACTCCTTTGATGTGACTAAATGTGATAAAATATTTGATTTCCTCTTGAAGAGCCAGCTTCTCAAGTTGCCCAAGGGCCAGGTCATCCTGACCACCGATGAACTAAATAAGCACCCCTACTGTAAGTGGCATGATTCGCATTCTCATTATACTAATGACTGCAATGTTTTCCATCGGTAGGTTCAATCGGCCATAGAAGAAGGACGATTGAAAATAGATTCTAGTCCAAAGATGAAGTTGGAAAAAGACCCCTTTCCCATAAACACCGTCGACCTCGACGAGAAGAAGGTGTTGATTCTGCCAGAAAAGGCCGAGTCATCTAAGGGGAAAGCAGTCGTTATTGGAGAATCACACACACGCACACTCAGACCAAAGAACCCTAAAGTAGGGGTGCGGAAAAAGAACATCAACACGTTTCCTTCGGCTAGAACTCGCAAGAATCCAAAGGTAACATACCAGATGTTGTTGGATAAACACTAGAAGAACGCCGAGAAAGCAGGCCCCCGACCAAAAATGCCAAGACAACCAAACCCTTCGGAGAAGGAGTTCAAACCCCAACATCCGAACCACCCAAAGGGTGAGTTCAAACCCCAATGGCCGAACCCGCCGCATAACGAGTTCGGGCCCCAATGGCCGAACCCTCCGCATAACGAGTTCGAACCCTAATGTCCGAACCCTCCGTATAGTGAGTTCGGACCCCAACTGTTGAACCCTCCGCTAGGTGAGTTCAGACCCAAGTGGCTGAACCCACCTTCGCTCTGAGAGAACCCCATGGTGGGAGAGTTCGGCCCACGATGGATGAACATACATTCGGCCTGGCAGGACCCTTCGCTGATATGGTCCGAAGTACCTTCGATGTGGCCGAACCCTACTCCGGGCAATGGGTTCGGCTCGTAGTGGAAGAAGCCGCTAGAACCGCCGATGCCTTCGCCATACTACTAGGCAGGATCATCGTGGGTTCCGAACTACACCTCACCACCGGAGTACCCTTCGCAGCATAGTGTTGCCCCCTGTTTTTCTTCGGAGTGTTATGATTGGCAGGAACAAGTGGACACGATGAAGGGAGACGTTTTCCACAGGCTGTCCGTGGCACCACCGAATCGACTCACGCAGGATGAAGCTAAGGAGGATGGGCGTGAAGAGGCGAGGGAAAGGGAGTCTAAAGCTATCACAATAAAGGTAGGGTCTCAGGAGGTCCCAATCCGGAAGGCCCCAGCGCCGAAGCACGATGGAGGTAAGTCCCCTAGTCCGGCCGACGCCATCACCGATGCCTGGTCCAATCGGGGCCGGTCTGACCGACAGGGTACAAGGAAAAATTCTCGCCAAGCGCAAAGATTATGAGGCTGACCCGGGTAATTTCTGTTCGGCCAAAAATCGTAAAGACAAGTTAGTGGCACCCGGTACTAAGCCACAACCATCTTGGGCATATCCGGGCATATCCAAATCATAGAAGAGGCGCCTACACCGTCTGTGGTCATAGGAGATGCGCGAGAAGAAGGCCGAGGATGAGCAAGACACCATCTTTCAGGAAATCTTCCCTTGGCCAGTCGTGAAGCAAATATAGAAGCCCAAGCCGGTTGAGGCAAACAACCCGGCTCTCATTCTGAGCGACGACGATGATGTCATGCTTGACGACGACTACACACCCATCTCCGAGGGGCCTGCACCTCAGATAATGGACATAAACATCATCATGCTTCTCGCCGAGTTCGCACTTCCACGAGATGAGGTCGAGGTCACTCAGTTAAACCTTGGCCCACAAGATGCTATTTTCGAGAGGACCGAGGATACGGCTCATCACCTAAAGCCCCTCTACATCAAGGGGCACATTGATGGGAAGCCGATCTCTAGGATGCTTGTTGATGGTGGCGCCACTGTCAATTTAATGTCGTACTCTCTTTTGAAGAAACTCGGCAGGGGCGAGGAGGAGCTAAAGAAAACCAACCTAATTCTCAACGACTTCAATGACGAGAGCTCCAAAGCAAAAGGCGTACTCTCCCTGGAGTTGACGGTGGGCAACAAGACGTTGTTGATAGCATTCTTCACCATTGATGTGCAAGGTAACTACAGTGTGCTACTTGGGCGTGATTGGATTCACGCAAATTGTTGTATTCCTTCTACTTTGCACCAATGCCTAATGTAGTGGGATGGAAATGATGTGGAGGTTGTACCAGTGGATACTTCAGACCAAGTAGCATTGGCCGATATATCTATCGATGCCATCTGTGATAAGGTAGAGTGCCTATCAAGTAGGGACCTCTCGGAATACGACATCGTTAGCGTGTCCGGGGGATGTTTTGTACCCGTGTCTGTAAAGCCGGCTGATGTAGCACGACTATTTATAAACTAGTAGTCATGTATAGTAAGAGTAATCTTGATTAGCTGAAGTCTCGCATGGAGCACTATCTGTCTTCTAAAGATGGTATTGCCGAAGCCATTGAAGATTTTAGCCAAGTAGAAAAGTTAGGACAAGGTTTTGCGTCGACCAACCCTTTAGAAGAGGTCGATATAGGCAATGGTAGCATTCTAAGGCTGACTTCTGTAAACCAAAATTTACAAGCTGATGAAAAGGCCGAAGTAATAAAGTTGCTTCAGTTATATGTTGATTGTTTTGCATGGGAATATAGTGAGATGCTCGGACTAAGCCGTGAGCTTGTGGAGCATCGGTTGCCTATCAAACCTGGGTTTAGGCCTTATTAACAACCCACTCGTCAATTCAATTCGGCCGTGTATGACCGAGTTAAAGAGGAGGTAGAATGATTGCTCAAGGCTGAATTTATTAGGCCATGTAGGTATGCTGAATGGGTTGCTAACATTCTTCCTGTAGAGAATGTTGTCGCTACTTATGAACGTGCTATGAACCTAATCTTTCACGACTTGATAGGAGTTATGCTAGATGTCTATATAGACAATGTTGTAGTCAAATCAGATGTTATGGGCAACCATTTAGTCGATTTGAGAGTTGCTTTTGATAGAATGCATCAGTATGGATTAAAAATGAACCCACTCAAATGTGCATTCGGCGTGTCGGTAGGCAAGTTCTTAGGATTCATGATTCATGAAAGAGGTATTGCGATTGATCCTAAGAGGCTTGAAAATATTAGGAACTTTGAAGCGCCGACATGCAAGAAAGATGTGCAAAAGTTGCTAGGAAAGATGAATTATTTGCGTCGCTTTATATCTAACTTGTCTGGCAAGATCGATGCTTTTGTCCCAATACTCCAGCTAAAGAATGAAGCTGAGTTCACTTGGGGGGAAACTCAACAAGGTTCCTTCGAGAAGATTAAAGAGTGCTTGTCATCACTGCCCGTGGTAAGAGCCCCAAAAGCTGGGATTCTGATTTGTCTCATGAACCTTTGAGAGCTATGAAAGGCCAAATCGTCATTAATTTTATAGTTGATCACAACGTAGATGTCAATTGGGGTAACAATATTGCTCTAATTGAAGTAGTACCATGGAAACTTTATTTTTATGGTTCGGCTTATAAAAATTGCCAAGGTATTAGAGTAGTTCTCATATCACCTAGTGGTATGCGCTTTCAGACCTCAGCCCATTTAGAGTTTCCTTCTACCAATAATCAAGCCGAATATGAAGCTTTATTACTAGGACTTGAACTGATAGGTTTCATGGGTGTTAAACATGTTCATGCATATTGTGATTCTCTGTTAGTGGTACAACAAGTAGCTAAAATTGCTCAATGTTTTAATGGTTTGCTAAATATCTACATGGATAAATGTTTTAACATAATTGCTACCTTTGATGACTTCAAAATCTCTCACGTGTCCAGATAATCCAATTCAATTGCAAATGATTTGGCTCAGCAAGCATCTGGCTAAATAGAGAAGGCTGATGCTTGAACTCCCTGCCGAAGCCAGAGGCTTTGGTCGGATGGGAGTCCCACCGGACCATCCAGACCGGATCCCTTCACCCACCGAAGGGTGTTGCGTGCTAGAGCCCTCGTGTCGGAGCCCTTCATCCGCCTAAGGACTCTACATACCGGGATCCTCATGCCGAAGCCTTCCAAGCATCGGAGGCCTTCGCGTGCCGGGCCCCTTTGTCGGAGGGCTTTGGTCCGATCGGCTCCGCAGAGCCGATCCGACTAACCCTCGGTAGGAACAGGAGTGGCTCGGGGGGCACATTGAAATCAACAATTTAGACGCAACTTTGGAGAAGGAATTGGTGAACCCTCCGAAGATCCAGAAGGATGATTGGAGAATCCCAATCGTCCAATATTTAAAGGATCCCAGTCAAAGGGTTGATCGGACAGTTCTGCGACAGGCATTTAAATTTGTATTGCTTGATGATGTGTTGTATCGCCGAACTATTGATGGAGTACTTCTAAAGTGCTTAGATGTCGATCATTCTAGAGTGGCTACAGGAGAAGTTCATGAGGGACTTTGTGGCACTCATCGGTCGATCGAGAAAATGAGTTGGATGCTCAAAAGAGTGGGTTTTTATTGGCCGACTATGACTGAGGATTGTTTTAAGTATTATAGAGGGTGTGAAGCATGTCAAAAGTTTGGTAATATTTAGTTGGCTCCTACGTCACTGCTTAACCCTATTATCAAACCATGGCCATTCCGAGGTTTGGGTTTGGACTTCATCGGCCAAATTCATCCTTCCTCTTCAAAAAGGAATCAGCTCGTGTTGATGGCAACGGATTACTTCACCAAATGGACCGAGGCCATGCCTCTCAAGAACATAACTCACAATGAGGTAATTGATTTCATCTTGAAGCACATTATACATAGATTCGGTATTCCCCAAACTCTCACTACATATCAAGGTACTTCATTTATTGCTAAAGAAGTGAGGGACTTTGCCAAATTTTATGGTATTAAGTTGATAAACTCTTCACCATACGATGCTCGGGCCAATGGTCAGGACGAGTCTAGTAATAAAACTATAATTAATCTCATTAAGAAGAAAATTGAAGAGTTCCCTAAAAGGGGGCATGAAGTGTTTTCTTAGGCATTATGGGCTTGTAGAGTTGCAAAGCATGGTGCTACCAAAGTTAGTCCATATGAGTTAGTGTATGGACAAGAAACCGTTCTACTAGTGGAGGTGGATCTTGGATCTTTAAGATTTCTTAAGCAAGATGGCTTATCGGTCGATGAATATGAAACTCTTTTGAAGGATAATTTGGAAGAAGTGACCGATAAGAGGTTGAGGGCTCTAGAATCTATAGAGAAAGATAAAAGTAGAGTAGCTAGAACCTACAACAAAAGAGTCAAACCAAAATCGTTTCAAGTTGGTCGCCTAGTTGGGAAGGTCCTTTTAAGGTGGCTGAAATTGCTCTAGGTAATGCATATTTGTTAGAGTCTCTACAAGGAGAGCGATTTTGAAGAGCTTTAAATGGCAGGTATTTGAAGTGTGTGGGAAAGCGCTTAAAGTGTCAAAATGTCGATATGAAGGGTATCATCCTTATCCCGTTGTGCTTTTAGCTCATTTAGTTTGCTAAAAGGCAGGGGGCATGTTGTTGGCGTAAAAGATTACGCTAACAGGTTTCTGTAGATTAGAAACTGACAAACGAAGTGTTTGCGAAGTGAACTGTTCTAAGCCTCCGAAAGGATAACAACTTAGAATAGTTCGAATGTGTGTATTGAATAACTTGTATTCGGTCCTTATTACAGGGTGAAATGGGGGGTATTTATAGTCCCAAATATTAAGGAAAAGACCTATTTACCCCTCTATTACAACCGACATAGTGGAAACTATTCGGTACCCTTGATAGGGCTAAAATGGTAAAAGACTAATCTAATAAGATAAAAGATAAATCTTCCATCTTAGCTGGCAGAAAAGATCTTAAAGAGCCTTAGTTCGAAGATATACTCCGAACCAAGGCCCATCTTCATACTTCGAGCTTGACTCAGGACATCTTCGAAGATGGACGTCTGGAAACCTTCGAATCTGTTATCTGCCTTTGGGCTGTTACGGCAATAACCCTGAGGATGGAATATTTTCCCCCAACAGTAGCCCCTCGAATACACTTCTCCGTTAAACCTGTAATGTTAGGAGAGCAGTATACGGAAGAAAAAATAACCAGGTGTAGGGGTTATTGGATTTTAATTTATCTCCGAAATATACGAAGATATTAAACTCCGAATCAGTTTTCAGACAATTACTTTCGAACTATCTTAGAACTGACTCAGGAAGCTCGAAAGCCTTTTAGACTTAGAAGAAATAGCTGTTAGCTTCCTTCTTCTAACGGAAACTACGGAATGCGTTAATTTCGGACAGAAGTAACGGGCAAGAATGCGAAACGGCACAAACTAACGGTAAAAATGTAAAGTCTAGGCTATAAATAGAGGGCCTAGAACTTTCCTGAGTACCTTTCCACCGCTCTCTTGCAAACAAACACTCTTTGAGCCCTAGCCTCCATTCTTCCTCCAAAGCAGCCCAGTAGCTTCAATGGCGAAAACCAAGAGTACTGGAGCCCCTTCGGCCTTGGCTCGACAGCAGGCGGCTGCAGCAGCAGCGGCTGCGGCATTGGCGACAGCTCCTCCAACACCCGCAACGGCATCCATGGCGGCAGGAGGGGGAAATCCCCAAAATGTTGGTGATCAAGGTCTCTGCCCGCCATCAACGAAATATTTGGATCAATCCTTCCAACTGGGACCTTCTACCTGCAAAAGAGAATCCCTGGCGGTCGCAGTAGAAGGGAAGATTAGTAGTGGAGTCATGATCCGCAAACCTGGAAAGGAGCTTATCCCGTCGCCAAGGCCCGGAGAAGTGGTCGTATTCGAAGCCTTCTTCGAAGCTGGCTTAGGCCTTCCGGCAGTGGACTTCTTGGTTGAGGTACTTGATTTGTTTCACGTCACTCTTCCTCAACTTTCTCCGAACGCAGTAGCTCGTTTAGCTATCTTCGAATGGGCGTTGAGAGCCGAAGGCTGTGAGGGAAGGGCAGAGATCTTCGCTGCGCTACACAGAGCTTCGTGCAAGCCAAAAACCTTCGTAGGCCCCGGAGGTGAAAAAGTGGTAGTAGCCTTCGGAAGTATTAACTTCAGGCTTCGGGATGAATACGCCCTTCAATTTCCTGCTAAGGCCATCAATGCAAGATGGTACACCGACTGGGTCATGAGATGGTTTTATGCCGAAGTTGGGGCGAGCAATCCTCTGGCCAGACCTCTGAAAGACATCCAATTCTGGAAGGAAGCCCTAGTGCATCCAGACCAAGGTCAGCTCAAAGCTCACCTTAGCTTACTTCAGAAGATCAGTCGAAGGTTGAGCATGCGAGACTTAGCCAAAGAGTTCCTCGGATTACAAATCCCTCCGCTGATGGCCAACTGGCCTATCATCTTCGAAGAGGATTCAGAAGGCGGTCTCCGGAAAATCACTTCGACTTCGAGCCCTGCAGGTAACTTTGAAAACAACATATATTATGCATATTCATTCGAAGAAGTAACTAACTTAATTCATTTTTTAGCTTCTTCAGCCCCTATTACTTCGGAGCAAATCGTGCGGGCTTCGGAGAAGATTTTGGGCGCTCCAACTCCGACCGAAAAGGAATGGAGAATCAAGCTGGTCGGGAGTTGGGAAAGATTTAACAGAGTGTGGGGAATGCTGGAAATCGCTCCGCCCCCTTTGATGGATTGGGTACCTTCGGAGAAAGGGCCCAAAAAGAGGAAAGCCGAAGCTAGGACTTCGAGCTCCGCCAAGACTCCAGTCAAGAAGGTGGCTCGGAAACCAAAGAATCCAGCACCTTCGAGCCCAAGGGCTTCAGTCTCTGACTCCCAAGAGGACGAAGGGAGGTTGCTTGTGCGTCTGATAGACGAAGATGCATCTCAAAGGACTGCACAAGCCGAAGTACCTGCGAACGTGCCGGAGTCTCGAGATAACCTTGAGCAACCAAGGACTTCGGCAGTTCAAGAGGATTTACCTCAGGACGAAGTTCCTGTGGATGAAAGTGGAGTCGAAGTCACTATGGCTTCGATTCCTGAAGAGGCAACAAGGACTGCCCAGGAAAATGTTCCTGCAGTCGAAGATTTAACGGCTGATTCGGACGAAGATCTCGCCTTCGATCCGCCAAACAGCCCAATGATTACCCCTTGCCAGAATGTCGAAGGTAAACTTCGAATAATTCTTTTATGTTTATTTTGTGTATTTATACAATGTATAATACTTTTATTTTTACAGAGTCCACTTCTGTGGAAGAGGTCCGCCAGGAAGAAATAATCCCTGGACCTTCGACGACTTCGGAGCCAATCCCAAGTGCCACTCAAATGGGACCTGGAAGAGGCAAAAGGAATATAGAACCCCTCCCTGCTGCGAGTTTCGGATCAACTACGTTTGATTCAACAGACGAGAGTCAATCTACCGAGGGGGGCCAGTCTCCAGGGGCTCCGAAGACTACAGGCCAACACTTCGGCCCCTCGCTGAACGAGGATGACCAACAGGCGATAAGTATGCTGCCCCTTCTAGCTCCTTTCTTAGAGCGAACAACTGGTCTTCGGACATTGCTCGAGCCTTTGGATCGAGCTAGTCGCGACATAGGGGAGACCAACTTAGTGGCCATTCTGAGCAAAGCGGACAGGTCAGAGCTTAACGCTGCTATGGAACGCGCAGCTTACCAGGTACGAAGCATCTGCGAAATAACATAGAACTCGTCTACAAATAAATTTTTACCTTGTTTTTTCTTTTCGCAGCAAACAGTCTTGGCCCGAGCTGTGAATATATCGAATGATCAAGAAATCGCTCGCCTTCGAGAGGAAAATAACATCCTTCAACAGAATCTCACCATCTCCGAAAGCCGAGTGGTTCATATGGACAGTATAGTGTCAACGGAGCGCAGGGCCAGACAAGGTTTGGAGGCTGCAAATAAAGAGCTCGAAGCAGAAAGAATTGTGCTTCGAGCAGAGATTGAAAGAATACGGGCGGAGCACGCTACTGCAGGGACCGAGCTTGTCAGACTCCAAGAGGAAGCTAGCCAGCTTTTGAACCAAAAGAATATCTTGACTACCAAAACTGCTAGACTTTATGGGGTTCTGGGAGAGGTAACTTCGATGAAGGACGCACTGATCGAAGATAAGTTGAAGTCCGAGAAGGTAGCTGCGGAAGTTATGAATCAACTGCTAGGTGTTCTGGAGTACTTCGGTACTACTGGGACACTTCCTTCTGATGATAACATTTCTCTTCTGCGCCGGTTGAAAAGGATTCAAGGAGTGGCGAAGCAGATGAAGACAGCAGGCATTCGATACGGAGAACTCTCCGGACAAATGGCTGCTGTTGGCCTACTTCACTACTACGAAGATCTGGGCCGATCGATAACTCTGAGCGCAGGAGAGGGCCCAATTACCTTCGACGACGAGTGACTTCTGACTCCTTCCAAAGGTGTGGCTGCTGCCTGGCAAGCCTTCCAGACTTCATGGAGAGCCGAAGGTCGCTCTGCGATCAAGGCCTGGATCGACGAAGGACAACGCCAGAAACAAGCTCGGACCCAAGCTTCAAGCAGTCAGCCTCCTCCGAACCCGCAGGTTTAGAAATATCTTAGGATTTTTGGCTATGTAAAGATTTGTGCTTATGAACATTTATCAATGAAAATTTGTTTATCATATTTTTAGGCTTTGCCTCATACGGAAGATATCGAAGTGTTAGACATTAACGATGAACTTCGCTCATTATGGACCACCTTCGATCTTCTAAAAGCTTATAAGCGCCCCCGATTTTTAGTTCCTCGAGATAGCTCCGGTGTAATTGCGCCCGAAGTAAGCAAAGATATACTATCTTATATTAAAGAGGAAGAAAAAGAGGTTAACTTGAACACTTCATCTTCTGAAGACGTTATATGGTCTGAAGACGAAGATGAAGTTCGAAGTAAAAAACCTGAAGAACTTGGAAGCTGGGAAAGGAGCCCCGAACGGCTTCGAACTTGGGCCGAGCTTCAACAAGAACAGAAGGACTTTAGAGCTTCGACTATTTGTAGTCTGAAGAATGGCAACTTAGTACCCTTGTTTTTTGAAAGAAATCACTTGAGATAACTTTCAGGACACCTTAGTGTCTTAGATAATTTTTCACTTTGGACTATGTTAACAGACATTGGAAGCTCATGGCTTAAACTCTGTTTTGCTTTGGCCACCTTCGGCTCTTTTTTGCGAACTCTGTCAAACCAATGGTTCGGAGTTTGCAATGGTCTCTTTGGACTATTTTTATGGATGTCTACCAGCCAATGGCTTGGACTCCGCATATTTTGGCCACCTTCGGATCTTTTTACGGATGTCTACCAGCCAATGGCTTGGACTCCGCATGTTTTGGCCACCTTCGGCTCTTTTTACGGATGTCTACCAGCCAATGGCTTGGACTCCGCATGTTTTGGCCACCTTCGGCTCTTTTTACGGAAGTCTACCAGCCAATGGCTTGGACTCCGCATGATGTGGTTTTGGGCTCTTTTACGGATGCCTACAAGCCGGTGGCTTGTACTCTGGATTATGTCAGCCCCCACGTCGGAAGCTTCGAACCAATGATTCGAAGTCCGAAAATATGATTCAGCTTTATGACACTTCTCTCTCGGTCAACCCCGCGGTTCTAGTGTGTCCACTCGGAAGCTGGAGGTTTATGAGGGGAAGGCACTATCTGGACCATATGCTTTATTAATTCAAAAGATGATTACAAGTGATTTACAAGAAGCCCTTATGCGAAGTATCGCTTTAGGTGCTCCGCATGCCAAGTATGTGCTAACTCTTCACCTTCTAAATTGGCTAATTTAAAAGAGCCAGGGCGTCCTGAACGAACAATTAGCTATGGACCTTCCCATTTATTTCCTAACTTCCCTGGCGCTATAATGCTTCGTAGAACAAGATGACCCGGTCTAAGTTCATTGATCTTAATCTTTGGGTCAAACCAAGCCTTCGTCTGCTGGTGATACTTTGATAAATTTGCCACAGCTCGAAGTCTTGTTTCTTCTGATAAATCTAGCGAAGCTTGTCTTTCTTCTTCAATCTCCGGTTCGGTGCTGCGAAGTGATCCTCCTTTGAGCTCTGTTGGAGTCATAGCTTCATCTCCGAATAGTAATCTGAATGGAGTAAAACCTGTGGACCTTGTTTGCGTAGTCCGAATGGACCACAAAATCTTCGGAAGCTCTTCGGTCCACAGTCCTTTTGCTAATCCTACTATCCTTCGATTTAGCCCTGACAAAATATTTCCATTGGCTCTTTCTACGGCCCCATTAGACTGAGGGTGCCTCACTGCAGCAAAACATAACTGAATGCCTAGATCTTCGCAAAACTTCCTGAAAGGTTCTGCATCGAACTATGTTCCATTATCAACTGTGAGTTGTCTAGGCACTCCGAACCTGCAAATGATATTCTTCCAAAAGAATTTCTGTACATTGTTCGAAGTGATAGCTGTTAAGGGCTCTGCTTCTACCCACTTAGAAAAATATTCAATAGCTACCACTGTGAACTTTAGATTTCCCTTGGCTACTGGAAAGGGACCAATTAAATCCATACCCCATCTAGCCATAGGCCATACCGGAGCAATAACTTGAAGAGCTGTTGGTGGGCGATGACTTCTTCGACCCATCCACTGACATCCTTGACAAGTGCGGACTAAGCTCTCCGCATCAGCTGTTATTGTAGGCCAATAAAGCCCCTAGCGAAGTGTTTTTCCTGCCAAAGCTCGAGGGGCTAAATGGCTACCGCAAAGGCCTTCATGAATTTCTCGAAGAATTTCTTGACCTTCGGCTTGAGATATACATCGGAGTAAAGGGGAACATACTCCGGCCTTGTATAAAATACCGTTGATTATTTGATAATTTCTAGCCCTGAGTTTCAATCTTGAAAGCTGTGGCTCTTCAGGCAAATTTGTTCCTCCTTGCAAAAGTTCCATGATTGAATTTTTCCAATCTGCACTTGGAATGCAAAGAATCTCTGCAAAGGGGATTGGTGGCACCGAAGGTGTACTGAGCTCCTC
Source organism: Zizania palustris (assembly GCA_019279435.1). Taxonomy (NCBI): domain Eukaryota; kingdom Viridiplantae; phylum Streptophyta; class Magnoliopsida; order Poales; family Poaceae; genus Zizania; species Zizania palustris. The sequence goes on from JAAALK010000081.1 coordinate 45,022,063, forward strand.
ATAGAAAGCTTCTTCTGGAACATCCACAGCTCCAGCTGCAGCTTTTGCTAAGATGTCCGCTTGCATATTTTTTGCTCTTGGTATACTCCGAATGGAAATACCCTTGAAGTGTGCTTCAATCTTACGGATTTCTTCTAAGTATTTTACAAGCTGTGGATGTCGAACTTGAAAACTTTTATCCACGTGCCCTGCTACTATTTGAGAATCTGTCTTTATAACAACTCTTGTAGCCCCTAGAGCACGTGCTTTTCGGAGTCCCAATAAAATTCCTTCATACTCCGCTATATTATTGGTAGACTTAAAGTTGAGTCTTGCAGAGTACATTGCTCTTTGCCCTGAAGGCAAAATCAACACTGCTCCAATGCCTGCTCCGGATGCTTGGAAAGCCCCATCAGAATAAACAGTCCAAACTCCGTCACTTGACTTCTCCGGAACCAAAGTTGCAGGTGGAGTCCATTCTACTACAAAATCTACTAAGACTTGTGATTTGATTGTTGTCCTTGCCAGAAAATATATGCCGAAGGGTGCTAGCTCAACTGCCCATTTCCCAATTCTTCCAGTGGAATCTTTACTTCGGAGCATATCTCCCAAAGGATACGAAGTTGGTACAATTACATTGTGAGCCAAAAAGTAATGTCTTAATTTCCTCGAAGCCATTATTAGAGCATAAACGAACTTTTCGAGTTCGGAGTATCTTGTCTTCGCTCCTGATAATGCTTTGGACACAAAATAAACAGGATTTTGTACCAACTTCCCATTGAAATCCACTTCTCTGACAAGGACTGCACTGACGGCAGAACCTGTAGCTGCAAGGTAAAGGAGTAGGGTTTCGTCCGCAGTAGGCACCGTGAGTGTAGCGAGATTACTTAGATACTCTTTAATATCTTCGAAGCTTTTTTGACACTCCAGTGTCCATGAAAAATCTTCGGACCCTTTCAATGCTTTAAATATAGGCAAGCTTCTCTCCGCAGACCTTGATAAAAACCTGCTAAGTGCTGCCAGATGCCCAGTCAGCTTTTGCACTTGCTTTAAATTTTCCGGAGGAGCCATCTTTTGTAGCGCAGTTATTTGAGTAGGGCTAGCTTCAATTCCCCTGCTTGAAACTAAATACCCTAACAACTTTCCGGTCTTAGCTCCGAAGATACATTTTTCGGGGTTAAGACGGATCCCACATGCCCGAAGGCTATTAAATGTTTCTGCTAAGTCTAGGCTTGTTGGTGCTTTAAAGCACTCTCTATTACAATATAATCCATATAGGCCTCCACATTGCGACCTAATTGATGACCTAGAGCCTTAGCAACTAACCTCGAAAAATCAGCTCCGGCATTTCTTAAGCCGAAAGGCATTCTTACATAACAAAAGACTCCCGAAGGAGTTACGAAGCTTGTCTTGATCTCATCTTTGCGCTTCAACCATATTTGATGATAACCAGAATACGCGTCAAGGAAGCTTAATAACTCCGAACCTGCGGTGGAGTTGACCAATTGATCAATTCGGGGCATGGGGTAGGGGTCACGAGGGCATGCTTTATTTAAGGATGTGAAATCAATGCACATGCGCCACTTCCCGGAAGATTTCTTTTTGACGAAAACTGGGTTGGCTAACCACTCTGTGTGAGCCACTTCTCTGATAATTCCAGCCTTCAACAATTTTTCAACTTCGTCCTTCGCCAGAACAGCTCTTTCTGCAGACATTTTTTGGAGTCCTTGCCGAACAGGTCGGGCCTTCGGGTTTACAAGCAAACTATGTTCAATGATATCCCAATTGACTCCGGTGGTATATTTGTCAGACCAAGCGAAGACATCTAAATTCTCTTCCACCACCTTTTCCAAGGAGGTTGCAACTTCTGGAGGTAAATCTTTACCAAATTGAAATGTATATTCTTTACCATCTTTGATAATAACCTTTGCTGCAATCTCTCCTTCAGGACTTGGTCTTGGGAAGGATTTCTTCGAAGCTTTGGAAGGGATTGAAAAATTTTCTTGATTATCTTGCACATTGTTTACTTGTCTTGGATCAAGAGGGGGGCCATGACCATATTCCACTCTCCGGGCGATAGCTTGATCTCCGAAGACAGTTAGGACTCCTGCTTGTATGGGCATCTTCATGCACAAATAATTGTGATGTGCCACAGCTCCGAACTGGTTTAGCATGCCTCTTCTGAAGATGACGTTGTAGGCATATGGGGCATCTACAACATCGAAGATTACTTCCTCAGTTCGGGCCAACAAACCTTCTCCGAAGGTAACTTCCAGGCCTATTTTGCCGAGTGCATCAAGCGGAGGTCCAACGAAGCCTTGCAACGGATGAGCCGCTAGAAGAAGGTGCTTTCTAGAGATGCACAATTGATCGAAGGCTTGAACAAAAATAATGTCTGCTGAGCTACCTCCGTCAATCAACACTCTTCGAACTTCAGTACCTGCAATATCAGCAGTAATAACAAGTGGGTCTGCATGCGGGAATTTAATGCCAGCTGCATCCTCCGCAGAAAACGATATCGGTACGTGAGACCATTCCGGCATAGCAGCTGCAGATGACAAAGTCCCAATGTGGCCCACCTCTCTGACATAGTCTCTTCTCTGTCTTTTCGACATGCTTCCGAGGGTACCTCCTCCGGAGATGGGGAGGACTACTCTTTTCCCTCGGTCTTGCCCTTCCTCTTGCTTCGGAAGTGGCATAACATTGGCCACTTGAGGGCGTCTTGCGGCTTCGGAGTTTTCTATCCACACCACAGCCTGGACCGGCTCCGGGCGCGCTTGAGCTGGAACTCGGTCGGTAGCACCTCGACCCGAAGTTCTTTCTAGATATTCTCCTCTTAGAGTGAGTATAGCCTTGCAAGAAGTATCAGTTGCATGGCTTCGATTTTCACCATGAATGCAGCAGAAAAGGGTCTGGCCTTTGCCAGCCGTTTTCCCTGGCGGCCTCCAGCCGCTGACCTTGTTCCCCGAAGGCTGTGGAGCTCTCTGTGTGAACTGTTGCGGGGGTGCAATGTTCAAGACCTCAGAACGAGGATGCTTCTGCCCCCTTCTCCGATCATGTTGAACTTCGAAAACTGGTTCTTGCGGCTGTGCCGAAGTTTTACCTTCTACTTTTACTTCTTGCAATATGGATGGAGTAGCTGCAGTTCTTCAAAGCCAACCTTCTTCCGACCTTGCATACTCCTCAAAGTATGACATCAGCTGAGAAACCGAGGATATGCTTTTCCGATGAAGCTTATCCAGGAGGCCTTGATGAGTGACACCTTCCCGAGCTGCATCAACTACCGAAGATGTAGACAACCCTCGGATCTGCGACTTCGTATGAGCGAAGCGCTTAAAATATTGCCTCAATTTCTCTCTAGGGAGTTGCTTAACCTGGAAAAGGCTTCCCGTTGACATTGGAGGCACGAAGGTGCCTTGAAAATTGCTTACGAACTTCTTCTTCAGCTGCCCCCATGAATTAATTGATCCTGGCTTCAAAGACCAGAACCACCTTAATGCCACTCCTTGAAGAGCTAAGGGGAAGCACTTTGCCATGATATCTCGAACTCCTCCACTAGCTTCAATTGCTATGGCATAAGAACGGACAAATTCTCCCGGATCTTCATCTCCGGTATACTTACAAAGCTTCGAAGTCTTAAACTTCGGGTCGAATCGAACTTTTTGCAGCTCAGGATGCAGCGGAGATTCAGTATCGAAGGAGGCGTTCTCCGGGGCTTCGGGATAGATGGGTTCGTCGTCTTCGGGCACTTCTGGAATAACCAGGATGGCTTGAGAATGAAGCCTATTCGCAGCTTCTTGCCGCCACCTCGCTACTTCAGCTTGGATACTGGCCATTTGAGCGGCCGTATCACCAAGATTGTCTTCATCTCCTCCGGAAGGATCTTCCAGGTCTTGAGAACTGAGAGGATCAGTTCGAAGTGGGATTGAAGGTGGAAGGGGGACTCCGGATGGTCGAAGTATAGAGGGAGTTGGCAGAGGAACTCCGTATGTTCGAGGGATGGAAACTCCTTCCGGAGTTTGAGGTGGAGGTAATGTCGAAGGTGTCTTGGTTACGAGGTGAGATTACAATGCAACTAACTCATATCTATAGGAAGCTAAAATTGGTATTGCTCCAAGTGACATCGAGGTTTATATAGGTGGTCATAAAGGAGTAGTTCATTCAAATCCAGATACATTGTGTAGTCAGTGAGCCACATATTATTTGATGAGATGTTAACAATTTAAGAGTTTGCATCATTTTTCTCTGTCTAATCAGCATTGTTGGTTTTTTGCAGATGTAATATGGCCAACAAATGGTTCAACTCCATGAAGAGGAGTATTATTGGTGGAGGAAACATGTCGACCCAATAGCCGTGTACAATAGTGGATGTGGAAAGAGCCATGGACGGTGAGATGATGTTTCTTAATGTTTTGTGTGTGGTACTGTAATAGTAAATAATTTATTCAATGTTGTAGGTATTCTATGTTCAATGGAATAATTAGCTCAGAGTGATAGCTCATAAGTCAACTCAGTCATCATAGGGCTCCTCAGGTGTTAGCTCTAGCCGTCGCCACTCAGAACAAAACTCGCAAGTGCTTCAGCTGGCAGAGGAATTGAAGCAGTGAGATGAGGCAACGAGGCAACGAGAGGAGGAAATGATGTAGCGAGACGAGAATTATGCTACTTGCTTAGCACAACAGCAGGCGATGGTTCAAGTAAGTTCAGTTTACTGCATTACAACTATATAGAATTTAGCAATAGGTTTAAAACTAAGTGATTGCATTACAACATGTATAACAAATTGCCCAACAACATGGATTTGACATATTACAGTTCCAACTGATACCTCCCCCACCACCATTATTTCCAGTTGGTACTCCTCCTATAGCTGAGGTACCTCCTGACATGTCGTTACTTGAGTTACTTGAGTTAGCATTTACATGGTTATTTGTGTTGTCTTGTTAGTTGACAATGTTTCCCTAATTTTATCTATTGTTTCAGATTGTTCGTACTCCCGGTCAGGATGGACCCTTGGCTTCAAATGTTAATGATCCAAGAGTCAGTGGTGGTGCCCACAATTCGAACCAACCAAGTGAGAGTTGAGTGAGTATGACTTGTCACTTTATGGATTTGAACGCGACTTGTGAATTTGAACACAAATTTGAATGACTTTTGCCTTTAAATATGATTTGTGACTTTGAATGGTTAAGTTTGTGAATGTGAATGGTTTGTGAAAGTGGAGAATGTGAATGTTCGTTAATTTGTGAATGTGTTTGAGGAGGTGAAGATTGTGGATGTATTTGTGGAGCGATATGATTTTGAATGTGTGAATGCATTTGTGGATGTGATTTTCAATGTGTGAATGTGTTTGTGGATTTGAATGTGAATGTGAATGTGTGATTATGTTTTGGATATGTGAATGTGAATGTGTGATTTTTTGGTTGGATATGAATGTGAATGTGAGAACCATAAAAATAAAATAAAAAATACCAGGTAACTTCTGTCGGCTATGGTCAACCGATGGAATTTAGTGGGCATTAACTTCCGTCGGCCCAGGCATGGCCGACGGAAGTTAAGGAATTTGCTGACGTGGAAAAAATTCCCCACTAACTTTCGTCAGTCATGCCTGGCTGACGGAAGTTAGCTCTTTTCCGTCGAAATGCCTCAGTCGGCAAAATGCCGACGGAAGTTAGGGTTTTGTCGATGGAAGTTAACTTCTTCTTGTAGTGCTAGATGTCATTCCGCCGCCACCTGATACACAGAACGCCGCCCCAAGGCACCAACAGGGCTAGCAGTAGGAGCAGCGCTATGTCCCCCAAATCAGCTGCCCCTAAGCCCTCACCCCCGTCATCACTCACCACCGCCCTCCTATCATCGGCCTCCCCTTTTGCATCTAGTGCCGGCATCAACAGGGTCGATGGAGAGAGGCCGATGGGTTCGTCATGTACCTACCGCACGATGAGGTGGTCACAACCGGTCTTGGCGGTCTCGATGCCCAGGAGGCTCAAGCCATCGTCAACCTCCTCAACGATGGCCTCGCCACGCTCCTGTGAGCCAAGCCCCACGACGCCTTGAGTTCTAGCGTCAGGGTAACCGAAAAACTCGCTTATTCATTACTAGTGCATCGGAACTGTAGTTCCATTACACATGAATTATTAATTTTAGGATTGGGAACATAGAGCTAGAATGCATTAGTGCCTTTTGATTTAGTGGTTTATGTGGGGGAAATTGATCTCTTAACATTATGAGTTTCACACTTTCCAAAATTATTTTCGTTTGTTAATACTTGCTAACAAATGCCAATATTGTAGTGGTATGACATTAGTTTCTCTTATATTAAGAAGTTCGTAACAACTGAATGCATTTTCTAGCTTACAGGTGACAGAGAGGAAACATATCTCATAGCCACATCTGAGTAACCTCTATGTGCTCATCTAGGTGATCGAATTTATCCTGCTGAACTGCCAATGTTGGGGGGAAAATATCTCATTCTCGGGGTTATTGCCAAAGCAGCATGAAGACAGTCAACCAGTTCGAAGATTGTCCGAAGACCATCTTCGAAGATGTCTAGAACCTGGTTCGAAGCCCGAAGATAGATACTGGTTCGAAGTATGTCTTCGAACCAAAGCCCTTCAGGATCTTTTCTGCCAGCTAAGATGGAAGACTTATCTTCTATCTTATTAGATTAGTCTTTTACCATTTTAGCCCTATTAAGGAAAACGAATAGTTTCCTTAATGTCGGTTGTAATAGAGGGGTAAATAGGTCTTTTCCTTAATGTTTAAGCCTATAAATACCCCCCATTTCACCCTGTAATAGGGACCGAATACAAGTGATTCAATACACACTTTCGAACTATTCTAAGCTATTATCCTTTCGGAGGCTTAGAACAGTTTGCTTCGCAAACACTTCGTTTGTTAGTTTCTTTTCTACAGAAACCTGTTAGCGTAATCTTTTACGCCAACAGTTGGCGCCGACCGTGGGGAACCTAGTCCAAAAAACTTCGTTCTCTACCAACTTCTTCCATCATGCCTCCTAAGCGGAGCGCACCTCGCAATCCCACTCGGAGGTCCTCTCGGATCTCCGGAGAGATACCCTTCGACACAGTTGAAGTCGGAGGGTCTTCGACTATCCCTCCACCTCAAACTCCGCAAGGGGCTTCTATCCCTCGAGGATACGAAACCTCTCCGCCAACCCCTTCCATACTCCGACCGCCCGGAGCCACTCCGCCACCCTCCATTCCAATTCGAACTGATCATACCAGTTCTCAAGACCCGGAAGGTCCTTCCGGAGGAGATGAAGATAGCCTTGGAGACATGGCCACTCAAATGGCCAATCTTCAAGCTGAGGTAGCGAGGTGGCGACAAGAAGCTGCGAACAGGCTTCGCTCTCAAGCCACCCCAGCTACCCCCGAATTGCCCGAAGACGACGATCTTGGTTATCCCGAAGCTCCGGAGAACGCCTCTTACGACAATGAATCTCCGTTGCATCCTGAGCTTCAGAAGGTTCGCTTCGATCCGAAGTTCAAAACTTCGAAGCTCTGCAAGTATGCCGGAGATGAAGATCCCAGTGAGTTTGCGCGTTCTTATGCCCTAGCGATTGAGGCTAGCGGCGGAGACAGAGAGACTATGGCGAAGTGCTTCCCATTAGCTCTTCAAGGAGTGGCGTTGAGATGGTTCTGGTCTTTAAAGCCAGGATCAATCAGTTCATGGTCACAGTTGAAGAGGAAGTTTATAAGTAACTTTCAAGGCAGCTTCGTGCCCCCCATGTCGACAGGAAGCCTTTTCCAAGTGAAACAGCTCCCCGGAGAAACATTGAGGCAGTACTTCAAGCGCTTCGCTCACACGAAGTCGCAAATTCGGGGGCTGTCCACATCCTCGGTGGTTGATGCGGCTCGGGAAGGCGTCAGTCATAAATGCCTTCTGGATAAACTGCATCGGAAGAGCATCACCACAGTATCACAGCTGATGTCGTACTTCGAGGAGTACTCGAAGTCAGAAGAAGGTTGGCTTCGGAGGACTACTGCTACTTCGACAGTATTGACAGAAGTTAAAGCAGAGGTGAAGACTTCGACACAGCCGCAAGAACCAGTCTTCGAAGTGCAACATGATAGAAGAAGAGGGCAAAAGCACCCTCGCTCTGAAGTCTTAAACATTGCACCCCCACAGAAGTTTGCACCAAGAGCTCCACAGTCTGCGGGGAACAAGTCCAGCGGTTGGAGGCCGCCAGGGAAAACGGCTGGCAAGGGCCAGACCCTTTTTTGCTGTATTCATGGAGAGAATCGAAGCCATGCAACTGACACCTGCAAGGCTATTCTTACCCTTCGGGGAGAATATTTGGAGAGAACTTCGGGTCGAGGTAGTACCGACCGAAGTCCAGCAGCAGCAGTGCGCCCGGAGCCGGTCTAGGCTGTGGCGCGGATAGAAAATTTTGATGCTGCAAGGCATCCTCCGGTGGCCAATGTTATGCCACCTCCGAAGCAAGAAGAAGGGCAAGATAGAGGAAAGAGAGTAGTTCTCCCTATCTCCGGAGGAGGTACCCTCGGAAGCATGTCCAAGAGACAGCGAAGAGAGTACGTTCGAGAAGTAGGCCACATTGGGACTTCGTCATCTGCAGCTGCAATGCCGGAGTGGTCTCATGTTCCAATATCTTTCTCTACGGAGGATGCGGCTGGTATTAAGTTCCCGCATGCAGATCCATTGGTTATCACTGCTGATATTGCAGGGACTGAAGTCCGAAGGGTGCTAATTGACGGAGGTAGTTCGGCAGATATCATTTTTGTGCAAGCCTTCGATCAGTTATGCATTTCCCGGAAGCATCTTCTCCCAGTGGCTCGTCCTCTGCAAGGCTTCGCAGGACCTCCGCTTGATGCACTTGGCCAGATAGGCTTAGAAGTAACCTTCGGAGAAGGTTTACTAGCTCGAACTGAAGAAGTTATCTTTGATGTGGTAGATGCCCCGTATGCTTATAATGTCATCTTCGGACGAGGCATGTTGAATCAGTTCGGAGCTGTGGCGCATCATAACTACTTGTGCATGAAGATGCCCACACAATCAGGAGTCCTGACAATCTTCGGAGATCAAGCCATGGCTCGGAGGACAGAATATGGTCACGGTCCCCCTCTTGATCCGAGACAAGTAAACAGTGTCCAAGATAATGAAGAAATTTTTTCAGCCTCCTCCGAAGCTTCGAAGAAGTCATTTCCAAGACTAAGTCCTGAAGGAGAGATTGCAACGAAGGTCATTGTCAAAGATGGTAAAGAATACACATTTCAATTTGGTAAAGATTTACCTCCTGAAGTTGCAACTTCCTTGGAAAAGGTCGTAGAAGAAAATTTGGATGTCTTCGCTTGGTCTGACGAAGATATCACCGGAGTCGATCGGGATATTATTGAGCACAGTTTGCTTGTAAACCCGAAGGCCTGGCCTGTTCGACAAGGGCTCCGGAAGATGTCCGTAGAGAGAGCTGCTCTAGCTAAGGACGAAGTTGAAAAACTGTTGAAGGCTGGGATTATCAGAGAAGTGGCCCATACAGAATGGTTAGCCAACCCAGTCTTCGTCAGGAAGAAGTCTTCCGGGAAGTGGCGCATGTGCATTGATTTCACATCCCTGAATAAAGCGTGCCCACGTGACCCCTACCCCATGCCCCGAATTGATCAACTAGTTGACTCCACTGCAGGTTCGGAGTTACTAAGCTTCCTCGACGCGTATTCTGGTTATCATCAAATATGGTTGAAGCGCGAAGATGAAATCAAGACGAGCTTTGTAACTCCTTCGGGAGTCTTCTGCTATGTAAGAATGCCCTTCGGCCTAAGAAATGCCGGGGCTACTTTTTCAAGATTAGTTGCTAAGGCTCTAGGTCATCAATTAGGCCGCAATGTGGAGGCCTATATGGATGATATTGTAATAAAGAGTGCTTTAAAGCACCAACATAGCCTAGACTTAGCAGAAACATTCAATAGCCTTCGGGCATGTGGGATCCGTCTTAACCCCGAAAAATGTATATTCGGAGCTAAGGCTGGAAAGTTGTTAGGGTACTTAGTTTCAAGCAGGGGAATTGAAGCTAGCCCTACTCAAATAACTGCACTACAGAAGATGGCTCCTCCGGAGAATTTAAAGCAAGTGCAAAAGCTGACTGGACGTCTGGCCGCACTTAGCAGGTTTCTATTAAGGTCTGCGGAGAGGAGCTTGCCAATCTTTAAAGCTTTGAAAGGGTCTGAAGATTTTGCATGGACACCGGAGTGTCAGAAAAGCTTCGAAGATATTAAAGATTATCTCAGCAATCTTGCTACACTTACGGTGCCTATTGCGGACGAAACCCTACTTCTATATCTTGCAGCTACAGGTTCAGCTGTCAGCGCAGTCCTTGTCAGAGAAGCGGATATCAATGGGAAGTTGGTCCAAAATCCTGTCTATTTTGTATCCGAAGCATTGTCAGGAGCGAAGACAAGATACTCCGAACTTGAAAAGTTCGTTTATGCTCTGATAATGGCTTCGAGAAAGCTAAGACATTATTTTTTGGCCCATAATGTAATTGTACCAACTTCGTATCCTTTAGGAGATATGCTCCGAAGCAAAGATTCCACTGGAAGGATTGGAAAGTGGGCAGTAGAACTAGCACCCTTCGGCATATCTTTCCTGGCAAGGACAGCTATCAAATCTCAAGTCCTAGCAGACTTCGTAGCAGAGTGGACTCCACCTGCGAAGTTGACTCCGGAGAAATCAGATGACGGAGTTTGGACTATTTACTCCGATGGGGCTTTCCAAGCATCCGGAGCAGGCATTGGGGCAGTATTGATTTCACCGTCAGGGCAAAGAGCAATGTACTCCGCAAGACTCAACTTTAAGTCTACCAATAATATAGCGGAGTACGAAGGGATTTTATTGGGACTCCGGAAAGCACGTGCTCTAGGGGCTACAAGGATAATCATAAAAACAGATTCTCAGATAGTAGCAGGGCACGTAGACAAAAGTTTTCAAGTTCGACATCCACAGCTTGCAAAGTACTTGGAAGAAATCCGCAAGATCGAAGCACATTTTAAGGGTATTTCCATTCGGAGTATACCAAGAGCTGAAAATGTGCAAGCGGACATTTTAGCGAAGGCTGCTGCCGGAGCTGTGGATGTGCCTGACGAAGCTTTCTATGAGGAGCTCAATGTACCTTCGGTGCCACAAGTTGCTTCTGCAGAGATTCTCTGCATTCCTAGTGCAGATTGGAAAAATTCGATCATAGAACTCTTGCAAGGAGGAACAAATTTGCCCGAAGAGCCCCAATTGTCAAGATTAAAGCTCAGAGCAAGAAACTATCAGTTAATCAACGGTATATTATACAAGGCCGGAGTATGTTCCCCTCTACTCCGATGTATATCTCAAGCCGAAGGCCAAGAAATTCTTCGAGAAATTCACGAAGGCCTTTGTGGAAGCCATTTAGCCCCTAGAGCATTGGCAGGAAAAACACTTCGCCAGGGGCTTTATTGGCCCACAATAACAGCTGATGCGGAGAGCTTGGTCCGCACTTGTCAAGGATGCCAGTGGATGGGTCGACGGAGTCATCGCCCACCAACAGCTCTTCAAGTCATAGCTCCGGTATGGCCTATGGCCAGATGGGGTATGGATCTAATTGGTCCCTTTCCGTTAGCAAAGGGAAATCTCAAGTTCGTAGTGGTAGCTATTGAATATTTTTCTAAGTGGGTAGAAGCAGAACCCTTAACAGCTATCACTTCGAACAATGTACAGAAATTCTTCTGGAAGAACATTATTTGCCGGTTCGGAGTGCCTAGATATCTCACAGTTGATAATGGAACACAGTTCGACGCAGAACCCTTCAGGAAGTTTTGCGAAGACCTAGGCATTCAACTATGTTTTGCTGCAGTGAGACATCCTCAGTCGAATGGAGCCGTTGAGCGAGCCAATGGAAATATTTTATCAGGGCTAAATCGAAGAATAGTAGGATTATCAAAAGGACTGTGGACCGAAGAGCTTCCGAAGATTCTATGGTCCATTCGGACTACGCAAACAAGGTCCACAGGTTTTACTCCGTTCAGACTACTATTCGGAGATGAAGCAATGACTCCAACGGAGCTCAAAGGGGGGTCATTTCGCAGCACCGAACCAGACATCGAAGAAGAAAGACAAGCTTCGTTAGATTTGTCAGAAGAAACAAGACTTCGAGCTGTAGCCAATTTATCAAAGTATCATCAGCAGACGAAGACTTGGTATGACCCGAAGGTTAAGCTCAGCGAGTTAAGGCCGGGTCATCTTGTTCTACGAAGCATTATAGCACCAGGGAAGTTAGGCAATAAATGGGAAGGTCCATATCTAATTGTCCGCTCAGGGCGCCCTGGTTCATTCAAATTAGCTAATTTAGAAGGTGAAGAGTTAGCACATACTTGGCATGCGGAGCACCTAAAGCGATACTTCGCATAAGGGCTCCTTGTAATTCGCTTGTAATCACCTCTAAATTAATAAAGCATACACCCTGATAGTTGCCTTCCCCTTGACACTCCTAGTTTCCCGAGCGGACGCGCTGGGACGGAAGTCAATCGAGAGGGAAGTGTCATTAAGCTGGGCTGTATTTCCGGACTTCGTACCCATAAAGTCGAAGCCTCCGGTGTGGTGGCTGAAATCCATCCGGAGCCCAAGCTGATACCTTGTAGGCATCCGTAAAAGAGCCAATACCACATTCTACGGAGTCCAAGCTTCGGCTGGTAGACTTCCGTAAAAAGAGCCGAAGGTGGCCAAAATCTGCGGAGTCCAAGCTGCAGCTTGCAGACATCCGTAAAAAGAGCCGAAGGTGGCCAAATTCTGCGAAGTCCAAGCTCCGGCTGGTAGACTTCTGCAACAAAAAGAGCCGAAGGTGGCCAAATTCTGCGAAGTCCAAGCTCCGGCTGGTAGACTTCTGCAACAAAAAGAGCCGAAGGTGGCCAAATTCTGCGAAGTCCAAGCTCCGGCTGGTAGACTTCTGCAACAAAAAGAGCCGAAGGTGGCCAAATTCTGCGAAGTCCAAGCTCCGGCTGGTAGACTTCTGCAAAGACAGCCGAAGGTGGCTAAAGCAAAACAACATTTGAGCCATGAGCTTCGAATGTCTGTTCATATAAGTCCAAAGTGACAAATTTTTATGATACTAAAGTGTCCTGGAAGTTATCTCAATTGATTTCTTTCGTTAAACAAAGGTACCAAGTTACCATTCTTCTGACTACAAAAAGTTGAAGACATTTCATAAGATTTCAAAAGATCTTTAAATGACAGAGGGGCTCCAAACCCCCAAAAAAAATGTACTCCGAAGTTTTTTCTTTGCGCATAACCATCTTTGAATACAGTTCGAAGTTGCTTATACCCAAAGAGGGGCTAGTAAATATGGAGACAATTTTAAATCGACATTCATTATTGAAATAAATGTATTTATAGATTACATTATGAAAAATTGGTATCTATACCAAGAAGGAATCGGAGACCTCTTCGGTCCCGAGAGCTAGGGGTGGAACGACTAGTTCCAACATCGGAAGTTCTAAGAACTTTACGTTTAACTCTCTTCCTCCCCTTCGAAGCTCTAAAATCCTTTTGCTCTTGTTGAAGCTCGGCCCAAGTTCGAAGCCGCTCGGGGCTTCTTTCCCAGCTTCTAAGATCTTCAGATCTTTTATTTTGGGCTTCACCTTCGTCTTCGGACCAATTAGTGTCTTCAGAAGACGAGGTGTTTGCGTCAATCTCTTTATCTTCCTCTTTAATATAAGACAATACGTCTTTGATTACTTCGGGCGCAATAACGCCGGAGTCATCTCGAGGGATAAGGAATCGAGGACGTTTATAACTCTTTAGAAGTTCGAAAGTGTTCCACAGTGAGCGAAGTTCGCTGTTAAGCTCTAACACTTCGATATCTTCCATAAGAGGCAAAGCCTAGAAATATGATAAACAAGACTTTCATTGATAAATGTTTACAAGCATAAAGCTTTACATGATTAGAAATCCTAAAATATTCCTAAACCTGCGGGTTCGAAGGAGGTTGACTGCTCGAAGTTTGGCTCCGAACTTGCTTCTGGCGTTGGCCTTCATCAATCCAAGCCTTGATCGCAGATCGACCTTCGGCTCTCCATGAAGTTTGAAAGGCTCGCCAGGCAGCAGCCACGCCTTCGGGAGGAGTCAGAAGTCTTGCGTCGTCGAAGATGATGGAGCCCTCTGCGCTCGGAGTAATTACTCGGCCCAAATCCTCATAGTAACGAAGTAATCCAAGGGCAGACACTTGTCCGGAGAGTTCTCCATAACGCATGCATGCCGTCTTCATTTGCTTCGCTGCTCCTTGGATCCTCTTTAACCGGCGCAGCAGAGTCACGTTGTCATCCGAAGGTAGTGATCCAGTAGTACCGAAGTACTCCAAGACACCTAACATCTGTTCGATGACCTCCGAAGCCACCTTCTCAGACTTAAGCCTTTCCTCAATAAGCGCATCCTTGGCCGAAGTCGTTTCTGCTAAAACTCCCGAGATTCTAGCGTTCTCCGTAGTCAGAGCATTCTTTTGAGTCCGGAGTTGGCCAGCCTCTTCTTGTAGCCTTACAAGTTCGGACCCCTTCGCAGCATCCTCCGTCCGCAGTCTCTCAATCTCTGCTCGAAGCACAATTCTTTCCGCTTCGAGCTCTTTCTTCGCAGCCTCCAAGCTCTGCCTAGCCCTTCGCTCTGCTAGTATTACGTTATCCATCTGAGCTACTCGACCTTCGGAGAAGTTAAAATTTCTTTGAAGAGCTTCATTCTCTTCCCGAAGTTGAGAAATTTCATTTTCGCTCGATAAAGCTGCAGCGCGGGCTAAGACTGCTTGCTAAGAAAAAAGAAAAATTGAAATAAGAAATTATTCATATATAATTTGCTACTTAGTTCGAAGATGCTTTATACCTGATAAGCTGCTCTTTCCACAGCAAGGTTAAGCTCCGAACCCTTCACTCTGCTTAAACGGGCTACCAGTTCTGTTTCCCCGACTTTGCGACTGGCTTCACCCAAAGGTTTAACCAAAGTCCCAAGTCCGATTTTCTCCTCCAAAAAAGGAGTTATGAGAGGAAGCATTACTGAAGCCTTCTGATCAGCTCTGCTTAGCGAAGGTCCGGAGAGTTCTTCTGAGGCCCTTGGAACTTCTGAAGATGGCCCCCCCTCAGTTGATTCACTTTCATCTGTTGAGTCATATGAAGTCGATCCTTGAGTTGAAGGAGGCTCTATGTGCCTTTTACCTCTTCCAGGCCCTTGTAAAGTAACCTCCGGCTGTGGCTCCGAAATTGTCGAAGGCCTTTGAATAGTATCTTCGAGGGGTACTTCGACAACAGGAGGCTCTGCAATAACAGAAATATTATACATTGTATAATTTTGCAGAAATTGATAAGAATTATGCAAAAATTTACCTTCAACATTCTCTGGAATATCAAGTACTGGACTGATTGGAGGATCAAAAGTGAAGTCATCATCTGACTCCGCAGTTAGATTTTCCGTTATCGGAGCATCTCCGTGATCAGCCCTTTCCTCCACAACCGAAGTTGCAGGAACTTCGGCTTCATCTCCACCCATAGGGGCTTCGATTTGTTCATCTTGGGTATCCGGAGCTATTACTTCTTCAATGTTAGTTTGGGGCTCCGGTATACCTGTAGTATCTTCAATGTAAATGCTTCGTTGAACTGCATCTTCATCAATCAATTTCACTAATAAAGTACCTTCATCCTCTTTAGAACCAGAAAGTGAAGTTCTTGAGCTTGAAGGAGCAGGATCCGAAGGTGCGAGATTCTTTGGCTTCCGAGCCACCTTCTTCACTGGGGTTTTCGCTGAACTTGAAGCTCCGGCTTCAGCTATTCTTTTATTGGGGCCTTTCTCCTGAGGCACCCAATCCATCAGAAGGGGTGGAGTTAACTCCAGTATTCCCCATACTCTGTTAAATCGCTCCCAACTTCCGACTAATTTGATTCGCCATTCTTTTTCCGACGGAGTTGGAGCACCCAGAATCTTCTCCGAAGCCCTTACGATTTGTTCTGATGTAATAGGGTCTGAAGAAGCTAAAAAATAATTCGAGTTAGTCTTTCTTCGAAGTAAATATGTACAATGCATGTTGGTTTCGAAGTTACCTGCAGGGCTCGAAGTATAATTGATTTTGTGAAGGCCGCCTTCGGAGTCATCTTCGAAGATGATAGGCCAGTTGGCCATCAGTGGAGGAATTTGAAGACCGATGAATTCTTCAGCCAAGTCTCGCATACTGAGTCTTCGGCTAACTTTTTCAAGCAGGTTCAGGCGGGCTTCGAGCTGACCTTCGTCAGGTTGCACTAGGGCTTCTTTCCGGAATCGGATTTCTTTGAGGGGCCCAGCCAGAGGACTGCTAGCTCCGACTTCGGCATAAAACCACCTCAGTACCCAATCAGTGTACCATCTAGCATTGATGGCCTTAGCAGGGAATCACAGAGCATATTCGTCTCGAAGCCTAAAATTGATGCTTTCGAAGGCAACCACTACTTTCTCACCTCCGGAGCCTACGGAGGTCTTCGGCTGACAAGTCGCTCTATGCAATGCAGCAAAGATTTCAGCCCTCCCCTCACAGCCTTCGGCTCTCAGCGCCCACTCAAAGATAGCTAATCTAGCTACAGCATTCGGAGATAGCTGAGGGAGGGTTACATGAAACAGGTCAAGAACTTCGACTAAGAAATCCACAGCAGGGAGGCCTAAGCCTGCTTCGAAAAAAGCTTCGAACACTGCTCCGGGTCTTGGTGATGGGATTGATTCTTTGCCTGGCCTCCGAACCATAACCCCATTGCTAATCTTACCTCCTGCTGTGATTGCCAAAGATTCTCTCTTGCAGGTAGAAGGCCCTAACTCAAAAGACTGATCCAAGTATTTAGTTGAAGGTGGACACAAACCTTGGTCATCGGGGATTTGGGGATTTCTCCCCCCTGCCGCCATGGATGATCCCGCCTGCATCAAGGGTGCCACCGCCAATGTCGCCGCCGCTGCTGCTGCGGCTGCCTGCTACCGAGCCAAAGCCGAAGGAGGCGCAGATCCTTTGGTCTTCACCATTATGATTGCTCGGTTGTTCAAGAACTCAAAGGGTTCAGGAACTCAAAGGTTAGGGCTCAAGAACTCAAGGGGCTCACAAAGCTTTTGACTGAGAGGAACGGTGAAAAGGTAATCGGGTAAGTTTTGGGCTCTTTATTTATAGCCTAAATTTTCCATTTGTTACCGTTTGAGTTCTGCCCTTTCGCATTCTTGCCCGTTATTTTCCTCCGAAAATAACGGATCGTTTAACTTCTGTTAAAAGAAACAGGATAACGGCTATTTTTTCTAAGTCTAAAAAGTCTTCAGTCTTTCTAAAGACACTTCTAAGATACTTCGAATGTAACTCTTTCGAATGCCAATCCGAGCATTTATCTCCACATAGTTCGGAGATGATATAAATCTGTTAACCCCTACGCATGAATACTTTTCTTGCGCATACTGCTCTCCTAAACGTTACAGGTCAAACGGAGAAGCGTATTCGAGGGGCTACTGTTGGGGGGAAAATATCTCATTCTCGGGGTTATTGCCAAAGCAGCATGAAGACAGTCAACCAGTTCGAAGATTGTCCGAAGACCATCTTCGAAGATGTCCAGAACCTGGTTCGAAGCCCGAAGACAGATACTGGTTCGAAGTATGTCTTCGAACCAAAGCCCTTCAGGATCTTTTCTGCCAGCTAAGATGGAAGACTTATCTTCTATCTTATTAGATTAGTCTTTTACCATTTTAGCCCTATTAAGGAAAACGAATAGTTTCCTTAATGTCGGTTGTAATAGAGGGGTAAATAGGTCTTTTCCTTAATGTTTAAGCCTATAAATACCCCCCATTTCACCCTGTAATAGGGACCGAATACAAGTGATTCAATACACACTTTCGAACTATTCTAAGCTATTATCCTTTCGGAGGCTTAGAACAGTTTGCTTCGCAAACACTTCGTTTGTTAGTTTCTTTTCTACAGAAACCTGTTAGCGTAATCTTTTACGCCAACAGCCAATTAGGTGGGTAATGTCTAAATTTTGGTAGTTTGGTTTAGTCGAGTAATTTGAGAGTAATGTTGCCTGTTTAGATATGTTGGGTACTCCACTTGCTTCGGGAAAGAAGTTGGTTCACACGGGAGGGTCATTTGAAATTTATAGCAATTACCATGATGTTACAATTTTGTTCACATTTTGGTGTCATCAATTACCACTTATCTCTACAGGCTTTAGCTTCGGTGCCTGTTTTGTAACTGGGCTTTAGTTTCAATTCCATTGTCGTCAAAATGCTTTCTTGTACGCATTACATCTTGGATAGTCTTAATCACCTACCTTAATCTTTGTCAGCACTTACTGAAGCACATTTAAAAAATGTCATGCTCCAAATAAGTGTTTGCCAACAAAAATAAGATTCTATTGCAAAGCACGAGTACACTAGTAGTAGTTGTCAATTTGAGAAGACTTCGGATTTATAATTACCTTTAAAATTTTGAACAATTTCTATTTTTAAAATATGTGTTATATGTCGATATTATGATTTTTATTCATGTTTTCTCCATATTCGAACCATATTAGTTTTTTATATTATTTTCTTTTATATTTATTTTTGTTTCAGTTGAAAAATAAAGGAAATAACATGGTAGTAGTTACTTTGACCCGTTTATGTTGCCTGTAGTTTCAGCACGTATTAGGCCATTTCAACGACCACTACGTTTGTGTTTGACAATACACTTTTTTCGAAAATACTCGTATGATTTTTTTAAGTCTAATCAAGTTTAAATAAAGATACATTAATGTTTACAATCTCAAACAAATGCAATATTAAACCGTATCGAATGGTTTATTTAATAAAACTAGTTTGATGTCATAATGGTTGTTATATTTTTTATAAAATTGATCAAAATCAAAGATGTTTGACTTGAAATAAGTCAATTTACATAAAATAATGGAGTGATATGTTTTTATTAAAAATATATTTTTAGATATCCTATCAGCAAGATTGGACCTAACCAAGACAATCGCTAAATCATGAATGACTCATAATATTTCAACATGTCGGGCATACTTTATTTAGATGAACGATGTCGGACATAACCGATGAATCCTCAAACTACGTCGCCTAATCTATATCAATCTAAGAGATCATAGCGATGCAGCCTTAGACATAGTAAATACACCAAGATAAAATGACTATTATACTGACCAAACCAGAATACTCCAAGAGATCGAAACGATGCAGCCTTGGAGCACATCGATCTAGCTGATACGATCGTCGGGTGGCAGGACTCACCTCTTCGCTGGAGATCAAAATGATGCAACCCAGCTCTGAGTGTCAAGTCCTGCCGGGAATAACCTTGGAAGCCAAGGGTGGCGATGCGCCGAGAGTAGTTCATAGTTGTGTCTTTTTTATGTACCTAATATGTACATATTTATAGTCTAGAGACTTGCTACCTGATGTTAAGTTTATCGCAACCGATTCTAGTTCTTAACTCAATCTCTTCATCTTTATTGATTCATTCACATCCAATCATGTATAACAATACAGATGGACTTCTTTGACTGAACCTCTATGACTTCTATTGACCATACCACTGGGCCTAGGCTTAACCAATTTTCACCGTCAACACATGCCCCTCCCAGTTTCGGAGCATAAGTGTAGCTAATGCTTCAAAATTATCACTCATTAAGGCCCTCTGCACCATGTCCTTTCAAAAGTCCCATAAAAATTTCCACCAGTAGCCGATAACCTTTCACCTTCCGACACATTTTGATCCGGCAATATGTCTTCTGAGCGCAGCTTTCACATTACAAGTATCTTCATCAATATTTTCATCTTCTTCTTGCTTTTCCTTTTTGGCTATTGAGGACTATGTTGGATGTTGCCTAGTTAAACACATCTACTTCTTTTGTTATGGCTGTGTCAGACCAGGCTTCATTCCACATAGTCTTGCAATGTAGCCATTAAATAGAATTGCCGAAGATTTGGCCCCTCCAATCCCAGACCTACGAACAATTTGGCACTTCAAAAACTATACTCATCATTATACCTTTTGCCGAACATTGTGGCTAGTCCTACCAAATCCGCCGGGATCGTCCTGACTCGACTGCCGAGGCATTGCATTCACTCTATAACTAAACGGCGGCTTTATCTTCTTCTCTATGCTTCCTGAGCATTCACAACACTCTTTTCTCCTCAGCCCTCAAGTTCATCGCCGACATCTCCTGCACCACCCTCAACATCCTCATGATCGTCGTTTTCATCTTCATCTACATCACCGGCCTTGACTTCAGCATCAAAATGGCGACCAACACCTTCATCCCAGAGGTAAGTTTCAAGTGCCTTTTCTATTTTTTCCAACGTTCTTGATTCTTCGCTTTTTCAGCTTCTTACTACTTTTTTCTTCTTCTTTTCCTTTTTTATAGAACCTGAGGAACCAGATCCTAGTCCTCATTGCTAATCATCCTTCTCACTTCTTTCTGGGTCCCTTGGGTGATTCCGACCCTACTGATATCATTAACGCCCAAACCAATCGAATCCCTCTTAAAAACTCTAGAATTCTTTGTTTCGATTGGAATACGAGCTTTAGGGATTTTCCTTCCTCTTTGCCCGGTTGGCGTGACTGGTACCTTCGGGTCGCCATGCCAGAATGCAGTTCCTGGGAACAAACTGGCATAACACACTATATCATCTTTTCTCTTGCCATGCCATGTAAAAATGAGCTGATGCTAGCTTCCTCATGTTGTTTCTGGTCTGATTCATTAAACGCATTCCTTTTTGGCCATGGGCCGATGAGTCCCATTCTCCTTAATGTTATTGCCTTGACCTCCCCTCTTTTTCCACTCTAAACCTTCTCACCGCCTTGATGTCAAATTCCATGGTGGCTGGGCAAAGTATATTGCAACCCACAACAAACAGACTAGTTGTTGGCGTAAAAGATTACGCTAACAGGTTTTTAGAAGTTAGAACTAACAAACGAAGTGTTTGTGAAGTAAACTATTTCGAGCCTCCGAAGTGGATAATAACTCAAAACAGTTCGAAGATGTGTATTGAATAACTTGGTCTTCGATCCCAATTACAGGGCAAAACGGGGGGTATTTATAGGCCCAAACATTAAGGAAAAGAGCTTTTTACCCCTATATTACAACCGACATAGTGGAAACTATTCGGTACCCTGGATAGGGCTAAAGTGGTAAAAGACTAATCTGCTGAGAAAGAAGATAAATTTTCCATCTTAGCTGGCAAAGAGGTTCTCTGAAGAGTCTAGCTTCGAAGATATACTTCGAGCTAGAGCTCGCCTTCATCCTTCAAGCTTGATCCAATGCGCTCCCGAAGTTAAATATTGGAAGCCTTTGATTAAATCACCTGCCTTTGTCTTGGCGTAGCAATGGCTCTGAGAATGAAGTATTTCCCCCCAACAGTAGCCCCTTGAATACGCTTCTCCACTAGACCTGTGATGTTAGGAGAGAAACATATGCAAGAAAAATAATCATGCGCAGAGGTTAACAGTTTTAATCAACCTTTGAAATATGCAGATATTCGAAACATCAAATCAACTTCTAAGAAAATTATGTTCGAACTACTTTAGAATTAACTTAAAAAGTCCGAAATCTTTTTTAGACTTAGAAGAAATAATCGTTGGCTTTTTCCTCCAACGGGAATTACGTGATGCATTAACTTCGCAAAGGGATAACGGTCAGGAATGCGAAATGGCAAACACAAACGGTAAAAAATCGTGGCTTGGGCTATAAATAGAGGGCCCAGTCCCTTCTTGAGTACTCTTCTCACCACTTTAGTGCAAACAAAACCTAGCCTCCATCTTCCTCCTTGAGCAACCAAAGCAATTCCATGGCGAAGACCAGTTTCAAAGTCCCTAGGGCGGCTTCAGCCTTGGCTCGGCAGCAGGCCGCGGCAGCAGCGGCGGCGGCGACATCAACGATGACAACTCCGACAGCGGTGGTAGCAGTGCCAATGGCGGCGCCAGGAAGAAATCCCCAGCATGATAGTCATCATGATCTCCTTCCAGTGTCATCGAAGTATGCGGACCAATCTTACCAGCTGGGACCATCAACCTGCAAGAGGGAATCGCTCGCAGCACTAATAGAAGGGAAGATTAGTTCGGAGATTGTGATCCGCAAACCTGGAAAAGAAGCTATTCCTTCGCCAAGGCCCGGAGAAGTGGTTATCTTCGAAGCCTTTTTCGAAGCAGGATTAGGGCTTCCAACTATCGACTTCCTAGCTGAGGTACTGGATTTATTCCATGTTACTCTCCCCCAACTTTCTCCGAACGCGATAGCATGCCTTGCCATCTTTGAATGGGCGTTGCGAGCTAAAGGCTGCGAAGGAAGAGCAGAAATCTTCGCAGCCCTACACCGAGCTTATTGCCAACCCAAGACCTTCGTAGGCCCCAGAGGTGAAAAGATGGTGGTGGCCTTCGGGAGTATTAACTTCCAGCTTCGGGATGAGTATGCTCTTCGATTTCCAGCCAAGGCCATCAATGCCAAATGGTATATGGATTGGATCCTCTGGTGGTTTTACGCCGAAGTTGGGGCAGGAAGCCGCCTAGCTGGACCTCTACAGGACATAAACTTCTGGAGGGAAGCCCTTGTCCACCCGGATCCAGGCCAGCTTGAAGCTCGCCTTAGCCTACTTCAATGCATTAGCCATCGCCTGAGCATGCGGGATCTGGTGGAGGAGTTCATCGGACTTCAGATTCCCCCTCTGATGGCCAACTGGCCTATCACCTTCGAGGAAGATCCAGAGGGCGGCCTCCGAAAGATCTCTTCGAGCTCGAGCCCTGCAGGTAACTTCGAAAACAACATGTTTCATATATATTTATTTGAAGAAATAACCAATGTCAACTTATCTTTCAGCCTCTCTAGCTCCTATGACTTCGGAGCAAATTGTGCGAGCTTCGAAGAAATATTGGGAATTCCGACTCCGGCCGAGAAAGAATGGAGGAAAAAGTTAGTGGGTACTTGGGAACGATTCAACCGAGTATGGGGGTTACTCGAAGTTGTTCCCCCTCCTCTTTTGGATTGGGTGCCTTTGGAGCAAGGGCCTAAGAAAAGGAAGGCGGAAGTTGGAGCTTCAGCCCCTGCCAAGACTCCATCAAAGAAGGTAGCTCGAAAGCCAAGAACTACGGCACCTTCAAGTCCGATAGCTTCGGTCTCCGATTCCTCGGAGGATGAAGGTAGAATGCTCATCGACCTAATTGACAAGGATGAAGCCCAAGCAGATGCAAGCACCGGCAATGCTGCAAATGTGCCGGAGGTTCCAAACAGCCCTGGGCAGTAATAGACCCGACGGGTACGGGGGAGCCCGATCTTTCGATGAGAGATGGAGGATGTGGTGAATTTGGTGGAAGCCGACGTTGGCTACCCGACTACCACAACCAAGATGGTGTGGCACCTTGAGCGACAGGTACACCGTCTCCTGATAACTACGATTTGGGGGTGGAGATCGACGTTGTGCTACCCGACTACAACAACCACACGGATGCTGTGCCTTAGCGATAGTTACACCAACTCCGGTTGTTGCTGATCTTGCCGTGCCAAGAACAGCCTTGAACCTGCAAGCAATCGAAGAACAAGCAAGAACAAGATGACAAGCAAACACTCACGGATATGATAGAAGTTGGAGTTTTGATTCAAGTAATCGGGCGGTCTAGCCGACACGCGCGTTACAAGGAAGTAGCAGCAGCTAACTTACATCAAACAAAACCCGAGTTCTTTTGTGGCTACCACTTGCTTTTAAAGGGAAAACTAGAAACTCAGGATGGAGTCACGAGTGTTCTTTGGCAGTTTCTGGACGTTTCGTCTGTCCATCTCCATTGATTCTTGATCCGTTGGAAAGCAGACGAAGAGAGCTTTCCAACAAGTACTTATTTGCATGAAACAACCTTGGGAGTTGAAAGATATGCTCCATTTAATCTTGGATTTCTGCAGTTACAAGAGTCCCTTCGGGAGTACGAATATTTATTGCATTGTTGCCTTCTCCACTCCTAGCTGGTTCAATTCCTAAGCACTTAAGGATAATAAAGTCATCACAAGGCTTTAATAGTACCCCATTGGAAAAATAATTAACTTGAACAGCTAGGAACGAGTTCACCAGATAATTAAGTTCACGTGCATGGGCGCGTGTCATTGGTCCTTGCTTAGGTGTAAGCGGTGAAGTGTTGGCTGCTGTTGTGGTTGTATCAATGGCAGCGATGTCCTCATCAGGCAGGTTGGGACTTCGATTGCTCAGGGAAAATTGCCAGGTGAAAGAGCCCCCATGACCAAAAGCGGAACCGAAGTGGCTGCAGAGTTAGCTCCGATTCCGGACGAAGTAGCGACTACAGCTCCCGAAGAGGCTCAGACAGTCGAATCTTCAGTCCTAAATTTTGACTCCGACGAAGACTTTGGGGTAGCTTTTGACCCTCCAAGCAGCCCAATGCTCACCCGCCGACAAGACTTCGGGGGTAAACTTCGCATAATCCCTTTGTTCTTTTTTCCTGCCAAATTATACAATGTATAATACCTTTGGCCCAACAGGGTCCACTCCTATGAAAGAGGTTCGTCCCGAAGATACGGTTCCTGAGACTTCAGCAGCTCCGGAGCCAATTCCAGAAGTCACCCAAATGGGACCTGGAAAAGGTAAAGGCAAAATGGACCCCTTCCCTGCTCCGAGTTTAGGATTAACTTCGTCTGAATCAACAGACGGGGGTCAATCTACGGAGGGGGACAAATCTGCCGGAGTTTCTGAGGATGCGGCCCACCGCTCCGACCCCTCGCCGAACGAAGACGACCAGAGGGCTTTTTCTATGCTCCCTCTTCTAGCTCCTTTCTTGGAGCGAAGAACCGGACTTCGGACTTTGCTCGAGCCTTTGGATCGAGCTAGCCGCGAAGTCGGGGAGACGGACTTGGTAGCCATCCTGAGCGAAGCTGAGGGTTCGGAGCTCAACGCCACCATGGAGCGTGCAGCGTACCAGTTACGAAGTATCTGCAAAACAAAATTAATCTCACCTAAAAATAATTTCTCACCTTGGTTTTTCCTCTTTGCAGCAAATAGTCTTGGCCCGAGCTGCGGCTGTCTCAAACGAGCGTGGAAGCCTTCGCCTTCGAGAGGAAATTTCTGCTCTTCAGCGAAATCTTAACATCTCCGAAGGTCGGGTTTCCCACTTAGACAACATGGTTTTAGCAGAGCGGAGGGCCAGACAAAGCTTGGAAACTGCGAATAAGAAGCTCGAAGCAGAACAAATTGTGCTTCGGGCAGAAATAGAAAAGATGTGGGCGGAGCATGCTACAGCGGGGGCTGAACTTGTCAAGCTCTAGGATGAAAAGGCCAAAGCTGAAGAGGAGGCTAGCCACCTGCTTAACCAGAAAAATTCTCTAGCTACGGAGGCAGCTAGGCTCTCCGCTGCGGTGGAGGAGTTGACTTCATCGAAGGACGCTTTACTTGAAGATAAGCTGAAATTGGAGAAGGTATCTGCGGAGGTCATGAACCAACTCCTAGGTGTTCTAGAGTACTTCGGTACTACTGGGACACTTCTTTCAAATGACAACGTCTCCCTGGTGTGATGGCTAAAAATGATCCAAGGAGCTGCGAAGACGATGAAGACAGCAAGCATTAGGTATGGAGAAATCTCCGGCCAAGTGGCTGCTCTCGGAGTGCTTCGCTTCTACGAAGGTCTAGGATTATCGATAACGCCAAATTCAGGGGCAGCTCCAATTTCCTTCGACGAAAACCAGCTTCTCAATCCTTCTGAAAACGTGGCCGCTACTTGGCAAGCCTTCCAAGCTTCGTGGAGATCCGAAGGTCGCACTGCGATCAAGGCTTGGATTGATGAAGGGCAACGCTAGAAGCAAGCTCGGTCGAAAACCTCGAGCAGCCAGCCTCCGCCAAACCCACAGGTCTAGATTTGTTTTAGGATCTTGACTATGTAAATAATCATGTTTTTCATACATTATGAATGAAAATTTGCTTATTGTGTTTTTAGGCTTCACCTCATATGGATGATGTCAAAGTATTAAACATTACCGAAGAACTCCGCCTGCTATGGGCTACCTTCGATCTTTTAAAACTTCACAAGCAACCTCGATTTTTAATTCCTCGAGATAGCTCTGGTGCAATTGCACCCAAAATATGCAAAGATATACTATCTTATATTAAAGAGGAAGAAAAATAAGTTAACTTGGATACTTCATCTTCTGAAGACATTGCATGGTCTGAGGATGAAGGTATTGCTGAAGACCAAGGGAAAAACCCTGATGAACTTTGAAGCTGGGAAAGAAGCCCCGAATGACTTCGAACTTGGGCTGAACTTCAAAAAGAACAGAAGGATTTTAGAGCTTCGAAGGGAGGTAGAAGAGTTAAACACAAAGTTGTTAGAACTCCCGGCTCTAGAACTAGTCGTTCCAACCTTAGCAATAGCTCTAGAGATCGAAGGGGTCTTCGATTCCTTCTTGGCATAGATACCGATTTTTCGTGATGTAATTGTAATTTGTTCGGATAATAAATATTGATTTTTAAAATTGTCTCCCTACTTCCCAACCCCTCTTTGGGCGTAAGAAACTTCAAACTATAGTCAAAGATGGTTAGGCGCAAAGAAAAACTTGGGAGCACAATTTTGGAGGCTCGAAGCCCCTCAGCAATTTAAAGATTGATTAAAATCTTATAAAGTGTCTTCGGCTACTTGAAGTCTGAAAACTGGTAACTTAGTACCTTTTGCTTTGAAAGAAATCACTTCGGACAACTTTCCAAACACTTTAGTGTCCCAAACGATTGGTCACTTTGGACTCTTTTCACAGGTATTCGAAGCTCATCAGCTCAAACTCTGTTTTGTTTTGGCCTCCTTCGGCTCTTTTTGCGAATGCTATCAAACCGGTGGTTTGGAATTCACAGTGGTCTCCTTGGACTCTTTTTACAGATGCTTTCAAGCCGAAGCTTAGAATCCACATTATTTGGTCTTCTTCGACTCTTTTTACGGATGCTTTCAAGCCGGTGGCTTGGAATCCATTTTCTCAGTGACTTTCCCACCTCGTCGGAAGCTTCGAACCAGTGGTCCGAAGTCCAAAAAAGATTATTCAAATTAATGACACTTCCCTCCCAGCCAACTTCGTTCTTCCAGTGCGTCCACTAGAAGTAGGAAGTGTTTGGGGGGTAGGCATTATCTGAACCATAAACTTTATTAATTCGGAAGGTGTTTACAAATGATTACAAGGAGCCCCTATGCGAAATATCGCTTTAAGTGCTCTGCATGCCATGTATGCGCTAACTCTTCGCCTTCCAAATTAACTAACTTAAAAGAACCAGGGCGCCCTGAGCGGACAATTATGTATGGACCTTCCCACTTATTTCCTAATTTCCCTGGCGCTACAATACTTCGCAAAAAGAGATGACCCAGCCTAAGTTCATTAATCTTGACCTTCAGGTCAAACCAAGTCTTCGTCTGCTGCTGATACTTGGACAAATTGGCGACAACTCAAAGTCTTGTCTCTTCTGTTAGATCAAGCGAAGTTTGCCTTTCTGCTTGTATTTCCGGTTCGGTGCTGCGAAGGGATCCTCCTTTAAGCTCCGTCGGCGTCATAGCTTCTTCTCCGAATAATAGTCTAAAAGGAGTGAAACCGGTAGACCTTGTCTGAGTTGTCCGAATAGACCATAGGATCTTCGGGAGCTCTTTGGTCCACAATCCTTTTGCCAATCCCACTATTCTTCGATTCAGCCCTGACAAGATATTACCATTGGCTCTTTCAACAGCTCCGTTAGACTGAGGATGTCTTACCGCAGCAAAACATAATTGGATGCCTAGATCTTCACAAAATTTCCTGAAGGGTTCTGCATCGAATTGTGTTCCATTGTCAACTGTCAGCTGTCGAGGTACTCCGAACCGGCATATGATATTTTTCCAGAAAAATTTTTGTACATTATTCGAAGTGATAGCTGTTAGAGGCTCTGCTTCGACCCACTTAGAAAAGTACTCAATTGCTACCACTGTGAATTTTAATTTTCCTTTTGCTATTGGGAAGGGGCCAATAAGATCCATGCCCCATCTGACCATGGGCAATACTGGAGCAATGACTTGAAGAGTTGTTGGTGGGCGATGACTTCTTCATCCCATCCACTGACATCCTTGGCAGGTGCGGACTAAGCTCTCCGCATCAGCTACTATTGTAGGCCAATAAAGCCCCTGGCGAAGTGTCTTTCCTGCCAAAGCTCGAGGGGCCAAATGGTTACCGTAGAGTCCTTCATGAATTTCTCGAAGAATTTCTTGACCTTCGGCTTGAGATATACATCGGAGCAAAGGGGAACATACTCCGTCCTTGTAGAAAATACCGTTAATTATATGATAATTCCGAATTCTGAGTTTCAACCTCGAAAGTTGTGGCCCTTCAGACATATTTGCTTCTCCTTGCAACAATTCCATAATTGAACTTCGCCAATCTGTACTTGGAATGCAAAGGACTTCCACAGAAGGGATCTATGGCACCGAAGGTGTACTGAGTTCTTCATAAAAAGCCTCTTCTGGAATGTCTATAGCTCCGGCTGCAGCTTTTGCCAAGATATCAGCTTGTGTATTTTCTGCTCTGGGTATACTCCGGATGGAAATCCCTTTAAATATTGCTTCAATTTTACGGATCTCTTCCAAATATTTTGTAAGTTGTGGATGTCGAGCTTGAAAACTCTTGTCTATGTGCCCTGCTACAATATGAGAGTCTGTCTTAATAACAACTCTTGTAGCCCCTAGAGCACGTGCCTTTCGAAGTCCTAGTGAAATTCCTTCATACTCCGTTGTGTTATTGGTAGATTTAAAATTGAGTCTTGTGGAGTACATTGCTTTTTGCCCTGAAGGCGAAATTATCACTGCTCTGACACCTGCTCCAGATGTTTGGAAAGCTCCGTCGGAGTAAATGTTCCAAATTCCTTCACCTGGCTTCTCCGGAGCCCATGCTACAGGAGGAGTCCACTCGGCCACAAAGTCCGCCAACACCTGTGACTTAATTGCTGTCCTTGCCACGAAGGATATGCCAAAGGGTGCTAATTCAACAGCCCACTTCCCAATTCTTCCTGTAGAATCCTTACTTCGGAGCATATCTCCCAAGAGATATGAAGTTGGTACAATTACATTATGCGCTAAGAAATAATGCCTTAACTTCCTCGAAGCCATTATTAGAGCATAAGTGAACTTCTCAAGCTCGGAATATCTTGTTTTCGCTCCAGACAATGCTTCGGACACAAAATAGACTGGATTTTGTACCAACTTCCCATTGAAATCAACCTCTCTAACAAGGACTGCATTGACAGCAGAGCTAGTAGCTGCAAGGTAGAGGAGGATGGTTTTGTCCGCAATAGGCACCGTGAGTGTAGCAAGATTACTGAGATAATTCTTAATATCTTCGAAGCTCTTTTGACACTCTGGTGTCCATGCAAAATCTTCGGACCCTTTCAATGCTTTAAAAATGGGCAAACTTCTCTCCGCAGACCTTGCCAAAAATCTGCTAAGTGCTGCAAGGTGACCCGTCAGCTTTTGCACTTGCTTTAAATTCTCTGGAGGAGTCATCCTTTGCAGCGCAGTTATCTGGGTGGGACTAGCTTCGATTCCCCTACTCGAAACTAGATATCCTAACAATTTTCCAGCCTGAGCCCCGAAGATACATTTTTCGGGGTTAAGACGGATTCCACATGCCCGAAGGCTATTAAATGGTTCTGCTAGGTCTAGGCTATGTTGGTGCTTTAAAGCACTCTTTATTACAATATCATCCATATAGGCCTCTACATTGCGGCCTAGTTGATGACCTAGAGCCTTAGCAATTAACCTCGAAAAAGTAGCCCCGGCATTTCTTAAACCAAAGGGCATTCTTACATAACAGAAGACTCCTGAAGGAGTTATAAAGCTTGTCTTGATTTCATCTTCACGCTTTAGCCAGATTTGATGATAGCCAGAATACGCATCGAGGAAGCTTAATAACTCCAAACCAGCAGTAGAGTCAACCAATTGATCAATTCGGGGCATGGGATAGGGGTCACGGGGGCATGCTTTATTCAAAGATGTAAAATCAATACACATGCGCCACTTCCCGGAGGATTTCTTCCTAACAAAGACTGTTGGCTAACCACTCCGTATGAGCCACTTCTCGGATAATCCCAGCCTTCAGTAGCTTTTCCACTTCATCTTTGGCAAGGATAGCCCTCTCCGCAGACAGCTTCCGGAGTCCTTGCCGAACAGGCCGAGCCTTCGGGTTCACAAGTAAACTGTATTCAATAATATCCCGACTGACTCCGGTGATGTCTTCATCAGACCAAGCAAAGACATCCAGATTTTCCCCAACTACTCTTTCTAACGAAGTAGCTACTTATGGAGGCAAGTCCTTGCCAAACTGAAATGAATATTCCTTGCCATCTTTGATAATAACCTTCGTTGTAATCTCTCCTTCAGTGCTTGGCCTTGGGAAGGACTTCTTCGAAGATTCTACCGGAGCAGAAAAAACCTCCAGGTTATCTTGCACACTGTTCACTTGTCTCGGGTCAAGAGGAGGGCCATGACCATACTCTGCTCTTCGCGCAGTGGCCTGATCTCCGAAAACAGTGAGCACTCCCGCCTGTGTGGGCATCTTCATATACAGATAATTATGATGCGCCACAGCTCCGAATTGGTTCAACATGCCCCTTCTGAATATAACATTGTATGCATACGGGGCGTCCACCACATCAAAGATCACTTCCTCCGTCCTGGCTAGTAGCCCCTCTCCGAATGTAACTTCCAGGCCAATTTGGCCGAGGGCATCGAGAGGGGGTCCTGCGAAGCCTTGCAAAGGACGGGCTGCTGGGAGAAGATGCTTCCTGGAGATGCAGAGTTGATCAAAAGCTTGGACAAAGATAATATCTGCTGAACTCCCTCTGTCAATTAACACTCTTCGGACCTCAGTCCCTGCTATGTCAGCAGTGATGACAAGTGGGTCTGCGTGTGGAAACTTTATGCCAGCTGCATCATCTGCGGAAAAAGATATCGGCACATGGGACCATTCAGGCATAGCAGCTCCAGATGAATAAGTTCCAATATGGCCCACCTCTCTAACATACTCTCTTCTTTGCCTCTTCGACATACTTCTGAGGGTCCCTCCTCCGGAGATGGGGAGGACTACTCTTTTCCCTCGATCTTGACCCTCTTCCTGCTTCGGAGGTGGCATAACATTGACCACCGGAGGCCATCTTGCAGGGTCAAAGTTCTCTATCCGTGCCACAGCCTAGACAGGCTCCGGACGCACTTCGGTCGGAACTCGGTCAGTAGTGCCTCGACCCGAAGTTCTTTCCAAGTACTCGCCTCTTAAAGCAAGTATATATTTGCACGCATCAGTCGTGTGACTCCGATTCTCACCATGGACACAGCAGAAAAAGGTCTGGGCTTTGCCAGCTGGTTTCCCTGGCGGCCTCCAGCCACTAGTCTTGCTTCCTGAAGGTTGTGAAGTCCTTGGGGCAAATTTCTTCCAAGGTGCAATGTTCAAGACTTCTGAACGAGGATGCTTTTGCCCCCGACGCCTGTCATGCTGAGCTTTGAAGCTAGGCCCCTGTGACTATGTTGAAGTCTTCACTTGTAGCTTGACTTCTTGCACGATTGACGGAGTTGTGGCAGTTCTCCGAAGCCACCCCTCTTCTGACCTTGCATACTCCTCGAAACAAGACATCAACTGAGCAACAGAAGATATCTGCTTCTGGTGAAGTTTATCAAGGAGGCCCGCATGGGTAACTCCCTCTTGAGCTGCATCAACTACAGATGATGTAGTTAACCCTCGAATTTGTGACTTCGTATGAGCGAAGCGCTTGAAATACTGCCTTAAGGTCTCTTCGGGGAGCTGCTTCACCTGGAAAAGACTTCCTGTGGACATTGGAGGTACGAAGGTACCCTGAAAATTGCTTATGAACTTCTTCCTTAATTGCTCCCAGGTTTTGATTGACCCTGGCTTCAAGGACCAGAACCACCATAGTGCCACTCCTTCAAGAGCTAGAGGAAAACATTTGGCCATGGTGTCTCGTACTCCCCCGCTGGCCTCAATTGCCAATGCATAAGAGTGGAAGAACTCCCAAGGGTCTTCATCTTTGGAATATTTGCAAAGCTTCGAAGTTTTGAACTTAGGGTCGAAGCGCACTTTCTGTAACTCAGGATGTAGCGGAGATTCGGTGTCGAAGGAAGCATTCTCCGGGGCTTCAGGATAAGGAAGTTCGTCGTCTTCGGGCACTTCGGGGATGACTGGGCTGGCCTGAGAACGAAGCCTATCTGCGGCTTCTTGCCGCCACCTTGCTACTTCAGCTTGGAGACTGGCCATTTGAGCGGCCATATTGCCAAGACCGTCTTCGTCTCCTCCGGAAGGACCTTCCGGGTCTTGAGAACTGTACGCATCAGTTCGAAGTGGAACCTGAGGTGGAAGAGGAACTCCAGTTGGCCGAAGTATGGATGGAGTCGGGGGAGGAACTCCGTATGCTCGAGGAAGGGGAATCCCTTCCGGAGTCTGAGGTGGAGGAAATGTCGAAGGTCCTCCGACCTCAACCGTGTTTGAAGATCTTGCTCCGGAGGTCCGAGGGGACCTCCGAGTAGGACTACCACCTAAACTCCGCTTGGGAGGCATGGTTTGAAAACTTAGTAGAGAACGAAGTTTTTTGGACTAGGTTCACCACGGACGGCGCCAACTGTTGGCGTAAAAGATTACGCTAACATGTTTTTAGAAGTTAGAACTAACAAACGAAGTGTTTGTGAAGTAAACTATTTCGAGCCTCCGAAGTGGATAATAACTCAAAATAGTTCGAAGATGTGTATTGAATAACTTGGTCTTCGATCCCGATTACAGGGCAAAACAGGGGGTATTTATAGGCCCAAACATTAAGGAAAAGACCTTTTTACCCCTATATTACAACCGACATAGTGGAAACTATTTGGTACCCTAGATATGGCTAAAGTGGTAAAAGACTAATCTGCTGAGAAAGAAGATAAATCTTCCATCTTAGCTGGCAAAGAGGTTCTCTGAAGAGTCTAGCTTCGAAGATATACTTCGAGCTAGAGCTCGCCTTCATCCTTCGAGCTTGATCCAATGCGCTCCCGAAGTTAAATATTGAAAGCCTTTGATTAAATCACCTGTCTTTGTCTTGGTGTAGCAATGGCTCTAAGAATGAAGTATTTTCCCCCAACACTAGCTATATCAGTGTGCTTGAGCACATTATTTTCCTTAACCTCTGGTTCGACAGGTTCCTCTTTTGTGGGTCTACCCTTAGGCCCACCTGCCATCTTCAATTCTTGGCGGAGCAACTAGCTCGCAATGTCATAATCCCACTTAGCCGATACCTCCTTGGCTCTCTTTCTCACCTTCTTCATTAGGTGTCGGTCCAATTATCAGTCAGTGATGCAGTAGGTCGTTTTGGTGGCCCCTAGTAGTTCCTCTAACTTTGGTTTAATGTATATACAACCAAAATTTCTTCCGACCCCACTTTTGACCTTCTTCAATGTCCTTATAATTATCATGAATCCACCCCACCGACCACTCGTTAGTGTTTGTCCTTGGGTGAGGTAGCTACTTGTCGTCCATGGAAAAAATGTCTGCTGACTTGTTGACCCATTGGTTCAAGGAATTCTATTGTTGTTTCATTAGCGACTGTGTGGTTCGGTTTGCATACGCGTCTTTGGCGGACAATGAGTATTCACATCGGCTATTGTTAGCTGATGTTTTAGCCAATCAAGAGATCAAGGACATCTTTCTTGCTAGCATCTCTCCTTATCTCCTTCTGATTAAATTTACAGTTGGCTCTACGTGCAAACCATCTTACGAGTTCTATCATCCAACGTGTTGTGCCCGACAGAGTGGTTTCGGCCAACTACCGATTAGTTTCTTCTTCATCAGCCGTATCTAGGTTCATTGTGAAGTAACAAGCTCTCTGTAGTATGATCGACTCCTTTCCATGGCCAATCCAGTCCCTCTTGGCGAACTCCATTCCTGGAACGCATGTAGGGTAGCCTCGGTCCCTTACAAGAGAAGGTGATTCGAAACGAGCCGATACGCCTTCAACCGTCATTCCAAGGACTACTGCCTATCACTGGACTCAGCCTTCAACAAAAGGGTATGGGATCCCTCCACTTCAATATTACAATGGGGGGCAGACAAGCCTGTAGCATCCGACATCGGCTACATTTAAGGCCAATGTTAAGCTACACCAGCGATAACATCGGCCACTGATCCACCTTCCAGTGCATCGATCTGAACATTGGCCGATACGCTGGAATCAATAATTATGAGCCCCGGTGTATTAGCCCCGATGACGGTCTCCGCGGCAGTACCTCTAGTGGGAGGGGCCGACTAGTAGGCCTGCCATTGGGGAGGGTATGGATATACCCATGCTTACCCATATTCATATCTATATTAAGCCTTACCGAATCTTACCCTCCCCAATTCTCCATTACCCAAAATTCCCCATATCCATTGGTTAATGGGTAAAACATAGTATTGTAAATAAAACATAATTAGTTTATTTATCCATACCCTCCCCTCCCCAATTCTAATTGAATAATATCCATACCCTCCCGACTCAAAATGGGTAAAATAATTTTTACCCATACCCTCCACATTCCTTATGGGTATGGGTTTGGATAATGGGTAAGGATACCCAATGGTAGGCCTACCGACTAGGCACCAGCTAGGTCATCCACCACCTAGTCAACTACCGCATGGGTGTATGTAGGACCGAGAGTAGCGACCAGAGGGGGGGTGAATGGGTGCCTCAAAAATTCTTTCGAATTGATGGCCTTCTCCCAACACCCAACGCACCTCAAGAAATAACCACACACTCAGACCAAAACACGGATTGAAATAGTGCTATCACTCTCCAGTCAAATATGATGTGATGTGATAGTCTGAGAGATGATAAGCACTAAAAATAATCTAGCCTAAAAACGACCAGCATCCTAACCGAAAAGACACCACAAAAGTGCTTAAAGGAAGATTCTAGAGAAAATCACAGATTCGACAGGTAAATCATTAAGTGCTGAGAAATAATGTCCACGGATTACAAATAGTCCAACAGATGTGAGAAAATTACAAAGTTTAATGCATATAATTAGAAAAAATAAATGCAGTAACTAAATATAACTCACAGATAAAACTATAGATGGATAAGCACTTCATTCAATAACTAGCATTTCATCAAGTTCATGATAATAAATTCAAAATCATCCAAACAGGTAAAGTGCAACTAGATTATGTGATATGTCATGGAAAGGATCGATAAGCAGAACACAATCACAAGAAATCAGAAATTACTACGTGCACGCAAATCGAGAAAACAGATTACTGTTCATGAAAGCTGCCGTTTTGGACCAAGAAGAACCTTCTGTGTGCCTAGCGATTGTGCACTGTGCAGCCAAGCACAGAACACCACGCGTCCTCCCCAAACTCATGAAGCGCGCCTCTTGCTGTCCGCCTCGCTTGCAGAAGCACCAAACGCCACCTCCTGAGCCAACTCAGCTCCAGCCGCCGCCAAGACCAACCTCCACGTGCCAAAGAACTTTGTGCCGCCGCCTGGAAAAAACGCTGCTCAGCAAAAGTCGAGTCCTCACGCCAGCGGCCAACCCCAACAAAAACCGTAAATAGGACTCTATAGAAAACCGGCTGGAGTACTGTGTACATGCGGCACTAATTGCTGGTGGGCACAGAACAGGAAAAATGGGAGAAATCAGAGATGAGATGAGAGTATTTGGTAAAGTGGACTCAGATATTTCATTTCAAAAGAGTTAAGAAACCCTAGGGGAATTGGGGCCTTATTTATAGGCAGCCCAATAAATCAGGAAAAACCCAATATTCTCTTAGGGTTTTTTACACACACCGAAATAAACTAGAAAAGACCAAAATGCCCTTAGGGGATTTTTACAGACTCGACTAACATAGATTGTGGGCCTAAAAGGCAAAATAGTAAAATACTAACTAAAGGTAATTTGTCCTGATGCGGATCTTTCGTAGCAGCTACGGCTTCGCTTCAGGACCGTCTGATCTCCAATGAATGGTCTGGATAGATGAGTCAGTTTTATGCCGAAACCACAAAGCGCCACTGTCTTCGCACTAGGTACCCGGATTGGGCCGGCCCAATTTTGCGGCACCCTCAGCCCGACAATCGCTCGCCGCTCGTTTACTTGGGTAAAACCCGGTCAATAGACCAACGGATCCCCCACCATTCCTGGCCCATGTACCCGGATTGGGCCAGCCTGACTCCGTGACCCCTCTGCGCGGCAGTCGCTCACCGCCCGTATACCTGATTCACATGCGGCCCAAGAAAAAACAGGTCTCATCTCCTCTTCGTCTCTTTCTTTGACTTTTGTTGACAATCACTCATCACTTCCAGATCCATGAGGCCCATGATCTTCAACATAGCTCCTCAATCTCCCCCTTGATGAGTTCATTATCAACACCCTCTTCATCAATGCTTCAGAACATGCAAAACATGTGAAAACACGAAAACAAAAACACAAGAGGAGAAAAAGAATAAAATAAAAGGTTTAACTCTAATGACCAAAAGTCGAACAAAAACCAGAAAACGGTAATTATGGTTAAAAATAAATAAAAATTTAAACGAGTGCAATCTCTGAATTATCAACAAGTATATCAAAGAGCAAAGGCAAAACAGACTAAAACTTCCCCTGAAACAAATCCCACAGAAAGCCAAAACTCCCCCTAAACTCTTCTAAAGGATCAAGTAACACAAAAATTTCTCCCCCTTTTGACAACTCGACTCATCAAGTGAGACTAAATGCACTCAAAAGAGACACAACTCAAACTCCCCGTAGAATGCAGCCCCCCTCAAAATATGCAATGAATGCAACTGGGTGCATGTGGAGTATAAAAAGAATGCTTCTCAAATATGATCGACTGCAATTACAACATCTAGCAAGTATAGCGCAAAATACCGTCTAAGACACATGGCATGATCAATGCAATAGATAATATCCAAAGAATGTCATTAGCACACATTTTTAGATTTTTGCAAATAAAAGCATCACCACATTTTCTAGCAGACAAGCAAGGTAAAACATGAAATGCAAGGGCTAGCTAATATCTACCAAGATAAGCATTGTCCAAAACAAAGAGCTTTAACAAACTTGTTATCTTTTTAATTTTTAGCCTTTTCTTTTCCTTTTTTATTTTTTCCATGGGTTATTTGCATGTCAACATTATGCTAACCGACCAAGTCAAGCCTAGGCCAGAACACGACCATCAGAAGCTTAAGACATTGTTCTTGGCATACATTACAATGTCCTAGTTCATACCGAAGTGATATGGTAAGCAGTCTAGAACAATGCAACGCGACACAGCAAACCCACCTGGATCTTTTCAATTAAGCATAAAAGGCATGGATTTTTCATTTTTCTGATTTTTATTATTTTATAGCATATTTTCCATGTTAAATCATATAGATCTCCAAGTTGCATATCTGCATCTAAGTAAGGAACTAGCTACCAGCCATGTAAGAGATAGCAAACGCATTCAACCTACACATGCTAGTTACCAGAAGCAATGGTGATCATTTTTCAGTTTTAAAGCATAAAAGCCATGAATATGACAAATATCAGATATATCAGGTGAACTAAAACAAGCATGATCATTGACAGGTATTCAAAAGCAGATACAAGCAAGTTCAAAGTGTGATATGTGAATATGCAGGATATGAACTCACACGAAAAGACTCAAAAAAGAGTAAAGAAGAAAGAAAAGACTCAAAAATATCCTAAAAAGGATACACAACTCCAAAATCCCCTCGTAAATGCTCAAATGGAGACTGATCTAGTGGTTTGGTGAGAATGTCAGCTAACTGATGATGGGTATGAACATGAATAAGGTCAATGACACCTTTCTCATATTGATCCCTCAGAAAGTGAAAGGGCACATCAATATGTTTGGTTTTTGAATGAAGACATGGGTTTTTCCCTACACTAATCGCGCTAGTGCTATCACAAAACAAAGGCACTCTAGCAGGGAAAGACAACCCAAAATCTTTCAATGTGGAAATCATCCAAACCAACTGTGAGCAGCAGCTAGTAGCAGCTACATACTCACCCATAGTAGTGGAAAGCGCAACTCTAGATTTTTTCGAGAAGACCAAGAAACAAGCGAAGAACCGAGAAACTGGCAAGTACCAGAAGTCAACTTGCGATCCAGTCGACACCCACCAGAATCAGCGTTGGAAAAGCCAGATAACTCAAGACATGATGATGTTGAATATTAAAGATCAAGATCAGGTGCATAAGTAAGGTACCTGAAAATGCGCTTGACAGCCTGCCAATGAGATGCGCGTGGTGAAGACTGGAAGCGCACGCACAGTCCAACAGCAAACTGAATGTCCGGTCTCATCGTAGTCAAGTACAAGAGCAATCTGATCATCCCTCGATACTCTCTCTCATTGACCTTGACACCGTTCTCATCCTTGTCCAGGCCCCCAAATGTGCCCATGGGGGTCATCTAAGGCTTCAACTCTCCACCGAAGTCGAATTTCTTCAGCATGTCCCGCATGTACTTGCTCTGGTGGATGAAGATGCCATCCTTGGTCTGCTTGATCTGGAGCCCTAAGAAGTACTTGAGCTCACCCATGAGGCTCATCTCTAACTTGCTGTGCATCTGCTCAAAAACATGGATACAAGCTCATTAGTAGAACCACCAAAAATAATGTCATCCACGTATATCTGAGCAATCAAGAAATCAGAGCCAACTCGGAGCAAGAAAATATTTTTGTCCACAGAACACATTACAAAGCCATTCCCAAACAAAAATTGCTTTAAACGATCATACCAAGCCCTGGGAGCTTGCTTTAGACCATATAAAGTTTTCTGCAAATTGAAAACATGTCGAGGAAACTTAGGGTTTTCAAAACCGGGGGGCTGCCTGACATAGACCTCCTCCTCTATGTACCCATTTAGAAAAGCACTCTTGACATCCATTTAAAAACGTTTAAAACCTTTAGAAGCAACGAATGCCAAAAGTATGCGAATAGACTCAAGACGGGCAACATGGGTGAAAGTCTCCTCAAAACCAATACCCTCTTTATAGAAAAAACCCTAGGCAACTAATCGAGCTTTGTTGTGCACAACAACCCAATCTTCACCTTGCTTGTTCTTAAATACCCACTTGGTGCCTATGGGGTTGCATCTAGGTGGCAGCTCAACAAGTCTCCAAACTCGATAGCGAACAAAATTTTCAAGCTCTTCTTGCATGGCATTTATCCAATTTGCATCAGATAAAGCATTAGCAATATCTCTAGGCTCAAAAGGTGGCAACAAAAGCAGACTCAACAAAAACAGCGAGTGAACCAACCTGAGAATGCAAGGATCTCATAGTGAGATCACCGATGATGAGCTTTGAGGAGTGATCACGCTGAACTGCTCAGGATCCTAGGTTATCAGATGTCACCTCACCAGAGTCAGCAGATGGCATCTCTAGACTCGACTAATGGGGCTTGATAGAAGTGGAAGTAGAGATCAGAGGTCTGCCCTCTGCAGGCTATGCAGAAGGCCCACCCTCATCAATAGTAGGAGTCTCATCATCTTCCTCGAAGATGGACTCTCCAAGCTCATTATCACCAGAAAGCTGAAAAGAAGGAGTAAGCGAAGGCATGGACTCATAAAAAAAACCCCGCATGTCTCGACAAGCTGCTGGGAGTCGAGGTTCCAAACACGGAAGCCTCGAGAATGCAAAGTGTAACCAAGAAAAACTCCATCCCAGCAACGAGACTCAAACTTGTCCAAATACCATTCCTTCTTGAGCACAAAGCACTTGTAGCCAAAAGCTCGCAAGTGGCTCACCTTGGGTTGTCTGCCAAACCGCAACTTGTATGCTGTCTTACCTAGGTAAGCACTAAGAAAGATGCGGTTGACAAGATAGCAAGCTGTGTTCATAGCTTCAGCCCAAAAGTACCTAGGAGTCCTATGCTCATCGAGCATCGTCCTGTCCATCTCGACCAGCGTGCAGTTCTTTCGTTCCACAACATCATTCTGTGGGGTAGTGTCAGGAGCCGAAAACTTGTGCTCAAGACCCTGATCACTATAGAAGCTGATGGACTGAGAATTCTTGAACTCAGAGCCATTGTCAGAGCGAATTGCTCGCATCCGACCATTGTTCTCATTCTTTAGCTTCAGGATCAGATCATGAACAAACTAGAAAGCCTCATCCTTAAACTCCAAAAAGAAAAACCATGAGAATCGAGAAAAATCGTCAACTATCACAAGTGAGAAACCAAGGGTGGTTTCGGTCTGGATGATGAGTGATTGACAAGGATGAGCGTCTGAGCGTCTGAGTTGTTGAGGTTGGTTGAGTGCATCGAGGGTTTTGATGTGAAATGGATGATTGGCTCTCGAGGGTTCCGACGGTGTGTCGCGTCTTTATTTTGGCGTGTCTTGTTTGTGCATGGAGGAGATGCTGACCGACTGTCGATGGTGGGTGATCGAGGGTCGAGCGGGGAGCTTGATGCCGGAGGATCAGGGAGGCCGGGCAAAGTTGGAGAAGATCTCAAGAGTGCACGAAGAGACGGAGAGAGACTTGGATGGACGACTGACTACGATGGCGTGACGACCGGGTTTGCGAGAGGGAGGCCAGGACAAGCATTCAGGCGGCTCGAGGGGATCGAGAGCAGAAGTGGCTTGCTGGCGCTCGGAGTCGCGAAGCAGTGTCACGAGTGGAAGGGTTGAGAGGCTTTGTCGGTTTTTGCTAAAAACCGTCGAAACGTTTAATGTTTTTTTCAATTCAATAAAAAGGTGTCTAGTATTAGTTTAAAGTTTCAATTTCTTAGTGTAGCCTTTTGGTATATTTTTGGAGTGAGACTACACTGAAAATGTATGAAAAGGAGAGTATGTTTTGTATTTTTTCTTTTAGTTTTAATAGGGTATTTTCAGAACTGCTATTTCTGAATTTGTCAAGGGGCAAAGTGTAAAGGTGTGGCTTCTAGAACTTTGGGGCAGGTGAGATATTATCTCCACCCCCTGGTACTGTAGCCGAATAGGACTTGAGAAGGGAATGAAAATTTGGCTGGGCAATCTTCTACCAAATACCAGAAAAAAATTCTTCTCAGCTTTGTGTGTGACCATGAACAGCAATGTGAGGGAATTTTCGGATGAACTACAGGACAGCGCTTGTGTTCTGTAAGTTCTCCAACGCAGAGTATCTTTGTGGTTGAAATCATTTTTGTGCTGTGTTTTCTAGAGAATCTAGTGCAGAAGTTGATGTTGAAGTTTATATAACTTTTGTTGTGCATGATTTGAATGATCCATTTTCAAAAGTTGCAACATGTTTCTGTGATTTCTTCTGAATTATTTTGCTGATCAAAGTAAGCACCACAGTGAAAAATTTACTCTGAAATTTGTTTCAGTTTTGGTCTAGCCTTCCATATGTTTGATGAAATGTCACTTCAAGTATTCATCAGCATCTTGGCTGATTTTTGGGTAGGTTCTTGAGTAATTTCATGGTTGAATGATGGTCAAGTCTTTTTGGAGAAATAATTAAATCTAAACCTGTTTTGAAATTGATGTTTGAAATCTGGATTGAAGTGGTCTGTTTTCAGAGATAAGCAGTTTGATTTTTGAGTAGTCTGAATTCACTTTGTTTTTGAGTAGCTTTTGATTGTTAGATGTTTGAAATACAGTAACCTACAGTTGAATTCAGGTGTAGTAGCTGAGATTAGTGGTTCTATTCTCTGAATTTTAAATTGATGTACTAATCTGAAATGGACTGAAAATTTGGATTCCTGTTACTTTTTTCTTCAGAATTCAGGCACTATTCCATATCTGTTTTCAGTACTGATTATGAAATGTTCCATGGATTAATTTGAGTACTTGTGGTTCTCTTTGTGGAGTTCAGTTTGTTATTGTTTCAGATTTACTGTTATCAGTTCTTTTCTGTCTTTACTCAAATAATATGTCTTGATCTGTTTAGTAGTCACTTTTTAGTGTATTTACTGTTCTGGTTTCAAAATTACTGTGAACACAACTAAGACTCATTTTGTTCTTCAATTGAATTTTGTTCTGAAATCAAGTTTAAACTTCAACTCTGAGTTTATCTAGAAATTCAGTATTTGTTCTGAATTTTATTCAGTACTGTTTTTGAGAATTGGATTCTGGTTTCA
Source organism: Zizania palustris (assembly GCA_019279435.1). Classification (NCBI taxonomy): domain Eukaryota; kingdom Viridiplantae; phylum Streptophyta; class Magnoliopsida; order Poales; family Poaceae; genus Zizania; species Zizania palustris. Next base: position 45,064,111 of record JAAALK010000081.1, read on the forward strand.
AGACTAAGTCAAATCTGTTCAAGATCAAATCAGTTTTTGTTTATTCAACTCTGTTTGAACTTGATATTTGTTAGAATTGAGCTGATTACAGATCTTATCTCTGTTTTGAATTTGAACCCAACAATCCGAAATCTGAAATCTGAGTTCTGTGTCTTTAATTCTGTTTTAGAAATAGTGAAATATCTAGTCAATCTCAGTTTGTTGTGATTTATTTCAGAATAGGTTGTGATTCTAAAATGTGTTTTCAGAAGTGGTTGAATCCTGTCAAATGCAGTCTGAATTGATTTGTAATTAAAGTTTAAAATTAGAACTGATCTCTGTTTTCTGTATTGAGAGTGATTTGTGCTCAATCTGATTGTGTTCTGTTTTTTTGCAAATGCGGAAATCAAATATGTTCTGAAATTGAAGCTTGTAAATTGAACCAAAACTGAATTCTGTAATTGCTTCTGAATTGCTTTGCCTAATTTCAGTTTGTGAGCAGTAGAGGTATAATTAGTTTTGCAATCTGTTTTTGCTCAAGTTAAAAGTGATTCAGTGTGGTTGATCTGAAATGTTGTGAAACTGAAAAGGAATCAAAGTTTTGCTTAGGTTTCTCAATCAAAAATCAAAATCAGAAAAATAACCTGTAAGAGTTGTCTCTGATCTGTTTTGGTAGTCTGAGGTATTTTTTGGTTGGGCTACAGTGTTTTCAGTAGTAGCTGTTTCACGTTTAGTATTTCTTGTTCCGGCAAGTATAATTATCTGGTACTGAACTGAAACTTGTGTGTTGAATTGGAGTTGCTCTAAATCTGAAAATGGCAAATTGGATCAAACATGAATGATGAACCTTGTTGAAATTCACTATTACTATCCATTGTCTAAATAGTTTCAGAAGTACAGAGGCTTTGTTTGAAATTGATCTGAAGCAAGCTGATTTTCTATTACAAACTGGAATTGAACACTTGTGTGAGTGTTTTGGTATTTTTCAATCTAGTGGAGCTCGATTTTGTACTGATTGACTTAAATCTTGAAATTGAGTGTTTAGAGGTGCGTTGGGTTATTTGATTAGGCCATCACATTCGAAAGAAAGTGTTGAGGCGCCTATTCACCCCCCTCTAGTCGCCATTCCGATCTCACAATTGGTATCAGAGCCGATTAGATCACTAGTTGACCTTAACTGGTTTGTGATCCTTGTTTTGGCGACATGGAAAGGAACACCAAGATCCCAATATTTGATGGTCGAGATTATGCCTATTGGAAGGTGCGCACGGAGGCTTATTTGCTCAGTCAAGGAAATACGATATGGGACATTGTTGCATCCCAATATGTGATTCCTGACACTCGTACCACAGAGACTGAGAAGGCACAATATGAATGTAATAACAAGTCTAGAAACATTCTTTTTATCAGTCTGAATCGCAACGAGTTCGACAGGGTCCAGCACCTTCGGACTGCACGAGAAATCTGGACAACCTTGAGTACTTTTCATGAGGGCACTACCCAGATTAAGGCTAGGAGGCAGAGCACGTATAATCAAGAATACCAAATGTTCGTGCAAGGCCCTGGCGAATCGGTAGATGCCATGTTTGTGCATTTTGATGGAATTGTCAGTAATTTACGCGGCACTGGAACTTTGGCTTACTTTGACCACGATAGGGCGATCAAACTTCTCTATGCTCTTGATCGTAGCATATGGGATGTGAAGATCTCTAGTATCGAAGAGTCGGCAAGATTTGACACTCTGACTTGCGACGAACTCTTTAGTAAGCTTAAGTCCACCGAGATTTCCAAGGCATCTCGATCGGGAGCTGGAAAATCTTTGTTGTCTTCGATTGCTTTGTATTCCAGCCCTGGCAGTGGCACCTCATCTGGAGGTAGTGTGTTTGGAGTTTGTGCTTTATCTGGGGATTTGCCTTGTCTTCATTGGTCTCTATCACAAAGGAACAAGTGTACACATTGGATGATGAAGAGCTTGCTCTTATAGTCAAAAAGTTCATTAGTGTTGGGGGAAAATATCTCATCTTCGGGGTTATTGCCAGAACAGCATGAAGACAGCCAACCAGTTCGAAGATTGTCCGAAGGCCATCTTCGAAGGTGCTTGAAGCCTGGTTCGAAGCCCGAAGACAGGCATAGGTTCGAAGTATGTCTTCGAACCAAAGCCCTTCAGGATCTTTTCTGCCAGCTAAGATGGAAGACTTATCTTCTATCCTATTAGATTAGTCTTTTACCATTTTAGCCCTATTAAGGAAACCGAATAGTTTCCTTAATGTCGGTTGTAATAAAGGGGTAAATAGGTCTTTTCCTTAATGTTCAGGCCTATAAATACCCCCCATTTCATCCTGTAATAGGGACCGATTAGAAGTGATTCAATACACACTTTCGAACTATTCTAAGCTATTATCCTTTCGGAGGCTTAGAACAGTTTGCTTCGCAAACACTTCGTTTGTTAGTTTCTTTTCTACAGAAACCTGTTAGCGTAATCTTTTACGCCAACAGTTGGCGCCGTCCGTGGGGAACTTAGTCCAAAAAACTTCGTTCTCTACCAACCTCTTGCATCATGCCTCCTAAGCGGAGCGCACCTCGCAATCCCACTCGGAGGTCCTCTCGGATCTCCGGAGAGATACCCTTCGACACAGTCGAAGTCGGAGGGTCTTCGACTATCCCTCCACCTCAAACTCCGCAAGGGGCTTCTATCCCTCGAGGATACGAAACCTCTCCACCAACTCCTTCTACACTCCGACCGCCCGGAGTCACTCTGCCACCCTCCATTCCGATTCGAACTGATCATACCAGTTCTCAAGACCCGGAAGGTCCTTCCGGAGGAGATGAAGATAGCCTTGGAGACATGGCCACTCAAATGGCCAATCTTCAAGCTGAGGTAGCGAGGTGGCGACAGGAGGCTGCGAACAGGCTTCGCCCTCAAGCCACCCCAGCTATCCCCGAAGTGCACGAAGACGACGATCTTGATTATCCCGAAGCCCCGGAGAATGCTTCTTACGACAGTGAATCTCCGTTGCATCCCGAGCTTCAGAAGGTTTGCTTCGATCCGAAGTTCAAAGCTTCGAAGCTTTGCAAGTATACCGGAGACGAAGATCCCAGTGAGTTTGCGCGTTCTTATGCCCTAGCAATTGAGGCTAGTGGCGGAGACAGAGAAACTATGGCAAAGTGCTTCCCGTTGGCTCTTCAAGGAGTGGCGTTGAGATGGTTCTGGTCTTTAAAGCCAGGATCAATCGCTTCATGGTCACAGTTGAAGAGGAAGTTTATAAGTAACTTTCAGGGCACCTTCGTGCCCCCCATGTCGACAGGAAGCCTTTTCCAAGTGAAACAGCTCCCCGGAGAAACATTGAGGCAGTACTTCAAGCACTTCGCTCACACGAAGTCGCAAATTCGGGGGCTGTCCACATCCTCGGTGGTTGATGCGGCTCGGGAAGGCGTCAGTCATAAAGGCCTTCTGGATAAATTGCATCGGAAGAGCATCACCACAGTATCACAGTTGATGTCGTACTTCGAGGAGTACTCGAAGTCGGAAGAAGGTTGGCTTCGGAGGACTACTGCTACTTCGACAGTGTTGACAGAAGTTAAAGCAGAAGCGAAGACTTCGGCTCAGCCGCAAGAACCAGTCCCCGAGGTGCAGCATGATAGAAGAAGAGGGCAAAAGCACCCTCGTTCTGAGGTCTTAAACATTGCACCCCCGCAGAAGTTTACACCAAGAGCTCCACAGTCTGCGGGGAACAAGTCCAGCGGCTGGAGGCCGCCAGGGAAAACGGCTGGCAAGGGCCAGACCCTTTTTTGCTGTATTCATGGAGAGAATCGAAGCCATGCAACTGACACCTGCAAGGCTATTCTTACCCTTCGGGGAGAATACTTGGAGAGAACTTCGGGTCGAGGTAGTACCGACCGAAGTCCAGCAGCAGCAGTGCGCTCGGAGCCGGTTCAGGCTGTGGCGCGGATAGAAAATTTTGATGCTGCAAGGCATCCTCCGGTGGCCAATGTTATGCCACCTCCGAAGCAAGAAGAAGGGCAAGATAGAGGGAAGAGAGTAGTTCTCCCTATCTCCGGAGGAGGTACTCTCGGAAGCATGTCCAAGAGACAGCGAAGAGAGTACGTTCGAGAAGTAGGCCACATTGGGACTTCGTCATCTGCAGCTGCAATGCCGGAGTGGTCTCATGTTCCAATATCTTTCTCTGCGGAGGATGCAGCTGGTATCAAGTTCCCGCATGCAGATCCATTGGTTATTACTGCTGATATTGCAGGAACAGAAGTCCGAAGGGTGCTAATTGACGGAGGTAGCTCGGCAGATATCATATTTGTGCAAGCCTTCGATCAGTTATGCATTTCCCGGAAGCATCTCCTCCCAGCGGCTCGTCCTCTGCAAGGCTTCGCAGGACCTCCGCTAGATGCACTTGGCCAGATAGGCCTGGAAGTAACCTTCGGAGAAGGTTTACTAGCCCGAACTGAGGAAGTTATCTTTGATGTGGTAGATGCCCCGTATGCTTATAATGTTATCTTTGGGCGAGGCATGTTGAATCAGTTCGGAGCTGTGGCGCATCACAACTACTTGTGCATGAAGATGCCCACACAGTCAGGAGTTTTGACAATCTTCGGAGATCAAGCCATAGCTCGGAGGGCAGAATATGGTCATGGTCCTCCTCTTGATCCGAGGCAAGGTAAACAGTGTCCAAGATAATGGAGAAATTTTTTCAGCCTCCTCCGAAGCTTCGAAGAAGTCCTTTCCAAGACCAAGTCCCGAAGGAGAGATTGCAACGAAGGTCATTGTCAAAGATGGTAAAGAATACACTTTTCAATTTGGTAAAGATTTACCTCCCGAAGTTGCAACTTCCTTGGAAAAGGTCGTAGAAGAAAATTTGGATGTCTTCGCTTGGTCTGACGAAGATATCACCGGAGTCGATCGGGATATTATTGAGCACAGCTTGCTTGTAAACCCGAAGGCCCGGCCTGTTCGACAAGGGCTCCGGAAGATGTCCGCAGAGAGAGCTGCTCTAGCTAAGGACGAAGTTGAGAAACTGTTGAAGGCTGGGATTATCAGAGAAGTGGCCCATACAGAGTGGTTAGCCAACCCAGTCTTCGTCAGGAAGAAGTCCTCCGGAAAGTGGCGCATGTGCATTGATTTCACATCTTTGAATAAAGCGTGCCCACGTGACCCCTACCCCATGCCCCGAATTGATCAACTAGTTGACTCCACTGCAGGTTCGGAGTTACTAAGCTTCCTCGACGCGTATTCCGGTTATCATCAAATATGGTTGAAGCGCGAAGATGAAATCAAGACGAGCTTTGTAACTCCTTCGGAGTCTTCTGCTATGTAAGAATGCCCTTCGGCCTAAGAAATGCCGGGGCTACCTTTTCAAGATTAGTTGCTAAGGCTCTAGGTCATCAACTAGGTCGCAATGTGGAGGCCTATATGGATGATATTGTAATAAAGAGTGCTTTAAAGCACCAACATAGCCTAGACTTAGCAGAAACATTCAATAGCCTTCGGGCATGTGGGATCCGCCTTAACCCCGAAAAATGTATATTCGGAGCTAAGGCTGGAAAGTTGTTAGGGTACTTAGTTTCAAGCAGGGGAATTGAAGCTAGCCCTACTCAAATAACTGCGCTGCAGAAGATGGCTCCTCCGGAGAATGTAAAGCAAGTGCAAAAGTTGACCGGACGTCTGGCCGCACTTAGCAGGTTTTTATCAAGGTCTGCGGAGAGGAGCTTGCCAATCTTTAAAGCTTTGAAAGGGTCCGAAGATTTTGCATGGACACCGGAGTGTCAGAAAAGCTTCGAAGATATTAAAGATTATCTCAGCAATCTTGCTACACTTACGGTGCCTATTGCGGACGAAACCCTACTTCTGTATCTTGCAGCCACAGGCTCAGCAGTCAGCGCAGTCCTTGTCAGAGAAGCTGATATCAATGGGAAGTTGGTCCAAAATCCTGTCTATTTTGTATCCGAAGCATTGTCAGGAGCGAAGACAAGATACTCCGAACTTGAGAAGTTCGTTTATGCTCTGATAATGGCTTCGAGGAAGCTAAGACATTATTTTTTAGCTCACAATGTAATTGTACCAACTTCGTATCCTTTAGGAGATATGCTCCGAAGCAAAGATTCCACTGGAAGAATTGGAAAGTGGGCAGTAGAACTAGCACCCTTCGGCATATCTTTCCTAGCAAGGACAGCTATCAAGTCTCAAGTCCTAGCAGACTTCGTAGCAGAGTGGACTCCACCTACGAAGTTGACTCCGGAGAAATCAGATGACGGAGTCTGGACTATTTACTCCGATGGGGCTTTCCAAGCATCCGGAGCAGGCGTTGGGGCAGTATTAATTTCACCATCAGGTCAAAGAGCAATGTACTCCGCAAGACTCAACTTTAAGTCTACCAATAATATAGCGGAGTACGAGGGAATTTTATTGGGACTCCGGAAAGCACGTGCTCTAGGGGCTACAAGGATAATTATAAAAACAGATTCTCAGATAGTAGCAGGGCACGTAGATAAGAGTTTTCAAGTCCGACATCCACAGCTTGCAAAGTACTTGGAAGAAATTCGCAAGATCGAAGCACATTTCAAGGGTATTTCCATTCGGAGTATACCAAGAGCTGAAAACAGTGCAAGCGGACATTTTAGCGAAGGCTGCTGCCGGAGCTGTGGATGTGCCTGACGAAGCTTTCTATGAGGAGCTCAATATACCTTCGGTGCCACAAGTTGCTTCTGCAGAGATTCTCTGCATTCCTAGTGCAGATTGGAAAGATTCAATCATAGAACTCTTGCAAGGAGGAACAAATTTGCCCGAAGAGCCCCAATTGTCAAGATTAAAGCTCAGAGCAAGAAACTATCAGTTAATCAACGGTATTTTATACAAGGCCGGAGTATGTTCCCCTCTACTCCGATGTATATCTCAAGCCGAAGGCCAAGAAATTCTTCGAGAAATTCACGAAGGCCTTTGTGGAAGTCATTTAGCCCCTAGAGCTCTGGCAGGAAAAACACTTCGCCAGGGGCTTTATTGGCCCACAATAACAGCTGATGCGGAGAGCTTGGTCCGCACTTGTCAAGGATGCCAGTGGATGGGTCGACGGAGTCATCGCCCACCAACAGCTCTTCAAGTCATTGCTCCGGTATGGCCTATGGCCAGATGGGGTATGGATCTAATTGGTCCCTTTCCGTTAGCAAAGGGAAATCTGAAGTTCGCAGTGGTAGCTATCGAATATTTTTCTAAGTGGGTCGAAGCAGAGCCCTTAACAGCTATCACTTCGAATAATGTACAGAAATTCTTTTGGAAGAACATTATTTGTCGGTTCGGAGTGCCTAGATATCTCACAGTTGATAATGGAACACAGTTCGACGCAGAACCCTTCAGGAAGTTTTGCGAAGACCTAGGCATTCAACTATGTTTTGCTGCAGTGAGACATCCTCAGTCGAATGGAGCCGTTGAGCGAGCCAATGGAAATATCTTATCAGGGCTAAATCGAAGAATAGTAGGACTATCAAAGGGACTGTGGACCGAAGAGCTTCCGAAGATTCTGTGGTCCATTCGGACTACACAAACAAGGTCCACAGGTTTTACTCCGTTCAGACTGCTATTCGGAGATGAAGCTATGACTCCAACGGAGCTCAAAGGAGGATCATTTCGCAGCACCGAACCAGACATCGAAGAGGAAAGACAAGCTTCGTTAGATTTGTCAGAAGAGACAAGGCTTCGAGCTGTAGCTAATTTATCAAAGTATCATCAGCAGACGAAGACTTGGTATGACCCAAAGGTTAAGCTCAGCGAGTTAAGGCCGGGTCATCTTGTTCTACGAAGCATCATAGCACCAGGGAAGCTAGGCAATAAATGGGAAGGTCCATATCTAATCGTCCGCTCGGGGCGCCCTGGTTCATTTAAATTAGCTAATTTAGAAGGTGAAGAATTAGCACACACTTGGCATGCGGAGCACCTAAAGCGATACTTCGCATAAGGGCTCCTTGTAATTTGCTTGTAATCACCTCTAAATTAATAAAGCATACACCCTGTGGTTTAACCTTCCCCTTGACACTCCTAGTCTCCCGAGCGGACGCGCTGGGACGGAAGTCGATCGAGAGGGAAGTGTTATCAAGCTGGGAGGTATTTCCGGACTTCGTACCCATAAAGTCGAAGCTTCCGGCGTGGTGGCTGAAATCCATCCGGAGCCCAAGCTAATACCTTGTAGGCATCCGTAAAAGAGCCAATACCACATTCTACGGAGTCCAAGCTTCGGCTGGTAGACTTCCGTAAAAAGAGCCGAAGGTGGCCAAAATCTGCGGAGTCCAAGCTGCAGCTTGTCAGACTTCCGTAAAAAGAGCCGAAGGTGGCCAAATTCTGCGAAGTCCAAGCTCCGGCTGGTAGACTTCTGCAAAAAAGAGCCCAAGTGGCCAAATTCTGCGAAGTCCAAGCTCCGGCTGGTAGACTTCTGCAAAAAAAGAGCCCAAGTGGCCAAATTCTGCGAAGTCCAAGCTCCGGCTGGTAGACTTCTGCAAAAAAGAGCCCAAGTGGCCAAATTCTGCGAAGTCCAAGCTCCGGCTGGTAGACTTCTGCAAAAATAGCCGAAGGTGGCTACAATTTCTACGAAGTCCAAGCTCCGGCTGGTAGACTTCTGCAAAAATAGTCGAAAGTGACTATAATTTCTGCGAAATCCAAGCTCCGGCTGGTAGATTTCCGCAAAAAACAGTCGAAGCTGGCTAAAGCAAAACAGCATTTAAGCCATAAGCTTCGAATGTCTGTTCTTATAAGTCCAAAGTGACAAATTTTAAGACAATAAAGTGTCCTCGAAGTTATCTTAATTGATTTCTTTCGCAAAGCAAACAAAGGTACCAAGTTACCATTCTTCTGACTATAAAGGTCGAAGACATTTCATAAGATTTCAAAAGATCTTTAAAAACGACAGAGGGGCTCCGAACCCCCAAGAAAAATTGTACTCCGAAGTTTTTTCTTTGCGCATAACCATCTTTGAATACAGTTCGAAGTTGCTTATACCCAAAGAGGGGCTAGTAATATGGAGACAATTTTAAATCGGCATTCATTATTGAAACAAATGTGTTTACAGATTACATTATGAAAAATTGGTATCTATACCAAGAAGGAATCGGAGACCTCTTCGGTCCCGAGAGCCAGGGGTGGAACGACTAGTTCCAACATCGGAAGTTCTAAGAACTTTACGTTTAACTCTCTTCCTCCCCTTCGAAGCTCTAAAATCCTTCTGCTCTTGTTGAAGCTCGGCCCAAGTTCGAAGCCGCTCGGGGCTTCTTTCCCAGCTTCTAAGATCTTCAGATCTTTTATTTTGGGCTTCACTTTCGTCTTCGGACCAATTAGTGTCTTCAGAAGACGAGGTGTTTGCGTCGCTCTCTTTATTTTCCTCTTTAATATAAGACAATATGTCTTTGATTACTTCGGGCGCAATAACGCCGGAGTCATCTCGAGGGATAAGGAATCGAGGACGTTTATAACTCTTTAGAAGTTCGAAGGTGTTCCACAGTGAGCGAAGTTCGCTGTTAAGCTCTAACACTTCGATATCTTCCATAAGAGGCAAAGCCTAAAAATATGACAAACAAGATTTTCATTGATAAATATTTACAAGCATCAGCTTTACATAATCAAAAAATCCTAAATAATCCTAAACCTGCGGGTTCGGAGGAGGCTGACTGCTCGAAGCTTGGCTCCGAACTTGCTTTTGGCGTTGGCCTTCATCAATCCAAGCCTTGATCGCAGATCGACCTTCGGCTCTCCATGAAGTTTGGAAGGCTCGCCAAGCAGCAGCTACACCTTCGGAAGGTTTTAGAAGTCGGTCGTCGTCGAAGATGATAGAGCCCTCTGCGCTCGGAGTGATTGTTCGGCCCAAATCCTCGTAGTAGCGAAGTATTCCAAGGGCAGACACTTGTCCGGAGAGTTCTCCATAACGTATGCCTGCCGTTTTCATTTGCTTCGCTGCTCCTTGGATCCTCTTTAGCCGGCGCAGCAGAGTTACATTGTCATCCGAAGGTAGTGATCCAGTAGTACCGAAGTACTCCAAGACACCTAACATTTGTTCGATGACCTCCGAAGCCACCTTCTCGGACTTAACCTTTTCTTCAATAAGCACATCCTTAGCCGAAGTTGTTTCAGTCAAAACTCCGGAGATTCTAGCGTTCTCCGTAGTCAAAACATTCTTTTGAGTCCGGAGTTGGCCAGCTTCTTCTTGTAGCCTTACAAGTGCGGAGCCCTTCGCAGCATCCTCCGTCCGCAGTCTTTCAATCTCCGCTCGAAGCACAATTCTTTCTGCTTCGAGCTCTTTCTTTGCAGCCTCCAAGCTTTGCCTAGCCCTTCGCTCTGCTAAGATTACATTGTCCATTTGAGCTACTCGACCTTCGGAGAAGTTAAAATTCCTTCGAAGAGTTTCGTTCTCTTCCCGAAGTTGAGCAATTTCGTTTTCGCTTGATAAAGCTGCAGCGCGGGCTAAGACTGCTTGCTAAGAAAAAAGAAAAAATGAAATAAGAAATTATTCATATGTAATTTGCTATTTGGTTCGAAGATGCTTTATACCTGATAAGCTGCTCTTTCCACAGCAAGGTTAAGCTCCGAACCCTTCACTCTGCTTAAGCGGGCTACCAGTTCAGTTTCCCCGACTTGGCGACTGGCTTCACCCAAAGGTTTAACCAAAGTCCCAAGCCCGGTTTTCTCCTCCAAAAAAGGAGTTATGAGAGGAAGCAGTTTTGAAGCTTTCTGGTCAGCCCTGCTTAGCGAAGGTCCGGAGGGCTCTTCCGAGGCCCTTGGAACTTCTGAAGATGGCCTCCCCTCAGTCGATTCACTTTCATCTGTTGACTCAGATGAAGTCGATCCTTGAGCAGGGAGAGGCTCGATGTGTCTTTTTCCTCTTCCAGGCCCCGGTAGAGCAACTCCCGGTTGCGGCCCTGAAGTTGTCGAAGGTCTTTGAATTGTATCTTCGAGGGATACTTCGACAACAGGAGGTTCTGCGAAAACAGAAATATTATACATTGTATAATTTTGCAAAAAATCGATAAAAATTATGCAGAATTTACCTTCGACATTCTCTGGAATATCGAGTACAGGACTGATCAGAGGATCAAAAGTATAATCCTCGTCCGAATCAGCCGTTAAATCTTGGACTGCAGGAGCATCGTCCTGCTGGAGTCCTTGTTACTTCTTCAGGAATCGAAGCCATAGTGACTTCGATCCCACCTTCGTTCACAGGAACTTCGGCCTGAGTTGTATCTTCTTGAACTACCGAAGTCATTGGTTGATCAGCATTATCTCCAGACTCCGGTATGTTCGCAAGCACTTCGGCCTCATTTACACCCATAGGGGCTTCGAATTGTTCTTCTTGGGTATCCGGAGCTCTTACTTCTTCGATGTTAGCTTGAGGCTCCGAATACCTGCAGTATCTTCAATGAGAATACTTCGTTGAGTTGCATCTTCATCAATTAATTTTACTAGTAAAATACCTTCATCCTCTTTAGAACCAGAAAGTGAGGTTCTTGAGCTTGAAGGAGCAGGATCCGAAGGTGCGAGATTTTTTGGCTTCCGAGCCACCTTCTTCACCGGAGTCTTTGCTGAACCTGAAGCTCCAGCTTCGGCTACTCTTTTCTTGGGGCCTTTCTCCTGAGGCACCCAGTCTGTCAGAGGGGGTGGAGTCAACTCCAACATTCCCCATACTCTGTTAAAACGCTCCCAACTTCCGACTAATTTGATTCGCCATTCTTTTTCTGACGGAGTTGGAGCACCCAAAATCTTCTCCGAAGCCCTTACAATCTGCTCTGAAGTAATAGGGGCTGAAGAAGCTAAAAAATAATTCAAGTCAATCTTTCTTCGAAGTAAATATGTACTACGCATGTTGGTTTCGAAGATACCTGCAGGGCTTGAAGTATAGTTTATCTTGCGAAGACCGCCTTCCGAGTCATCTTCGAAGGCGATAGGCCAGTTGGCCATCAGCGGAGGAATTTGAAGTCCGATGAACTCTTCGGCTAAGTCCCGCATGCTCAACCTTTTGCTGATTTTCTGAAGCAAGTTGAGGCGAGCTTCGAGTTGGCCTTCGTCGGGTTGCACTAAGGCTTCTTTCCGGAACTGGATTTCCTTGAGGGGACCGGCCAGAGGACTACCCACTCCAACTTCGGCATAAAACCACCTCAGAACCCAATCGGTGTACCATCTAGCATTGATGGCCTTGGCGGGGAATTGCAGGGCATATTCATCACGAAGCCTAAAATTGATGCTTCCGAAGGAAACTACCACTTTCTCACCTCCGGAGCCTACGAAGGTCTTTGGCTGACAAGTCGCTCTATGCAACGCAGCAAAGATTTCAGCCCTCCCCTCACAACCTTCGGCTCTCAGTGCCCACTCGAAGATAGCTAGCCTGGCTACAGCATTCGGAGACAGCTGGGGGAGGGTTACGTGAAACAAGTCAAGTACTTCGGCTAAAAAATCCACAGCCGGAAGGCCCAAGCCCGCTTCAAAAAAAGCTTCGAACACTACAACTTCTCCGGGTCTTGGTGATGGAATTGATTCTTTGCCCGGCTTCCGAATCATAACCCCATTACTAATATTTCCCCCCGCTGTGATTGCCAAAGATTCTTTCTTGCAGGTAGACCGCCCCAACTCAAAAGATTGATCCAAGTACTTGGTTGAGGGTGGGCACAGACCTTGGACATCGGGGATTTGGGGATTTTTTTCCCTTTGCCGCCATGGAAGTTGTCGCCTGCATCGGAGGCGTCGCCGCCACTGTTGCCGCTGCCGCCGCCGCAGCCGCTTGTTGACGAGCCAAGGTCGAAGGAGGTGCAGAGCCTTTGGTCTTCGCCATCACAATTGCTGGATCGATCTGAGAGAGTGGAGATTAGGGCTTAAGAACTCGAAAGCTAGGGCTCAAGAACTCAAAGGGCTAAAAAGCTTTTGACTGAGAAGAAGCAGTGAAAAGGTAATCGGTAAAGTTTTGAGGTTCTTTATTTATAGCCTAAACTTTCCGTTTGTTACCGTTTGGGCTCTGCCCTTCCGCATTCCCGCCTGTTATTTTCCTCCGAAAATAACGCCTCGAATAACTCCGTTAGAAACAGAAACTAACGGCTATATTTTCTAAGTCCAAAAAGACTTTCGAACTTCCTGAGTCAGTTCTAAGATAGTTCGAAAAGTAATTACCTTATGACTGATTCGAAGTTCATGTCTTCATGTATTTCGAAGATAAAACAAAAATCAATAACCCCTATGATTGGTTATCTTTTCTTTCCGTATACTGCTCTCCTAACGTTACAGGTCGAACGGAGAAGCGTATTCGAGGGGCTACTGTTGGGGGAAAATATCTCATCTTCGGGGTTATTGCCAGAACAGCATGAAGACAGCCAACCAGTTCGAAGATAGTCCGAAGGCCATCTTCGAAGGTGCTTGAAGCCTGGTTCGAAGCCCGAAGACAGGCATAGGTTCGAAGTATGTCTTCGAACCAAAGCCCTTCAGGATCTTTTCTGCCAGCTAAGATGGAAGACTTATCTTCTATCCTATTAGATTAGTCTTTTACCATTTTAGCCCTATTAAGGAAACCGAATAGTTTCCTTAATGTCGGTTGTAATAAAGGGGTAAATAGGTCTTTTCCTTAATGTTCAGGCCTATAAATACCCCCCATTTCATCCTGTAATAGGGACCGATTAGAAGTGATTCAATACACACTTTCGAACTATTCTAAGCTATTATCCTTTCGGAGGCTTAGAACAGTTTGCTTCGCAAACACTTCGTTTGTTAGTTTCTTTTCTACAGAAACCTGTTAGCGTAATCTTTTACGCCAACAATTAGGTTCTACAATGATAGAAGAGATCAAAGAAGAGGAGGCTTTCGAGGGTGTTTTGAGTGCGGTGATCTTTATCATATTAAAGCAAATTGCCCAAAACTGAACTCAAAGAATGAACATGAACTTAAACACCAGAAAAGAGACAAAAAATCCTTCTTCATAGGCAAAAGAGGAAAAGTGGCAAAAAGGATGGCTAGAGCTTTTGTGGCTACACTCAGTGACATCGACAACACCTCGAGTGAAGAGCCAAGCTATGATGAAGAAGAATTTTACAAGAGTGAACAAAAGAAGGAAAAGATGAAGGACTTCAAATAGAGAGAAGGGCCAAAAGAACTAGAGAAATCAATCCGAAAAACCTTACCAAAGGATAAGATGTGGCAAACCAAAGATCCTCTATAATCAACAACAGAAGACATGCCCTTCTTAAAATGAACCTCTAAGCCCTCCTCAAGAAGTTGCGAAACAGAAACCAAATTGAAACCCAAATTTCCAACCAAAGCAACATTCTTTAAGGAGAAATGCTCGGAAATTCGAACTGAAGCAATGCCATGTACCTTCCCTTGACCATTGTTCCTGAATGTGATGTACTCCTTGGAGCTTGGGGAAGTGAGGCCGGAGAACCATCTACGATGTCCCGTCATGTGGTGAGAGCATCCCGAATCCATGATCCATACGTCCTCCAGGCATCGATCCTGCAAAATCAATGGTCATAAGAGCGATCAAGCGGTCTGACACTAGGTTTAAAAAAGAGCTAAACCAGTGTCGAGCCACCTGCTCAAAAGAAGGAAAGCAGAAGGAATCATAAGAGTCTGGACCAAAGCGTGGCTCAAAGCGTGGTCCTCTATTCTGCCTAAAGTCATGGCCATGAGGTCTAAAGGCGTATCCAGAATGACCTGGAGCTCTGCCGGAGCAAAAACCACCCTTCGGAGCATGGGAACAAAAGTTGTCTCCTCTACCACCACCTACACGACGCACCCTAGCCTCTAGCCTCTCTCTGCATTGAGGGACTCTCTGTCTACCACCCTGCTGGTAGAACTGCTCCTGCCCACCTAGAGCTCTCTTTGCTCTCTCAACCCGCTTCCTCTTGAAGCAGAACTCCGCAAGATGCCCATCTCTCTAACAAAACTTAGAGTGATAGGTAGGCTTCTTTGGATGTGGTTGAGGCTTGGGTTTCTTGGGCTTGGTGGTGTTGGGTGTTGACTCTTTGGTGTGAGAGGGTCCAAGTAGAGAGTCAAGAGAAGTGTGAGGTGCTTGGGCCTCAGGATCCAGATAGGCTTCTTTGGTGGAGCTTTAGGTTATTCTTGGAACACTCCATCCTTGGGCCGACAAGCCTGAAAAAACTCAGCGGAGTGAGTCTTGGGATATCTCTACTCTGGAGTCATCTTACTCCACTCCACTGCACGACTTAGGGCACTCTCAAAGGTAGCCTTGGTGCAAGTGTAACCCACTCCAAACCCATCCTGCCTCTTGAACTACTGGATCATCATGTCGAGGTGTGGCTCTTTGGCACTCACCCAACTCAGGATCTGATGGATGTAAGTATTCTCGTTCTGAGCATCAGCTAGCTCCTCTCTCAAGGAAGCTAGCATCTCCACCTGAGACAAGCAGATCTCACACTCTCCAACAACTTGAACAGACTTCTCAGCTTTTAGCTTAATTAGTTCCAACCTCAGAGACAAGCAGTTCTCACAGACAGTGGGTGGAACTGACAATGTCTCAAGATCAAGCTTAGTCTGCTCCAGCTCAGCTCTGACTCTCTCAAACTCGCCCAACTGCTCATCACTTTTGGCTCTCAGCTCAGCTAAAATAGCTAAATGGGATGGGTAGTCTCTATAGGGTATGACGACAGTGGCATGAGCATCTTTCAGCTCCAGTTGAGCACTTTCAAGCTCAGTGGCCAAATAGTCTCTCTCATCTACCCTCTCTATGTACCTAGACTTCAGAGTCGTCTGGTCACACAACAAGACCTCACGGTTAGGGCACTCACTGCTCTGACCCAAGCAAGGGAAAGAAGACAGACTCTCAATCTTGCCATTGGCCATGGCAAGCTCACTCTCAAGCTCATCCATCCTCTTCTTAGCCCCTCTAAGCATATTTCCCGATATTTTTACTCCTGACGGTTCTCTTCAAGTAATTCAATGACTTCTTGTTCATAGGAAGATACCTTCTCATCGTTGTCGTCGTCGGAGTTATCGGGGGAGCCCTTATCTTACTTATCCCCAAGAGACATTGAGCAGATGCTCTTGCGGGATCTTCGGTTGCGGTGCGAGTGACTCTTCGGCTTGTCCCCGAAAGCCATGAAACTGAGGCCCACTGGATAATCCTTGTCCTTCCCCTTCTTGATCACGATCTCATCATCGCTTGAGCTTGATGAAGAGGAAGAAGATGATGATCTCTTGGAGTAACTTCTCTCCATCTCGATAAAGAAGGCCTTGTCTCGCTTCTTGTTCTTGCTCCGGTAGTCCTTCAGGGCCTTTCGAAAGAACCACGTCTTGGGCTTGCCCTTTGTGAAGGTGGAGCTATTGTGCTTGTTGGAGTCATAGGATCCACCGCCGGTGCTCTTCTTGTGTGTGTTCCTCTTGGGGCAGTCGGCGATGAGATGACCTGGATCACCACACTCAAAACAGCCATGTTTCATGCCTTGTCATTTGAACATCCTCTTGTCATAGACACGACGAAACCGACTACTGAAAATACACGGGTCATCATCTCCTAGAAAATCCAATTGGTCCTCAGTGATAGACATCAAAGAGGACAAAGCACAACTCAAAGCAATAGGATCAGCAAAAGGTGTCACAATGGCTAGGGTTTTTGATCTAGAACCAGTGAGATTTGATCTCAACTAGATATCGACGTTTGAGGCCTTGAACTTGCTGAAAAGCTCTACGACAGTCAAGGTATCATAGGGTCCAAGGTATGAAGAAATTTGAGCACTTGTTCATGATATGAGACCATCTGATCACGATCGGCCTTGTTGGCCCGAAGCTTGTTAATGATCGACTGAAAGCACTAAAAAGCATCAACAGTCTCACCTAGCTTCTATGAGAAGTTTTCGTATTCTCGATGGTAGGACTAATAGAGCCTAGCCTTGACCTAAGCTGTCCCCTCATGGTGTTGAGGAGCCATGCTGAATAGCGTGGGCCTCATCGCTCCAGATGTGATGAGTCATTGTCAACGATAGTCAAAGAGGACAGAAGAAGAAGGAAGATCTGCTGCGTCATAGGTCGCGTGTGACTCAGGTACACGGGCAGCGAGTGACTGTCGGGCAGAGAGGCCACGAAGTCGGGTTGGCCCAATCCGGGTACATGGGCTAGGAGCAGCAGAAGACCCACTGGGCTGTTGACCAGGATTGACTCAGGTACACGGGCGGTGAGCGATTGCCGGGCTGAGAGAGCTGCGGAGTTGGGCCAGCCCAATCCGGGTACCTCGTGCAAAGTCGGTGGAGGCTTTGTCAGTTTCAGCGCAAAACTGACGACAGCTGATCTTGTATCGGACTGTCCAGAAGAGAAGCCGTAGTCGCTACGAAAGCTTAACTTCTGGATAAGTCATCTGTAAATAGGAGTTTACTATTTTGTCCCTAGGCCCACAGTCAGTCAGTCGAGTCTGTAAAAATATCCTAAGGGCAGTTTAGTCTTTTCCTTTATTTCAGCGTCTGTAAAAAACCCTAAGGGGCTGGTGGAATATTCCTAGCTATTGGGCACCATATAAATAGGGCCCCAATCCCTAGGGTTAGGTCACCCTTCTAGAATTCACTTTTTAATCCATTGGGTCATTTTGTTTCCTGCATTCACTCTCCTGTTCCCTGCTTGTGCCGCCAGGAATGTTCTTCAGTTCTTCATGATTTCATCTTGTTCTTCTCAGATCTGAAGATTTTATTCCTGCCAGTTGATGTGCAACATTTCTTGTGTAGCTTTGTAGCTTCGTTTTCCGTGCGCCTATTGTTTATTCATGTTCGATTGTGTCTCTGTTGCTTCTGTTCTTGCATGGAGTAGTACTAGTTCTTGCATGTAGCAAGTAGTACCTACTCCCTGTAGCAACAGTACACTAGTACTCTAGTCTTGTGTTGGACCGGAAACGGCGACCAGAGGGGGGTGAATGGGAGCTTTTAAAATTTCGGGCTAAAAACTTAGCCTTCGGTTCTGTTCAGTCCTCTGCGGAACAGGCTTCGAACACAACCTTCGAAGGTCTGGTTCGGAGGTACTTCGACACCTTCGAACACAGGCTTCGGAGTGGCAAAAGTTCGAAGCCAAGAAGACTTCGCTCCACTTACAACCCTCGACAATCTACTCTGCTAAGTCAGTGCAGGCTCCGCACACAGGGTGCTTTGAGCAGACTTCGCACGTCACCCTTCGCAAGAGTGGACAGCCCCCTGAGGACTTCGACCAAGTACTTGGCGACAGCAACGGGTGCTGGGCTTCGTACCCGAAGGTCTACACGCACACGCAAATGGACTACGCTAAGGGCTTCGACACAGGAAGCACTACGGGAAAAGATCAGGGCTTCGCTAGTAAGCTGCGAGGTCTTGCCTCGTGTTACACAGAGCGACAGCACACTGACAAAACACACCTCGCACGAAAAACAACCTTCGCCTCAACAGGCTTCGGTGCACAAAACTAGCGAAGTATGTAGATCGAGCTCAAGCAAAAAGCACAAGACAAACAGGGCTTCGCCGCTTGAACAAGGAACACTGAAAATGAACTCAGGATGTATTCAATCGAAGTGTGGCTACAGGAGCTCAACAGTAAATGCTCAAAGTGTTAAATGTTACCTACCGAGCCCCCATATTTATAGCCCACGGCTTCATCCTAAGGAAGTGACTACTTTACCCCTAGGGTTTACATCCATTTTGTCTCTACAGAACTAAGGGGTACAAAAGGTAGTCCACCTTTATTTTGGAGGCTTCTCTGTCAGCTGCAGAGGGGACAGTGTCAGCCTTTTTCAGAACAGACAGTGTCAGCCTTTACAGAGTTGACTTCTGGAACCTCCCTTCGCACGCGAGGGGTGCGGAAGCTTCGGCGAGAAGCCTGCAGCCTGTTGGCCTTCGCTCCGCCGAAGATGACCTTCGATACAGTGACGGTTTTGAGCTGAAGCCGTCAAAGCCCTTGGGCCTTCGCACCACCACCTCCGGAGTGGATCACCACGGCTTCGCAGCTACTCCGAGCTCGAACACCGTCCGTCCGTGTACCGAAGCCATGCATGGCCGAAGCACCTCAAGTCAACCTCACTCCGGAGCTAGCCTCGCTCCGAAGTCCTTCACACTCCGAAGCCCTACCTTCGGAGTACCACCCTTCGAAGTCCCTCCTTCGTCCATGGCCTCCGCATGAAGCATTCCATGAGCACTTCGTCGCAGTGTCTTACTCCGAGCACACTCCTCGACGAGCCTCACCCGGACCATGCCTTCGATGCGCCTCGACTTCTGAGACCTTCGTCGGGCCACCTTCGAGTGTCTCCCTCCGGAGCACACTTCGAACACCTTGCCTCCGCAGAGGACTTGTTCCACCAACTCCGAAGTCACTCCATTCGGAGTACCTTCGAAGTGCCTCACCTCCGAGGACTTTGTCTCGGAGTACCTTCAGCCGGAGCCACGCTCCGCACTCTCTGCCTTCACCTGGCACGCCTCGACCCGAGGACCGACCCGGACCACCTTCGCAGCCACCGTGACGGAGCTCCCCGCTCCCTTGGCATCAAACCACCCGCTTGACCCAAGTTCACCTGGCTCGAACCCTGTCCGTCGCCTCCGAAGTCCCTGCGCACCACAGACAAACAGACAAGTGTATCCAGTACTCCGGAGACCTCTCCGGGTTAGCAACCTCCGGCACACACTCCGGTGTACCGCCCAAAGTACCGAAGCCATCGGTACGAACCCAGTCATCGCGTACTGTCGGACCCCTCCGACAGGTACACTCCGCTGCAGAGCTGCAGCACGCAAACACCGAACACACTCCGGTGACACACCTCCGAACACCCTTCGGAGGTACCACCTCCGAAGCCCCTCCGGAGGTACCCTTCGAACAGAGGGTAAAATCCAGTCAATCACTCATCACCAAACACCGAAACCACCCTTGGTTTCTCAATCTCCCCCTTGATGAGTGCATTGACAACCAAATCCAAGTTCAAGAAAATTTAAAAAACTTTCAGCACACAAGTGACCATAAAAACTCAAAAAGAGCCAAGGCATGTCACTTGATAAAAGAATTTTTCTCCCCCTTTGTAAAAGAGTAAAAGCCCCTTCGGCAAAATTCCCTTTGGATAAAAACTCCCCCTGAGTTGAGCAAAAGTTTTTCCCCCTTTATGTCAAAAATCTCTCCCCCTTTAGAAATAATGCCTTCTTGCAGCAGAGAACATAGCAAATCTCTCCCCCTTTGGCAATGCAAGCATCAAGGAGCATTCAAAAGATGCAAAGCTTCGAAATGAATAGAATTGCAATGACATATAATGCAAAAATATGCCAAAATTAACACAAATGATCATGTGCTCAGCTCAATTTAACAATCTGTGAAACAAGATGATGGCATGTGATTTTGTCATTTTGGAAGTAAAAGCATCACCACTTAATCATAGCAGCTAGGCATGTGAAGGCAAGGACTGCGCAAAGCTAACAATTTCTACCTTAGACAGACAATTCTTGTTCAAAAGGAGCTGTGAAAGCAAACTTGATGATCAATTAATTTTGTTGTACTTTTTCTTAATGCCAGGGGTTATTTGTTTGTCCACCTTATACTTTCCAATCAGGCCAAGCCTAGGCATGAAAGCCATCTGAAGCTTAAGGCGGTGATTTTGGCATACACTACACTATTCCAGTTCAGACCAATGTGCAATGGTAAGCAGTCTAGAATAGAGTAGTGCGACAAACAAACCCTCCTGGATCTTTTCATTTAAACCAGACAAATCATGGATTTTTGATTTTGATTTTGATGAATTAAATATTTTGATGAGGATCCATGAATAAAGAACACATTTTTCAAGTTGCATATTTTAGCATCCAAGGAACAGTGTCTTGCTGTCAAGTAGATAAAAGATAGCTAAAAGCAGTTCACCCTAAACAAGCTAGATACAAGATTATGTGGTGAGCAAGTTTTGATTTTTAGAAAATAAAACATCATGCACAATCAATGTTCCAGACATATTTCATAGAGCTGAGCTGTCATGAATTCTTTGAATTAAAAGCAGGCATATAATAGCAAAAGATGTAAGTGCAATTCCACACATAATGAGCATATGCAAGACAATTAAAATCAGCTCCCCCTCACAAAATGCCGTAAGGGTGACAAATGCCAAGTTCCCCACGCAAGTAAGCAAATCGAGAAGCATCGAGGGGTTTTGTAAAAATATCGGCAAGCTGGTGTTGGGTATCAACATATTGAAGTTCAATATCACCCTTCTCATTGTGATCTCTGAGAAAATGATACCGTACATCAATGTGTTTGGTTCTGGAGTGCTGAACCGGGTTGTTTGCAATACAAATAGCACTAGTGTTATCACAGAAAAGTGGAACACTCTTATAATCTAACCCGAAATCCCGCAAAGTGGAAACCATCCACAAAATCTGAGAGCAACAGCTAGCTGCAGCAACATATTCGGCCTCAGCCGTCGATTGTGCAACACTAGACTGTTTGCGGGAAGACCAGCAAACCAGAGACGTACCCAGAAAATGACAAGTACCAGAGGTACTCTTCCTATCAATTCTACACCCAGCAAAATCCGCATCTGAATAACCTCTAAGACATAAAGATGAAGACGATGAATACCATATGCCAAATTCAAGGGTGTGTTTGAGATACCTTAGGATGCGCTTAACCGCTTGACGGTGCGAAGCTCGTGGTGAAGCCTGAAAACGAGCGCACAGACATACTGCGAAGTGTATGTCCGGCCTCGTGGCAGTCAAGTAGAGGAGGGAGCCGATCATGCTCCGGAACTCCTTCTGATCTACAGCTTCTCCATCTTCGTCAGGGTCCAATGCTACAGATGTAGCCATTGGAGTGGCGAGGGGCTTCGCATCGGACATGTCGAACTTCTTGAGCAGGTCCTTGGTGTACTTTGTCTGGTGGACAAAAGTACCTTGTTTGCTTTGCTTGATTTGCAAACCAAGGAAAAAGGTGAGTTCACCCATCATCGACATTTCAAATTCCCTGCTCATGGTATCTGCAAACTCGGCAACTAAAGCATGAGAAGAGCCACCAAAGATGATATCATCCACATAAATCTGAACTAGGAGGAAATCTTTGCCATGCTTGAGAGTAAACAATGTTTTATCAACAGAGCCCATCAAATACCCTCGCTCAAGCAGAAAAGACTTAAGTCTATCATACCACGCCCGAGGGGCCTGCTTGAGTCCATAAAGAGCCTTATGAAGTTTAAGGACTTTATGTGGGTACTTGGAGTTTTCAAAACCAGGGGGTTGTTTTACATAAACATCTTCACCTATGAAGCCATTAAGAAAAGCACTTTTGACATCCATTTGATAGAGTTTGAATCCTCGGGATGTCGCAAAGGCAAGCAAAATCCTAATGGCCTCAAGGCGAGCAACAGGTGCAAAAGTTTCAGTAAAATCAATCCCTTCTAGTTGAGAAAAGCCCTGAGCTACAAGTCTAGCCTTATTTCTAACAATTGTTCCATCCTCCCCTTGTTTATTTTTGAAAATCCATTTTGTTCCAATGAAATGAACATTAGGTGGAGGATCAACTAAAGTCCAGACTTGATTTCTTTCAAAATTCTCAAGCTCTTCATGCATGGCATTGATCCAACTAGAATCAGAAAGTGCATGACTAACATCTAAGGGCTCGAAAGAAGCAACAAAACCAGCATTAGTAAAATGAGCGTGAGAACGTGTTACCCTTTGATCAAGCTCACCAATGATCTGCTCGGGAGGGTGCATCCTTTGGACATGATGTGGAGCCTCGCGGCGGGATGCAGTCTCCCCCTCAACTTGTGCGTTGGAGTGGTCCAAGATGACCGATGTTGAGGTAGTCGCTTCGGGACCTCGTGCCGAAGTAGTAGAAGCGGGGTCAGCTTCGGGGGTTGATGTCGAGGGTAGTAGGGGTTCATCCTCGAATTCTCCGGGATCTTCATCTTCGAATAAAGTCTGTTCCATGTCGTGTTCATTTGCCTGTTCAAGAGCAGAACTAACAGAGGGGGTTGATTCATCAAAAGTCACATCACATGACTCGATGACAGTGTTAGTTTCCAAGTTATAAACACGATAAGAATGACCATGAGTAGTATAACCCAAAAAGATCCCGTCAGAAGATCGCGACTCAAATTTATCCAAATTTCCACGTTTTAGGATGAAGCAGCGACAGCCAAAAACTCGAAGATGAGTAACCTTGGGCTGTCTCCCAAAACGCAGCTCATAAGATGTCAAGTTTAAAATTGAGCGCAAGAAAACTCGGTTTGAGATGTAGCAAGCAGTGTTCATGGCCTCAGCCCAGAATTTTCTAGGAGTCCTATGCTCATCAAGCATCGTCCTAGCCATCTCAACCAAAGTGCGGTTTTTCCTCTCAACAACACCATTCTGTTGAGGAACCCGCGGAGCAGAGAATTGATGTTCTATGCCATGCTCCATGCAAAAGTCAACAAAGAGACTATTTTTGAACTCGGTGCCATTATCGCTTCGAATGAATTTTAATGCACCAGGGAGTTCAGTAAAAAGTCTCAAAGCCAAGCTCCGAAAGTGTGAAAACACTTCATCCTTGCTGGCAAGAAAGAAGACCCAAGAGTAGCGAGAGAAATCGTCGACAATAACAAGTACATACCACTTGCCGCCTAAAGAACTAACCCGAGAAGGACCTACAGTGTCCATATGGAGAAGTTCTCCGGGCTGTTCAGTCATCACTGTGGTGACTGGCGAATGCGAAGCGGCAATCATTTTTCCATGTCGACAAGGAGCGCAAACTAAATTCTTCTCAAACTTGAGCTTGGGCAATCCTCGGATCAGGCCTAGGGCGCTCAGACGAGCGAGCAATTCAAAGCTCATATGCCCTAGTCTCCTATGCCACTTCCAAAGCTCAGAAGTCGAATGTGCAACAAGGCAATGAGAAGAACCAGTCGACTCTGAAAAATCAGCTCCAAAAACTCTCCCAACTCTAAAGATCTTACACACCACAACGCCATCAGAATTGAGCACTTGCGAAGTATCGCGATGAAATCGCACTTCGAAGCCCTCATCAAGCAACTGAGATACAGACAACAAATTGTATCCCAGGTTCTCAACCAAAGCAACATCTTTGAGAGTGAAGTTCGTGTTAATCCTTACCACACCTTTACCTTTCACTCTACTCCTTCGATTGTTTCCGAAGGTGATATGTTCCCTTTGCTTGGTTGTGGTGAGGCTGGAGAACCAATTTGCATCTCCGGTCATGTGGCGCGAACAACCGGAGTCCATTATCCACGTGCCCTCCAAGCCTCGACCTGTTGCCTACACATGATAAGAATGCCTCGATCGCTCAGTGCTGGGGTGAGTAAAATAATGACGAGGCATCCAGCACTGAGTGACACGAGTAGTAGGCACAGTAAAAGCAGACGGTCTACGCACATAATAATCAGAATGATGCAAAGTGCGAGGTCTACCTACATGCAAAGAACGCAAAGCATGTCGAGGTCTCCTACTCTGACGAGGTATAAAGCTACTCGCCCGAGGTCTACCACCATATGGAACATGGTGAACACCTCGAGGAGCAAAACCTCTCCGAGAAGCACGAGGAGCCTCAAAAACAGGACGAGAGTAATACTCAGACTCATGCATACCTAAAGATGGGTAATGCATGTCCTGATAGCTCATCGCCTGTGCACGTCGCTCATCCTTGATGCGACGGAAACAGAAACCAATCAAATGACCCGCCCGCTGACAATAAGAACAATGAAACACTCTCCTGGGGGCACTCTCATGGGTCACAGGAGCAACTCTCACAGTCTCCTTGGGTTTCTTCACAGTGGTTTTCTTGGGAGGATTTTTCTTGGTAGGAGGAGTGGTTTTCTTTGGTGGATGGGTAGGCTTTTTGGCTGGTGGGGTGTCCAACAGAGCTCTCTCTTTCTCTAGGGTGGTGGGAGAGGTAAAAACAGTTTTGGTTTTACTGTCTGAAGCTATCCTCTCAAAACCCAAACCTAGAGCTACCCCGGCTCTGTCAGCACACAACTTGGTCTTGGCCAAGAGCAAATCCATCCTACCCTTCCCTTCAGTGCATTTATTCACCACAGAAAGAAGGTATTCATTTTCTGACATAAGGTTCTCAGCTCGCTCTCTGACAGTGCCTAGCTGGTCCTTAAGGGTGATGCAAGTGTCACATACAGGTTGCACATCCTTAGAACTACCGGCCCTCTCCAATCTAGCCTCCAAGTCATGAACATGCTTATCACGTAAAGAAATGCTATCGCGTAATAAAGAGCAGTTCATGCAATCAATAATATCATGAGGTCTAGAATCCACCTCCAAAAGCTGCTTCTGTGCAGTCTCAAGCTCAGAAAGAGTTTGAGCATGAACAGAACGCAACTGAGCAAGCTCACCCATGACAACAGAACATGATTCACATTCAGCATCATCAAATTTAGACTTAAGCATGGCATATTCAGTAGATACATTTTCTAGCCTAAGTCTAAGGTCTTTTCTTTCTCTAGCGGCTTGCACAAGCAGTCTATCCTGACCTAGCACAACTTCATTCAGCTCATCTAATTTAATTAGAAGCTGGTCAGATGATAGGTTTACCTCTGATGAGTCAAGCTCATCGCCGCTGTGATCGCTGTCGGCCATGAAGCAAAGGCCGGTGAAGTCACGTCCCTTCTTGTCCTTCTTGTCCTCCTTCCTTGGGGACTCCTCCTCCTCAGAGCTCGACTCCTCAGTTGAGGATGTGTCGATGTCGCTGAGAGCAGCAACAAAGGCTCTGGAAGCGGCCTTGGCTACTTTCTTAGCCATCTTGCCGCGCTTGCCCTTCACAAAGGGCTTCCTCTCCTTTTTGTGGAATTTGGGGCGGTCACTCTCATCTCTCTTTTTGACCTTGGGGCAATTGGCCTTGATGTGAGAAGTGTCGCCACATTCATAGCAGCCACTAAAACCACTTCTCCGCTGATCCCGTCTCTCATGGTGAAAGCGGGTGAACCTCCGGGCAATGAGAGCAAGCTCATCATCAGCTAGAGTATCCACCTGCTCCTTTGTGACGGAGACCAGGGAGGACAAAGCAAAACCATCTGCAAGAACACAAGTGCCTGATGTGCTTGGTTCTGCAGTGGTGCCACGGCTAGTGCTAGAAACCAATGCCAATGGCTGTGGCAAAGAGCTTCTGTGCACTGCAAGAGATGCCTTGGCAATCTCTGTGGACTTCAGCTTGCTAAAGAGTTCATCACAGGTTAGAGAGTCATAGCCTGTGGATTCCTCAATGCTGGATATCTTCACCTCCCATATGCTACGGTCAAGAGCATAGAGAAGCTTGATAGCCCTATCGTGATCACTGTAAGCAAGCGTCCCGTTGGATCGCAAGTTACTCACTATAGCATCAAAGCGCGAAAACATGGCATCTATAGATTCACCAGGTGCCTGCACAAACAGCTGATACTGTTGGTTGTAGGTGCTTTGGCGCCTGGCCTTAATCTGAGTAGAGCCCTCATGATAAATAGTGAGTGTTGTCCAAATTTCCCTAGCAGTCCTAAGGTGCTGCACCCTATCAAACTCACTCCGACTCAAACCAATGAACAGTATGTTCCTTGCCTTCGAGTTGGCAATATACTGATCTTTTTCGGTTTGAGTGGTGCGGGTATCAGGGATGGAGTATTGTGAGTCCACAATCTCCCAAATTGCATTTCCTTGGCTTAACAAGTAAGCCTCCATGCGCACCTTCCAGTATGCAAAATCTGTCCCATCGAACAGAGGAATTTTACTGCCTCTATCCATGTCGCCAACAGATCACAAAACCGGTTAAGGTCAACTGGTGATCTTAACCTGCTCTGATACCAATTGTTGGACCGGAAACGGCGACCAGAGGGGGGTGAATGGGAGCTTTTAAAATTTCGGGCTAAAAACTTAGCCTTCGGTTCTGTTCAGTCCTCTGCGGAACAGGCTTCGAACACAACCTTCGAAGGTCTGGTTCGGAGGTACTTCGACACCTTCGAACACAGGCTTCGGAGTGGCAAAAGTTCGAAGCCAAGAAGACTTCGCTCCACTTACAACCCTCGACAATCTACTCTGCTAAGTCAGTGCAGGCTCCGCACACAGGGTGCTTTGAGCAGACTTCGCACGTCACCCTTCGCAAGAGTGGACAGCCCCCTGAGGACTTCGACCAAGTACTTGGCGACAGCAACGGGTGCTGGGCTTCGTACCCGAAGGTCTACACGCACACGCAAATGGACTACGCTAAGGGCTTCGACACAGGAAGCACTACGGGAAAAGATCAGGGCTTCGCTAGTAAGCTGCGAGGTCTTGCCTCGTGTTACACAGAGCGACAGCACACTGACAAAACACACCTCGCACGAAAAACAACCTTCGCCTCAACAGGCTTCGGTGCACAAAACTAGCGAAGTATGTAGATCGAGCTCAAGCAAAAAGCACAAGACAAACAGGGCTTCGCCGCTTGAACAAGGAACACTGAAAATGAACTCAGGATGTATTCAATCGAAGTGTGGCTACAGGAGCTCAACAGTAAATGCTCAAAGTGTTAAATGTTACCTACCGAGCCCCCATATTTATAGCCCACGGCTTCATCCTAAGGAAGTGACTACTTTACCCCTAGGGTTTACATCCATTTTGTCTCTACAGAACTAAGGGGTACAAAAGGTAGTCCACCTTTATTTTGGAGGCTTCTCTGTCAGCTGCAGAGGGGACAGTGTCAGCCTTTTTCAGAACAGACAGTGTCAGCCTTTACAGAGTTGACTTCTGGAACCTCCCTTCGCACGCGAGGGGTGCGGAAGCTTCGGCGAGAAGCCTGCAGCCTGTTGGCCTTCGCTCCGCCGAAGATGACCTTCGATACAGTGACGGTTTTGAGCTGAAGCCGTCAAAGCCCTTGGGCCTTCGCACCACCACCTCCGGAGTGGATCACCACGGCTTCGCAGCTACTCCGAGCTCGAACACCGTCCGTCCGTGTACCGAAGCCATGCATGGCCGAAGCACCTCAAGTCAACCTCACTCCGGAGCTAGCCTCGCTCCGAAGTCCTTCACACTCCGAAGCCCTACCTTCGGAGTACCACCCTTCGAAGTCCCTCCTTCGTCCATGGCCTCCGCATGAAGCATTCCATGAGCACTTCGTCGCAGTGTCTTACTCCGAGCACACTCCTCGACGAGCCTCACCCGGACCATGCCTTCGATGCGCCTCGACTTCTGAGACCTTCGTCGGGCCACCTTCGAGTGTCTCCCTCCGGAGCACACTTCGAACACCTTGCCTCCGCAGAGGACTTGTTCCACCAACTCCGAAGTCACTCCATTCGGAGTACCTTCGAAGTGCCTCACCTCCGAGGACTTTGTCTCGGAGTACCTTCAGCCGGAGCCACGCTCCGCACTCTCTGCCTTCACCTGGCACGCCTCGACCCGAGGACCGACCCGGACCACCTTCGCAGCCACCGTGACGGAGCTCCCCGCTCCCTTGGCATCAAACCACCCGCTTGACCCAAGTTCACCTGGCTCGAACCCTGTCCGTCGCCTCCGAAGTCCCTGCGCACCACAGACAAACAGACAAGTGTATCCAGTACTCCGGAGACCTCTCCGGGTTAGCAACCTCCGGCACACACTCCGGTGTACCGCCCAAAGTACCGAAGCCATCGGTACGAACCCAGTCATCGCGTACTGTCGGACCCCTCCGACAGGTACACTCCGCTGCAGAGCTGCAGCACGCAAACACCGAACACACTCCGGTGACACACCTCCGAACACCCTTCGGAGGTACCACCTCCGAAGCCCCTCCGGAGGTACCCTTCGAACAGAGGGTAAAATCCAGTCAATCACTCATCACCAAACACCGAAACCACCCTTGGTTTCTCATCTTGCTTTTCCTGCGTTGCCTTTTTGATCGAGTAGACATGACCTTGTCTTTCTCTGGCTGTTTTTGGTGAAGCCCCCTCGTTTGTGTGAAGTCCTTCTATTCTGTGGAGCAGGCTTCGACCTGACTTCTTCGAAGGCTTTGCTAGGACTCCGAACTTGAACTGTGAATCTAGCTTTGAAGTATGCTCTGTTCTAAGGTTTTGTTCTGACATACTTCGACACTCTTTTGTGAAGCATACTTTGACAGGCTTCAAAGATAGCTTCAAAGCATGTCACTCTGGTAGACTTCGCTCGGAGTAGATTTCCTGAGAAGTTTCTCTACTGCTGTCATTTCCATGGATCTCAGTTTATGAGTTCGAAGTTTGCTTTTCGAAGTGTGGTTGTGGGCTTCGACTTCTTGTGCGACAACACCTGCAGACTTCGTTTCGAAGTTGGTCTGTGTGTCGAAGGTCATCACTTCAGTAGTCTTTCTTCGACTAGCTAGCTCTGGAGGTAGAGTGTAGGCTTTGATTTAATCTTGCTGCCGTGTGTTGTGCTTCGCCTCTCGTTCGAAGATTGCTTTTCTGTGAGCTTTGTTCGAAGCTTTCTGTTCGAAGTCTAGGCTTTGAAGTACACTGTTCGAAGCAACCTTCGATACTTACATACTTCTCTTTGAAGCATACTTCGCTCTTTGCCACACTCGAACTAGGCTAGACTCAATAAACCTTTGGCACTTTAACGACAACCTTCGCTAGACTTCGGCCAGGGACTCCGAAGCAGGCTTCAACACAGTGAAGCAAGCTTCGACACTACGAAGCAGGCTTCGACACAGCGAAGCAAGCTTCGCCAAGTTTCGAACAAGAGACAAATTTGAACAGTAACTTCCCATCTCATTTTATGTGCACTTAGATCATCCGTTGAGAAGTTCTGATCTGCCATGTCTTGAATATTTTATTTATATACCTATTAGCACGGTACTGGTGTTTCTATGTTTTTGAGACCGGTCTTTTCTAGGCTAGATACTTTTAGACTTAGGCAATCTGTTCACGCTTTGTTGCTTAGTCTTTTGAGGTGCATTGGGTGTTGGGAGCAGGCCATTGATTCGAAAAAAATTTTTAGGCGCCCATTCACCCCCCCTCTGGTCGCTACTTTTAGTCCTACAGGTGTGCCTGGAGGGTAGCCCAGATCTCTTGAGCAGTTTCGAGATGGCTAACGCGTTCAAACTCATTGGGACCTAAACCAGAAAACAATATGTTCACTGCCTGGTTGTTCAGGTCATGCAGAGCGACTATCTCAAGAGTAGTATGCTCTGCAGCCTGAAGCACAGTAAAAGTAGCATGAACACACATGTCCCATATCCTTAAGCTCTGGCTCAATAGATAGGGTCGCATGCAAGTCTTCCAATAGTTGTAGCCAAAAACCTCAACGGACGGAACCTTGCTAGAAGAAATCATGATCGCTACCTTGGGTTAGAACCGGTTAAGGTATGGAAAAACCCTAACCAGGCTCTGATACCACTTGTAGGACCGACAGTAGCGACTAGAGGGGGGTGAATGGGCCCCTAAAAAATTCTTTCGAATCGATGGCCTTATCCCAACACCCAACGCACCTCAATAAATAACCACACACTCAGAACAAAACACATATCGAAATAGTGCTATCACTCTCCTGTCAAATATGATGTGATGTGATAGTCTGAGAGATCATAAGCACTAAAAATAATCTAGCCTAAAAACGACTGGTGTCCTAATCGAAAAGACACCACCAAAGTGCTTAAAGGCGGATTCAAGAGAAAATCACATATTCGATAGGTAAATCATTAAGTGTTGAGAAATAATGTCCACATATTACAAATAGTCCAACAGATGTGAGAAAAGTACAAAGATTAATGCATATAGTTAGACAAAATAAATGTGGTAACTAAACAGAGCTCACAGATCAAACTATAGATGGACAAGCACTTCATTCAATCACTGGCATTTCATCAAGTTCATGATAATAAATTTAAAATCATCCATGCATTTAAACAAACAGGTAAAGTGCATCTAGATTATGTGATATGTCATGGAAAGGATCAATAAGCAGAACACAATCACAGGAAATCAAAAATTACTACGTCCATGCAAATCGAGAAAACATATTACTGTTCATGAAAGCTTTAGTTTTGGACTATGAAGAACCTTATGTGTGCCTGGCGATTGTGCACTGTGCGGCCAAGCACAAAACACCACGCATCCTCCCCAAACTCACGAAGCCAATGCCTCTTGTTGTCCGCCTCACTTGCAGAAGCACCAAACTCCACCTCCCGAGCCCACTCAGCGCCAGCCGCCGCCAAAGACCAACCTCCACGCACCAAAGAACTTTGCGCCCGGTTGGAAAAAACGTCGCTCGGCAGAAGCCGATTCCTCAAGACAGCGGCCAGCCCCAACAAAAACTGTAAACAAGACTCGAGAGATAACCGGCCGGAGTACTGTGTACAGGCGGTGCTGATTGCTGGTGGGCACTGAACAGGAAAAACGACGAAAATTAGAGATGAAATGAGAGTATTTGGTAAAGTGAACTCAAATATTTCATTTCAAAAGAGTTAAGAAACCCTAGGGGAATTGGGGCCCTATTTATAGGCAACCCAATAAATCAGGAAAAAGCCAATAAGTGGAGATGAAAACACACTTGATCTGATGGAGGTGGATCGGCATCAATAGGGGATCACACAACTAAAGAACCAGACATCATCGATTGAAGTAAAAAGGGAGGCATTACATGAAATTATTGTGAAGGAAATACAAAACATTAGGTGTGACAGGAACAAATCGATGAATTACCTAATTGGAGTGAGTTTTAGTGGATCGGGGTGCCACCATATCCAGCGCTTTGCGCTTGCGAGCCAAGATATTGACCCGCCTCTTAGCAAGACACTCCATTGGGGTAGGATCCCCGCTACCCAATGTGGTAGTGGCCGATATCGGCCCATACTCTATCGGCCTACCACTTCGGCTTAGCGGTGGAGCGTCCACATCCTCCTCCTGCATGATGGAAGCATAAGCAAGAAGCAAGGGATTAAGCAAAGCAAGCAAAAGGTTAAGTTAAATGTTGTGGGATCGGAATGGCGACTAGAGGGGGGTGAATAGGCGCCTCAACAAATTCTTGCGAATATGATGGCATTTTCAAATCACTCAACACACCTCTAAATGAACAAGCGGAAGTAGATGCAGTAAAGACTCCGATAAAAACATATGCTATCACCCTCTTATCTGATATTATGTCAAATGATAGATTGAGGGATTGCCAGCACTGAATTTGCACACACAAAGACTGCACTTTAAAAATAGCTCTGAAACTTTTTCTATTCTACACAAAAGACTCACATAAAAAACAATTTAAGAATGGGCTTGGTGGAACATGTGCTCGGCAGTACATGTAGTTGTTAATGGTGAAAAACATCACTACATACTGTTGATAGAAAAAGTGGCATCAATGGTTGAGATTGTCAAAATGTCGATTTTGGTGATTTGGGCAGAAAATACACATGTCCGGGGTCGGGCCGAAGCCCTACAGGGCCGAAGGTCCATTGGTCTATGGGCTCTTAAAGCCTCTGGCCAGCCCACGGCCTTCAGGCAAGAAGCCTTCGGAGGCCCACGCTGCCGAAGCTTCGGCCCGAGGAGCAGGCTTCGATGGGCCTGGCCGAAGCCCACTTCGGCAGAGACAAAGTTGGATACAATTTCGGCTAAGTTTTTATCTCTATCCAAGCCGAATTATAGCAGATTAGATCATAAGTTTGACCACTATAAATAGAGAGGCGAGGACAACTTAGAGAGCCCCCCAACACAAATCAAACACAAAACCCTAGCTTTGATCGCATTTATTTACCTTTACTTTTCTCTACCTTTTCATGGGTTTGCCTGGAAGCCCTCCGACGGCCACTTCGGGACAGTGGTAATCCTTGTTACTTCGCTTGTGAAGTATCCGTTAATCTACGTAATAGATTATTATCCCCTTGTTACTTCGCCTATGAAGTATCCGCTAATTTGCGTAACAGATTGCTACCTTCGCCACTAGTGCAACACTTAGCAGAATTTGGTCCTCAGGTCGGATTAGTACTTCGCACCTTCTCTGTTGCATGTTTCCACATTCGGAGCTACTTCGTCGGAGGTGTCCGGAGCTGAGAAATCAGTTTCGGAGGTTACCAGAACAACCTTCGGTGAGACTGCTACTTTGACCGCATGCTTCACCAACAGGCTTCATCACGACAAGCTTCACCACGCTCGTACTCCGCTCCGGACGAAGTCACGTTCACGCGTTGTGCAGGAGTATTTTGTTCCGTATCTCACTGTATCGGAGACTTCACACCGAACCCCGCTGTTCAGAGGTTATTGTCACGTCTAGATCCATTTGGAGTTCATCTTCGGCCAGATCAGTCTGAACGCCGAAGGTACCCTTCGGCGGGACACTTCGCACCAGACACCAAAGGTATACTTCGGCGACCCCTTCGCACCATACTTCGAAGCAGATAGGCTCTGACCGGTTTGCTGATTTATTCTGTTTAAATATATTTCTTGTAGCTAATTGGATTATTTGTGTGATCTGATTGCCTGGCGACTCCACCCCCCTTACCACGGCTAAGGGTAGTCAAAACGCAACGTCGGTGCTGTGTTATGCTTAGGCTTGTCCCTAAGTATCCACACTTTTGATCGTCGAGCTGACCCAAGTGCGGGACATGTTTTCGTGTCAACACACTCTTTGGCGACTCCGCTGGGGAAAGCTACGCCAACATGACGAGTACGTCTACATAGGCCACCGGTACATCTACATCGACTACTACTACATCACCGATGGACACAATAGGAGGCGCGGATATCGACAACCGCAACATCTTAACACCCACTCTTGAAGATATTCCCGCAGAAGACCGAGCAGAGATCGAGGCAAAGCTGAAAGCACTCCAAGACATGATGCTTGGGGGCTACGTTAAGACACGCGTAGGCTTCATCAAGCGTGACATCGTCACCCCGGACCTCGCTCAGATCGAGGTAACACTTGTATCGCCTCGTTTATCTTCTTTATAGATCGAGCAAAAAATAGCCGCATCAGTAGATCAAGCCGTTAGCGCTTAGCTAGCCAACCGTTTAGATTCGGCAGTCAGCTCACAAGTAGAGGCAACTCTTAGGAGGTTCGGCTTTACTGAGGCCGCACCCCCGGTCCCTATTGCTAGTGCACCTCTGGTAAACCATGTTTACGGTCGAACTGACGGCAGCACTGGCATGACCGTGATGTCTCCGGCCTCAACACTTATGGCTGAAACTAATCATTATACTTACGGTCAAACTAGCACTGTGTACCATGCACCACCACCTGCCCCGGTACCCACGCTGCCCACACCACATGCGCAGGCACTCGGACATGAGCAAGTCATCTAGATAGCACGCAGGGAAGAGGCCCATGGCCGACACGCCGATATCCCACCGAGTGTCGTGCCCCGCATGTGAGGCGCGCGCAGGCGACATGCCAAGATGACATAGAGCAGCGGGTTCGCGCACTATTTAGAGAGTGTGCCAGCTTCGTGCCCAAGGGATGGGTTAGGGTTTACCATAAGCCATACCCCGACCATCTTGATACAATACCCTACCCCCGCGGCTATAGAATCCTTGAATTCACCAAGTTCGACGGTGAGGGTAGCAAAACCACACTAGAGCACGTTAGTCAATTTTTGGCACAGTGTGGAGAAGTTAGCGGGATAGATGCCCTAAAAGTTAGACTATTTTCTCTCTCGCTATCTGGTACCATTTTCACTTGGTTTTTGGTGCTCCCGCCAAACTCCATTCAGACGTTGGATGATTTAGAGCGAAAATTTCATGATTACTTTTACACGGGTGCGACAGAAATTAGGATTTCACACTTGACATCGGTTAGACAGAAATCTAACGAGAACGCCTCTAAATACATCAAGCATTTTAGGGATACTAGAAACCGATGTTTCAGCCTTAATATTTCAGAAAGAGACTTGGAGGAGCTAGCGTTTAATGGGTTGCGTCCCGAGATTAAAGAAAGATTAGACAACAAGAACTTTTTAGAAGTTAGCCAAGTTTTACAACAGGCTCTGGTCCAGGAAGGCTAAACCAATGATAAAAAGTTTATTAAGATGTTTAACAAGCCTAGGGCTGAAATCCACATCATGGAACGCTCTGACGATGTAGGACCGAAAGTAGCGACTAGAGGGGGGGTCAATGGGAACCTAAAAAATTCTTTCGAATCAATGGCCTTCTCCCAACACCCAACGCACCTCGAAAGACTAAGCAGCAGAAAGTAAACAGATCACCAAAGCATAAAAGTATCTAGCCTAGAAACGACCGGTGTCCTAGATAGAGAAACACCAATACAGTGCTAATAGGCAGATAACCGAAGTATTCAAAACATGGCAGATCAAACTTCTCAGCAAATGATCTAAGTGCACGTAAAATGAGATGAGAAGTTACTGTTCAAAAATTGTCTCCTGGACGAAACTTGACGAAGCCTGCTTCGCAGTGTCGAAGCCCGCTTCGCAGTGTCGAAGCCCGCTTCGCAGTGTCGAAGCCTGCTTCGGAGTTCAATGTCGAAGTCTGTCGAAGTCTGTCGTAGACGTGCCGAAGGTTGATGTAGTCGAAACTTGTCCGGAGGTGTCGTGCGAAGTTGGAAGATGTCGAAGGTTTGTGGAATATAGCCTAATTCGAGTGTGACAGAATGCGAAGTATGCTTCGATGCGAAGTATGAAAGAATCGAAGCCTGCTTCGAACAGTGTACTTCAAAGACTAACTGCAGAGTTCCTTCGAAACTAGAACTTCGAAGCCTATACTTCGATCAGAGAGCTTTGAACAAAGTTCACAGAAAAGCTAGCTTCGAAAGAGAAGCGAAGCCAAACACAAAGCAGCAAGACTAAATCGAAGCCTTGAGATATACTTTGAGTGACAAGCTTCGAACCCACAAACCGTGATCCACGGAAATGACAGCAGAAAACTTCTCAGGAACACACTCCGAGCGAAGCCGATCAGTGAGACTTGCTCTGAAGCATACTTCGAAACCAGTCGAAGTATTGACTATGAAGAGCTCGAGTCAAAGTATACCTTCGCAGACAAGTTCGGAGCCTGCTTCACAGACAAGAAGGACTTCGCATAAAACATGGGGCTTCACCAGAAACAGCCAGAGAAATCCTAGACCCTATCTTTTCAATCAAAAAGCTATACCAGGAAAAAGCAAGGCTAGAAGAACTAGCGTACTATTGCAACAGGGAGTAGGTACTACTTGCTGCTACAGGAACAAGCAAGTAGTACTAGTACTCCTCAGTCCATAGAACAGAAGCAAACAGAGAAGATTGAATGCTCAGGAATAAAACAACACACGCAACACGAAGCTGCAAAGCCACAAGAAACGCTGCACATCGAAAGACAGGAATAAAATATTGCAGAATCTTGAAGAACAAGAGGAACTTACGATGAGCAAGACAGGAACCTGGCGGCGCGCATGAATAGGAGCAGGAGAAGGAAAAAGTGACCCAATAGATTAGAAAAGTGATTTCATTAAAAGGGTAACCTAACCCTAGGGATTGGGGCCCTATTTATAGGCAGCCCAATAGCTAGGAATATTCCACCAGCCCCTTAGGGTTTTTACAGATGCTTAAATAAAAGGAAAAGACTAAACTGCCCTTAGGATATTTTTACAGATTCGACTGTCTGACTATGGGCCTAAGGACAAAATAGTAAACTCCTATTTACAAATGACTTATCCGGAAGCTAAGCTTTTGTACAGACTACGACTTCTCTTCTGGACAGTCCGATACAAGATCAGCGGTCATCAGTTTTGCGCTGAAACTGACAAAGCGTCCACCAGCTTTGTACCAGGTACCCGGATTGGGCCAGCGCGACTCCGCAGCTCTCTCAGCCTGGCAATCGCTCGCCGCCCGTGTACCTGAGTCAATCCTGGTCAACAGCCCAGTGGATCCTCTGCTGCTCCTAGCCCGTGTACCCAGATTGGGCCAGCCCGACTTCGTGGCCCCTCTGCCCGATAGTCGCTCGCTGCCCGTGTACCTGAGTCACAAGAGGCCCAGACACAGCAGGTCTTCACTCTCTTTTCAGTCCTCTTTGACTATCGTTGACAATGACTCATCACATCTAGAGCCATGAGGCCCACGCTCTTTAGCATGGCTCCTCAGATGAGGAGGAATCAGAAGAAGAGGATTTGGCCGACATGTACGCGGCCAAATGGGTTTGGAACGCTAAGAGTAAACCTATCACTTGCTCCGAGTTACGGCCATCTCCACAAAGAATCAGCCTAGTGAGGTCAAGTACTCATTCGATATAACCAAGTGTGATAAAATATTTGATTTTCTCTTGAAGAACCAGCTTCTCAGGTTGCCTAAAGGTCAAGTCATTCCATCTGCCGATGAGTTAAATAAGCATCCATACTGTAAGTGGCATGATTCCCACTCACATAACACTAACGACTGTAATTTTTTTTGATGGCAGGTCCAATCATCCATAGAAGAAGGATGATTGAAGATAGACCATAATCCAAAGATGAAGCTGGACAAAGATCCTTTTCCCGTCAACGCCGTCGACCTCAGCGAGAAGAAGGTATTGATTCAGCTAGAACAGGCCTAGTCGGCTAAGGGGAAGGATGTAATTGTTGGAGAGCCACATGCTCGCATGCTCATACCAAAGAACCCAGAGGTAGGAGTGTGGAAATAGAACATTAACACCCCTTCAGCTAAAACTCACAAGAGGCCGAAGGTAACATACAACATGTGTTGAACAAGCATCGGAGAAAAGCAAAGAAAGCAGGTCCCCACGCTAGAAGACTGGGACAGCCAAAGGGCCCAAGGCTTTCAGAGGGTAGCTTCGGACCGAAGCAGGCAAACCCTCCGCACAGCGGCTTCGGGCCACGGTGGCCTGACACTCCGCACGGTGGCTTCGAGCCTCAATGGCTAAATCCCCCATACAATAACTTCGGCCCCCAATGGCTGAACCCCGCACCGTTTTGGACTTCTCTGACAGGATGCTTCGACCCGCATTGGCCGAATGTGCCTCCGGACTGGCAGGACCCTTCGCTGATATGGTCTGAGATGCCGTCCACTCTACCGAACCTCTCTCTGGGTAACGGGTTCAGCTCATAGTGGGTGAGGCCACTGGAGCCGTCGATGCCTCTACCGTACAACTAGGCAGGAACCCCGAGGGCTCCGTACGTATCCGGGTCGTAGTATCCTCTGCAACTTAAAACTATGCCTTGTTTTCCTTCGGAGTATTATGGATGGCAGGGACAAACAGACGCAGCGGATGGGGGGGTCATCCACAGACTATCCGTGGTACCTCCGAATCGAACCATGCAGAGTAGAGCCATAGAGTGCAGGTGCGAGGAGGCCGAGGAAAGGGAGTCCGAAGCTATCACCATCAGAGTAGGGTCTCAGGAAGTCCCATGCTTCGGCCGGGCTCTGCACCGAAGCCTCGTTCGATCGGCCGAATAAGGCCGATCCATCTACCGGGGTTCACAGCAAAGGCCCCTGTGAACACAGGGTGCGCAAGGCCGAAGGAGATAGTACCACTTCAGCCACAGTTGACAGAAACCGGATAGTAGCACCTGGCACCAAGCCACAACCATATTGGGCACCTCCAGGCATGTCCAAATCACAGAAGAGACGCCTACAACGACTACGGGCACAAGAGATGCGCGAGAAGAAAGCCGAGGATGAGCGCGACGCTATCTTCGAGGAAATCCGCCATCGGCCAGCTACAAGACAAGTATGGAGGGTGAAACCGGTTGAGATAACCAACCTGGCTCCTAGTCCGAGCGACGATGACAATGACATGCTCGACGATGATTACTCACATGTCTCTGAGGGGCCCGCACCCCAGGCGATGGACATCAACATCGTCATGCTGCCCACCGAGTTCGCCCTGTCGCAAGATGAGGTCGAGGTCGCTCAATTGAGCCTCGCCCCATGCAACGCCATGTTCGAGAAGCCCGAGGACTCGGCTCACCATATGAAGCCTTTCTACGTTAGAGGTCACATCGATGGAAAGCTGATTTCCTGAATGCTCGTCGACGGCGGCGCCACTATTAACTTAATGCCTTACTCGTTATTGAAGAAACTTGGCAAGGGCAAAGATGATCTGAAGAAGACTAACTTGATGCTCAATGGCTTCAATGGCGAGAGCTCTGAGGCCAAGGGCGAACTATCCATGGAGTTGACGGTGGACAACAAGACATTGCCAACAACATTTTTCATCGTCGATGTACAAGGTAACTGCAGCGTGCTGCTCGGGCGCGACTGGATTAACGCGAATTACTGCATTCCTTCTACTCTACACTAGTGCCTGATGCAGTGGGACGACGATGAGATAGAGGTTATCCCCGTGGATACTTCAGCCCTAGTAGCATTGGCCGTTGTATCGGTGGACGCCATTCATAATAAAGTAGAGTGTCTATCAGGCAGAGATCTTTCGGATTAAGATTTTGTTAGCGTATCCGGAGGGTGTTTTGTTCCAGTGTCTGTAAAGTCAGCTAGTGTAGCACGGCTGTTTTTGTATTAGTAGTCATGTCTAGCAAGAGTAATCTAGATTGGCTAAAGTCTCGTGTGGAACAATATCGATCTAGTAAAGACGGTATTGCCGAGACCATCGGGGACTTTAGCGAAGTAGAGAAATTAGGACAAGGTTTTGCGTCGGCCGATCCCTTGGAGGAAGTTGACATAGGTAATGGTAGCATTCCGAGGTCGACTTTTGTAAACCAACATTTACAGCCTGATGAAAAGGTCGAAGTAATAAAGCTACTTCGGTCATATGTCGATTGTTTCGCATGGGAGTATAGCGAGATGCCATGACTAAGCCGCGATCTCGTGGAGCATCGGCTACCTATCAAGTCCGGATTTAGGCCTTATAAGCAGCCTCCTCGTCACTTTAACTTGGCCATCTATGACCGAGTTAAAGAAGAAGTAGAGCGACTACTCAGGGCTGAATTTATTAGGCCATGCAGGTATGGGGAATGTGTTGCTAACATTGTGCCTGTAGAGAACAAAGGGAGCGGCAAGATACGGGTATGTATTGATTTCATAGATCTGAATAGAGCTACTCCGAAAGACGAGTATCCAATGCCAATAGCCGACATGCTAATCAACGATGCTTCAGGACACAAGGTACTGAGTTTTCTTGATGGCAATGCTGGTTAAAATCAGATCTTTATGGCCGAAGAGGACGTCTACAAGACTGCCTTTCGATGCCCTGGTTTTGTCCGTTTATTCGAGTGGGTTGTCATGACTTTTGGTTTGAAGAATGCTGGCGCCACGTATCAGCGCGCTATGAACTTAATCTTTCATGACTTGCTAGGGGTTATGTTAGAAGTTTACATCGATGATGTTGTAGTCAAATCGGACGCTATGGGAAACCATTTAGCCGATTTGAAGGTTGCTTTTGATATAATGCGATAGTGTGGTTTGAAAATGAACCCACTCAAGTGTGCTTTTGGTGTGTCGGCGGGTAAGTTCTTGAGAAGATTAGAAACATTGCAGCATCGATGTGCAAAAGGAATGTACAGAAGTTGCTAGGCAAGATGAACTATTTGCGTTGCTTTATATCCAACTTGTTCGGCAAGATTGATGCCTTTGTCCCCATACTCCGGCTAAATAACGAAGTCGAGTTCACTTGGGGGGCAAGCCAGCAAAGCGCCTTTGAGAAAATCAAGGAGTGCTTGTCATCACCGCCTGTGGTTAGAGCACCCAGAGCCAGGATTCCGTTTCAGCTATACATTGCTGCTGAAGATAGCGTGATCGGGGCCGTGCTAACCCAGGAGGTAGAAGGAAAAGAGTACATCATCACATTCTTGAGCCACCGCCTACTGGATGATGAAACCAGGTACACGTTTGTGGAACGTTTGTGTTTATCACTTTACTACGCGTGCACCAAATTACGCCATTATCTTCTCCCCACTACATGTGTTGTCGTTTACCAAACCGATGTTGTAAAGCACATGTTACAGAATCCGATTCTAAGTGGAAGAATCGGAAAATGGGCTTATGCGTTGATTGCGTACGATTTGGCCTACGAACCCCTGAGAGCAATGAAGGGCCAAATCGTAGCCAACTTTATAGTTGATCACCACATAGATGTCAGCCGAAGTGACAATGTTGCTCTAGTTGAAGTAGTGCCATGGAGACTTTATTTTGATGGTTCGGCTTGCAAGAGTGGCCAAGGTATTAGAGTGGTTCTCATATCACCTAATGGAATGCACTTTGAGACTTCGACCCGTCTAGAATTTCCTTCCACTAATAACCAAGCTGAATACGAAGCTTTATTGCTAGGTCTTGAATTACTAGAATCTGTAGGTGCTAGACATGTCCACGCGTATGGTGATTCTTTGTTAGTAGTGCAACAAGTAGCTAAAAATGCTCAATGCTTTAATGGCTTGTTGAATAGTTACTTGGATAAATGTCTAGACATAGTTGCTGCTTTTGATGACTTCAAAATCTCTCACGTGTCAAGAGAAGCCAATTCAGTCGCAAATGATTTGGCTCAGTAAGCATCTGGTTACCAAGTCAGGAGAGGAAAATTTTCTGTATGGGAGAAGCCGATGCTTGGTCTCACTACCGAAGCCAGTGACGATGGGCAAGCGCACCCTCCAGGTCGGACCCCTCTGGCCACCAAAGGCCATTGCGCGCCGAGGTCCCTGGACCAGAGTACTCTGCTAACCGAGGGAC
Source organism: Zizania palustris (assembly GCA_019279435.1). Classification (NCBI taxonomy): domain Eukaryota; kingdom Viridiplantae; phylum Streptophyta; class Magnoliopsida; order Poales; family Poaceae; genus Zizania; species Zizania palustris. The sequence continues at coordinate 45,105,509 of JAAALK010000081.1, forward strand.
CTGGCACGCTGGCCGTAAGCCGGAGCCTCCTGCACGGTGAGGGCTTCCGAGAGTCTGAACCCTCCAGAGGGCTTCGGCCCAGCACACTCCGAATGGCCAGCCCGACCAGGCTTCGGCAGGAGCAGGAATGGCGCGGGGAGCATCCCGAAGTCAGTAGTTTAAAAATTTTTTAGAAGGTGAGCTAGCAAGACCCTCTGAAGCCTATAAGGACGATTGGAGAATTCAAATCGCCCGGTATTTGAGAGACCCTAGCCAAAGGGTTGATCGAAAGGTTCGGCAACAAACATTCAAATTCGTGTTGATAGATGACACATTGTATCGCCGAACCATCGATGGAGTACTATTGAAGTGTTTAGACCACGAACAATCCTAGGTGGCTACGGGAGAAGTCCATGAAGGACTTTGTGGCACTCATCAGTCGGCCCAAAAAATGAGTTGGATGCTCAAAAGAGCAGGGTTTTATTGGCCGACAAAGACTGATGATTGTTTTAAGTATTATAGAGGGTGTGAAGCATGTCAGAAGTTTGGCAATATTCAGCTAGCTCCTGCCTCATTACTCAACCCTATTGTCAAGCCATGGCCGTTTCGAGGATGGGGTTTAGACTTCATCGGCCAGATTCACCCTCCTTCCTCAAAAGGGCATCGATTCATGTTGATGGCGACGGATTACTTCACTAAGTGGATCGAGGCCGTACCTCTCAAGAACATGACTCACAATGAGGTACGTGATTTTATCTTGAAGCACATCATACATAGATTTGGCATTCCCCAAACTCTTACTACGGATCAAGGTAGTTCATTTGTTTCTGGAGAAGTGAGGGACTTCACCGAATATTATGGGATTAAGTTGATAAACATTTAACCTTACTATGCTCAGGACAATGGTCAGGCCGAGTCTAGTAATAAAACCGTGATTAAGCTCGTTAAGAAGAAAATTGAAGAGTTTCCTAAAAGGTGGCATGAAGTTCTTTCCGAGGTGCTATGGGCTTGTAGAATTGCAAAGCACGGTGCTACCAAAGTCAGTCCATATGAGTTGGTATACGGACAAGAAGTCGTTCTGCCTGTAGAGGTAGATCTTGGCCCCTTAAGAGTGTTAAAGCAAGATGGCTTATCGGTCAATGAGTATGAAACTCTATTGAAGGATAATCTAGACGAAGGGACCGATAAGAGACTAAGGGCTTTAGAAGCCATAGAAGTAGACAAGAGGAGAGTAGCTAAAGCCTACAATAAGAAGGTTAAACCAAAATCATTTCAAGTAGGAGATTTGGTTTGGAAGATGATTTTACCCTTAGGCACAAAGAGTCCCAAATTTTGTAAATGGTCACCTAGTTGGGAAGGTCCTTTTAGGATAGCCAAAATTGCTCCCGGCAATGCATACGTGTTGGAATCTCTGCAAGGAGAGCGGTTTTGAAGAGCTTTGAATGGTAGGTACTTGAAAAGGTATTTCCCAAGCGTGTGGCAAACAGCGTGAAAGATGTCAAAAATCTGATATGGATAGTATCGTCTTCAGCTCGTTGCGCTTTTAGTTCACTTAGTTCACTAAAAGGCAGGGGGGCATGTGTTGATAGCAAAAATGGCATCAATGGCTGAGATTGTCAAAATGTCGATTTTGGTGATTTGGGTCGAAAATACACATGTTCGGAGGCCCACGCCGCCAAATCTTCGGCCCGAGGAGCAGGCTTCGACTGGCCTAGCCGAAGCCCACTTCGGCAGAGACAGAGTTGGATACAATTCTGGCTAAGTTTTTATCTCTATCCAAGCCAAATTATAGCAGATTAGATCAGAAGTTTCACCCCAATAAATAGAGAGGCGAGGCCATCTTTGATCGCATTTATTTACCTTTACTTTTCTGTACCTCTTCGTGGGTTTGCCTGGAAGCCCTCCGATGGCCACTTCGGAATAGTGGTAATCCTTGTTACTTCGCTTGTGAAGTATCCGTTAATCTACGTAATAGATTGTTATCCCCTTGTTACTTTGCCTGTGAAGTATCTGCTAATCTGCGTAACAGATTGCTACCTTCGCCACTAGTGCAACACTTAGTAGAATTCGGTCCTTAGGACGGATTAGTACTTTGCACCTTCTCTGTTGCAGGTTCCCACGTTCGGAGCTACTTCGTCGGAGGTGTACGGAGCTGAGAGATCAGTTTCGGAGGTTGCCAGAACACCCTTCGGTGAGACTGCTGCTTCGACCACACGCTTTGCCAATAGGCTTCGTCACGACAAGCTTCTCCACACTCGTACTCTTCTCCGGACGAAGTCATGTTCACGCATTGCGCCCGAGTCTTTTGTTCCGTATCTTACTGTATCGAAGACTTCACACCGAACCCCGCTGTTCGGAGGTGATTGTTGCGTCTAGATCCATTCGGAGTTCATCTTCGACCAGATCAATCCGAACGCCGAAGGTACCCTTCGGCGGGACACTTCGCACTAGACATCGAAGGTATACTTCGGCGACCCCTTCGCACCATACTTCGAAGCAGATAGGCTCTGACTGGTTTGCTGATTTATTATGTTTAAATATATTTCTTTCGGCTAATTGGATTATTTTGTGCGATCTGATTGCCTGGCGACTCCACCCCCCTTACCACGCCTAAGGGTAGTCGGAACGCAACGTCGGTGTTGTGTTACATTTAGGCTTGTCCCTAAGTATCGACATACTTTTGGATCGTCGAGCTGACCCAAGTGCGGGGGCATGTTTTCGTGTCAACACATACTACAATACATGATCGGCAAGCTGGGAAAAAAAGAAGGGAGAAAAATGTTTCTAGATTCAACTTTCAGCCTTCAAGATTTTCAGCAAATGACCACATTCCAGAATTTTTATAGCATATAGATGAGCCAAAAACTATATGTAGATGTGTTCAGAACCTTATGCAAACTTTAAACATGAAACCCTTGTAACTTGGAAAACAAGAGTTATGTCGAACTCAAGTCCAAAAACAGAAACAAAACAGATCAAAAATTGACTCAAAGATTGAATCCACACTGAAAACATAACACAACTTGGCAGAAATCAGCAGTTTTCAGAACATTTTAGGCACTTTGTTGGACAAGAAAATATGTGGAGAAGTGGTCAAAACCTTATGAAAATTTCAAACATGGAACCCTTTAAACTTGGACAACAAGAGTTATGTAGAACGCAGGTCCAAAAACAGAACCAAAATAGATTAAAAATCAACTCAAAGATTGAATCCAGACTCGAAATAGAACACAACTTGTCAGAAATCAGCAGTTTTCAGAACATTTGATGCACATTGTTGGACAAGAAAATATATGCAGCAGTGGTCAAAACCTTTTGTAAATTTCAAACATGGAACCATTGAAACTTAGACAATAAAAGTTATGTAGAACTCAGGTCCAAGAAAAGTACCAAAATAGATCAAAATTTGCCTCAAAGATTGAATCCAGACTGAAGACAAAACTCAATCAGCAGAAATGAGAAGTTTCCAGAACTGTTTAGGCAGGTTGTTGGATAGAAAAATATATGCGGCAGTGGTCAAAAACTTTTGCAACCTTCAAAAATGGAACCCTTGAAATTTGTACAACAAAAGTCGTGAAGAACTCAAAAATTTCAAAAACAACATCAAAACAGTTCAAAACTCAGCTCCAAAAGTGAATTTGAAAAGGAGAAACAGTACATGCGCGGGAAGCTCGTGGATACTATTTTTGCTTGATCCGAATGATGAACACTAAGCACGAAATTAAGAACAACAAAAAGACTAGAACAAAATAGAAATTGTGGTTGGTAGCTCCCAAAATGTTCAACTGAAAGAGTCTAATGATAGCCACAAAAGTCACACCAACCCTAGGCCTTTAGGTCCTTTATATAGGCAAGCCCACAAAGGAAAACCCCAAAATGCCCCTAGGATTTAATTACAAAATAATACTTAAAACTAATTAAACCTGAAATACCCTTTGGTATTTTTCAGAATTAAAATCCAGAAAAATACACAAAGAATATACCTAATTTATTACAACACTTAAACCGATACTTTTAATATATTTTCAGAATTTTGACAATTTTGAAAAATACTAAAAGTTTACAGTTAATCTAAATTACTAAATGAAAGTAAACTCCTAATTATTTGAATTTAAAAACATTTAGAGATGAGACGGTTTTCAGCAAAAACCGACAAAGCCTCCTCGATCGCCGACAAGTGACGCCAATACGCGAACTCGACCGCCAGTAAGTCTCTTTCGCTCTCGATCCCCTCGAGTCAGCTGATTACTTGCACTGGCCTCCCTTTCGTTGACTTGACCATCACCCTATCTCGACCATTCGTTCGTCCATGTCTTGCTCTATCTCCTCGTGCACTCCTGAGATCATCTCCAACTTCACCCGGCATCCTTGATCCTCGGGCATCGAGCTCCCTACTCAACCCTTGATCACCCGCTGTTGACAGTTGGTTAGCATCTCCACCCTGCACACATGAGACAAGCCAAAACAAGAGACACAACGCACACTGATCCCCTCGGCATCGACTCTCCATAACCACACATCGATCCCATCAATTCAATCAAGCCATCACTCACTGATCTCACCAGATCGCTCAACCTTGTCAATCACTCATCATAAAAACATAAACCACAGTTCGACCTCACTTGGTTTCACAATCTCCCCCTTGATTAGTGCATTGACAACCCCAAACAAAGACATGATGAAAGTTTCAAGTTAAGCACACAAGTGACCATAAAAACTCAGAAAGAGCCAAAACATGTCACTTGGTAAAAGATCTCCTCCTTGGGCAAAAACTCATGCAACGCATTCTCTCTATCTTTGGCAAAAGCATCAATGCATCATGAAAGTCATTACTCCCCTTAACTAAGCAATCATCCAAAAGCCTCCAAATGCATCATGTAAACCATTTCTCCCCCTTTGGCAATGCAAGCATCGAGATGATAAAAAGATGCAAAAAGGGGTGTGAGGGTAGAGTATAGATGCAAGCTTCTAAAACATGAGTAACTCCAATTACAATACAAACAAGCATTTTCTTTTAATATTGTCTAAAAGTATTGTATGAAACACTCAGATGAATACCATCTAAACAAAAGGCACGAGCAAGCATTTTTAGAGTTTAGAAAATAAAAGCATAACCACTCAGACTAGCATACTAGACATGGAAAGGCATGAAATGCAAAAGCTAATCAAATAATAACCAGATAAGCATATCCCACTCTAAGGAGCTACAGCAAACTTGATATGCAATTGATTCAAGCTTTTGATTTTTTTTATTTTTCATTGTAGTGCCAGGTTGAAACCATCAGAAGCTTAAAGCTATGGTCTCGGCATACACTTCAATGTCCCAGTTCATACCAAAGTGTTATGGTAAGCAGTCCAGAACAAAGTAGTGCGACAAAGAAAACCCACCTGGATCTTTTCAATTTCAGCATAAAACAACATGAATATCATTCATTTTCATTCATTTTTCATTTTTTTAATTTTTAGTATAATATTTTTGAAATGATCAAGTTGCGTATTAGCATCCAAGTGAAAAGGACTTAGTTACTAGGTAAGTAAAAGATAGCTAAAGCACTCAACCTATTCATGCTGGTTTCTAGACTAAGCAGCGATCATTTTCAAATTTTCACAAATAAAAAGCCATGATCATGACAAACATCAGATGTAAACAAGCCAAGTGAAATCTACAGTATTAAAGACAATACTTTAAAGGCATAATGTTGGGGGAAAATACTTCATCCTCAGGGTCTCTACAGTTATAAGACAAAGCCAATCTACTAAACCGAAGTTCCAGTATTAACTTTGTTTTAATACATGATCAAGCTCAAAGAATCCATGCAGACTTCTGTTCGGAGTATGACTTCGAAGGTTAAATCTTTAGAGAGCTTATCTGCCAGCGAGGATGGAAGACTTATCTTCTTTTTGATTAGATTAGTCTTTTACCATTTTAACCCTATTAGGGGTACCAAATAGTTTCCACTATGTCAGTTGTAGTTGAGGGGTAAAAAGGTCTTTTCCTTAAGATTTTTACCTATAAATACCCTCCTTCTTACTCTGTAATGGGCATCAAATACTCAGTTATTCAATACACAACTTCGAACTACTTTGAGCTATTATCCAATTTGGAGGCTTGAAATAGTCCGCTTCACAAACTCTTCATTTGTTAGTTCTTTATCTTCGAAAACCTGTTAGCGTAATCTTTTGCGCCAACATTTGGCGCCATCCGTGGGGAACCTAGTCCAAAAAAACTTCGTTCTCTACCAAGTTCTTAGAACCATGCCTCCTAAGCGGAGTTCAGGTGGTAGTCCTACTCGGAGGTCCCCTCGGACCTCTGGAGCAAGATCTTCGAATACAGTCGAGGTCGGAGGACCTTCAGTAGTTCCTCCACCTCATACCCCCCAAGGGAATTCTCTTCCTCAAGCATACGGAGTTCCTCCTCTAACTCCATCTATGCTTCGACTAGACGGAGTCCATCCTCCAACTCCGACTATGCTCCGAACTGACATGTACAGTTCTCAAGACCTAAAAGATCCTTCCAGAAGAAATGGAGACTGTCTAGGCGACATGGTGACCCAGATGGCCAGTCTCCAAGCTGAAGTGGCAAGGTGGAGGCAAGAGGCCAAAGATAGTCTTCGTTCTCAGGCCACCCCTATCATTCCTGAACTGCCTCAAGACGATGACTCTCTTCCTTATCCCGAAGCCCACAAAGAACGCTTCCTTCGATAGCGAGTCTCCGCTGCATCCTGATTTACAGAAAGTGCGCTTCGACCCTAAGTTTAAAACTTCGAAGCTCTGTAAGTACTCTGGAGAAGAGGATGCGGGGGAGTTCTCCCATTCGTATGCTTTGGCAATTGAGGCTAATGAAGGAGTTCGAGACACCATGGCCAAGTGTTTCCCCTTGCTCTCAAAGGGGTTGCTTTGAGTTGGTTTTGGTCCTTGAAGCCAGGATCAATTAGAACTTGGGAGCAGCTAAGGAAGAAGTTTATAAGTAACTTTCAGGGTGCCTTCGTACCCCCATGTCTACGGGAAGTCTTTTCCAGGTGAAGCAACTACCTGGAGAAACTTTAAGACAATTTTTCAAGTGCTTCGCTCATACGAAGTCGCAGATACGGGGGTTGTCTGCATCGTCCATTGTTGATGCAGCCCGAGAGGGAGTTACTCATGCGGGCCTCGTTGATAAACTTCATCGGAAACAGATATCCTCTGTAGCACAACTAATGGTCTATTTCGAAGAATATGCTAGGTCGGAAGAAGGGTGGCTTCGAAGAATAGCTTCAACTCCACCAATCTGTTGATAGCAAAAAATGGCATTAATGGCCGAGATTTATCAAAATATCAATTTTGGTAATTTGGGCCAAAAATACACATGTCCGGGGTCAGGCTGAAGCCCTATAGGACCGAAGGTCCATTGGGCTGTGGGCTCCGAAAGCCTCTGGCCAGCCCACGGCCTTCGGCCAGGAAGCCTTCGGAGGCCCACGCCACCGAAGCTTTGGCCCAAGGAGCAGGCCTTAACGGGCCTGGCCGAAGCCCACTTCGGCAGAGATAGAGTTGTATACAATTCCGACTAAGTTTTTATCTCCATCCGACCGAATTAATAGAAGATTAGATCAGAGATTAAGCCCCTATAAATAGAGAGGCGAGGCCAGCGTAGAGACACCCCAACACAAAGCCCTAGCTTTGATCGCATTTATTTACCTTTAATTTTCTGTACCTCTTCGTGGGTTTGCCTGGAAGCCCTCCGCCGGCCACTTCGGAATAGTGGTAACCCTTGTTACTTCGCTTGTGAAGTATCCGTTAATCTACGTAATAGATTGCTATCACCTTGTTACTTTGCGTGTAAAGTATCCGCTAATCTGTGTAACATATTGCTACCTTCGCTACTAGTGCAACACTTAGCAGAATTCGGTCCTCAGGACGAATCGGTACTTCGAACCCTCTTTGTTGCAGGTTCCCACGTTCGGAGCTACTTCATTGGAGGTGTCCGGAGCTGAGAGATCGGTTTCGAGGGTCGTCAGGACACCCTTCGGTGAGGCTACGGGCTTTGACGATAGGCTTCGCCTCGATCGTACTCCGCTCTGGATGAAGTTACACCCACGCGCGGCCCTCGCGTCATTATTCTGTAATTTGCCGTATCGGAGACCTTACGCCGAACCCCGCTGTTCGGAGGTGATTGTCGCGTCCAGATCCGTGCGGGGTTCATGTTCGGCCAGATCAGCCCGAACGCCGAAGGCACCCTTCGGTGGGATACTTCGCACCAGACGCCGAAGGTACACTTTGGCGACCCCTTCACACCAGACTTCGAAGCAGACAGGCTCCGACCGGTATGCTGATTTTATTCTGTTTAATATATCTCTTTCGGCTAATTGGATTATTTTGTGTGATCTGATTGCCTAGCGACTCCGCCCCCCTTATCACGACTAAGGGTAGTCGGAACGCGACGTCGGTGCTGCATCACGCTTAGGCCTGTCCCTAAGTATCCGCACACTTTTGGATCATCGAACTGACCCAAGTGTGGGGGCACGTTCTCGTGTCAACACACTTTTTGGCGACTCCGCTGGGGAGTGCTACGCCAACATAACAAGTACGTATACATCGGCTACCGGTACATCTACGTCGACTACTACATCTACACCGCCGATGAACACCATAGGAGGCGCGGATATCGACAACCGCAACATCTTCACGCCTACACTTGAAGATATCCCCGTAGAAGACCGAGCAGAGATGGAGGCAAAGTTAAAGGCACTCCAAGACATGATGCTTGGAGGCAACGTTAAGACACGCACAGGCTTCATCAAGTGTGACATCATCACCCCCGACCTCGGTCAGGTCCAGGTAACACCTGTGTCGCCTCGTTTATCCTCTTTAGAGATTGAGCAAAAAATAGTCGCATCAGTAGATCAAGCCGTTAGCGCTTCGCTAGCCAACCGCTTAGATTCGGCAGTCAGCTCCCAAGTAGAGGCAACTCTTAGGAGGTTCGGCTTTACTGAGGCCATACCCCCGGTTCCTATTGCAAGTGCACTTCCAGCAAACCACGTGCACGGCAGAACTAACGACAGCACTGGCACAACCATGTCTCCGGCCTCAACACTTATGGCCGAGACTAATCATTACACTTACGGTCAAACTAGCACTGCGTACCATGAACCACAACCTGCACCGGTACCCGCACTGTCCGCACCACATGCGTAGGCACCCGGACACAAGCACGTCATACAGATAGCGCGCAGGGAAGAGGCCCATGGACGACACACCGATATCCCACCACGTGTCGCGTCCCCACACAAGAGGCGCGCGCAGACAACATGCCAAAATGACACAGAGGAGCGGGTCCGCGCACTATTTAGAGAGTGTGCCAGCTTCTTGCCCAAGGGACGGGTTAGGGTTTACCGTAAGCCATACCCAGACCATCTGGATACAATACCCTACCCCCACGGCTATAGGATCCCTAAGTTGGATGGTGAGGGTGGCAAAACCACACTAGAGCATGTTAGTCAATTTTTGGCAGAGTGTGGAGAAGTTAGCGGGATAGACGCCCTAAAGGTTAGACTATTTTCTCTCTCGCTATCCGGCACCGCTTTCACTTGGTTTTCGGCGCTTCCACCAAACTCCATTCAAACGTGGGATGATTTAGAGCGGAAATTCCATGATTACTTCTACACGGGTGAGACAGAACTTAGGCTTTCACATCTGACATCGGTTAAGCAAAAATCTAACGAGAACGCCTCTGAGTACATCAAGCATTTTAGGGATACTAGAAACCGATGTTTTAGCCTTAATATTTCGGAAAGGGACTTTGCAGAACTAGCTTTTAATGGGTTGCGTTCCGAGATCAAAGAAAGGTTAGATAACCAAAACTTTTTATAAGTCAGCCAAGTTTTACAGCAGGCTCTGGTCCAGGAAGGCCGAACCAAAGATAAAAAGTTTATTAATATGTTTAACAAGCCTAGGGCTGAAATCCACATCATGGAACGCTCTGACGAGGAGGAGTCGGAAGAGGAGGATTCAGCCAACATGAACGCGACCGAATGGGTTTGGAACGCTAAAAATAAAATTGTCACTTGCTCCGAGTTACGGCCATCTCCCACGAAGAATCGACCTAGTGAGGTCAAGTACTCATTTGATATAACCAAGTGTGATAAAATATTTGCTTTTCTCTTAAAAAGTCAGCTTCTCAGGTTACCTAAAGGTCAAGTCATTCCATCTGTCGATGAGTTAAAGAAGCATTTGTATTGTAAGTGGCATGATTTGCATTCACATAATACTAACGACTGCAATGTTTTTCGATGACAGATCCAATCAGCCATAGAAGAAGGATGATTGATGATAGACCACAATCCTAATATGAAGCTGGATAAGGATCCTTTTCCCTTCAACGCCGTCGACCTCGGCGAGAAGAAGGTGTTGATTCAGTCAGAACAGGCCGAGTCGGCTAAGGGAAAGGATGTGATTGTTGGAGAGCCACGCACTCGCACGCTCGTACCAAAGAACCCCGAGGTAGGAGTGTGGAAACAGAACATTAACACCCCTTCGGCTAAGGCTCACAAGAAGCCGAAGATAACATACAACATGCTATTGGGCAAGTATCGAAGAAAAGCCAGGGAAGCAGGTCCCCGCACTAAGAAGCTGGGACAGCCGAAGGGTCCAAGAATTGATCATTTAGTTGATTCCACTACTGGTTCAGAGTTATTAATCTTCCTCGGCGCGTATTCTGGCTACCATCAAATTTGGTTAAAGCGCGAAGATGAAATTAAAACAAGCTTTGTAACTCCTTCGGGAGTCTTCTGCTATGTAAGAATGCCTTTTGCCTTGAGAAACGTCGGGGCAACTTTTTTGAGGTTAATTGCTAAGGCTCTACGTCATCAAATAGGCCGCAATGTAGAAGCCTATATGGATGATATGGTAATAAAGAGTGTTTTAAAGCACCAACGTAGCCTGTTGGACCGGAAACGGCGACCAGAGGGGGGTAAATGGGAGCTTTTAAAATTTCGAGCTAAAAACAGCCTTCGGTTTTAATCCTGTCTTCAGCGGAACAGGCTTCGAGCACAACCTTCGAAGGTTTGGTTCGGAGGTACTTCGACAGCTCCGAACACAGGCTTCGCAGGAGAAAAAGTTCGAAGCCAAGAAGACTTCGCTCCACTAACAACCCTCGAAAATCTACTCTGCTAAGTCAGTGCAGGCTCCGCACACAGGGTGCTTCGAGCAGGCTTCGCACTTCACCCTTCGCAAGAGTGGACACCCTACTGAGGACTTCGACCAAGTACTTGGCAGCAGCAACTGGTGCTGGGCTTCATACACGAAGGTCTACACGCACACAAACAGACTTCGCTAAAGGCTTCGACACAAGAAGTAAAACGGGCCTCGATCAGGGCTTCGCTAGTAATCTGTGAGGTCTGGCCTCAAGTTACACAGAGCGACAGCACGCTGAAAAACACACTTCGCACAAAGACAACCTTCGCCTAGACAGGCTTCGGTGCACTACAACTAGCGAGGTATGTAACGCGAGCTCAAGCAAAAAGCACAAAGAAGCAGGGCTTCGCCGCTTGAACAAGGAACACAAATATATTGAACTCTGGATGAATACAGCGAGGTATGTGGCTACAGGAGCTCAACAGTAAATGCTCAAAGTGTTAAATGTTACCTACCGAGCAGCCCCCATATTTATAGCCCACAGTTCACCCAAAGGAAGTGACTACTTTACCCCTAGGGTTTACATTGGATTTGTCTCTACAGAACGAAGGGGTACAAAAGGTAGTCCACTTTATTGGAGGCTTCTCTGTCAGCCTTTACAGATGGGACAGTGCCAGCTTTTTGCAGAGCAGACACTGTCAGACTTGCAGCATTTGACCTTTCCGAAGCCCCCCTTCGCACGCGAGGGGTGCGGTAGCTTCCGTGAGAAGCCTTGAGCCAGATGGCCTCCGCTTCGCCGAAGATAGTCTCCCATACATTGACGGTTTTGAGCCGAAGCCGTCAAAGCCCTTGGGCCTTCGCACCAACACCTTCGGAGTGGACCACCACGGCTTCGCAGCTACTCCAAGCTCGAACTCCGTCAGTCCGTGTGCCGAAGCCATGCAGGCCGAAGCACCTCAAGTCAACCACACTCCGGAGCTAGCCTCGCTCTGAAGCCTTCCACACTCCGAAGCCCCACCTTCGGAGTACCACCCTTCGAAGTCCCTCCTTCGTCCAAGGCCTCCGCATGAAGCATTCCATGAGCCCTTTGTCGCAGTGCCTCTCCCCGAGCACACTCCTCGACGAGCCTCACCCAGACCATGCCTTCGATGCGCCTCGACTTCTGAGACCTTCGTCGGGCACCTTCGAATGCCTCCCTCCGGAGCACACTTCGAACTCCTTGCCTCCGCAGAGGACTTGTTCCACCCAACTCCGAAGTCACTCCATTCGGAGTACCTTCGAAGTGCCTCACCTCCGAGGACTTTGTCTCGGAGTACCTTCAGCCGGAGCCACGCTCCGCACTCTCTGCCTTCACCTGGCACGCCTCGACCCGAGGACCGACCCGGACCACCTTCGCAGCCACCGTGACGGAGCTCCCCGCTCCCCTGGCATCAAGCCTCCCGCTTGACCCAGGTTCACCTGCTACGTTCGTCCGTCGCCTCCGAAGTCCCTGCGCACCACAGACAAGCAAACAAGTGTATCCAGTACTCCGGAGACCTCTCCGGGTTAGCAACCTCCGGCACACACTCTGGTGTACCGCCCAAAGTACCGAAGCCATCGGTACACACCCAGTCATCGTGTACTGTCGGACCCGTCCGACAAGCACACTCCGCTGCACAGTTGCAGCAACCAGCCACCGAACACCCTTCGGTGAAACCATCTCCGAACACCCTTCGGAGGTCCATCCTCCGAACACCTTCGGAGGTACCCTTCGAACCAGAGGGTAAAAAGCCTGTCAATCACTCATCAGAAATACTGAAACCAACCCTTGGTTTCTCATAGCCTATACTTAGCAGAAACATTTGAGAGCCTTTGGGCGTGTGGAGTCCGTCTCAACCCCAAAAAATATATCTTCGGAGCTCAGGCTGGGAAGTTGCTAGGTTATTTAGTTTCGAGTAGAGGGACTGAAGCTAGCCCTACTCAAATAACTGCATTGCAAAGGATGGCTCCACCGAAAAATTTAAAGCAAGTACAAAAGCTGACTAGCCATCTAGTAGCACTTAGCAAATTTCTAGCAAGGTCCGCAGAATGAAGCCTACCTATTTTCAAAGCATTGAAAGGGTCCGAAGATTTTGCATGGACACCGGAGTGTCAAAAGAGTTTTGATGATATTAAAAATTATCTCAGCAACCTCGCTACACTCATTGTGCCCATTGCAGATGAAACCCTACTCTACCTTGCAGCTACTAGCTCCGCTATTAGTGCACTCCTTGTCAGATAAGTTGATTTATGTTGGACCAGAAACAGCGACCAGAGGGGGGGGTGAATGGGATCTTTTAAAATTTCAGACTAAAAATAGCCTTCTGTTTTAATTCCGTCTTCTGCGGAACAGGCTTCGAACACACCCTTCGAAGTTCTGGTTTGGAGGTATTTTACAGCTCCGAACACAGGCTTCGCAAGGAGCAACAGTTCAAAGCCAAGAAGACTTCGCTCCACCCACAACCCCGAAAATTCAGCTCTGCTAAGTCAGTGCAGGCTCCGCACACAGGGTGCCTTCGAGCAGGCTTCACACTTCACCCTTCGCAAGAGCGGACTTCCCTCTGAGGACTTCGATCAGCTCTGCTAAGTCAGTGCAGGCTCAGCACACTGAGTGCCTTCGAGCAGGCTTCGCACTTCACCCTCCGTAAGAGCGGACTTCCCTCTTAGGACTTCGATCAGCTCTGCTAAGTCAGTGTAGGCTCAGCACACTGAGTGCCTTTGAGCAGGCTCCGCACATCACCCTTCGCAAGAGCAGACTTCCCCCTGCGGACTTCGACCAAATGCTCAGTGACAGCAACTGGCGCTAGGCTTCGTACTTCGAAGGTTTAAACGCACACTGAATAGACGTCACCGAGGACTTCGACACGAGAAGAAAACGAGCTTCTACTCAAGTCAAACAGTGTTTCGCTAGTAATCAGTGAGGTCTAGCCTCCAGTTTACACAGAGCGAACAGACACTGAAAAACACACACTTCTCACAAACACACTTCTCACATACTTCTCCAGATGATTCAAAACACAAATTCACTCAGGAAGAAGAAGGTGTACAAAGGAATCAAAGCAAGCAGTGCAACACAGAATACAAGTTCAAGCACAAATGAGAACAGAATCAAAGTTTCATTACTCTAACAGGGAACACAAAAAGAACTCACAGACTGAATACAACGCGTGTGGCGGCTAGCACAGGAGCTCAAAATGACTACTCAAAGTGTTGATGTGACCTAGCTAGCCTCCACTATTTATAGGCACTATTCAGCCTTGTGAATAGACTACTTTACCCATAGGGTTTACACTGGTTTTGTCTCATCAGAATAGGGGGGCACAACTGGTAGTCTACTTTATTTGGAGGCTTCATTTGTCAGCTTCGCAGAGGGGACAACACCATCTTTTGCAGAGCAGACGCTGTCAGCCTTTGCAGTTTTTGACCCTTCTGAAGACCCCCTTCGCACGCGAGGGGTGTGGTAGCTTCGGTGAGAAGCCTTGAGCCTGACGGCCTTCGCTTCACCGAAGTCAGCCTTCGATACAGAGACGGTTTTGAGCCGAAGCCGTCAAAGCCCTTGGGCCTTCGCACCAACACCTTCAGAGTGGACCACCACGGCTTTGCAGCTTCTCCCAGCTCGAACTCCGTCAGTCCGTGTACCGAAGCCATGCATGGCCGAAGTAACTCAAGTCAGCCTCACTCCGGAGTCAGCCTCACTCAGGAGCCAACCTCTCTCCAGAGCAAGCCTCTCTCCGAAGTCAGCATCACTCTGAAGCCAGCTTCACTCCAAAGCCAGCCTCACTCCGAAGCCCCACCTTCAGAGTACCACCCTTCAAAGTCCCTCCTTCGTCCAAGGCCTTCGCATGAAGCATTCCATGAGCACTTCGTCGCAGTGTCTCTCCCCGAGCACACTCCTCGACGATCCTCACCCGGACCATGCCTTCGATGCACCTTGACTTCTGAGACCTTCGTCGGGTATACCTTCGAGTGCCTCCCTCCGGAGCACACTTCGAACACCTTGCCTCATTGCTGAGGACTTTGTCCACCATACTTTGAAGTCACTCCATTCGGAGTACCCTTCGAAGTGCCTCTCCTCCTAGGAAATACCTTCACCCGGAGCCACACTCCGCACTTACTGCCTTCTCCTGGGGCACCTCGACCCGAGGTCCGACCTCGACCCCTTCGCAGCCTTTGTGACGGAGCTCCCTGCTCCCCTGGCATCAAGCCTCCCGCTTGACCCAGGTTCACTTGCTACGAGCCGTCCGTCACCTCCGAAGTCACCTGCGCACCACAGACAGACAGACAAGTGTATCCAGTACCCCGGAGACCTCTCTAGGTAAACAACCTTCGATACACACTCCGGTGTACCGCCCAAAGTACCGAACCCTTCGGTACAACCCAGTCATTGTGTACTGCCAGACCCCTCCGACAGGCGCACTCCGCTGCAACAGCTGCAGCAATTAGAGCCCACCGAACCCTTCGGTGAAACAACCTCTGAATCCGTTCGGAGGGACCCCTTCGAATCAGAGGAAAAAACTGTCAATCACTCATCACAGACTCCAAAACCAACCCTTGGTTTCTCAATTTCAATGGGATGTTGGTATATAATCCAGTCTATTTGTATCCGAAGCCTTATCTGGAGCAAAAACAAGATATTCCGAGCTTGAAAAGTTCACTTATGCTCTGATAATGGCTTCGAGGAAATTACGATATTATTTTCTAGCACATAATGTAATTGTACCAACTTCGTATCCTTTGGGAGATATGCTCCGAAGAAAAGATTCTACGGGAAGAATTGGAAAATGGGTCGTCGAGCTAGCACCCTTCGGCATCTCCTTCGTAGCAAGGTCAGCAATCAAGTCGCAAGTGGTGGCAAATTTTGTGGCAGAATGGACTCCATCTGCAATATGGGCTCTGGAGAAACCAAATGAAGGAATTTGGACCATATACTCCAACAGAGCTTTTTAGGCGTCTAGAGTAGGCATTAGAGCAGTAATAATTTCGCCTTCAGGGCAAAGAGCAATGTACTCCGCAAGACTCAACTTTAAGTCCACCAATAATATAGCGGAGTATGAAGGAATTTTGTTAGGACTTTTAAAAGCGCGTGCTTTGGGTGCTACAAGAGTTGTTATTAAAACAAATTCTCAAATTGTAGCAGGGAACGTTGATAAAAGTTTTCAAGTCTGTCATCTGCAGCTTGCAAAATATTTGGAAGAGATCCGTAAGATCGAAGCAGCATTCAAAGGGATTTCCATCCGAAGTATACCAAGAGCTGAAAATGTGCAAGCCGATACCTTAGCGAAAGCTGCAGCTGGAGCTATGAACATTGCAGAAGGAGCCTTTTACGAAGAACTTACTTCGCCTTCGGTGCCACAAATTCCTCATGTGGAGGTTCTTTGCATTCCAAGCACTGACTGGCGGAGCTCAATCATGGAGTTATTGCAAGGTGAATCAAATTTCCCTGAAGGACCACAGCTTTCGAGGCTGAAGCTAAGAGTTCGAAATTATTATGTAATCAACGGTATTCTCTACAAGGTCGGAGTATGTTCCACCCTACTCCGATGTATATCTCAAGCCGAAGGTCAAGAGATACTCTGAGAAATTCTTTAAAGTCTTTGTGGTAGCCATCTGCCCCCCCGAGCTTTAGCAGAAAAACACTTCGCCAGGGGCTTTATTTGCCTACAATAGTGGCTGATGTGGAGAGCTTAGTCCGCACTTGCCAAGGTTGTCAATGGATGGGAAGACGAAGTCATCGTCCGCCAACGACTCTTCAAGTCATTGCTCCAGTTTAGCCTATGGCCAGATGGGGAATGGATCTCATTGGCCCCTTCCCAGTAGCAAAAGGAAATCTGAAATTCGTAGTGGTAGCAATTGAGTACTTTTCCAAGTGGGTCAAAGCAGAACCCCTCACAACTATCACTTCAAATAATGTACAAAAGTTCTTTTGGAAAAATATTATATGCAGATTCGGAGTGCCTCGACAGCTCACAGTCGACAATGGGACACAGTTTGATGTGGAGCCCTTCAGAAAGTTTTGCGAAGATCTTGGCATACAAATATGCTTTACAGTTGTGCGCCATCTTCAGTCTAATGGAGCTGTCGAAAGGGCTAATGGTAATATTTTATCAAGGCTGAATCGAAGAATAGTAGGGTTAGCAAAGGGGCTGTGGACTGAAGAACTCCCGAAGATTTTATGGTCCATTCGGACCACTCAAACGAGGTCCACAGATTTTACTCCTTTCAGATTATTATTCGGAGATGAAGCTATGACGCCGATTGAGCTCAAAGGAGGATCTCTTCGCACCACCGAACCTGAAATAGAAGAAGAAAGGCAAGCTTCACTTGATTTAACCAAATAAATAAGGCTTCGAGTTGTGGCTAATTTGTCGAAATATCAACAACAAACGAAGACTTGGTATGACCCGAAGGTTAAGCTTAATGAACTTTGTTGGACCAGAAACGGCGACCAGAGGGGGAGTGAATGGGAGATTTTAAAATTTCAGACTAAAAATAGCCTTCGATTTTAATTCTGTCTTCTACGGAACAGGCTTCGAACACACCCTTCGAAGTTCTGGTTCGGAGGTATTTCACAGCTCCGAAATCAAGCTTCGTAAGGAGCAAAAGTTCGAAGCCAAGAAGACTTCGCTCCACTCACAACACCAAAAAACAACTCTGCTAAGTCAGTGCAGGCTCCACACACTAGGTGCCTTCGAGCAGACTTCGCACGTCACCCTTCGCAAGAGCAGACTTCCCTCCAAGGACTTCGACCAAACACTCAGCGCTAGCAACTGGTACTAGGCTTCGTACTTCAGATGTCGAGACGCACGCTGAGCACACTGCAAAGAAGACTTCGACAAGAAAAGAAAACGGGCTTTGATTTAAGCCAGACAGTGCTTCACTAGTAATCTAAGAGGACTAGCCTCACTGTACACAGAGCGAACTCACACTGAGAAAATCACACTTCACAGGAACAGACCTCTCACACACTTCTCTAGAAGAGATGCAGTGCACAAACTAAACCCAGAAGAAGATGGTGCACAGAGAAATCAAAGCATGAAGTGCAACACAAAATACAAGTTCAAGCAGTGAAAGAAGAACAAAATCAAAACTTCATTGCATGAATAGGGAACACAAAATGAGCTCACTGATCTAAATAAAAGTTGTGTGGCGGCTAGCACAGTAGCTCAAAAATGGCTGCTCAAAGTGTTACTGCGGCCTAGCTAGCCTCCACTATTTATAGGCACTATTCAGCCCTATGAATAGACTATTTTACCCCTAGGGTTTACACTGGTTTTGTCTCATCAGAACAAGGGGGTACAACTGGTAGTCTACTTTATTTGGAGGCTTCTTTTGTCAGCTTCACAGAGAAGACAACATCAGCTTTTGCAGAGCAGACACGGTCAGCCTTTGCAGTCTTGGAGTCTTTTGAAGCCCCCCAATCGCACGCGAGGGGAGTGGTAGCTTCAGTGAGAAGCCTTTAGCCTGACGGACTTCGCTTCACTGAAGTTGGCCTTCGATACAGTGACGGTTTTGAGCCAAACCATCAAAGCCCTTGAGCCTTCACACCATTACCTCCGGAGTGGACCACCACGGCTTCGAAACTACTCCCAGCTCAAACTCCGTCAGTCTGTGTACTGAAGACATGCATGGCTGAAGTATCTCAAGTCAGCCACACTCCGAAGCCCCACCTTCAGAGTACCACATTTCTAAGTCCCTCCCTCGTCCAAGGCCTTCGCATGAAGCATTCCATGAGCACTTCGTCGCAGTGTCTCTCCCCGAGCACACTCCTCGACGAACCTCACCCGGACCATGCCTTCGATGCACCTCGACTTCTGAGACCTTCATCGGGTATACCTTTGAGTGCCTCCCTCCGGAGCACACTTCGAATGCCTTGCCTCATTGCTGAGGACTTTGTCAACCATACTCCGAAGTCACTCCATTCGTAGTACCCTTTGAAGTGCCTCGCCTCTGAGGACTTCATCTCGGAGTACCTTCAGCTGGAGCCACACTCCGCACTTTCTTCCTTCGCCTGGCGCACCTTGACCTGAGGACCGACCTCGACCCCACGCAGCCTTCGTGACCGAGCTCCCCGCTCGCCTGGCATCAAACCTCCCGCTTGACCCAGGTTCAGTTGCTGCGAATCGTCCGTCGCCTCTGAAGTC
This sequence comes from Zizania palustris, assembly GCA_019279435.1. Lineage (NCBI taxonomy): Eukaryota > Viridiplantae > Streptophyta > Magnoliopsida > Poales > Poaceae > Zizania > Zizania palustris. The sequence continues at coordinate 45,124,756 of JAAALK010000081.1, forward strand.
ACCTGTGCACCATAGACAAACAGACAAGTGTATACATTACCTCGGAGACCTCTCCGGGTAAACAACCTTGGGCACACACTCCGGTGTACCGCCCAAAGTACCAAACCCTTCGGTACAACCAAGTCATCATGTACCGTCGGACCCCTTCGACAGTCACACTCCGCTGCAACAGCCGCAGTAACCGAACCCTCCGAACCCCTTCGAAGGGACCCCTTCGAATCAGAGGATAAACTATGTCAATCACTCATCACAGACTCTGAAACCAACCCTTGGTTTCTCAAACTTAAACCAGGTCACTTAGTTTTGCGAAGCATCATAGCACCAGGTAAATTAGGAAATAAGTGGGAAGGTCCACAAATCATTCTACGTTCAGGATGCCCTGGTTCTTTTAAACTAGCAAATTTAGAAGGCGAAGCATTAAAGCATGCCTGGCATGCAGAGCACTTAAAGCGATATTTTGCATAGGGGCTCCTTGTAATCATCTGTAAACACCTTCTGAATAAATAAAGCTCATGGTTCAGATAATGCCTACCTCTCAAACACTTCATACTTCTAGTGGATGCACTGGAGGAACGAAGTTGGCATTGAGGGAAGTGTCATTCATTTGAACCAATTTTGCGGACTTTGAACCACTGGTTCAAAGCTTCCGACGAGGTGGGAAAGTCATAGAAAAATGGATTCCAAGCCACCGACTTGAAAGCATCCGTAAAAAGAGTGCAAGGAGACCAAATGATACGGATTCCAGGCTCCAGCTTGGAAGCATCCGTAAAAAGAGTCCAAGGAGACCACTATGTGAATTCCGAACCACTGGTTTGATAGTATTCGCAAAAAGAGCCGAAGGAGGCCAAACAAAACAGACTTTGAGCTAATAGCTTAGAACATCTGTAAAAAGAGTCCAAAGCGACCAATTTTTTTGGATGCTAAGGTATCCGAAAAAAGAGTCCGAAGTGACTATATTGAAACAAAAAGGTACTAAGTTACCAGTTTTCAAACTCCAAGTTAATAGAGTCGAAGACATTTTTTGAGATCCTAGTCAATCTCTAAGCTGATAAGGGGCTCTGAGCCTCCAAAATTGTACTCCTAACTAAATTTATTTTCGTTGCGCGTAACCAACTTCTACCAAGTTTCTAAGTTGCTTACACCCAAAGAGGGGCTGGGAAGTAGGGAGACAATTTTGAAACTTTAATCTTTATCATTCAAATAGATTACATTACATCATGAAAAGTATGTATCTATACCAAGAAGGAAATGAAGACCTCTTCGATTCTTAGAACTACCACTAAAGCTAGAATGACTAGTTCCAGAACCAGGAGTTTTAATAACTTTACGTTTAACTCTTTTCCCTCCTTTCGAAGCTCGGAAATCCTTTTGTTCCTGCTGAAGTTCAGCCCAAGTTTGAAGTTTCTCGGGGCTTCTTTCCCAGTTTCGAAGTTGTTCAGAACTTTTCTTTACTTGTTCTTCAGCAGTATTTTCTTCTTCGGACCATTCAATGTCTTCAGAAGATGAAGGTTCCAAGTTAACTTCTTTTTCCTCTTCTTTAATGTAAGATAATATATCTTTGCATATTTCGGGCGCAATTACACCGGAGCTTTCTCAAGTAATTGAAAATCGAGGGCGCTTGTGAGGTCTTAAAGTTTCGAAGGTAACCCGTAGCAGGCGAAGCTCTTCGTTAACCTCTAGCACTTCGAGATCATCCATAAAAGGTCGGAAAGCCTAAAATCATTTCCAAATAAGTCTTTTCATTCATAAAAGATAAAAGCATAAACTTTTATATATTCATGGCCCTAAAAAAAAACTAGACCTTCGGGTCCGGTGGGGGCTGGCTGCTCGAAGCCTGCGACCGTGCTTGCTTCTAGCGAAGTCCTTCATCAATCCAAGCCTTGATTGCTGATCGACCTTCGGCTCTCCAAGACGCTTGGAAGGCTTGCCAAGCTGCAGCTACATCATTGGAAGGGTTTAAGAGCCGGTTGTCATCGAAGATAATGGGAGTAGCCCCTGAATCTGGTGCTATAGATAGCCCTAGATCTTCTTAGTATCGAAGTACTCCGAGAGCAGCTACTTGGCCAGAGATTTCTCCATACCGAATACCCATCGTCTTCATCATCTTCGCTGTTGCTTGGATCATCTTCAATCTTCGTAGCAGAGGGATGTCGCCAGTTGAAGGTAAGGTCCAAGAAGTACCGAAGTATTCCAAGACACCCCAAAGGTTGTCCATGGTCTCTAAAGCTACCTTCTCAGACTTCACCTTGTCTTCGGACAAAATATCCCTTGACGAAGACAACTCGTCTATCAAAGAGGATAGCCTAGCTGCCTCCGTAACAAAGGAGTTCTTCTGACTGAGGAAGTTGTTGGCCTCCTCCATTAACTTCGCCTACTCCTCCCGGAGCTTGACCAGCTCAGCCCCCATGGTCGCTTGCTCCGTTCGCAGTTTCTCTACTTCAGCGCGAAGCATGATTTGTTCGGCTTCGATCTTCCGATTAGTAGCTTCCAGACCAAGTCTGGCTTTCCTTTCCGCTGTTACCATATCATCCAAGCTGGATGTTTGAATTTTGGAGCTGACAAGACTCCCTTGGAGAGCAGTTATCTTCTCCTTAAGACAATTGCACTCCCGCTCGTTAGAAACAGCCGCAGCTCGAGCCAAGACTATTTGTTGCGAAGGAAAAAGTAATGTGAGTAAACTATTTACATGTTGAAACTAACTCTGTTATTGCATATACTTGATACCTAGTATGCTGCACGCTCCATGGCTGCATCTAACTGCGACCCCTCGGCTTCCCCATGTATAGCCACCAAGTCAGTCTCCCCGACTTCGCGATTAGCTCGAGCCAAAGGCTCTAGCAGGGTCCAAAGCCCGGTCCTTCACTCCAGAAAAGGAGCTAGGAGGGGAGCTTTGACAAGGCTCTTTGATCGTCTTCTTTGGGAGAAGGGCAGGAGCGCAGCGCCGCATCCTCGGAGACCTCAATGGATTGGCCCCCTTCCGTGGACTGGCCTCCGTCTGTAGATTCCGACGGGGTTAATCCAGAGTTCGGAGCAGGAAAAGGATCCACTTTTCCTTTACCTTTTTCAGGCACCATTTTTATAACCTCCTCCGGAATTGACTTCGGAGATGTCGAGGTTTCAGGCGCAGTCTTCGCGGAAGCGGTCATCTCCATGGGGGTTGATCCTATAAAATCAAAGGTATTATATATTGCATAATTTTGTAGGACACAAAACGAAAGGAAAAGTACTCTACCGAGGCTTACCTTCGACTTTCTGTCGACGGACAAGTATGGGACTACATGGAGGCTTGAATGCCTTTTCGAAGTCCTCTTCGGATTCAGAGTTGGGGACCGAAGGATTAGCTGCTAAAATCTCTCCCAGAACAGCAGTTATCACTTCATCCGGAGACGAAGCTTGATCATTTGCTACCTCGACTCCGCCTTCTTCAGCGGCAGGGGCCTCTTGGCTAGGCAGGACATTCGAAGTTTCTGCCTGCTCGAGGTTGTGTTGCACAGCCGGCATGGCTACTGTGTCGCCTGTAGCCGGGGCTTCAACATCTGTCTGCGCCTCGTCATCCCCGGTAATAAGGTCTATCAAAACCCTCTACATTTCTCTGTATCCTTCATCTTCAAATGAATCCGAAGACGAAATAGCAGAGTTGGAAGAAGCCACAAACTTTGGTTTACGGGTCAATTTTTTCATGGGAGTCTTGGTTGGTGCCAAAGTCCCCTCTTCAGCTTTCCTCTTTTTAGGACTAGGCTCCGAAGTGCTCTAGTCAAGAAGGGAAGGAGCGTCAACTCCGAGTAAGCTCCATACTCGGTTGAATCGCTCCCAACTACCTACCAGTTTCACCCTATATTCTTTCTTAGCGAGGGTAGGGGCTCTGAGGATCTTTTCCAAAGCCCGTGCGACTTGCTCCAAAGTCAAGGAGGCGTGTGCAGCTGAAAGATATGTTTTTATCTCAGTTATATCATTTTTATGAAATTATCATACGTGAAACATTTTGCAGTTTACGAAGTTACCTGTAGAGCTCGAAGAGATTTTTCGGAGTCCACCCTCTGGATTCTCTTCAAAGTTAATAGGCCAGTTGGCCATCAGAGGCAGAATTCGGAGCCCGATGAACTCCTCCGCTAAGTCCCGCATGCTCATGCGATGACTTATTGCTTGCAGCAGATTGAGGCAAGCTTCGAGCTGGCCCGGGTCTGGATGAACTTCGGCTTCCCTTCGGAAATGTATGTCTTGCAAAGGCCCGGCTAAACTGCTATCTGCTCCCACTTCGGCGTAAAACCACCGAAGAATCCAATCCGTGTACCATCTGGCATTGATGGCCTTCACCGGAAATTGAGTTTGGTACTCGTCTCAGAGCCTAAAGTTGATGATGCCGAAGGCGACTACTATCTTCTCTCTTCTGGAGCCCTGGTAAGTCTTCGGCTGGCAGGAGGCCTTGTGAAGCGCTGCGAAGATTTCTGCTCTCCCTTCGCAACCTTCGGCTCGCAACGCCCACTCGAAGATCGCGATACGTGCTATGGCATTCATAGAGAGTTGAGGAAGGGTGATGTGGAAAAGTTCCAATACCTCAGACAAGAAGTTTACTGCTGGAAGCCCTAACCCCACCTCGAAGAAGGCTTCAAAAAAACCACCTCTCTGGGCCGAGGCGAGGGGATTGCTTCCTGACCAGGCACATGGATCTTGACTCCTAGGCTAATCTTCCCTGCAACTACTGCTGCGATGTTTTTCTTTTTGCAGGTTGATGGCCCCAATTTGTAGGACTGGTCTGAATACTTGGAGGATGCCGGGAGGAGGTCGTGGGGGCTGGCTTGTGGGGGATTCCCCGCAGACACTGCCGCTGCTGCCGCCGCTAAGGCTTGCTGCCTGGCCAAGGTCAAGGCTGCTACGAGAGCTTTGAAGCTAGTCTTTGCCATCGAACAAAACGAGAAGCTTGGAACTAGAGCTCTGGAGGCTATATGTGGGATTGCGCGAGAACAGTGGGAAAAGTATCTTGAATGTCTCTTGCTCCTCTATTTATAGCCTGAACTCACAATTTCTTACCGTTCATACTCCACGTTCTGTCTTCTGTACCGTTATTATTTCTGAAACTAAAGCAACGTTATAGCTTCTTCCGAAAGAAAAAGACAACGACTATTTTTTTGAGTCTAACGGTCTTTTCAGCTTCGCAAAAATTGGCTTCGGAGCTGTTCAAATGAGACCTTCGCTTGGAAATCAATTCGAAGTTTCTAAATTTTTGAATACTTCCAAGGTTGATAAATTTTATTAACCCCTGCGCATAATTATTTTTCATGCGTATACTGCTCTCCTAACTTTATAGATCACTCGGAGAAGCGTATTCGAGGGGCTACTATTGGGGGAAAATACTTCATCCTCAGGGTCTCTACAGTTATAAGACAAAGCCAATCTACTAAACTGAAGTTCTAGTATTAACTTTGGTTTAATACATGATCAAGCTCGAAGAATCCATGCAGACTTCTGTTCGGAGTATGACTTCAAAGGTTAAATCTTCAGAGAGCTTATCTGCCATCGAGGATGGAAGACTTATCTTCTTTCTGATTAGATTAGTTTTTTATAATTTTAACCCTATTAGGGGTACCGAATAGTTTCCACTATGTCGGTTGTAATTGAGGGGTAAAAAGGTCTTTTCCTTAAGATTTTTACCTATAAATACCCCCCTTCTTACTCTGTAATGGGCATCGAATACTTAGTTATTCAATGCACAACTTCGAACTACTTCGAGCTATTATCCAATTCATAGGCTTGAAATAGTCCACTTCACAAACTCTTCGTTTGTTAGTTCTTTATCTTCGAAAACCTGTTAGAGTAATCTTTTACGCCAACACATAACAAATCATGTACTTGTAAAAGCAATTAATCATATAACAGAAGCTCATGCAGTGCTACACAACTCCCCCTCAAAACATGCTAGAAGATCTTGAATGCTCTGTGTTGGGGTGAGTGAAAAACTGTTTAGGAATCCAGCATTGTAAAATTCGAGAACCAGCTAAAGCAGTAGACTAATCATGCATAGGGTATGAGTCATGATAGAAAGTGCATGCTCTACCTCGAAAGCGCGAGCCTAGAAAATGATGAGGTCTCCTAAACCGTCGAGAATCAAAGCCTCTCACACGCGGTCTAGCACCATATGACGCATGGTGTACACCACGACGGGCAAAATCTCTCATGGGATCATGTAGAGCCTCAAAATCTGGATAAGAGTGAAAAGCAAACTCATGCATACTAAAATATGGGCAATGCATGTCCCGAAAGCTCATTGCAAAAGCATGTCGTTCATCCTTCATATGATGAAAGGAAAACCCAACTAAAAGACCCACCCGATGACAATAGGAGTAGTGATACACTCTCTTGGGTGTGTGAGCATAGGTCTCAGGCGCAAATCTCACGGTCTTCTTGGGTTTTTTGGTGAGAAGTTTTCTTTGGTGGATGAAGGGCTTTCTTTAAAGGTTGAGTAGGATTATCGACTTTTTGAATGATATCTAATTGGGCTCTTTCTTTCTCAAGGGTAGTGGGTGGAGTGAACATTGTTTCGCTTGGAGTGTTTGGAGTGGTTCTCTCATAGCCCAACCCTAGAGCTAACCCTGCCTTGTCAGCACACAATTTTGTTTTAGCCAAAAGTAAATCCATCCTACCCTTCCCTTCAGTGCATTTTCAACTACGGAGAGAAGATAATCATTTTCACATTTTATTTTTTCAACTTGCTCTCTAGCAAAGCTGAGTTGGTCCTTAAGGGTGATGCAGATGGGATACGCCGGCTACACATCCTTAGAACAATCAGCACTCTCCAATCTAGCCTTAAGTTCATCAACATGTTTATCCCTCAAATTTATGATTTCAATGAGTAAAGGACAATTCATGCATTCGTTGATGACAACAGGACTAGATTCTACCTCCAAAAGCTTCTTTTGAGCAATTTCAAGTTGTTCAACAATTTAAGCATGAGTAGTACGCAACTGAGCAAGTTCATTCATGACAACAATACATGACTCACATTCGGCATCATCAGACTTAGATTTCAAAGTTGCAAGTTCAGTGGAAATTGTTTCAAGTCTGAATTTTAGTTCTTTTCGTTCTTTAGCAGCAAGTTTAAGTAATCTATCCTGAGAACAGACAACATCATGCAATTCATCATTTTGAACAAGAAGCTGATCATGGGATAGATATACCTCAGAAGTGGCGAGCTCGTCGCTGCTATAATTGCCATCGACCATGAATCATAGGCCGATGTGGTCTATTGTCTTCTTCTCCTCTTCTCCTTCTTCTCCTTCTTGGGAGGTTCCTCTTCCTCTGAGCTTTGTTCCTCGCTTGGTGTACCGTTGATGTCACTGAGGGTGGCCACAAAAGCTCTGGCTACTCTTTTAGCCACTTTTCCGTGCTTCCCTTTGAAGTAATGTTTCTTGTTCCACTTCTGGTGCTTGTGCTCATTTTCATTTTTCATTTTTAATTTAGGGCAATTCGCTTTTATGTGAGAAAGATCTTGTAACACCCTACTTTTCTAATCAACAATTAACCGCCAAAACAAAAAAAATGGCAATAACTCCTCTGTAATTGCGAGGTCATCCACCCACAATCACATGCAGTTTATAACTTATCACCCAAAAGATATCGACTTTATCAAAACTCATAGTCAAAAAAATTTCTATAACTAAAAACCCCACTGGTTTCAAAATTCAAATTATTACAACACAAACTACATATTACAAATTACAACTATTTTAAACATGGTTTCATTTATGATTATAGATGGTGAAGTGATAAGTTCCACTACAAATCCCGTACCCCAAAAGGTAGATTAATCGAGCAAACACAACTGAAATAGAATTAAAAAAGTGAGACAAGCTCAGCAAGCAACAATTATGAATATAAACATATATTACTCATTCACAAGTTGTTTTGCAATTAACCAATTGCTTCATCCAATAATTTTCAACATGCTTTTATCAACTATCATGGCATTGAATTTCACTCAAAATTCTTGTATATCTAATCATCACATAAATATATGTATGTGTCGCGCCCCGATTTAATAAATCAGGACTTTATTGAAATTCCATAGAAAATCAATAAAACAAGATGTTCATCATGCGACCACGTACAATACGGGCAATCATTCACGGTTCGTAGACCGCATTAATACAAAAGTGAATAAAGATGAAGAGAAACTAATAAATAAGGGTCCTAGATGAACGCCTCCTTCCAGTCTCGCCTTGACTGGGTCGCTACTCCAGACCTTCATCCTCCTCGTAGTAGACTGGCTCTGATGGTGTAAGTCAACGGGGTGAGTACAGATGTACTCAGCAAGCCAACGAATGCAAATATAATGTAGGGTAATAACAAGGGAGATAGTGGCTAGTTTTGCGGAAGCAGCATAATTGTAAAGCTTTAAATGTGAGCAATTTATTAGTGCGGAAAAGTAAACATGTGTGTGTGCATCATCATCTTCTAACTCGAGGGGTACAGTCAGCCCCACCTCGCTCAACAGTCCTTACGTGCCATGAATAACTTGACCATTCAAACAATTGTAAACTAACTGCGAGTAGTCACACAACCCGCCCTTGACCGTGGGCTCGGCTTTTCGAAAAGATTGAATTACTCTGATCAGAGATGTACCACTGTACCCACAAGGCACGCACTCATCACCTACACCGAAGTGTAACGAGATGACCCATCACACGGGAACTCGTGCCAAAACCTTCCATACAGTCCTCCCCGACTCAATAGCACCCTCTTATGGGTTTCATATGGTGTCCCGACGCATCGGAGCCCCACCATACCCCCCCTTGAGCCTCGTCGGTACAAGTCGCCCGCAGGCTAGCCCCTTGCCCCCTCCTCTATGGTGCATCGAGCCGGAGTATTCCATACTTCCAGTTAGGACTTACCCATTAGACTTGTGGTTGGTACGGAAGTGCTTTGCAACAGATCCCGCAGACCGGTCCTTATAGTGCCCCGGGTGCGACAAACCAGTGCCCGAGCTTGCACCCGGAACCCACCATACTTATAACTTAGCCAACTCCAACAGAGTCCAGAGACGAGAATAACGGGGAAATTCATATACAGAATCCAGCTATCTACGACTCATTCTTTTTATCCTATAGCAGTTGTGCCGGTACATTGGGCACTAGCTAATATTTTAATAGTAGAGTGACAAGGAGTTAAGGCTCAATAAGCATGGCTTGGGTTTGCACACAAGGACGGGGATCTAATAAATATAAGTGTAAGGCTTTGATATTTGACTAATGCAATATTAACCTATGAGTTATAGCGATATTTTATTTAAAACATGGGCTCAAATATGATCAACTGTTTCCACAGAGGTGGTCGATGACTTGCCTTGATCAGCAAAGGGGGATGGAGGAACCTCGGGGTAGAACTCCTGCTCCTCGACGGACTCGTAGTCTTCTTGATACGGAAAAATAAATAATACATTCAATAAACAGATAAAAATCACCAAACAGAAGAACATACATAGTTGTGGGTGTTTTTATGTGAAGTAATATTTTATTATTCTGAGTTTTTGCATAAAACAGTGAAGTTTAACTTTTTAGGATTTTTCCTAATTTATTTTCTGTATTATTAATTTTAATCCTAAGGGATTTTTATTCATTTATTTATTAAGAATATTTTGGGTAACAGAAACATACTGTTTTTATGGCATTAATGTGTAGAGAATAATATTCTGGTTTTAACAAAATTTGAATGGTGAAATTTGGAGTTAAAATGAGCAAGATATGAATTTTCAAAGTTTAAACAATTTTCTGAATTTTATTTAAACTGAAAAACAGTCCCTGGTCCACGGTGAACCAGGTTCACCGTGAACCCGTGTCTATGCGCGTGGACCCGAGCGATCTGGATCGTCGGATCTGGATCCAACGGCCAGATGCGAGGCGAGTGGGTTTAATGAAATCGGACGGCTCAGATTAAAACATGGCGAAAGGGTATACGTGGACGCACAGGATTAAGTCAAGCTTTTAAATAGAGATTGACGGCCCAGATTAAAAGATACCGGTTTGACCGGATCTGAGGGCTCAGATTAGATCCCCACTAGATCTAATCTGGACCGTCCGTTCGGGATCGTGCGGCTCGGATGGATTCCGGCACGGCACGCGGTGACGAGGGTAGTTTACCCTTCGTCTCCGGCGACGGCGGGCTCGGGTGCGGCCACGGCGGCGACGGCGAGGGCCTAGGGGCCTAGCTATTGGCGAAAATGGAAAGAGGAGAGGACGACGATCACGATGGTACCTCTGGCGGCGACGGAGGGCGACGGACGGCGGCTGGCGGCGAGGGTAGACGGAGTAGGGCGTTCGGGTGCTCGACGGCGATGGCGATCCGGCGGCGTCCTCGGCCAACGGAGTGGATGCCGAGGTGGGGCGGTCGACGACGGACCCGACGGTGGCGGTGGCTAGGGCGGCGGGGGTCTGAGGCGGCGGCGAAGTCTCGCCGGAGGTGGAGTAGAGGGGAAAACCCGAAAATGACGAGGGAGCGCTCTCGAGGGCTAAGGCTCGGGCTACGGCGGTGTGAGGTGAGTGCGGTGACCGGAGGGGCTTAAATAGGGGGCTTGCTGGCGTAAGGAGGGAAGGATGCCGGTGGAAATCCGAGGGGTTCCATTTTTGCGCCGGCGAGCTTCCATGCGTACGGGGAGGCTTCTATACTCATGAATCCGCGTCGGGTTTGGATGGAAAGAGATCGCCGGAGTGAGGGGATCACGATCCAGTGCTCGGTTGGGCGAAATCGGGCGGCCGGAGGCGGATTTGGGAGGGGATCTCGCCGGGTAAGGAAGGGGGATCCCCTTCCAACGAAGAAGATGATGCTGACAGGTGGCCCCCATCTGTCAGCGGGCGCAACAGAAAAGGAAAACCCGACAAGCGGGCCACGGTTGTCAGCGGGCGAAAGGGGCGGAGGTGAGGCTGACTGGTGGGCCGAGGTGGGCGCGAGCGGGTGAGAGACGAGGGGAGCGGCACCGACAGGCGGGACCCACAGGTCAGTGGCTCACGAATGGGCTGGGCCGGGCTGAGGGAGGATTCGGGGTTGAGGCCCATTAAGGATTTAAAATGGTTTTCTGATTTAAAATAATTCCAGTAATTCATTTATTTGTTTAAGGGTTGAACCACTGTTGATAAAAATTTGTAAAAATTCCTAAAATTATATTTTGATCTCTAGTTCATCTCATAAAATTTTCAGGTCCAAATTTTGAGTATTTCTCCCTGTTTGGCTTTATTTGGGTTCTTTTATGAATTTTCCTTTAATAATAAAACCAGAAATGATTTAAATAATATTTTTATTTTATTTTAATCCTTTTTAATTTTTGGGGTGTTACAATCCTATCCCCCTTACAGAGAATCTCGTCCTCGAGATTCGGATCAATCCTCGAATAGCTCAGGATGCTGTGCCTTGAGTTCATCTTCTTTTTCCCATGTAGCTTCCTCTACCGGATGATTGCTCCACTGCACTTTGCAGAAACGGATGACTCGACTCCTGGTGGTTCTTTCTTTGACTTCTAATATCTTGACCGGCTTTTCCACATAGGTCAGATCCTCTTGGACATCCAACTGCTGAAGATCCACTTGTTCTGTGGGGACGCGGAGACACTTCTTGAGTTGAGATACGTGGAATACATCGTGCACTCCAGCCAATGAGGGTGGTAGTTCCAACTGATAAGCTACTTCGCCTTGACGTCGGATAATGGGGAATGGTCCAACATATCGAGGGGCCAACTTTCCTCTCATGTTAAACCGTTGAGTAACACGGAGAGGTGTAACCCAAAGGTAGACATGATCTCCTTCTTCAAAGGCTAGGTCTCGGCGACGATTGTCTGCGTAGCTCTTTTGTCGTGATTGGGCTGTCTTGAGTCGGTCTCTGATGATCCGTACCTTTTCTTTAGCTTCACGAAGAATGTCTGTTCCGAATACTTGGGATTCACCAGTTTGGTCCCAAAGTAGAGGCGTTCTGCACTTACGTCCATATAGGGCTTCAAAAGGAGACATCTGAAGGCTGGCTTGATAGCTGTTGTTGTATGAAAACTCAACGTACGGCAAGCTCTTGTCCCAAGTGGCTCCAAAATCCAAAACACATGCTCGAAGCATATCCTCCAATATCTGATTTACCCTCTCTGTTTGTCCATCTGTCTGAGGGTGGTAGGCGGTACTGAAATTCAATCTCGTGCCCATCTCCTCTTGAAGGTTCTTCCAGAAACGAGAGGTAAACTGACTTCCTCGGTCAGACACTATCTTCTTGGGCACTCCATGAAGACATACGATCCTGGCCATATATAGCTCTGCAAGCTTAGGGCCACTAAAGGTTGTTTTGACGGCTATGAAATGAGCTACTTTCGTAAGCCGATCGATGATCACCCAAATAGAATCATACCCAAGTTGGGTCTTTGGTAGTCCAGTGATGAAATCCATACCGATCTCTTCCCACTTCCATTCTGGCACTTTAAGTGGCTGTAACAATCCTGCAGACCTCTGATGTTCAGCCTTTACCCTTCTGCAGGTGTCACACTCGGCGACAAACTGAGCAATCTCTCTTTTCATGCTGACCCACCAATAACGTTCTTTCAGATCCTGGTACATCTTGGTACTGCCGGGATGAATGGAGTACAATGTTTCATGGGCTTCTCTTAGGATAAGGGTCTTTATCTCAGGTTTATCCGGCACACATATCCGGGTTCCAAACCATATGGTGCCATTCTCGTCCTCTGAAAATCCGGGGGCTTTTCCTTGTCTCATGTTCTTCCTAATGGCAGCTATATCCGGGTCCTCCAACTGAGCTTCACAAATCTGCTCAAATAGAATAGGCTGGGTTTCCAAGGTGGCTAGATATGCCCTGGTGGTCAATCCAACGTTTAACTTTTCCATCTCTCTACATAACAAGGGTGCGTGTTCTTGAATCATCATGGCTGCGCAATATCCTTTGCGACTTAATGCATCAGCTACCACATTTGCTTTTCCAGGGTGGTAGTGAATACCTAAGTCATAGTCCTTGATTAGTTCCAACCATCGTCTTTGCCTCAAGTTAAGGTCTGGCTGTGTGAAGATATACTTCAAGCTCTTGTGATCCGTAAAGATCTCACAACGATTTCCAACCAAATAGTGCCTCCAAGTCTTAAGGGCGTGCACTACGGCGGCTAATTCCAAATCATGGGTCGGATAATTCAACTCATGAGGTCTCAACTGACGGGAGGCATAAGAGATAACTTTCCCGTCTTGCATAAGAACACATCCCAATCCTTGGCGAGATGCGTCGCAATAGACATGGAAGTCCTTCCGGATATCAGGTAGGGTCAGTATGGGTGCTGACACCAGACGGGTCTTGAGAGTGCGGAAACTTTCCTCGCATTCAGGAGTCCATTCAAACTTCTCTTCTTTCTGCAACAACTTAGTCATTGGCTTGGCTATCTTAGAAAATTCTCGATGAACCTCCGATAATATCCGGCCAAACCCAGAAAACTTCGTATCTCAGATACGTTCGTGGGTGGCAGCCAATCCGTAACTGCTTCTACGGTGGCAGGGTCTACTGCGATTCCTTGCGCAGAGATGATGTGTCCAAGGAACTTTACTTCTGCCGTCCAAAACTTGCATTTGCTGTACTTGGCTTACAATTGGTGTTCCCTTAGTTTTCCTAAGGTTAACCGGAGGTGAGCCTCGTGCTCTTTCTGGTTCTTGGAGTAAATGAGAATGTCGTCTATGAATACCACGATGAACTTGTCCAAATACTCCATGAACACTTTATTCATCATATTCATGAAGAATGCAGGGGCGTTGGTCAATCCAAAGGACATAACCGTGCACTCATATAATCCATAACGGGTAGTGAAGGCAGTCTTGGGTACGTCCTCCTCTCGGATCCGTAACTGGTGATAACCAGAACGCAAGTCGATCTTCGAGAATACTGTAGCTCCTTTTAGCTGGTCGAAGAGATCATCGATCCGAGGCAACGGGTACTTATTCTTGATTGTTACTTCATTCAAAGCGCGATAATCCACACACATACACTTTGCCTTGTCTTCTTTCTTCTCGACGAAGATGATGGGAGCACCCCATGGCGATGTGCTAGGTCTGATGTAGCCTTTCTTCTCGAGATCCTCCAACTGCTGCTTCATCTCAGCTAACTCATTGGCGGCCATCCGGTATGGTCGTTTGTAAATAGGGGTGGTTCCGGGCACCAAGTCAATCCTGAACTCGATGTCCCTTTTGGGTGGCATCCCTGGTAGATCCTCTGGGAATACGTCCGGGTATTCACTGACTACGGGTATCTCCTCCAAGGTAATCTGATGTAGTCTTGTCCTTCCGGCCTTCATGCTTGGCATCTGGAATGTGACTATAGTCCCTTCTTCATTAGTCACAGTCACTTTTCTATGGGCACATTCTATCACTCCTTGATGTTTATTTAGCCAATCCATCCCTAGAATGAGATCCAAACCTTGACATTCTATTAGAATGGGGTCGGCCCAAAATATCGTGCCTTGGATTTCTACCCATACCCTTGGACTAAAAGAACAGGCGAGGGTTTGTTTGCCCGGGGTAGCTATCAATACTGGCCTGGGTAGTTCACTTATGTCCAGGGCATTATTTTCCACAAAAGCAGTTGATATAAAGGAGTGGGTAGCTCCGGTGTCAAATAATACCACTGCAAGTGATGAATGAACCATAAACTTACCCATGACAATCTCCGGTGCGGCCTGGGCTTCCTCGGCGGTGACGTGGTTCACCTTGGCGCGGACGGCGGGGTTGGAGGCGATGCCTTGAGCACGCTTGGGATGAGGGCACTGATGGGAGTAGTGTCCCTCCTGGCGGCAGTTGAAGCATACCACAGGCTTGCCATGCCTGTCTCTCAAAACTTCCGGCTTCTTGGCCGGGGCAGCTGGGACGGTTGGTGCGGCGGGAGCGGGACGAGGTTGGCTGGCTCCGGCATTGGCGGCTGGTGGCGCCGGACGATACACCGGGCGGGGGTGGTACTGTGTTGCTGATGGAGGTGGAACAAAGCGGGGTCTCTGGGCTATGCCCTGGTTTTGCCTGAAGGCAATCATTCGCTTCTTCTTCAGGTCGACCTTGTTCTGCTGGGTCTCCTGCATGATAGCCTTGTTTACCAACTTTTGGAAGTTGGCGAAATCTCCGGAGATAAGCTGTAGAGACAGTTCATCCTTTAGTCCCCGGAGGAACTTGGCCTGTCTGGCCGCATCCGTACGGACCTCCTCAGGTGCGTACCTGGCCAGACGGTTGAACTCGTGCAGGTACTCTGTGACAGACCTGCTCCCCTGCTGCAGGTCTCGGAACTCTTGTTGCTTTTGGGCGATGATGCCGTCAGGGATGTGGGCGGCACGAAAGGCGGCCGAGAACTCTGCCCAAGTATGGGCGTGGCCCTCGGGCAGAGTCTCGCGATGATTGTCCCACCATTCTGCGGCGGGACCATGAAGCTGGTGGGTGGCGAAGGCCACCCTCTCCTACTCGGTGCAGGTAAGGAGGTCGAGCTTCTTCTCGATAGCTCGCAACCAATCCCCAGCCTCCATGGGGTTGGGGGTGCTTGAAAAGGTCGGTGGGCGGACTCGGAGGAACTCCGAGAGTTGGGACGCGGGAGCGGGAGCTGGTGTGGCGGGTCGGGGCAGCTCGGGCTGTTGGTGGAGGCGGAAAAGATGAGCCTGCTGCTCCTGCATCTGCTGCTGCTGCTGTTGCATCTGATTCAGTAGGGCAGCAACCAACTGGTTCTGGGTGGCCATCATTTCAGCCAGTGTGGGGTGGTTGGCGACCAGGGCTTGCCTTTGCCCGGTGGCTCCCCATTGTGGCAAGTTGCCACTCTCTCCTCCGTTCTGAGGAGCGTCTGAACCCTGAGTGTTGGTCATCCTGGAGTTTTCAAAGTAGACACATTTATTTTAGTGAACTTCTTCATATTTTATTTCAAAAGATACCGTTCTTGCGGTTACATTTATTTAATTCTTCATTCATGCCTTATGTTTTGACATGAATGCTAATACAAGCAAGCAAAAACGAAAATAACAATCAGCCGTATATCTATGTCTATGGCAGCTCGGGGGACGGCTCGATCTCGGGCTCGTGGGAGACGGTCGGGGTCGAGGAGCTGGATGGTCCGGCGGGTGGTGCACTGCGGGAGATCCTCTTGGGTCTCACAGTGGGGATCCGAAGGGGTTTCTTCCTGCGAGGCGGAAGAGGCGCGATCTCCTCTATGTCCTTCTTCAACTCCTCGATCTGGTAGCGGAGCTGTGGGTTGTAGGACCGAAAGTAGCGACCAGAGGGGGGGTGAATGGGCGCCTTAAAAATTCTTTCGAATCAATGGTTTGTTCCCAATACCCAACGCACCTCAAAAATACTACGCAACTGAAAATAAACAGAAGGCCTAAGTCTAAGGGTTTCTAACCTAGAAGCAACTGATGATAAACAGAGATCTATTAAAGTAGTGCAACTAGGCAGATGAACAATTTGTAACAGGCCTAAACTTCTCAATGAAATGATCTAAGTATGTATAAAATGAAAAGAGAAGTTACTGTCCAAATTTGTCTCCTGTTCGGAACTTGGCGAAGCCCCCTTCGCACGTCGAGGTCTGCTTCGGAGGTTGGTGACGAAGTCTGTCCGAAATCCCGAAGGTGTCTCTGTCTAGCCTAGTTCGAAGTGGTAAGAAGCGAAGTGTACTTCGGAGCGAAGTAAAACAGTGCCGGAGCCTGGTTCGAAGTGTGTACTTCGAAGACAGGACTTCGAACACAGCTTCGAACCAAGAGCTTCGGAGCAAAGTGACAAAGTCGGAGCCTGCTTCGAAGTGAGGACTTCGAAGACAAAACTTCGAACACACTTTGAACCGAGAGCTTCGAAGCACAACCTTCGAACAGAAAGCTTCGAACACAACACACAAACAGACAACCTTCGAACAAAGAAGCGAAGTCTGTCACGCGATAGAAAATCAAGTCCGAGGCTTGCACTCTATCTTCGAACAGGGAAAGCTTCGGAAGGAGAATCGAAGGCTGACACGCCACAAAGAAATCCAAGCGAAGTCTGTCAGAAAAGACAAACTTCGAACCCAAACTTCGAAGCCTAACAACGTGTGCACTTCGAACAGATAGATTCGGAGAAGCTTGTTCGAAGTATGCGATGCTGTCCGTTCACAAAAATACTTCGAAGCTTATCAAAACAGACCCCACACAGAAAATCGAAGATTTGAGCAAAGCCTTCGAAGATGCTAAGTCGAAGCCTGTCTCACGGAGCTGAGGGGCTTCGAACAGAGAAAGACTTCGCAAGAGACAGCCAGAAAGGGTACTACACCCTGTCAGCTTCGATCAAAAAGTTGTGCAGTAGAAGGTGAAAAGCTGCACAAACTACTGTAGCTGCAGCAAGGCAGTACTACTTGCAACAGCAAGAACTAGTACTCCCACCGTGAAGAACACAGGCAACAGAAGAGGCTTCTCCCCAAGAAATAACTTCACCAGCTCGTGGTCAAGACTATAACTCCCCAAAC
Source organism: Zizania palustris (assembly GCA_019279435.1). Lineage (NCBI taxonomy): Eukaryota > Viridiplantae > Streptophyta > Magnoliopsida > Poales > Poaceae > Zizania > Zizania palustris. The sequence goes on from JAAALK010000081.1 coordinate 45,142,219, forward strand.
CGAACAAAATCCAAGCAATAAATTCACCAGGGACCAAAGCATTAAAGCATCCAAGAGATTTGAGCCAAAATAATGCAAGAACAGTGAGAGGGAAGTCCTGGCGGCGCACACAGGAGAGAGAAGACAGGGGGCAAAGTGACCCAATGGGTGGATTTGATTTCAGCACAAAAGGGTAGTCCAAACCCTAGGGATTGGGGTGCTATTTATAGGCAGCCCAACACTAGGAATATTCTACCAGCCCCTTAGGGTTTTTACAGACTCAAAAATACAGAAAAAGACTCTACTGCCCTTAGGAATTTTTTACAGACACAACTGACTGACTGTGGGCCTAGAGTAACAGATGACATATCCTGAAGCTACTCTTCTGGACAGTCGGATACAGAATCAACGGTTGTCAGTTTTACGCCGAAACTGACAAAGCCTCCACCAGCTTTGCACCAGGTACCCGGATTGGGCCGGCCCGACTCCGCAGCTCTCTCAGCCCGGCAATCGCTCACCGCCCGTGTACCTGAGTCAGTCCTGGTCAACAGCCCAGTGGGTCTTCTACTGCTTCTGGCCCATGCACCCGGATTGGGCCAGCCCGACTTCGCGGCCTCCTCTGCCCGACAGTCGCTCGCTGCCCGTGTACCTGAGTCACACGCGGCCCATGAAACAGCAGATCTCTTCTCTTCTTCAGTCCTCTTTGACTATCGTTGACAATGACTCATCACTTCTGGAGCCATGAGGCCCACGCTATTCAGCATGGCTCCTCAATCTCCCCCTTGATGAGTGCATTGTCAACACTCCTCTTTTCACAGCTCTTCAGTACCTGCGAACAAATGTGGAAACACGAAAACAAAATACAAGAGAAACAAAGAAGAAGAAAAATGAGGTAAAAATGTAACCCTAATGACCAAAAACCAACAAAAAGGAAGAAATGGTCATTATGGTTAACCAAAACGTAAAAGCTCAAAATGAGTGTGATTTCAGAACAACAAGGATATCAACAGAGTAAGAACTCCCCCTTAAACTCTGATCCCAAATTTTCTCCCCCTTGTTGACAAGTGAACTCATCAAGCACTCAAAAAGAGACACAGACTCCCCCTGAAAAGCAACTCCCCCTCAAACTATGCAGTGAATGCAATTGGGGTGCAGGTGGAGTGTAGAAAGCATGCTTCTCAGATATGATTGACTGCAAATACAGTATCTAGCAGGTATAGCAAAAGAGATACTGTCTAAGACACATGGCATGATCAGTGCAAGAGATGATATCTAAAGAAAGTCATTTAGCACGCATTTGTCAAGTTTTGCAAATAAAAGCATCACCACATTCTCTAGTAAACAAGCAAGGTAAAGCATGAGATGCAGAAGCTAACTGATATCTACCCAGATAAGCATTGTTCAAAACAAAGTGCTTCAGCAAACTTGTTATCCTTTTAAAGTTCAGGCTTTTTCAATTTCCTTTGTCATTTGTGCCAAGGGTTATTTGCATGTCAAACCTTATGCTAACCGACCAAGTCAAGCCTAGGCCAGAACTGAGCCATCAGAAGCTTAAGACATTGGTCTCGGCATACATTACACTGTCCTAGTTCATACCAAAGTGCTATGGTAAGCAATCCAGAACAATATAATGCGACAAAGCAAACCCACTTGGATCTTTTCAACTTAAGCATAAAAAGGAATGGAATTTTCATTCATTTTTGATTTTTATCATTTTTATAGCACATTTTCCATGTTGAAGCATAGAGATGTCCAAGTTGCATATCTGCATCTATGTGATGAACTGGCTACAAGGCATGTAACAGATAGCAAAAGCACTCAGCCTACACATGCTAGTTACCAGAAGCAATGGTGATCATTTTTCAAGTTGAAAGCGTAAAAGCCATGCATATGACAGATATCAGACATATCAAGCGAACTGAAACAAAGCATGATCATTGACAAGTAATCAAAAGCATGTACCCGCTAGAATAAGTAATGCAGTTCAATCATATAACAGAAGCATCTCTAAAGTGTGATACGTGAATATGCAAGATATGAACACACACAAAAAGACTCAAGAAAAGAGTAGAGAAGAAAGAAAAAAACTGACGCAAAATATCCTAGAAAGGATACACAACACCCAAATCCCCTCGTAAACGCTCAAATGTAGACTGATCTAGGGGTTTGGTGAAAATGTCAGCCAACTGATGATGGGTATCAACATGAATAAGGTCAATGACACCTTTTTCATATTGATCCCGCAGGAAGTGAAAGCGCACATCAATATGTTTGGTTTTTGAATGAAGACACGGGTTTTTCCCTACACTAATAGCACTAGTGCTGTCGCAAAACAATGGAACCCTGGTAGGAAAGAACAACCCAAAGTCTCGTAGAGTAGAAATCATCCAAACCATCTGTGAGCAGCAGCTAGCAGCAGCTACATACTCAGCCCCTGTGGTCGAAAGAGCAACTCCAGATTGCTTTTGAGAAGACCAAGATACAAGGGAAGAACCAAGAAACTAGCAAGTACCAGAAGTCGACTTGCGATCCAACCGGCACCCACCAAAATCAGCGTCCGAAAAGCCAGATAAATCAAGTGATGATGATGCTGAATAATAAAGACCAAGATCAGGCGCATAGGTGAGATACCTGAAAATGCGCTTGACAGCCTGCCGGTGAGATGCGCGTGGTGAAGACTGAAAACGCGCGCAAAGTCCCACGACGAACTGTATGTCCGGTCTTGTTGCCGTCAAGTACAACAGCGAACCGATCATCCCTCGAAATTCTCTCTCATTGACCTTGACACCGCTCTCGTCCTTGTCCAAACCCCCAGAAGTGCCCATCGGGGTCATCTGCGGCTTCAATTCACCACCAAAGTCAAATTTCTTAAGCATGTCACGAGTATACTTACCTTGGTGGATGAAGGTGCCGTCCTTGGTCTGCTTGATCTGGAGCCCTAAAAAGTACTTAAGCTCACCCATGAGGCTCATCTCAAACTCACTGTGCATCTGCTCAGAAAACTTGGACACAAGAGAATCAGTAGTACCGCCAAAGATAATATCGTCCACGTAAACCTGAGCAACTAAAAAATCTGAAGCATCTCTGAGCAAGAAAAGAGTTTTGTCCACAGAACCCATCACAAAGCCCTTCCCCAACAAAAATTGCTTCAACCGGTCATACCAAGCCCTGGGGGCTTGCTTCAACCCGTATAAAGCTTTATGCAACTTAAAAACATGTCGAGGAAACTTGGGGTTCTCAAAACCGGCGGGGTTGGAGGCGACGCCTTGAGCACGCTTGGGATGAGGGCACTGATGGGAGTAGTGTCCCTCCTGGCGGCAGTTGAAGCATACCACAGGCTTGCCATGCCTGTCTCTCAAAACTTCCGGCTTCTTGGCCGGGGCAGCTGGGACGGTTGGTGCGGCGGGAGCGGGACGAGGTTGGCTGGCTCCGGCATTGGCGGCTGGTGGCGCCGGACGATACACCGGGCGGGGGTGGTACTGTGTTGCTGATGGAGGTGGAACAAAGCGGGGTCTCTGGGCTATGCCCTGGTTTTGCCTGAAGGCAATCATTCGCTTCTTCTTCAGGTCGACCTTGTTCTGCTGGGTCTCCTGCATGATAGCCTTGTTTACCAACTTTTGGAAGTTGGCGAAATCTCCGGAGATAAGCTGTAGAGACAGTTCATCCTTTAGTCCCCGGAGGAACTTGGCCTGTCTGGCCACATCCGTACGGACCTCCTCAAGTGCGTACCTGGCCAGACGGTTGAACTCGTGCAGGTACTCTGTGACAGACCTGCTCCCCTGCTGCAGGTCTCGGAACTCTTGTTGCTTTTGGGCGATGATGCCGTCAGGGATGTGGTGTAGGACCGAAAGTAGCGACCAGAGGGGGGGGGGTGAATGGGCGCCTTAAAAATTCTTTCGAATCAATGGCCTGTTCCCAATACCCAACGCACCTCAAAAAAATACTACGCAGCAGAAAATAAACAGAAGGCCTAAGTCTAAAGGTTTCTAGCCTAGAAGCATCTGATGATAAACAGTGTAGAACTAAAGAGGTGCAACTAGGCAGATAAACAAGTTGTAACAGGCCTAAACTTCTCAATGAAATGATCTAAGTATGTATAAAGTGAAAAGAGAAGTTACTGTCCAAAGTTGTCTCCTGTTCGGAACTTGGCGAAGCCCCCTTCGCACGTCGAGGTCTGCTTCGGAGGTTGGTGACGGAGTCTGTCCGAAATGCCGAAGGTGTCACGGTCTAGCCTAGTTCGAAGTGGCAAGAGGCGAAGTGTACTTCGAAGCGAAGTATGACAGTGCCGGAGCCTGGTTCGAAGTATGTACTTCGAAGTCAAAGCTTCGAACTCAGCTTCGAACCAAGAGCTTCGGAGCAAAGTAACAGAGTCGGAGCCTGCTTCGAAGTGAGCACTTCGAAGACAAAACTTCGAACACAACTTTGAGCCGAAAACTTCGAAGCACAACCTTCGAACAGAAGGCTTCGAACACAACACACAAAAGGACAACCTTCGAACAAAGAAGCGAAGTCTGTCACGCCACAAAGAAATCCAAACGAAGTCTATCAGAAAAGACAAGCTTCGAACCCTACTTCGAAACCTACCGAAGTGTGGACTTCGAAAGGGTGGATTCGGAGTATGTTGTTCGAGGTATGCGATGCTGTCCGTTCACAAGAATACTTCGAAGCTTATCAACACAGACCGTACACCGAAAATCGAAGTTTGAGCGAAGTCTTCGAAGATGCTAAGTCGAAGCGTGTCTCACGGAGCTGAGGGGCTTCGAACAGAGAAAGACTTCGCCAGAGACAGCCAGAAAAGGTAATAGACCCTGTCAGCTTCGATCAAAAAGCTGTGCAGTAGAAGGTGAAAAGCTGCACAGTACACTGTAGCTGCAGGGAAGTAGTACTACTTGCAACAACAAGAACTAGTACTACTAGAATGAAGAACACACTCAGCCGAAGCCTCCAATGCCTCAAAAATCACGGGAAAACTCGCTATGCTAATGAAATGAAGCCATTTAAAACCTTTGCAGATGCAGCACACAAATGAAATAGAGCATTTACTGCAACAATAAAAGCAAGGGATTGAATACAGGGGCAAACTCTCCCTGGCGGCGCAAGCAAGGAGTAAAGAGGAGAGAGACAAAACAGGAGACAAAAAGTGACCCAAATAGTGGATTTGATTTCAGCACAAAGGGGTTGTCCAAACCCTAGGGGTTGGGGTCCTATTTATAGGCAGCCCAACACTAGGAATATTCTACCTGCCCCTTAGGGTTTTTACAGACTCAAAAATAACGGAAAAGACTCTACTGCCCTTAGGTATTTTTACAGACACAACTGACTGACTGTGGGCCTAGAGTAACAGATGACATATCCTGAAGCTACTCTTCTGGACAGTCGGATACAGAATCAACGGTTGTCAGTTTTACGCCGAAACTGACAAAGCCTCCACCAGCTTTGCACCAGGTACCCGGATTGGGCCGGCCCGACTCCGCAGCTCTCTCAGCCCGGCAATCGCTCACCGCCCGTGTACCTGAGTCAGTCCTGGTCAACAGCCCAGTGGGTCTTCTACTGCTTCTGGCCCATGCACCCGGATTGGGCCAGCCCGACTTCGCAGCCTCCTCTGCCCGACAGTCGCTCGCTGCCCGTGTACCTGAGTCACACGCGGCCCATGAAACAGCAGATCTCCTCTCTTCTTCAGTCCTCTTTGACTATCGTTGACAATGACTCATCACTTCTAGAGCCATGAGGCCCACGCTATTCAGCATGGCTCCTCAATCTCCCCCTTGATGAGTGCATTGTCAACACTTCTCAATTCTCAGCTCTTCAGCACCTGTGAACCAAATGTGGAAACACGAAAACAAAATACAAGAGAACAAAGAAGAAGAAAAATAAGGTAAAAGTTTAACCCTAATGACCAAAAGCCAACCAAAAGCAAGAAACGGTCATTATGGTTAACCAAAACGTAAAAGCTCAAAATGAGTGCGATTGCAGAATAACAAGGATATCAACAGAGTAAGAACTCCCCCTTAAACTCTGATCCCAAATTTTCTCCCCCTTGTTGACAAGTGAACTCATCAAGCACTCAAAAAGAGACACAGACTCCCCCTGAAATGCAACTCCCCTTCAAAAATATGCAATGAATGCAACTGGGGTGCAGGTGGAGTGTAGAAAGCATGCTTCTCAGATATGATTGACTGCAATTACGACATCTAACAAGTATAGCAAAAGACATACTGTCTAAGACTCATGGCATGATCAGTGCAACAGATGATATCTAAAGAAAGTCATGAGCACGCATTTTTTCAGTTTTTGCAAACAAAACATCACCACATTGTCCAGTTAACAAGCAAGGTAAAAACATGAGATGCAGAAGCTAACTGATATCTACCAAGATAAGCATTGTCCAAAACAAAGTGCTTCAGCAAACTTGTTGTCTTTTTAATTTTCAGGCTTTTTCATTTTCCTTTTTCATTTTTGCCAAGGGTTATTTGCATGTCAAACCTTATGCTAACCGACCAAGTCAAGCCTAGGCCAGAACTGGACCATCGGTAGCTTAAGACATTGGTCTTGGCATACACTACACTGTCCTAGTTCATACCAAAGTGCTATGGTAAGCAGTCCAGAACAATGCAATGCGACAAGGCAAATCCACTTGGATCTTTTCAACTTAAGCATAAAAAGGCATGGAACATTCATTTTTGATTTTTATTATTTTTATAGCACATTTTCCATGTTAAAGCATAAAGATGTCCAAGTTGCATATCTGCATCTATGTGATGAACTAGCTACAAGGCATGTAACAGATAGCAAAAGCACTCAGCCTACACATGCTAGTTACCAGAAGCAATGGTGATCATTTTTCAAGTTTAAAGTGTAAAAGCCATGCATATGACAGATATCAGACATATCAAATGAACTGAAACAAAGCATGATCATCGACAAGTAAGCAAAAGCATGTACCAGCTAGAATAAGTAAAGTAGTTCAATCATATAGCAGAAGCAGGCTCAAAAGTGTGATATGTGAATATGTATGATATGAACACACACAAAAGGACTCAAGAAAAGAGTAAAGAAGAAAGAAAACTGACGCAAAATATCCTAGAAAGGATACACAACACCCAAATCCCCTCGTAAACGCTCAAAGGTAGATTGATCTAGGGGTTTGGTGAAAATGTCAGCCAACTGATGATGGGTATCAACATGAATAAGGTCAATGACTCCTTTCTCATATTGATCCCGTAAGAAGTGAAAGCGCACATCAATATGTTTGGTTTTTGAATGGAGACACGGGTTTTTCCCTACACTAATAGCACTCGTGCTGTCGCAAAACAATGGAACCCTGGTAGGAAAGAGCAACCCAAAGTCTCGTAGAGTAGAAATCATCCAAACCATCTGTGAGCAGCAGCTAGCAGCAGCTACGTACTCAGCCTCTGTGGTCGAAAGAGCAACTCCAGATTGCTTTCGAGAAGACCAAGATACAAGGGAAGAACCAAGAAACTGGCAAGTACCGGAAGTCGACTTGCGATCCAACCGGCACCCACCAAAATCAGCGTCCGAAAAGCCAGATAAATCAAGTGATGATGATGCTGAATAATAAAGACCAAGATCAGGCGCATAGGTGAGATACCTGAAAATGCGCTTGACAGCCTGCCGGTGAGATGCGCGTGGTGAAGACTGAAAACGCGCGCAAAGTCCCTACGGCGAACTGTATGTCCGGTCTTGTTGCCGTCAAGTACAACAGCGAACCGATCATCCCTCGAAATTCTCTCTCATTGACCTTGACACCGCTCTCGTCCTTGTCCAGACCCCCAGAAGTGCCCATCGGGGTCATCTGCGGCTTCAATTCACCACCAAAGTCAAATTTCTTAAGCATATCACGAGTGTACTTACCTTGGTGGATGAAGGTGCCGTCCTTGGTCTGCTTGATCTGGAGCCCTAAAAAGTACTTAAGCTCACCCATGAGGCTCATCTCAAACTCACTGTGCATCTGCTCAGAAAACTTGGACACAAGAGAATCAGTAGTACCGCCAAAAATAATATCGTCCACGTAAATCTGAGCAACTAAAAAATCTGAAGCATCTCTGAGCAAGAAAAGAGTTTTGTCCACAGAACCCATCACAAAGCCCTTCCCCAACAAAAATTGCTTCAACCGGTCATACCAAGCCCTGGGGCTTGCTTCAACCCGTATAAAGCTTTATGCAATTTAAAAACATGTCGAGGAAACTTGGGGTTCTCAAAACCGGGGGGTTGCCTAACATATACCTCCTCCTCTATGAACCCGTTCAGAAAAGCACTCTTAACGTCCATTTGAAAAAGCTTAAAACCCTTTGAAACGGCAAAAGCTAGAAGAATACGAATGGACTCAAGACGGGCCACAGGAGCGAAGGTTTCTTCAAAGTCAATACCTTCCTTCTGGCAATAACCCTGGGCGACTAGTCGAGCCTTGTTGCGCACCACAACCCCATCTTCACCTTGTTTGTTCTTGAATACCCACTTGGTGCCTATGGGGTTGCATCCTGGTGGCAGCTCAACTAGTGTCCAAACCCGATTGCGGACAAAATTCTCAAGCTCTTCTTGCATGGCATTAATCCAATTAGAATCAGAGAGAGCATGAGAAATGTCTCTGGGCTCAAAAGATGCAACAAATGCAGATTCAGCAAACACAGCGAGAGAGGCAGAAGAACGCAAAGTCCTTTCAGTTAAATCACCAATGATGAGCTCTGAGGGGTGGTCACGCTGAACTGCTCGGGTTCCCTGGTGATCTGAAGTCACCTCACCGGAGTCAGCAGCTGGCACCTCTGGACTCGACTGAGGGGGCTCGATCGAAGTGGAAGAAGTGATCAGAGGTCCGCCCTCATCATCAGTCGAAGTCACAGAAGGTGTGGGCTCTGCGGGGGATGCAGAAGGCCCACCCTCAACAGCAGCTGGAGTATCCTCATCTTCCTCGAAGATGGACTCTCCGAGCTCATCATCACCAGAAAGCTCAAAAGAAGGAGTCAAAGAAGGCAGGGACTCATCAAATGAAACTTCACACGTCTCGACAAGCAGCTGGGATTCGAGGTTCCAAACACGGAAGCCTCGAGAATGCAATGCATAACCAAGAAAAACACCATCCCAGCAACGAGACTCAAATTTGTCCAAATGCCCTCCCTTTTTGAGCACAAAGCACTTGCAGCCAAATGCTCGCAAGTGGCTCACCTTGGGCTGTCTGCCAAACCGCAACTCATATGATGTCTTACCAATGTAAGCTCTAAGAAAAATGCGATTGGCCAGATAGCAAGCCGTGTTCATGGCTTCAGCCCAAAAACGCCTAGGAGTCCTGTGCTCATCGAGCATCGTCCTGGCCATCTCAACTAGCGTGCGGTTCTTTCGTTCCACAACGCCGTTCTGTGGGGGAGTGTAAGGAGAAGAAAACTGATGGTCCAGACCCTGATCACCACAGAAGCTGACGAACTGAGAGTTCTTGAACTCAGAGCCGTTGTCAGAGCGAATTGCTCGCATCCGACCATTGTTCTCATTCTTCAGCTTCAAAACCAGGTCATGGACAAATTGAAAAGTTTCATCCTTAGACTCCAAAAAGAAAACCCACGAGAAACGAGAAAAGTCGTCAACAATCACAAGTGCATACCACTTCCCACCGACTGAGCGTACCCGAGCTGGACCTACAGTGTCCAAATGCAAAAGCTCGCCTGGATACGAAGTCATCACCTGAGTCACAGGTGAATGAGAAGCGGCAACCATTTTCCCATGACGACAGGGATGACAAACTAGATCCTTCTCCATTTTAAGCTTGGGCAATCCTCGGATGAGGTCCATAGAGCTTAACCTGACTAGCAGATCAAAACTCAAATGACCTAACCTCCTATGCCACTTCCAGAGCTCAGAAGAAGATCCAGCAATCAAACAGCGAGAAGGGCCAAAAGAACTAGAGAAGTCAATTCGAAAAACTTTACCGAAGGGTAAAATCTGACAAACCAAAGACCCTCTAGAATCAATCACAGAAGAATTTCCCTTCTTAAAACGCACTTCCAAACCATCCTCAAGAAGTTGCGACACAGAGATTAAATTAAAGTTCAGATTTTTAACCAAAGCAACATTCTTTAAAGAGAAATGGTCTGAGATGCTGATTGAGCCTATGCCACTTACTTTCCCTTGACCGCTGTTCCCGAATGTAATGTACTCTTTGGAGCTCGGGGGAGTGAGACTAGGAGAACCATCTGCGATGTCCCGTCATGTGGCGAGAGCATCCTGAGTCCATGATCCAAACATCCTCCAGTCCCCGGTCCTGCACAATCAATGTCTGTAAGTGGGAGCAAATGGTCCGGCACCAGGTTTAGCAAAAGAGCTAAACCAGTGTCGAGCCATCTGCTCAAAAGATGGAAAGCGAAAACCATCAAAAGAGTTTGGACCAAAACGCGGCTCAAAACGCGGTCCATGGTTCTTCCTAACCCTACGGCCACGAGGTCCAGAACCGTAGCCAACTCGGTCTGGAACTCTGCCGGAACGAACACCACCTACTGGAGCACGGGTAGGAAAATCGTCTCCTCTACCACCACCTACACGACGCGGCCTGGCCTCTAGCCTCTCCCCGCGCCGAGGAACACGCAGTCTACCACCCTGCTGGTAGAACTGCACCTGATCACTACGAGCCCTCTCTGCTCTCTCAACCCGCTTCCTCCTGAAGCAAAACTCCGCAAGATGCCCGTCTCTCTGACAAAACTCACAATGATAGGTAGGCTTCTTGGGATGTGGTTGAGGCTTGGGATTCTTGGGCTTGGTAGTGTTTGGTGTGGTCTTCTTGGGCTGAGAGGGTCCAGGAAGAGAGTCTAGAGAAGAGTGGAGGAGTTTGGGCTTAGGAACCCAGATAGGCTTCTTGGGTGGAGCTTTGGGTGGTTCATGGATCACTCCATCCTTGGGCTGACAAGCCTGGGAGGTCTCAGTGGAGTGAGTCTTGGGATACCTCTGCTCTGGAGTCATTTTACTCCACTCCACTGCCCGGCTGAGGGCACTCTCAAAGTCAGCCTTGGTGTAGGTGTAACCTACCCCAAACCCATCCTGCCTCTTGAACTGCTGGATCATCATGCCAAGCTGTGGCTCTCTGGCACTGATCCAACTCAGGATAGACCGGAGGTAAAAGTTCTCATTCTGAGAATCAGCTAGCTCCTCTCTCAAAGAAGCTAGAACCTCCACCTGAGACAAGCAGGTCTCACACTCATTCTCTACTTGGACAGACTTCCCGGCTTTTAGCTTAATCAACTCCATTCTAAGAGACAGGCAGTTCTCACAGACAGTGGGTGGAACTGACAGTGTCTCAAGCTCTAGCCTAGTCTGGGCAAGCTCAGCTCTCAACCTCTCAACATCACCCAAATGCTCATCGCCCTTGGATTTCAGCTCAGCTAAGGCAGCTAGATGAGATGGGCAATCAACACAGGGTGCGACGACAGTGGCGTGAGCATCTTTCAGCTCCTGCTGAGTGCTTTCAAGCTCAGTGGCCAAAGCGTCCCTCTCATCAACCCTTTCTGTGTACCTGGACTTCAGAGTCGACAGGTCACACAGAAGCACCTCACACTTCGGGCACTCACTGCTAACACCCAAGCAAGGGGAAGAGGATAGACTCTCAATTCTGCCGTTGGCCACGGCAAGCTCACTCTCTAGCTCATCTATCCTCTTCTTGGCCCCCCTAAGCAGTTTTTCCCGATACTTTAACTCCTGACGATTGCTCTCTAGTAAATCAACAATTTCACTGCTCATAAGATGATACCTTGCTATCGTCGTCGTCGGAGTCGTCGGAGGAGCTCTTTTCTTCTCTATCCCCAAGAGCCATGGAGCAGAAGCTCTTGCGGGATCTTCGGCGCTGGTGTGTGCGGCTCTTCGGCTTGTCTCCGAAAGCCATGAAGCAGAGGCCCGCCGGATCATCCTTGTCCTTCCCCTTCTTGATGGTAATCTCCTCATCACTTGAGCTCGATGAAGAGGAAGAAGACGTGGATCTCTTGGAGTAGCTCTTCTCCATCTCGGCGAAGAAGGCCTTGTCGCGCTTCTTGTTCTCTCGCCGGTAGTCCTTCAGGGCCTTCTTGAAGAACCGGGTCTTCGGCTTGCCCTTGGTGAAGGAGGGGCTCTCATGCTTGCCGGAGTCGTGGAAGCTGCTACCGGTGCCCTTCTTGTATCCATTGCGCTTGGGGCAGTCGGCGATGAAGTGTCCTGGATCACCACATTCAAAGCATCCGGATTTTGTGCCGTGTCTTTTGAACATTCTTTTATCATAGACACGACGCACCCGGTTGTTAAAGAGACACAAATCATCATCTCCCAACAACTCAAGCTGGTCCTCAGTGATAGACATCAAGGAGAACCCAGCACAACTCACAGCAGAGGGATCAACAGAAGGTGTAGCAAGGGCCAGGGATTTTGATCCAGAGCCAGTGAGATTTGATCTCAACTGGATATCTACCTCAGTGGCCTTCAGCTTGCTAAATAACTCAGAAATGGTCAAGGTATCGTAAGAAGTGCTCTCAACGATAGATGATACCTTGATCTCCCAGATCTTTGGGTCCAAGGTATGAAGAACCTTGAGCGCCTGCTCATGATCTGAGACTAACTGAGCACCCTCAGCCTTGTTGTCCCGAAGCTTGTTAATGATCGACTGAAAGCGACCAAACAAGGCTTCAACAGATTCACCCGGCTTCTGTGTGAAGTTCTCATATTCACGCCGGTAGGTCTGATAGAGCCGAGCCTTGACCTGGGCTGTTCCCTCATGGTGTGCCTTGAGGGTAGCCCAGATCTCTCTCGCAGTGGAGAGATGACTCACACGCTCAAACTCAGTGGGACCTAATCCAGAAAACAAAATATTCACAGCCTTACTGTTGCTCAGATGCTGAGCAATGATACCAGCAGTACCGTGCTCAGCGACTGGCAGAATGACAAACGTGCTGTGAACGCAAATGTCCCATATGTCCGAACCCTGGCTCATGAGATAGGCTCGCATGCGAGTCTTCCAATAATTGTAGCCATAGGCTTCCAAGGACGGGACCTTGCCTGGAGACGTCATAGTCACTACTGGGGTTTAGAACTGGTTAAGGTATGGAAAAACCCTAACCTCGCTCTGATACCACTTGTAGGACCGAAAGTAGCGACCAGAGGGGGGGGGGTGAATGGGCGCCTTAAAAATTCTTTCGAATCAATGGCCTGTTCCCAATACCCAACGCACCTCAAAAAAATACTACGCAGCAGAAAATAAACAGAAGGCCTAAGTCTAAAGGTTTCTAGCCTAGAAGCATCTGATGATAAACAGTGTAGAACTAAAGAGGTGCAACTAGGCAGATAAACAAGTTGTAACAGGCCTAAACTTCTCAATGAAATGATCTAAGTATGTATAAAGTGAAAAGAGAAGTTACTGTCCAAAGTTGTCTCCTGTTCGGAACTTGGCGAAGCCCCCTTCGCACGTCGAGGTCTGCTTCGGAGGTTGGTGACGGAGTCTGTCCGAAATGCCGAAGGTGTCACGGTCTAGCCTAGTTCGAAGTGGCAAGAGGCGAAGTGTACTTCGAAGCGAAGTATGACAGTGCCGGAGCCTGGTTCGAAGTATGTACTTCGAAGTCAAAGCTTCGAACTCAGCTTCGAACCAAGAGCTTCGGAGCAAAGTAACAGAGTCGGAGCCTGCTTCGAAGTGAGCACTTCGAAGACAAAACTTCGAACACAACTTTGAGCCGAAAACTTCGAAGCACAACCTTCGAACAGAAGGCTTCGAACACAACACACAAAAGGACAACCTTCGAACAAAGAAGCGAAGTCTGTCACGCCACAAAGAAATCCAAACGAAGTCTATCAGAAAAGACAAGCTTCGAACCCTACTTCGAAACCTACCGAAGTGTGGACTTCGAAAGGGTGGATTCGGAGTATGTTGTTCGAGGTATGCGATGCTGTCCGTTCACAAGAATACTTCGAAGCTTATCAACACAGACCGTACACCGAAAATCGAAGTTTGAGCGAAGTCTTCGAAGATGCTAAGTCGAAGCGTGTCTCACGGAGCTGAGGGGCTTCGAACAGAGAAAGACTTCGCCAGAGACAGCCAGAAAAGGTAATAGACCCTGTCAGCTTCGATCAAAAAGCTGTGCAGTAGAAGGTGAAAAGCTGCACAGTACACTGTAGCTGCAGGGAAGTAGTACTACTTGCAACAACAAGAACTAGTACTACTAGAATGAAGAACACACTCAGCCGAAGCCTCCAATGCCTCAAAAATCACGGGAAAACTCGCTATGCTAATGAAATGAAGCCATTTAAAACATTTGCAGATGCAGCACACAAATGAAATAGAGCATTTACTGCAACAATAAAAGCAAGGGATTGAATACAGGGGCAAACTCTCCCTGGCGGCGCAAGCAAGGAGTAAAGAGGAGAGAGACAAAACAGGAGACAAAAAGTGACCCAAATAGTGGATTTGATTTCAGCACAAAGGGGTTGTCCAAACCCTAGGGGTTGGGGTCCTATTTATAGGCAGCCCAACACTAGGAATATTCTACCTGCCCCTTAGGGTTTTTACAGACTCAAAAATAACGGAAAAGACTCTACTGCCCTTAGGTATTTTTACAGACACAACTGACTGACTGTGGGCCTAGAGTAACAGATGACATATCCTGAAGCTACTCTTCTGGACAGTCGGATACAGAATCAACGGTTGTCAGTTTTACGCCGAAACTGACAAAGCCTCCACCAGCTTTGCACCAGGTACCCGGATTGGGCCGGCCCGACTCCGCAGCTCTCTCAGCCCGGCAATCGCTCACCGCCCGTGTACCTGAGTCAGTCCTGGTCAACAGCCCAGTGGGTCTTCTACTGCTTCTGGCCCATGCACCCGGATTGGGCCAGCCCGACTTCGCAGCCTCCTCTGCCCGACAGTCGCTCGCTGCCCGTGTACCTGAGTCACACGCGGCCCATGAAACAACAGATCTCCTCTCTTCTTCAGTCCTCTTTGACTATCGTTGACAATGACTCATCACTTCTAGAGCCATGAGGCCCACGCTATTCAGCATGGCTCCTCATGTGGGCGGCACGAAAGGCGGCCGAGAACTCTGCCCAAGTATGGGCGTGGCCCTCGGGCAGAGTCTCGCGATGATTGTCCCCCCATTCTGCGGCGGGACCATGAAGCTGGTGGGTGGCGAAGGCCACCCTCTCCTACTCGGTGCAGGTAAGGAGGTCGAGCTTCTTCTCGATAGCTCGCAACCAATCCCCAGCCTCCATGGGGTTGGGGGTGCTTGAAAAGGTCGGTGGGCGGACTCGGAGGAACTCCGAGAGTTGGGACGCGGGAGCGGGAGCTGGTGTGGCGGGTCGGGGCAGCTCGGGCTGTTGGTGGAGGCGGAAAAGATGAGCCTGCTGCTCCTGCATCTGCTGCTGCTGCTGTTGCATCTGATTCAGTAGGGCAGCAACCAACTGGTTCTGGGTGGCCATCATTTCAGCCAGTGTGGGGTGGTTGGCGACCAGGGCTTGCCTTTGCCCGGTGGCTCCCCATTGTGGCAAGTTGCCACTCTCTCCTCTGTTCTGAGGAGCGTCTGAACCCTGAGTGTTGGTCATCCTGGAGTTTTCAAAGTAGACACATTTATTTTAGTGAACTTCTTCATATTTTATTTCAAAAGATACCGTTCTTGCGGTTACATTTATTTAATTCTTCATTCATGCCTTATGTTTTGACATGAATGCTAATACAAGCAAGCAAAAACGAAAATAACAATCAACCGTATATCTATGTCTATGGCAGCTCGGGGGACGGCTCGATCTCGGGCTCGTGGGAGACGGTCGGGGTCGAGGAGCTGGATGGTCCGGCGGGTGGTGCACTGCGGGAGATCCTCTTGGGTCTCACAGTGGGGATCCGAAGGGGTTTCTTCCTGCGAGGCGGAAGAGGCGCGATCTCCTCTATGTCCTTCTTCAACTCCTCGATCTGGTAGCGGAGCTGTGGGTTGGTGGCGACACGCTGCCGAAGGAGCTCATTTTGGTGCCGTAGTTCCTCTGCCTCGGCAGCCAAACGATGTGCCTGCTGGATGCGGCGACGAAGCTCTCCGTTCTCGCGGTTCAGATCTTTGGAAGAGTGTCGGTAGAAGCTGATGGTGTCGCGTTGTCCATTGGCGTCCTGCAGCGCCTCGTAATGAAGATCATCCATGGCCTCCAACAAGCGCATGGTATGACCTATCACAGAATGGCGCTGGGAGAGTGTGCTGACGAAGACACTGTGTGGACTCCCTGGGGTGCGAAGAGGCACGAAGCGAAAGTCCGTGTCATAGAGCTCGCTGTCGTAGATCATCCGGAGCTCCGTGAGTGCCTGGAGAGCGGTGCGCTGGCTGGCAACCAGGAAGGTAGGTCCTCCTCCGCGGTAGGTGTGAGCGGTCTGAGGGGAGGGCTGGACGACGACGGTGACCTCGCAGAAGCTTTCTTCCTCGTCGGGGAAGACTCCATGGTACATCGGCTCATGCTCAAATCCAAGGAAGCTGACGAGCATGCGCAGCTCGCGAATGAATCCGGCCTCGTCATGAAGGTTCCCATTCATGGTACGGACCGGCATCTACAAAAGAGAGAAAATTTTGTAAAAATCTCGGAAGATGAGAGGATAAGTAGTGCTTGTAAGAAAATATAGTAAGTATAAGTCCTAAGGTCGGGTCTGTTTGGCTTCCTACAATCAAGTTGGCTCTGATACCATCTTGTCGTGCCCCGATTTAATAAATCAGGACTTTATTGAAATTCCATAGAAAATCAATAAAACAAGACGTTCATCATGCGACCACGTACAATACGGGCAATCATTCACGGTTCGTAGACCGCATTAATACAAAAGTGAATAAAGATGAAGAGAAACTAATAAAATAAGGGTCCTAGATGAACGCCTCCTTCCAGTCTCGCCTTGACTGGGTCGCTACTCCAGACCTTCATCCTCCTCGTAGTAGACTGGCTCTGATGGTGTAAGTCAACGGGGTGAGTACAGATGTACTCAGCAAGCCACCGAATGCAAATATAATGTAGGGTAATAACAAGGGAGATAGTGGCTAGTTTTGCGGAAGCAGCATAATTGTAAAGCTTTAAATGTGAGCAATTTATTAGTGCGGAAAAGTAAACATGTGTGTCTGCATCATCATCTTCT
Source organism: Zizania palustris (assembly GCA_019279435.1). NCBI lineage: Eukaryota > Viridiplantae > Streptophyta > Magnoliopsida > Poales > Poaceae > Zizania > Zizania palustris. Next base: position 45,159,293 of record JAAALK010000081.1, read on the forward strand.
AACTCGAGGGGTACAGTCAGCCCCACCTCGCTCAACAGTCCTTACGTGCCATGAATAACTTGACCATTCAAACAATTGTAAACTAACTGCGAGTAGTCACACAACCCGCCCTTGACCGTGGGCTCGACTTTTCGAAAAGATTGAATTACTCTGATCAAAGATGTACCACTGTACCCACAAGGCACGCACTCATCACCTACACCGAAGTGTAACGAGATGACCCATCACACGGTAACTCGTGCCAAAACCTTCCATATAGTCCTCCCCGACTCAATAGCACCCTCTTATGGGTTTCATATGGTGTCCCGACGCATCGGAGCACCACCATACCCCCCTTGAGCCTCGTTGGTACAAGTCGCCTGCAGGCTAGCCCCTTGCCCCCTCCTATATGGTGCATCGAGCCGGAGTATTCCATACTTCCAGTTAGGACTTACCCATTAGACTTGTGGTTGGTACGGAAGTGCTTTGCAACAGATCCCGCAGACCGGTCCTTATAGTGCCCCGGGTGCTACAAACCAGTGCCCGAGCTTGCACCCGGAACCCACCATACTTATAACTTAGCCAACTCCAACAGAGTCCAGAGACGAGAATAACGGGGAAATTCATATACAGAATCCAGCTATCTACGACTCATTCTTTTTATCCTATAGCAGTTGTGCCGGTACATTGGGCACTAGCTAATATTTTAATAGTAGAGTGACAAGGAGTTAAGGCTCAATAAGCATGGCTTGGGTTTGCACACAAGGACGGGGATCTAATAAATATAAGTGTAAGGCTTTGATATTTGACTAATGCAATATTAACCTATGAGTTATAGCGATATTTTATTTAAAACATGGGCTCAAATATGATCAACTGTTTCCACAGAGGTGGTCGATGACTTGCCTTGATCAGCAAAGGGGGATGGAGGAACCTCGGGGTAGAACTCCTGCTCCTCGACGGACTCGTAGTCTTCTTGATACGGAAAAATAAATAATACATTCAATAAACAGATAAAAATCACCAAACAGAAGAACATACATAGTTGTGGGTGTTTTTATGTGAAGTAATATTTTATTATTCTGAGTTTTTGCATAAAACAGTGAAGTTTAACTTTTTAGGATTTTTCCTAATTTATTTTCTGTATTATTAATTTTAATCCTAAGGGATTTTTATTCATTTATTTATTAAGAATATTTTGGGTAACAGAAACATACTGTTTTTATGGCATTAATGTGTAGATAATAATATTCTGGTTTTAACAAAATTTGAATGGTGAAATTTGGAGTTAAAATGAGCAAGATATGAATTTTCAAAGTTTAAACAATTTTCTGAATTTTATTTAAACTGAAAAACAGTCCCTGGTCCACGGTGAACCAGGTTCACCGTGAACCCATGTCTATGCGCGTGGACCCGAGCGATCTGGATCGTCGGATCTGGATCCAACGGCCAGATGCGAGGCGGGTGGGTTTAATGAAATCGAACGGCTCAGATTAAAACGTGGCGAAAGGGTATACGTGGACGCAGAGGATTAAGTCAAGCTTTTAAATAGAGATTGACGGCCCAGATTAAAAGATACCGGTTTGACCGGATCTGAGGGCTCAAATTAGATCCCCACTGGCGGCGACGGAGGGCGACGGACGGCGGCCGGCGGTGAGGGTAGACGGAGTAGGGCGTTCGGGTGCTCGACGGCGACGGCGATCCGGCGACGTCCTCGGCCAACGGAGTGGATGCCGAGGTGGGGCGGTCGACGACGGACCCGACGGTGGCGGTGGCTAGGGCGGCGGGGGTCTGAGGCGGCGGCGAAGTCTCGCCGGAGGTGGAGTAGAGGGGAAAACCCGAAAATGACGAGGGAGTGCTCTGGAGGGCTAAGGCTCGGGCTACGGCGGTGTGAGGTGAGTGCGGTGACCGGAGGGGCTTAAATAGGGGGCTTGCTGGCGTAAGGAGGGAAGGATGCCGGTGGAAATCCGAGGGGTTCCATTTTTGCGCCGGCGAGCTTCCATGCGTACGGGGAGGCTTCTATACTCATGAATCCGCGTCGGGTTTGGATGGAAAGTGTTGGCGTAAAAGATTACGCTAACAGGTTTCTGTAGAAAAGAAACTAACAAACGAAGTGTTTGTGAAGCAAACTGTTCTAAGCCTCCGAAAGGATAATAACTTAGAATAGTTCGAAAGTATGTATTGAATAACTTGTATTCGGTCCCTATTACAGGGTGAAATGGGGGGTATTTATAGGCCCAAACATTAAGGAAAAAACCTATTTACCCCTCTATTACAACCGACATAGTGGAAACTATTCGGTACCCTTAATAGGGCTAAAATGGTAAAAGACTAATCTAATAAGAAAAAAGATAAGCCTTCCATCTTAGCTGGCAGAAAAGATCTTGAAGGGCATTAGTTCGAAGATGTACTCCGAACCTATGCCTATCTTCGTGCTTCGAACGGGGTTCCGGGCATCTTCGAAGATGATCTTCGGAGAAGCTTCGAACTGGTTGACTGCCTTTATGCTGCTTCGGCAATAATCCCGAAGATGAGATATTTTCCCCCAATAGTAGCCCCTCGAATACGCTTCTCCGTTGACCTGTAACGTTAGGAAAGCAGTATACGAAAGGAAAAGATAACCAATCATAGGGGTTATTGGTTTTTATTTTATCTCCGAAATGCATGAAGATATGAACTCCGAATCAGTCTTAAGGTAATTACTTTTCGAACTATCTTAGAACTGACTTAGGAAGTTCGAAAGTCTTTTAAACTTAGAAGAAATAACCGTTAGTTTCTGTTTCTAACGGAAACTGTAGCAGGCGTTAATTTCGTAAAAGAAGTAACGGCAGGAATGTGAAACGACAGGGATTAACGGTAAGAAAGTGAAGTCTAGGCTATAAATAAAGGGCCTAGAAGTTACCCGGTTACCTTTTCACCGCATTCTAGCAATCAAAAACTTTTGAGTCCTTTGAGTTCTTGAGCCCTAGCCTTTGAGTTCTTGAGCCCTAGCCTCCATTTCCTCAGAGCAATCCAGCGATCGTGATGGTGAAGACCAAGGGATCTGCGCCTCCTTCGGCCTTGGCTCGGCAACAGGCGGCCGCAGCGGCAGCGGCGGCAGCGTTGGCGGCGGCACCTCCGATGCAGGCGGCGACATCCATGGCGGCAGGGGGGAGAAATCCCCAAATCGCCGATGACCAAGGTCTGTGCCCGCCATCGACCAAGTATTTGGATCAGTCTTTTGAGTTGGGGCCTTCTACCTGCAAGAGAGAGTCTTTGGCAATCACAGTAGGGGGAAAAATTAGTAATGGAGTTATGATTCGGAAGCCAGGCAAAGAATCGATTCCATCACCAAGACCCGGAGAAGTAGTAGTATTCGAAGCTTTCTTCGAAGCTGGCTTGGGCCTTCCTGCTGTAGACTTCTTGGCGGAGGTATTGGATCTGTTTCATGTAACCCTCCCCCAATTATCTCCGAATGCAGTAGCTAGGTTAGCTATCTTTGAATGGGCGTTGAGAGCCAAAGGTTGCGAGGGGAGGGCAGAAATCTTCGCTGCACTTCATAGAGCAACTTGCCAGCCGAAGACCTTCGTAGGCTCCGGAGGTGAAAAAGTGGTAGTATCCTTCGGCTCTATCAACTTTAGGCTTCGGGACGAATATGCTCTTCAGTTTCCTGCCAAGGCCATCAATGCTAGATGGTATACTGATTGGGTCCTGAGGTGGTTCTATGCCGAATTTGGAGCGAGCAGTCCTCTGGCTGGGCCCCTCAAAGAAATTCAATTCCGGAAGGAAGCCTTAGTGCAGCCTGACGAAGGCCAGCTCGAAGCTCGCCTTAACCTGCTTCAGAAAATTAGCCGAAGGTTAAGCATGCGGGACTTAGCCGAAGAATTCCTCGGACTGCAAATTCCTCTGGTGATGGCCAACTGGCCTATCATCTTCGAGGATGACTCGGAAGGCGGTCTTCGCAAGATCAATTTTACTTCGAGCCCTGCAGGTAACTTCGAAACCAACATGCATTGTACATATTTACTTCGAAGAAAGACTAACTTGAATTATTTTTTAGCTTCTTCAGCCCCTATTACTTCAGAGCAAATTGTAAGGGCTTCAGAGAAGATTTTGGGTGCCCCAACTCCGACGGAAAAAGAATGGCAAATTAAATTGGTCGGGAGTTGGGAACGATTTAACAGAGTATGGGGAATGTTGGAGTTAACTCCGCCTCCTCTGATGGACTGGGTGCCTCTGGAGAAAGGACCCAAGAAAAGAATGGCTGAAGCCGGAGCTTCTAGCTCCGCAAGGACTCCGGTGAAGAAGGTGGCTCGGAAGCCAAAAAATCTCGCACCTTCGAATCCGGCGCCTTCGAGCTCAAGAACCTCAATCTCTGGTTCTAAAGAAGATGAAGGTATATTATTAGTGAGATTGATTGATGAAGATGCAGCTCAACGAAATATTCACATTGAAGATACTGCATGTATACCGCAGCCCCAAGCTAACATTGAAGAAGTAAGAGCTCCGGATACTCAAGAGGAGCAAATCGAAGCCCCTATGGGTGAAGAGGAAGTTGAAGTTCCTGCAACTTTAGTTGTGGAGGAAAGGACTGCTCACGGAGATGCTCCGACAGCAGAAAATTTAACTGTGGATTCAGATGATGACTTCACCTTTGATCCTCCGAGCAGTCCGGTGCTCGATCTCCCGGAGAATGTCGAAGGTAAATTTCGCATAATTCTTATCGTTTTCTGCGAAATTATACAATGTATAATATTTTTGTTTTTGCAGAGCCTCCTGCTGTGGAAGTACATCACGAAGATACAATTCAAAGGCCTTCGACAACTTCGGAGCCACACCCGGAGGTTACTCAACAGGGGCCTGGAAGGGGTAAAAGGCACATAGAGCCTCTCCCTCCTCAAGGATCGACTTCGTCTGAGTCAACAGATGAAAGTGAATCAACTGAGGGGGGGCCATCTTCAGAAGTTCCAAGGACCTCAGGAGAACACTCCGGAGCTTCGCCAAGCAGGGAAGATCAAAAGGCTTCGGCTCTGCTCCCTCTTTTAACTCCTTTTTTGGAACAAAGAAGAGGGCTTCGGACTTTGCTCAAACCTTTAGGTCGAGTGAGTCGGGAAGTCGGGGAGACAGAGCTAGTAGCAAAATTAAGCAAGGCGAAGAATTCGGAGCTTAATGTTGCTTTGGAACGAGCAGCTTATTAGGTACGGAGCACCTTCGAACCGATATCTTTAGTAAATTATATTGGGTTCGAAGTACATCTTCGAACCAGTAGCAAATTATGAATGAATAATTTCTTACTTCAGTTTTTTCTCTTCTTAGCAAGCGGTCTTGGCCCGCGCTGCAGCCTTATTGAACGAAAATGAAATTGCTCAGCTTCGGGAAGAAAATGAAGCTCTGAAACGCAACTTATCTTTCTCAAATGGACAATGTAATTTCAGCGGAGCGCAGGGCCAGACAGGGCTTGGAGGCTGTTAATAAGGAGCTCGAAGCAGAAAGAATCGTGCTTCGGGCCGAAATTGAAAAGGTGAGGTCGGAGCATGCTAATGCTGGGTCCGAACTTGTAAGGCTCCAAGAGGAAGCTAGCCAACTCCTAAACCAGAAGAAAGATTTAATTACGGAGAACGCTAGGATTTCCGGAGTTTTGGCAGAAACGACTTCGAGCAAGGATGCACTAATTGAAGAAAAGCTTAAGTCGGAGAAGGTGGCTACGGAGGTCATCGAACAGATGCTAAGTGTTCTGGAGTACTTCGGTACTATTGGATCACTTCCTTCGGATGACAATGTGACTCTGCTGCGCCGGTTAAAGAGGATCCAAGGAGCAGCGAAGCAAATGAAGACGACAGGCATGCGTTATGGAGAACTCTCCGGACAAGTGTCTGCCCTTGGATTACTTTGTTACTATGAGGATTTGGGCCGAATAATTACTCCGAGCGTAGAGGGCTCCATCACCTTCGACAACGAGAGACTTTTGAATCCTTCCGAAGGCGTGACTGCCGCCTGGCGAGCCTTTCAAACTTCATGGAGAGCCGAAGGTCGTTCTGCGATCAAGGCTTGGATTGATGAAGGCCAACGTGAGAAGCAAGTTCAGAGCCAAGCTTCGAGCAGTCAGCCTCCTCCGAACCCGCAGGTTTAGGAATTACTTAGGATTTTTTGATTATGTAAAACTCATGCTTGTAAACATTTATCAATGAAAGTCTTGTTTGTCATATTTTTAGGCTTTGCCTCTTATGGAATATATCGAAGTGTTAGAGCTTAACAGCGAACTTCGCTCATTGTGGAACACCTTCGAACTTCTAAAGAGTTATAAGCGTCCTCGATTTCTTATTCCTCGAGATGACTCCGGCGTAATTGCACCCGAAGTAATCAAAGACGTATTGTCTTATATTAAAGAGGAAGATAAAGAGGTTGACGCAAACACCTCGTCTTCTGAAGACACTAACTGGTTTGAAGACGAAGGTGAAGCCCAAAATAAAAGATCTGAAGATCTTAGAAGCTGGGAAAGAAGCCCCGAACGGCTTCGAACTTGGGCCGAGCTTCAACAAGAGCAGAAGGATTTTAGAGCTTCAAGGGGGAGGAAGAGAGTTAAACGTAAAGTTCTTAGAACTTCCGATGTTGGAACTAGTCGTTCCACCCCTAGCTCTCGGGACCGAAGAGGTCTCCGATTCCTTCTTGGTATAGATACCAATTTTTCATAGTGTAATCTGTAAACACATTTATTTCAATAATGAATGCCGATTTAAAATTGTCTCCATATTTACTAGCCCCTCTTTGGGTATAAGCAACTTCGAAATGTATTCAAAGATGGTTATGCGCAAAGAAAAAACTTCGGAGTACAATTTTTTGGGGGTTCGGAGCCCCTCTGTTATTTAAAGATCTTCTGAAATCTTATGACATGTCTTCGACTTTCTGCAGTCAGAAGAATGGTAACTTAGTACCTTTGTTTTACGAAAGAAATCAATTGAGATAACTTTCAGGACACTTTAGTGTCTTAAAAAATTTGTCACTTTGGACTTATGTTAACAGACATTCGAAGCTCATGGCTTAAATGCTGTTTTGCTTTAGCCACCTTCGGCTTGTCTTTGCGATCTCTGACGAACCAATGGTTCGGAGTTTGCAATGGTCTCTTTGGACTCTTTTTACGGATGTCTACCAGCCAATGGCTTGGACTCCGTATAATTTAGCTACCTTCGGCTGTTTTTGCAGAAGTCTACCAGCCAATGGCTTGGACTTTGCAGATTTTGGCCACCTTCGGCTCTTTTTACGGAAGTCTGCAAGCTGCAGCTTGGACTCCGTAGATTTTGGCCACCTTCGGCTCTTTCTACGAAAGTCTACCAGCCAATGGCTTGGACTCCGTAGAATGTGGTTTTGGGCTCTTTTATGGATGCCTACAAGCCGTTGGCCTGGGCTCCGGATTATGTCAGCCACCACGTCGGAGGCTTCGAACTTTATGGGTTCGAAGTCCGAAAATACAACCCATCTTAATGACACTTCCCTCTCGGTCGACCCCGTGGTTCCAGTGCGTCCACTCGGAAGCTGGAAGTCTATGAGGGGAAGGCAACTATCAGGGTCATATGCTTTATTAATTTAGAGGTGATTACAAGCGAATTACAAGGAGCCCTTATGCGAAGTATCGCTTTAGGTGCTCCGCATGCCAAGTATGTGCTAACTCTTCACCTTCTAAATTAGCTAATTTAAATGAACCAGGGCGCCCTGAGCGGACAATTAGATATGGACCTTCCCATTTATTGCCTAACTTCCCTGGTGCTATAATGCTTCGTAGAACAAGATGACCCGGCCTTAACTCACTGAGCTTAACCTTCGGGTCATACCAAGTCTTCGTCTGCTGATGATACTTTGATAAATTAGCTACAGCCCGAAGTCTTGTTTCTTCTGACAAATCTAACGAAGCTTGTCTTTCTTCTTCAATGTCCGGTTCGGTGCTGCGAAATGATCCCCCTTTGAGCTCCGTTGGAGTCATAGCTTCATCTCCGAATAGTAGTCTGAACGGAGTAAAACCCGTGGACCTTGTTTGCGTAGTCCGAATGGACCACAGAATCTTCGGAAGCTCTTCGGTCCACAGTCCCTTTGATAATCCTACTATTCTTCGATTTAGCCCTGATAAAATATTTCCATTGGCTCGCTCTACGGCTCCATTCGACTGAGGATGTCTCACTGCAGCAAAACATAGTTGAATGCCTAGGTCTTCGCAAAACTTCCTGAAGGGTTCTGCGTCGAACTGTGTTCCATTATCAACTGTGAGATATCTAGGCACTCCGAACCGGCAAATAATGTTCTTCCAGAAGAATTTCTGTACATTGTTCGAAGTGATAGCTGTTAAGGGCTCTGCTTCTACCCACTTAGAAAAATATTCGATAGCTACCACTGCGAACTTCAGATTTCCCTTTGCTAACGGAAAGGGACCAATTAGATCCATACCCCATCTGGCCATGGGCCATACCGGAGCAATGACTTGAAGAGCTGTTGGTGGGCGATGACTCCGTCGACCCATCCACTGGCATCCTTGACAAGTGCGGACCAAGCTCTCCGCATCAGCTGTTATTGTGGGCCAATAAAGCCCCTGGCGAAGTGTTTTTCCTGCCAGAGCTCTAGGGGCTAAATGGCTTCCACAAATGCCTTGGTGAATTTCTCGAAGAATTTCTTGGCCTTCGGCTTGAGATATACATCGGAGTAGAGGGGAACATACTCCGGCCTTGTATAATATACCGTTGATTAACTGATAGTTTCTTGCTCTGAGCTTTAATCTTGACAACTGGGGCTCTTCGGGCAAATTTGTTCCTCCTTGCAAGAGTTCTATGATCGAATCTTTCCAATCTGCATTAGGAATGCAAAGAATCTCCGCAGAGGCAATTTGTGGCACCGAAGGTATATTGAGCTCCTCATAGAAACCTTCTTCAGGCACATCCACAGCTCCGGCTGCAGCCTTCGCTAAAATGTCCGCTTGCACGTTTTCAGCTCTTGGTATACTCCGAATGGAAATACCCTTGAAGTGTGCTTCGATTTTGCGGATTTCTTCTAAGTACTTTGCAAGCTGTGGATGCCGAACTTGAAAACTTTTGTCTACGTGCCCTGCTACTATCTGAGAATCTGTTTTTATAATTATTCTTGTAGCCCCTAGAGCACGTGCTTTCCGGAGTCCCAATAAAATTCCTTCGTACTCCGCTATATTATTGGTAGACTTAAAGTTGAGTCTTGCGGAGTACATTGCTCTTTGCCCTGACGGTGAAATCAATACTGCCCCAATGCCTGCTCCGGATGCTTGGAAAGCCCCATCGGAGTAAACAGTCCAAACTCCGTCACTTGATTTCTCTGGAGTCAAAATCGCAGGTGGAGTCCACTCTGCTACGAAGTCTGCTAGGACTTGGGATTTGATAGCTGTCCTTGCCAAGAAAGATATGCCGAAGGGTGCTAGCTCGACTGCCCACTTTCCAATCCTTCCAGTGGAATCTTTGCTTCGGAGCATATCTCCTAAGGGATACGAAGTTGGTACAATTACATTATGAGCCAAAAAATAATGTCTTAGCTTCCTCGAAGCCATTATCAGAGCATAAACGAACTTCTCAAGTTCGGAGTATCTTGTCTTCGCTCCTGACAATGCTTCGGATACAAAATAGACAGGATTTTGGACCAACTTCCCATTGAAATCCACTTCTCTGACAAGGACTGCGCTGACAGCTGAACCTGTAGCTGCAAGATACAGGAGTAGGGTTTCGTCCGCAGTAGGCACCGTGAGTGTAGCAAGATTACTGAGATAATCTTTAATATCTTCGAAGCTTTTCTGACACTCCGGTGTCCATGCAAAATCTTCGGACCCTTTCAAAGCTTTGAATATTGGCAAGCTCCTCTCCGTAGACCTTGATAAAAACCTGCTAAGTGCGGCCAGACGTCCAGTCAGCTTTTGCACTTGCTTTAAATTCTCCGGAGGGGCCATCTTCTGCAGCGCAGTTATTTGAGTAGGGCTAGCTTCAATTCCCCTGCTTGAAACTAAGTACCCTAACAACTTTCCAGCCTTAGCTCCGAATATACATTTTTCGGGGTTAAGACGGATCCCACATGCCCGAAGGCTATTGAATGTTTCTGCTAAGTCTAGGCTATGTTGGTGCTTTAAAGCACTCTTTATTACAATATCATCCATATAGGCCTCCACATTGCGACCTAGTTGATGACCTAGAGCTTTAGCAACTAATCTTGAAAAAGTAGCCCCGTCATTTCATAGGCCGAAGGGCATTCTTACATAGCAGAAGACTCCCGAAGGAGTTACAAAGCTTGTCTTGATTTCATCTTCGCGCTTCAACCATATTTGATGATAACCAGAATACGCGTCGAGGAAGCTTAATAACTCCGAACCTGCAGTGGAGTCAACCAGTTGATCAATTCGGGGCATGGGGTAGGGGTCACGTGGGCACGCTTTATTCAGAGATGTGAAATCTATGCACATGCGCCACTTCCCGGAAGACTTCTTCCTGACGAAGACTGGGTTGGCTAACCATTCTGTGTGAGCCACTTCTCTGATAATCCCAGCCTTCAACAGTTTTTCAACTTCGTCCTTAGCTAGAGCAGCTCTCTCTGTGGACATCTTCCGGAGTCCTTGTCGAATAGGCCGGGCCTTCGGGTTTACAAGTAAACTGTGCTCAATGATATCCCGATCGACTCCGATGATATCTTCGTCAGACCAAGCGAAGACATCCAAATTTTCTTCCACGACCTTTGCCAAGGAGGTTGCAACTTCAGGAGGTAAATCTTTACCAAATTGAAAAGTGTATTCTTTACCATCTTTAACAATGATCTTCGTTGCAATCTCTCCTTCGGGACTTGGTCTCGGAAAAGACTTCTTCGAAGCTTCGGAGGAGGCTGAAAAAATTTCTTCGTTATCCTGCACACTGTTTACTTGCCTCGGATCAAGAGGGGGACCGTGACCATATTCTGCCCTCCGAGCAATGGCTTGATCTCCGAAGATTGTTAAGACTCCTGCTTGAGTGGGCATCTTCATGCACAAGTAGTTGTGATGCGCCACAGCTCCGAACTGATTCAACATGCCCCGTCCGAAGATGACATTATAAGCATATGGGGCATCTACCACATCAAAGATAACTTCTTCAGTTCGAGCTAATAAACCTTCTCCGAAGGTAACTTCCAGGCCTATCTGGCCAAGTGCATCAAGCGGAGGTCCTGCGAAGCCTTGCAGAGGACGAGCCGCTGGGAGGAGATGCTTCCTGGAAATGCATAACTGATCGAAGGCTTGCACAAAAATGATATCTGCCGAACTACCTCCGTCAATTAGCACCCTTCGGACTTCAGTCCCTGCAATATCAGCAGTGATAACCAATGGATCTGCATGCGGGAACTTAATACCAGCTGCATCCTCCGCAGAGAGAGATATCGGAACATGAGACCACTCCGGCATTGCAGCTGCAGATGACGAAGTCCCAATATGACCTACTTCCCGAACGTACTCTCTTCGCTGTCTCTTGGACATGCTTCCGAGGGTACCTCCTCCGGAGATAGGGAGAACTACTCTCTTTCCTCTATCTTGCCCTTCCTCTTGCTTCGGAGGTGGCATAACATTGGCCACCGGAGGGTGCCTTGCAGCATCAAAATTTTCTATCCGCGCCACAGCCTGGACCGGGTCTGGGCGCGCTGCTGCTGGACTTCGGTCGGTACTGCCTCGACCCGAAGTTCTTTCCAAGTACTCTCCCCTTAGGGTAAGAATAGCCTTGCAAGTTTCAGTTGCATGGCTTTGATTTTCTCCATGAATACAGCAAAAAAGGGTCTGGCCCTTGCCAGCCGTTTTCCCTGGCGGCCTCCAGCCGCTGGACTTGTTCCCCGCAGACTGTGGAGCTCTTGGTGCAAACTTCTGTGGGGGTGCAATATTCAAGACTTCAGAGCGAGGGTGCTTTTGCCCTCTTCTTCGATCATGTTGCACTTCGAAGACTGGTTCCTGTGGCTGTGCCGAAGTCTTCACTTCTGCTTTAACTTCTTGCAATACTGTCGAAGTAGCAGCAGTCCTCCGAAGCCAACCCTCTTCTGACCTCGCATACTCCTCGAAATATGACATCAACTGTGACACTGAGGAGATGCTCTTCCGATGCAGTTTATCCAGAAGGCCTTGATGACTGACGCCTTCCCGAGCCGCATCAACCACTGAGGATGTGGACAGTCCCCGAATTTGCGACTTCGTATGAGCGAAGCGCTTGAAGTACTGCCTCAATGTTTCTCCGGGGAGCTGTTTCACTTGGAAAAGGCTTCCTGTTGACATAGGAGGCACAAAGGTGCCCTGAAAGTTACTTATAAACTTCCTCTTCAACTGTGACCACGAATTGATTGATCCTGGCTTTAAAGACCAGAACCATCTCAACGCTACTCCTTGAAGAGCTAACGGGAAGCACTTCGCCATAGTGTCTCTGACTCCGCCGCTAGCCTCAATCGCTAGGGCAAAAGAACGCGCGAACTCTCCGGGATCTTCATCTCCGGCATACTTGCAGAGCTTCGAAGTTTTAAACTTTGGATCAAAGCGAACCTTCTGCAGCTCAGGATGCAACGGAGATTCATTGTCGTAAGAGGCGTTCTCCGGGGCTTCGGGATAATCAAGATCGTCGTCTTCGGGCACTTCTGGGATAGTTGGGATGGCTTGAGAGCGAAGCCTGTCCGCAGCTTCTTGTCGCCATCTCGCTACCTCAGCTTGAAGGTTGGCCATTTGAGTGGCCATGTCTCCAAGGTTGTCTTCATCTCCTCCGGAAGGACCTTCCGGGTCTTGAGAACTGGTAGGATCAGTTCGAATCGGAATGGAGGGTGGAGAAGGGACTCCGGGCGGTCGGAGTATGGAAGGGGTTGGCGGAGAGGTTTCGTATCCTCGAGGGATAGAAGCCCCTTCCGGAGTTTGAGGTGGAGGGAGAGTCGAAGACCCTCCGACTTCAACTGTGTCGAAGGGTATCTCTCCGGAGATCCGAGAGGACCTCCGAGTGGGATTGCGAGGTGCGCTCCGCTTAGGAGGCATGATGCAAGAAGTTGGTAGAGAACGAAGTTTTTCGGACTAGGTTCCCCACGGACGGCGCCAACTGTTGGCGTAAAAGATTACGCTAACAGGTTTCTGTAGAAAAGAAACTAACAAACGAAGTGTTTGTGAAGCAAACTGTTCTAAGCCTCCGAAAGGATAATAACTTAGAATAGTTCGAAAGTATGTATTGAATAACTTGTATTCGGTCCCTATTACAGGGTGAAATGGGGGGTATTTATAGGCCCAAACATTAAGGAAAAAACCTATTTACCCCTCTATTACAACCAACATAGTGGAAACTATTCGGTACCCTTAATAGGGCTAAAATGGTAAAAGACTAATCTAATAAGAAAAAAGATAAGCCTTCCATCTTAGCTGGCAGAAAAGATCTTGAAGGGCATTAGTTCGAAGATGTACTCCGAACCTATGCCTATCTTCGTGCTTCGAACGGGGTTCCGGGCATCTTCGAAGATGATCTTCGGAGAAGCTTCGAACTGGTTGACTGCCTTTATGCTGCTTCGGCAATAATCCCGAAGATGAGATATTTTCCCCCAACAGAAAGAGATCGCCGGAGTGAGGGGATCACGATCCAGTGCTCGGTTGGGCAAAATCGGGCGGCCGGAGGCGGATTTGGGAGGGGATCTCGCCGGGTAAGGAAGGGGGATCCCCTTCCAACGAAGAAGATGATGCTGACAGGTGGCCCCCATCTGTCAGCGGGCGCAACAGAAAAGGAAAACCCGACAGGCGGGCCACGGCTGTCAGCGGGCGAAAGGGGCGGAGCTGAGGCTGACTGGTGGGCCGAGGTGGGCGCGAGCGGGTGAGAGACGAGGGGAGCGGCGCCGACAGGCGGGACCCACAGGTCAGTGGCTCACGAATGGGCTGGGCCGGGCTGAGGGAGGATTCGGGGTTGAGGCCCATTAAGGATTTAAAATGGTTTTCTGATTTAAAATAATTCCAGTAATTCATTTATTTGTTTAAGGGTTGAACCACTGTTGATAAAAATTTGTAAAAATTCCTAAAATTATATTTTGATCTCTAGTTCATCTCATAAAATTTTCAGGTCCAAATTTTGAGTATTTCTCCCTGTTTGGCTTTATTTGGGTTCTTTTATGAATTTTCCTTTAATAATAAAACCAGAAATGATTTAAATAATATTTTTATTTTATTTTAATCCTTTTTAATTTCTGGGGTGTTACAGTATGCCATGATGCAACTCCATTTGAGAGTTTATGCTAGATATACTAGCCTCTCATGCAACTCCAGTTGAGAGTTTTGTGCTAGATATACTAGCCTCTCATGCAACTCCATGTAGCGGTACGAGTCACGCAGGATGGTAGTGACCGGCCTTTATCACCTTATGCAATGCATATGTGCATATGTATGCATGTGAATTGACGTCAATTCTTATAATTTCTTTGATGCAACCTGATATCCACAAAATAGCCCACCTGAATATGGATGGACTAAATTTAAAAGCAACATCTCAAGTTTATATAACTTGAGAAAGAAATAAGACATGAATATAAACATAACATGTTACTTGCCTTTATACCGTTGTCGACAAAGAACACTATATGTTTAATTGCGCTCGGAAGGGTTACCACCTGTATAAACACATATTGGGTATTACACGATCAAAGTACAAACAATACCAAAACATTGTTTCTACACTTCTTAACATCGTTTATACGATGTTATTTGGTCTACTTCATAGTAACCAAAATTGATTTTTCTTCAAGAAAACAACATATTTTCAACAATATGTCACTTTGCAAGTGACAAATATCTCTTCTATTAGATCCAAAAAGGAAAGATAGCATATCAATCTCTTATAATCATTTCATTGAACACATGATGGGTATTGAAGAAAAGTGAGTATGACCAATAAATTAACCATGCAACTTGATGGGCAATAGGTTGTTAAACTCTAGAATAAGTAGAGGAAGGGATGGAGATGACTGACAAACAACAAAGTGACAAATAATGGATTAAACGGTAGCAGCCTCATACGACAGCGTATGAGAACAAAACAAAAGAAGCAACTGAAGATAACGACTATAGCACATAGATAAGATTGACAGAACTAGAAACCTATGGTGGATCGTGAAGATTCAACGGAAAGAAGAAATCGAGAGAATGCTTGAGAGCAAGGAAGAAAAGAGATAGGGCTGCACGTGAGAGCTCTCCAAGCAACTCTAGAATTTGTGAGGAGGTTCTAGCCTCATCCTTTATTTATAAATAAATTAATGGCTGAAAATTGTTGGGCCTACTATGATTCATCGGATATCTGAAACAATTGTTTAATACCAAAAATGGAATTGTGTCGATGAGATCTTCACAACCACGGTTCCCGATCGACCATACGAGCAACAAATCAAAAAAGTCAACTTTTAGGAGAAAGTGATCAACATTTGGTTTCTTAGATATTTGTTTTTAGATATTTTTTATGAGATATTACAGATCTCCACACTCAAAACATCCCTGTGGCCCTCCTCTCCTCTGGTCTCGTGTATCATTGTAGAAGCGAGTGAACTTCTTGACAACGAGAGCTAGCTCCTCATCATCTATAGTGTCCACTTGTTCTTTTGTGATAGAGACAACGGAGGACAAGTCAAAACCAGCAGAATAAGCACAAATTCCAGATCCACCAGAAAAATTACCTCTAGATGAGGAACCACTGCTAGGACTGGAAACTAAAGCAATGGATGGCAATAAAGTTTTTCCAAATCCTAGACGAGATGCCTTGGAAATCTCAGTGGACTTAAGCTTACTGAAGAGTTCATCGCAAGTCATAGTGTCAATGCTCGCTGACTCTTCAATACTAGAGATCTTCACCTCCCATATGCTAAGATCAAGAGCATAGAGAAGTTTGATCGCCCTATCATGGTCTGAATAAGAGAAAGTCCCAGTGGAGCAAAAATTGCTCACAATCCCATCAAATCGAGCAAACATGGCATCTACAGATTCGCTGGGGCCTTGCACAAATATTTGGTATTCTTTGTTATATGTGCTTTTCCTCCTAGCCTTAATCTGAGAAGTGCCCTCATGAAATTTTTTTAAAGTAGGTTCGTAGGTGCTGGACCCTATCAAACTCATTGCGACTCAGACTGATGAACAATATGTTTCTTGCTTTGCTATTATAGTCGTACTATAATTTCTCAGTCTCTAAGGTGAGAGTTTCAGGGATCACATATTGGGAATCAACAATGTCCCAAATAGCACTTCCTTGGCTTAGTAGATAAGCCTCCATGTGCACCTTCCAATAAGCAAAATCGCAACCATCGAATATCGGAATCTTAGTGTTTTTTCCATTTCACCAAAAAGAATCACAAACCGGTTAAGGTCAACTGGTAATCTAACCAGCTCTGATACCAATTGTGGGATCGGAATGACGACTAGAGGCAGGGTGAATAGGAGCCTCGACAAATTCTTGCGAATATGATGGTCTTTTCAAATCACTCAACGCACCTCTAAATGAACAAGTGAAAGTAGATGTAGTAAAGACTCTGATAAAAACAGATGATATCACCCACCTATCTAATATTATATCAAATGATAGATTGAGGGATCATCAGCACTGAATTTGAACACACAAAGACTGCACTTTAAAAATAGCTCTGAAACTTTTTCTGTTCTATACAAAAAACTCACATGAAAAAACAATTTCAGAATGGGCTTGGTGGAACATGTGCTCGACAGTACATGCAGTTGTTAATGGTGAAAAGCATCACTGCATACGACAGCACATGATCAGCAAGTTGGGAAAGAAAAAGAAGGGAGAAAAATGTTTCTAGATTCAACTTATTTTCAGCAAATGACCACCTTCCAGAATTTTTATAGCATATAGATGGGCCAAAAACTATATGTAGATGTGTTCAGAACCTTTTGCAAACTTCAAACATGAAACCCTTGTAACATGGACAACAAGAGTTATGCAGAACTCAGGTCCAAAAACAGAACCAAAACAGATTAAAAATCGACTCAAAGATTGAATCCAGACTGAAAACATAACACAACTTGGCAGAAATCAGCAGTTTTCATAACATTTTAGGCACTTTGTTGGACAATAAAATATATGCAGCAGTGGCCAAAACCTTTTGAAAATTTCAAACATGGAACCATTGAAACTTAGACAACAAAAGTTATGTAGAACTTAGGGCCAGGAACAGTACCAAAAGAGATCAAAACTCGCCTCAAAGATTGAATCCGGACTGAAGACAACTCAATCAGCAGAAATTTGAAATTTCCAGAACTGTTTAGGCATGTTGTTGGACAGAAAAATATATGCAGCAATGGTCAAAAACTTTTGCAACCTTCAAAAATGGAACCCCAGAAACTTTTACAACAAAAGTCGTGAAGAACTCAAGTTCAAAAACAGTTCAAAACTCAGCTCCAAAAGTGAATTTGAAAAGGATGAACAGTACCTGCGCTGGAAGCTCCTCGATGTTGTTTTTGCTTGATTCGAATGATGAACAGTAAGCACGAAATTAAGAACAGCAAAACAGCTAGAAAAAAATAGAAATTGTGGTTGGTAGCCCCCAAAATGTTCAGCTGAAAAAGTCTAATGACAGCCACAAAAGTCACACCAACCCTAGGTCTTTGGGTCTTTTATATAAGCAAGCCCACAAAGGAAAACCCCAAAATTCTCCTAGGATTTAATTACAAATTAATACTTAAAACTAATTAAACCTGAAATCCCCTTTGGTATTTTTCAGAATTATAATCTAGAAAAATACACAAAGAATATACCTAATTTATTATAACACTTAAACCGATACTTTTAATATATTTTCATAATTTTGACAATTCCGAAAAATACTAAAAGTTTACACTTAATTTAAATTACTAAACGAAAATAAACTCCTAATTATTGGAATTTAAAAACAATTAGAGATGAGACAGATTTCAGCAAAAACCGACAAAGCCTCCTCGATCGCCGACATGTGAGGCCAATCCGCTAACTCGACCGTCAGCAAGTCTCTTTAGCTCTCGATCCCCATGTGCTGCCTAATCACTTGCACTAGCCTCCCTTTCGCTGACTTGACCGTCACCCTGTCTCGACCATCCGTTCATCCATGTCTTACTCTATCTCCTCGTGCACTCCTGAGATCATCTCCAACTTCACCCGGCATCCTTGATCCTCTGGCATCGAGCTCCCCTCTCGACCCTTGATCACTCGTCATTGATAGTTGGTTAGCATCTCCACATTGCACACATGAGACAATCCAAAACAAGAGACGCAACCCACACTGATCCCCTCGGCATCGACTCTCCATAACCACACATCGATCCCATCGATGCAATCAAGCCATCACTCATTGATCTCACTAGATCGCTCAACCTTGTCAATCACTCATCATAAAGATAGAAACCACAATGCGACCTCACTTGGTTTCACAAATGTGTTTATCATGGAAGTCTCATCGATGTAGTTTGGGTACAAACGTTCATTGTACGTCTTCGAAGTCTGATTGAAGAGGTGTTTGACCCATTCACACCACCAACGAGCAAAGTCATCGGAGCTAGCATAACAGGCCAACCAGGAAGTAAAATCGCAATAGGAAATCTTGTCGGCCATCTTGAAAAGCTGCTCATACTCCACACCATCCTTGACCTCTGCACGAATCTAGATTCGGCCGATGAAGAACTGGTGAGGCGAGAGCTGGCCGAATCCTAGTTTCTGCGAGTAGATCGTCAGATGGGAAATTCGAAAGAGGCCCTCCGGTTGGTGAAGTTGATAGGAAAGAGACAGGGAGTAGTGCAAGCTTTGAAAATATTATTTGCCTCCTCAACTCGACACACATCGTCCAGGTGCAATTGGCAAGGATATTCATATTTAGACAAGAACTCATATGCAAACCATATAATTTTTCATCTCGGAAGCCACAATAAAATCCTGCGAACCAGAGACTAAGAGACTTGGGGGACATCCGGCAATTTCCACAACAAGTGGCCACCTTGCCCAAAGATAAGCATCGACGATAAGAGGGGTCGACCGACTCTGGGTAATCAGAAGGGAATTCCATCGAAGGCAAGGGAGGATTGTTGATAACTTTGGTGGTGTAGATATTGAGCCAAAGCTGCAGAAACCACCAGGGACTGCCAAAGTGTTCGACAGGCTCGCTAGCCTATAACTTGGCCTATACCTGGTGGAGAAGAAAATAAGTGGTTCCAAGGAGGTATCGGCCGATTGGAATTTTCTTCTTCGTAGCAAGCTGCTCGGCTAAGAGTTGGAGATGAGAGGTTGGACCCATAGTGGATCCGTAAAAGACAAACCTTTCCAACCAAAGGTTGAGAAAGGCAACATGCTCACAGGCTTCTACGGGACCTTTCTTCTTGTTATGCTTGAAAATATATTTGCATTAGCCACTAGTGCATTTCTCATCAAGGCGGTGAGTTGTTTTGAACCGATGGGAAAAGGGTCGCAAGGAGAGATGATGTAAAGGGAAGTCAAAGAAAAAACAACTATAAGAGACGGGGTCATTGGACCATGACCAAAGGCGAAGGCATTGAGGGTATCGGACCAAAGATAGTAGGCAGGGGCAAGCAGAGGCTCATTTTTGTAGGGGTCCGTAAGGGAGAGACCAATACAATGGCTGATGTCGACTTCGTCCCAAGATGAGCGATGGGCGGATGATACCCTAAGGTACCAATCACATCAGCCGAGAAGAGGAGAAGGGAAAGCCCTAAAACTATTTGTCCAATCAGAAGGGGACATAGAGGAGTGTATTAAGGGGATCTGATTGGTTCTAGTATTTATAATATCAATGGAATCAGGGTTACCCATCGGACCTAAAAAAATATCACGTCAGGTGTTCAGCCATAGGAATCAAAACTTGGTTCTGCAAGTTCTAAAGGAAAGAAAGCAAGGAAAACCAGTAAGAAAAAGGGTAAAAACAGTGAAGGAAAATAGCAGATGGAAGGACCAAAAAAGATGAAGAACATCGGAAAAGAAAATGCCAAAGACTTACCTCGGGGATCAAGTCGCTTGTCGCCATAGCTGGGATGCTGGAATACGAGGCCAACGAAGACAAGGAACGGTGAGCGTAGTCATCATAGGAACGTTGGAAACAGGAGGATAGTGGTGAGCTCGTGGGCCAAAGTGATGAAAATGTATAAAGCGTAATGAAGAAAAGTAAGGAAGTCAGAAGTACTTATATAGAAGAAATGATGCCTCGGCAGCCAGGTCAAAACAATCCCACCGGATTTGGTGGGACCACCTTCAACATTCGGTAAAAGGTAATCATGAGTATGGTTTTTGAAACGCCGGAATATTTGCAAGTCCGGGATCAGAAGAACAAAATATTTGGCCCAAAGATACCAGTGCAAAACTATGTGGAATGAAGCCTAGTCCGATGCCACCACATAGAAGAGAGATGCATCAGACAAGGAAACATCCATTAATGTCGTCCATGGCCAAATAAGGAAGAAAAATGTGAATAAGATGAGTGAAGCCGATGCCCTTCAAATTGTATAGAATGTACTAGAAGATGAAGGGTTTTGGCTACTAGCAATAAAACGAAAAGACATTACCCAAAGACGTTTGAAAGGACGTGATGACAGAAGGTGATGATGACTTATAATTTCGAAGCATTGGTTACCCGTTTAATGCTCCAAAACTAGGAGGCATGTGTTGATGCCAATATTTTGTAAATCATAAGCCCATGAAAAAGCCACACGGTCAATAGAAGTCAGAGGAGTCCGGTCAACGGTGGTCAAAGAAGCCCATCCATATTGTTACAACATGAATGGATATGAAGGAGCCAATGAAGGATAGAGAAGATAAATATTATCTAGAATCAGTTAGATTACTTGGACGGTAAGTCTCCATACTATAAATATGTATCTAATTGGCTAGATTAGACACACACCCCTACAACAAACTACTATTCGGTGCATCGCCTCCCTTGGATTCCCAAGGTTAATCTTGGCGAGATTCGGCACTCAGAACTGGGCTGCATCGCTTCGATCTCCGGCAAAGAGGTGAGTCCCACCACCCCGATGATCATATCGACTAGGTTAGTGTTCTTCAAGGCCGCATCATATTGATATCTTGAGGAATCGGCCCGATCAGTATGATCGCCGGTTTACCGTGATATGTCTTGCTAGGTCTGAGGCTGCATCATTTCAATCTCTTAGATTGATTTAAATTAGATATTATAGTCTCAGGCTTCATCGGTTAAGTCTGATATCTCATTCTATTTTATCTGATTTATGTTATATATCATTCATCTAAATAAAGCATGCTTGATACTTTGAAATACTGTTGATTTCTCATGATTAGCAATTGTCTTGGTTAGGTCCAATCTTGTTGTTATGATAATTTAATGGTATGGAAATGTTATTTGTTATGTTATGTTTAGTTTCTATCGGGGTACAAGCCGATGGTATGATTATCGGCCCTCACGTGCAAACGTTTCATTCCCTCGGCCGATGGCATATCCAGTCTAATAGCGTTACCCTGGTCATCGACCATATGAATGATCGCTGCATGTATTCGTAATTACTTTATTATCGCCACGGTCATCGGCTCGACAACCTATCGGCTTTTCTACTAATGATTATTTTATTTGACTCATCAGTTGCAGGATAAAATTGATTGGCACGCTTAGAACCCTTTTTTTCTAAGATTGTAGTACCTGCACTTGAGTTAAGCAGATATCCCAAGCCACACGTGTGACCAAAAAAATACACCAACAATGGGTCGTATCACATGATTTGGTGGCAATTGGATTTGCTTTTCCTTGAGAAGTAGGTCGAATATCCTATCGGCTTTGTTGATGTCAAAGTCATACTTTTCTTCTTTATCAGATGCCTTCACTAAAGTGCATTCAATCTATTTCTTGGTTCTATACCATTCAGCCAAACCGACCTCTGCATCGGACCCACTGTCCTCATGAGAGTCGAAATGGTACATTTGGGTGTATGTTGCCTTATTCTAATACATGTCCCTCCTTTATTCATGGAATCGGCTCTCATGTGCTGATACCCTTTGTACTAGCTGTGAGAGGCTTTCGAACTCCTGCGATGAAAATCACTCTTTTATCGGTTTAAAGAGTCCCTAGAATGCCAATTCTGCCGACTTTATGTCATTGAGGCTTAGACTATAGCATCTGCTTCGCACATCCCGGATCCTCTAAACATAGTCATGCACCGACTCATCCATTTTCTACTTTACTGATGTGAGGTCGGTGAGCTTCATCACATGGATGTCGCTAGAGAAGTATTTATAGAACTTCTTCTCTAGATCCGCTCATCATCTGATGGAATTTTCTGTTAGTGACGAAAACCACGCAAAGGTCGACCCCGATAGAGAAACCGGGAAGAATCATACCCATAGCGCTTCATCGTCTGATGCCTCCCCACACTAGGCAAGGAAACAACTGATATGATCGATCGTGGAGACCAAGTCATGTCCTCAGAACATGGTGAGGTCGGGTACTTTGTATCGGTTTGGCGGAGGTACTCGATCAAACCACTCCGGGTATGGCCGCCGATACATGTATGTGTGCTCTTTGGGTTTGAGCCCAAACTGATCTCGAATAACTTCGGTGATCTGATTCACCCAATCATCTTCTTGTTGACATGACACGGGATACCGATCAGGCATCGGAGCCTGCTAGTACTGCTCCAGCCGAGCAGCATTGTCCCTATGTTGTTCATCATGAACGTAAGGCTTTTCTCTGTAATACACAGTCCGATGATACCCTTGTGGGATACCATCGGGTGTTCCCCTTGGCAGCACAATATTTGGCACCACATTTCTCATGATGCCAAATGTAGCCTGAGATATCTCCTATCTTGTTGGCCTAGAATCGGCCATTGGATGTGGCACTGGTGCACCTCTTTCGAGGCCATACGACATGCTCTGTAGTTGGTTCCGCGTAGGGGTCGATGGCTGGACTATCCTATTCCCTTCATGACCGAACAAAGTGTTCGATGGCTCCAGCCTCATCGGCCCTTGTGGATGTAGCATCAGCCGAGTGTGTTGTGGATTCTGAGTTAACAGTGTCTGACCAACAGGAAAATATGTTGGACCCTGTAGTGGCTCATGGGCTATAATATCATTAATGACCTTCTTGATCAATCCGTGTAGAGTGTCAACCAATACCTTAGACTAGTTGACAAGTGCGCGGTGAAGTGCATTATCTACAATTTCCTGATGAAAACTGATGCGAGGACTCTCAACCAGCTAACTGGTCTCTCCTGTTAGACTCGTCTTCAGCAATTTCTATTTCTGGACAGGACCAAATCGAGTCATGCCAGAGGAGTCGAGGCAAAACTTTTTGTATTCTTCTACATGCATTCGCACATCTGCCCTCTGTTCATCAGTCAATGTATTCAAGGTGATTGGAATGATGTCGTCCTTGTTGAGTTCACCCACCATGGTTGGTTCGCTGAAAGTGTCCCACCGGGCATGCCAAAAAGCGTGTTGGTGTATTTTTCGTCACACGCGTGGCCTCAGAGATCTGCTTAACTCCAGTGCAGGTCCTACAATCCTAGAAAAAAGGGTTCTAAGCATGCTAATTAGTTTGACCCTGCAACTGATTAGGGATCAGAGAAAATATAAGTAGTAGCAAAGCCGATTGACTGCCAAGCCAATGACCGTGGTGAGAATAAAACAATCACTAGTAAATATGTCAATCGGCCATAGGGCTGATGACCATGATGATGCTATCAGATAGAGTGCACCATCAACCGATAGGATGGAGCGCTTGCATGTATGGTCCGATGAACATCTCCCGAATGCGGATAAAGTATGATGTGGAATTAAAGATACCCGATCAGCTTGTACTCCAATAGAAACTAAATCTAGCATACCAAATAAAATATCCATATTGTCAAATCATCACAACAACAAGATTGGAACTAACCAAGACAGTCGTTAATCACAAAAATTCAATAATACTTCAAAGTATAAGGCATGCTTTATTCAAATGAATGGTACACAACATAAATAAGATACAATAGAATGAGATGTCGGACTTAACCGATGAAGCCTCAAACTACGATACCTAACTTACGTCAATCTAAGAGATAGAAATGATGCAGCCTTAGACCTCGCAAATATACCATGATAAATCGATAATCGCTCTAATCAAGCCGATGCCTCGAGAGATCAGTACAATGTAGCCTCGAAGAACACTAACCTTGCCGATACGATCATCGGGGTGGCGGGACTCACCTCTTCACCGATGATCAAGATGATGCAACCCAGCTCCGAGTGCCAAATCCCGTCGGAATTAACCTTTGGACTCCAAGAGTGGCGATGCGTCAAAGAGTAGTTTTGTTGTAGGGGGTGTGTTTGTTTGACCTAACTAATAATTACATATTTATAGTACGGATACGTTCCGTCCAAGCAATCTATCTTAACCGATCCAGGATAATCTTTATCTTCTTCTATCTCCATCGACTCCTTCATATCCGGTCATGTTGTAATGATATGGATGGGCTTCTTTGACCATCTTTGACCAGACTTCCTTGACTTTTGTCGACCGTGCGACATCCTTGGTGGCCCTGGGCCTTTACCAAATCTTGGGGTCGATATCTAGTTAGTCTTGCCATCATATGACTCAATGCCAGTCAAGCATAACCCCTTGGGCCGCACCACACAATGGAGAAGGTTAGTAAAGACAGAGAAATAGTTATGTTTGGAGTCAAGGTCATGGCACCGACATGATCCAATAGCACCTTGGTCATTGTCATATTTCTCTCAACATCGAACTCCTACTTGGTTGTGGTTCATTTCCAACAGATGGAGATAGTGTTACATGTGTCCTTGATTTGTTTATGGATTTCTCTAGCATCCCTAGTCACGATTATCGACTTCTTTGCCCTTTTTTTGATATCAAGCGATAGTCATGGTAGTGGAGTGGGACTAGCCAAAGGGCATCGGTTCATTGAGTTAGATGATGGTGGCCTGGGTTATAGCCCTAGCCATCTAGAGCTATGACATTTTTAGCAACGTGGAGGGTTCCCTCTCGATAGTGAATATATTTGTCATCGGATTACAGAAGACCTTGCGGCCTTCAAAGTTCATAGTGAACTCATTATCGATGTTGTGGCATAACCAATTGCCGACTCTTCAATTATCGATCAGAGGAATTTTTCCCAACGCTTGTCCCTGAAAGGACATTGATGTCACCTAGAGGGGGTGAATATATGTTCCTGAAAAATTCTTCAACAAGAAATGTTAAAGCTCTCAGAATGTCTGGTTATTCTGAATCCTCCGGGGTCCGGATATTCCAGGTTGAGTCAGAAGTTCCGTGGTCCGGAACATCCAGTTCCAACCGGATATTATGACAGCCACAAGAAATGCAAAACGTCAATCATTCAAGAATTTTTATAGCAATTCTATAAGAATATAAAGTCAGAATAAGTTATTAGGAGTATGTATATGCAAGGAAATCTAGGTAAAAAAGTAATAAACGTAATTAACCAATAAAATTTAGATCTAGGAGACCCTAATGAGTTCTAGTTCAAACCAATTGCTCTTGCAAGTTCTAATAGGTATTATGAAGCTATCACAATCATTAATTGCAATTAAACAAGCATGAGCATATAGGTCGAGCTAAAACAAGTATTGTAACGCCCCGATTTTACCAAATCGGAACTTTATTGAATTTCCATAGAAAAACAATAATAAAAAGATGTCCATCATGCGAAAACGTACATACAGTCAATCATCCGTGGTTCGTAGATCACATTACTACATAAACATAAACTTTAAAGAGAAACTGTGGAAATAAAACTACATGACGAACATCTTCTTTAGGATCATTTTCTTGACTGGGTCGCTACTCCAGACCATCTTCCTTGTAGTACGTAGTCTCTGAAGTGTTTGTCCAATGGGTTTGAGTACAAAAGTACTCAACAAGCCACCGATAATGCAATAATAATGCAGCGTAATAACAAGGAATGATAATGGTTTAAAGTGTGGAAAAGTATGTTTTTCAGTTGCAGCATTTAGTGTAGTCAAATTTAATTATACAGAATAATAAACATGAACAATGTAATATCACCTAACTCGAGGAGTATGTTTTCCCTCCTCGCTCAACGGTCCTTACATGCCAAGTCATCATGCAACATTCATAAATGTAAACTAACTGCGAGTAGTCACGCAACCCGCCCTTGACCGCGGGCTCGGCTTTTCGAAAAGATTTAAACTCTAATCAGAGGTGTACCACTCTAACCACAAGGCACGCACTCATCCCACACACCAAAGTGTAACGAGATGACCCATACCATGGGAACTCGTGCCAAAACCTCAACATAAGATGCTCCAATCCGATAAAACCCGCTCTAGGTTTCGTCGACGCGCCCGGCCACTTCGGGCTAACTTCGCACCCCCTTTTGCACCACTTAGTTACAAGCCACCCGCAGGTGCTGCTTGACCCATCTCCAAGTGGTGCCTCTAGTTGGAACACTCCATACCTTAGTTAGGACTTACCCACTAGACTTGTGGTTAGTACAGAAATGTATTACAACGGATCCCGTAGACCGATCCTTATAGTGCCCTGGGTGCTACCGACCAATGCCCTAGCTTGCACCTGGAACCCACCATGCTTACACACTTAGACAAAAATCCATAACCAATAGAATTCCAAGGATGAGAGAATAACGGGGAGCATATAATAGAATTCCAAGTTTCTACGACACATTTTTAACCTATAGTGGTTGTGTCAATACATTGGACACTATCTAATAATACTAGTAGTAAGGTGACAAGGAGTTTAGGCTCAATAGCATGGCTTGGGTTTGCACTTCAAGGTCGAGGATCTAAATAAATATAATGTAAGGCTTTCAATTTGACTAATGCACGTATAACCTATGTGTTTTAGCGATAGTTTAAGAAAACTAGGTTCAATATGCTCAAAAATTAGTTTGGTGACTTGCCTTGCTCGGCAAAAGGTGATGGTGGAACCTCCAGGTAGTACTTCGGCTCTTCGACGGCGTCGTAGTCTTCTCGATACAAATAAAATAAACATAACATTCAATTAAACAATTCAAAATCACACAACAAGCATATAGGTTTTGATTGGGCTAAATTAAAGTTATTAAACTTCTAAAATTAGTATTTAAATTTATAAAATAATTTCTGAAAGAGTTATAAATTTTTCTAAAAAGAAATATAAGTGTATCTTAATGTATTTTAAATCTCCCATTAATAAATAATAAAAAGTTCTGAATAAACCTACTGTTTTTATTGCATAAATATGAAGAGAATAAAAATATAAATTTTCCAAAATTGGAATGGTCAAATTTGGAGCTAAAATGAGCAAGATATGAATTTTTGAAGTTAAAAACAATTTCTGGAATTTATTTTAAACCAAAAACAGTTTCCATAGTGAGCCGAACCCAACGTGAACCCACGCACTATACGCGTGAGCCAGATCGTGGATCACTGTTGGATCACAATCAGACACGCGAGGGCGAGGCGGGAGATTTAAATGAAAACCGACGGCCGAGATTAAAAGATTGAAACGGTACGCGATGGATGGCCTAGATACAATACGGGTTTTAAATACAAACGGATGATCTAGATTAGATCATACCGGTTCGCTGAGATCTGACAAACAAAATTAAACCGAGTGATCAGTTTAATCCTAACCGTCGGATCACGATCGTGCGGTCGCGGACGAATCCGACACGGTCGTCTTCTCCGGTGACGGCGACAGTTTAGCGACGGCAGTGGGATCTAATGGCTAAAACAGGAACAGGAAAGTGTGGTGATAAAGAGGGTACCGGCGGTGAGGCTTCGGGTCATCAGAGCGAGGTCGGTGTCGAGAGAGGGCGGCGAAGTCGTTCGGGTCCTCATCGGCGGCGGGGCTCCGGTGGCTTTCGTCAGTGAGGGAGGGGTGGCTGAGGTCGGGGAGGTCACGAAGGTCACACCGGTGCGGTCATCAAGGGCGGAGGAGGGCTCCAGCGATGGTGAGCGGCGGCTGGAGTCCAGGCGGTGGTGCGGCGTTTAAAAATGAAGTCCGGGCGTTCTGTTCGGTTTCGGTTCAAGTGCAAGCGAGGGGTGAACGCGGGGGTAGCTGGGGTTAAATAGAGGGCGACGGCGGCGGAAATGGTAGGCAGAAATAAGGAAAGCCGAGGAGGTTGTTTCCATATTTTATGCCAAGCTTTCCATGCAAGAAACTCCGGCGATCTCGAGAAATTGCACATCGGATTATTGGGGGAAACGGTGACGAGATCCACGGGATTTCAACGCGTCGATTAATTCGAGGAAAGGAGCATGGCGGGGGTGCATTAGGCAGGCTAGGGTTTTGGCCAGAAACCTTTGGGCGGCGGCGTGAGGAGGAAAAAGGTACTGACAGGCGGGGGCCACCGTCAGCGGGCGGCTGTGGGTGTGGGAATGGCAACGGTCGAGACTGACCGGTGGGATCGGGCGCGGGCGGGAATATTAGCGCCGACAGGTGGGCCTGTTCCAGGTGCGCGTGGAGAGAGGGGGGTCGCTGATGAGCGGGTCCGCTTGTCAGTGAGGGGTGCAGGGTGGAGTTGGAGGGACTGGCCTATGGAGGGGGAAAGGGGGAGAGCGGCCCATTACTGTTTAAATGCATTTATCAATAAAAATAATTGCCGAAATTGATTTAAAACATTTGGGTTGCTTCCAAGGTTGATAAAAATTTGTAAAAATTCTCAAAAATAGATCTTGGTCTTGGGATCATATAGAAATTTTCTTAGGCTCTGGTTTGAATGTTTTCTCTAGGTTTTTATTTATTTGGGAATTTTAAGCTTTATAGGAAATCCAAAAATAACCATTTTCAGAAAAAATATAAATAAAATGTATTTTTACCTTTTTTGGAAATTTGGGGGTTACAAAACTACCCCCCTTAGAGAGAATCTTGTCCTCGAGATTCGGAAAGCTCCTTGAAAAGCTCGGGGTATTGGGTCTTTAGCTCCTCTTTTTCCCATGTGGCTTCCTCGACGGGGTGATTATCCCATTGAACCTTGCAGAAGTGGACCACTCGTCTTCCAGTCACTCTTTCCTTGATCTCCAGAATTTAGACGGGTTTCTCGATGTATGTTAGGTCTTCTTGGATGTTGAGCTGCTAGAGGTCGGCGTGTTCGGTGGGTACACGGAGGCATTTCTTCAGTTGAGAGACGTGAAACACATCATGGACCACTGCCAAAGATGGTGGTAGCTCCAACTTATATGCAACCTCTCCTTGCCGGC
Organism: Zizania palustris; assembly: GCA_019279435.1. Classification (NCBI taxonomy): domain Eukaryota; kingdom Viridiplantae; phylum Streptophyta; class Magnoliopsida; order Poales; family Poaceae; genus Zizania; species Zizania palustris. Next base: position 45,188,440 of record JAAALK010000081.1, read on the forward strand.
GGAGGATCTAAAAGGGTCCAACATAACAGGGAGCTAACTTTCCTCTCATGTTGAACCTTTGGGTACCTCAGAGGGTTGTTACTCGGAGGTAGACATAATCGCCCTCCTCAAAGGTCAAATCTCTATGTCAGTTATTGGCAAAACTCTTTTGTCGGGACTGAGCTATCTTTAACCTATCCATGATGACCTTGACCTTCCCTTATGCTTCTCGTAAAATATCTGTTCCGGACAACTACGATTCATCGGTCTGATCCCAGAGTAGCGGTGTCCTGCATTTACGTCCATAAAGTGCCTTAAACGGGGACATCTGCAGACTAACTTGATAGTTGTTGTTGTAGGAGAACTCCGCATAAGGCAAGTTCCTATCCCACATTCCACCAAAGTCTAGGGTGCAAGCTCTAAGCATATCTTCCAACACTTGGTTCACCCCTTTCGGTCTAACCATTGGTCTGTGGATGATAGGTGGTGCTGAAGTTCAGTCGGGTGCCGAGCTCTTCCTGAAGATTCTTCCAAAACTTGGAGGTGAACTGACTTCCTCGGTCAGATATGATCTTCTTTAGAACTCCGTGTAGGCACATGATCTGTGTCATGTATAGCTCAGCCAATCTCACGACGTTGTATGTCATCTTGATCGGGATGAAATGAGCCACCTTGGTGAGTCAATCAATGATCACCCAGATAGAGTCACGACCGGCTTGGGTCCTAGGTAGTCCTGTGATGAAGTCCATCCCTACTTCTTCCCACTTCCACTTGGGGACTTTGAGGGGTTGTAAAAGTCCGGCAGGCCTCTAGTGCTCTGCCTTGACTCGCCGGCATGTGCCGCACTTGGCCACATACTCAGCAATTTCCCTCTTCATGTTGACCCACCAGTATTTCTCCTTCAGGTCTTCGTACATCTTTGTACTCCCAGGATGTATGGAGTATAGAGTCTCATGGGCTTCTTGAAGGATGAGGTCTTTTAGCTCTGGCTTGTCGGGCATGCATATCTAGTTTCCGAACCATATGTTACTATTCTTATCCTCGGAGAACCCTAGGGCTTTATCCTTCCTCATATTCTTCTGGACCTCTAAGATATCAGGGTCTTTCTTTTTCGTCTCATGGACCTAGTCCATTAATACAGGTCGGTCTTCTAGGTCAGAGAGATACGCTTTGGTGGTGATCCCTAAATTCAACTTTTCCATCTCCTTGTATAACAACAGGGCCTGGTCTTGTACCATGATGGCATAATAGTATCCCTTCTAGCTTAGGGCATCTGCCACTACGTTTGCCTTGCCCGGATGATAGTGGATGCCTAAGTCATAATCCTTGATCAACTCCAACCACCTTCTCTGTCTGAGGTTCAGGTCCGGTTGGGTGAATATGTACTTATGGATCTTATGGTCGGTGAAGACCTCACACCGATTACCCACAAGATAATGCCTCCATATCTTCAAGGCGAGTACCACAGCTGCCAATTATAGGTCATGGGTCGGGTAATTCAACTCATGCGGCCTCAGTTGACGAGAGGCATAGGATATCACCTTCCCGTCATGCATCAGAACACACCCCAACCCATGGCGAGAGTCATCACAATAGACGCGGAAGTCCTTTCGTATGTCGGGCAGGGTTAGAATCGGGGCTGACACGAGCTTCTTTTTGAGGGTCTAAAAACATTCTTCACAGTCTAGAGTCCATTCAAACCTTACCTCTTTCTGCAGCAATCTGGTCATGGGCTTGGCTATCTTTGAAAAGTTCTCGATGAACCTGCGGTAATACCCAGCCAATCCCAGAAAACTCCAGATCTCGGTCACGTTTGTTAGCTGTAACCAATTGGTCACTGCTTCCATGGTGGTAGGGTCCACCGCTATTCCTCCGGTAGATATGACATGGCCGAGAAACATCACCTCGGGTGACCAAAACTCACACTTGCTGTACTTCGCATACAACTGTTGCTCCCTCAACTTCCCTAGGGTCAGACGGAGGTGGGCTTCATGCTCTTCCTTGGTCTTGGAGTAGACGAGGATGTCATCAATGAACACCACAATGAACTTATCCAGGAACTCCCTGAATACATTGTTCATCATGTCATGGAGAAGGTAGGGGCATTCGTCAGTCCGAACGATATCAGAGTATACTCGTATAATCCGTAGCGGGACGTGAGGGCAGTCTTGGGGATGTCTTCTTCTCTAATAATGAGCTGGTGGTAGCCTAACCTGAGGTCCATCTTTGAGAACACTAAGGATCCCTTCAGCTGGTCAAATAGGTCATCGATCCGAGGCAGCGGGTACTTGTTCTTGATGGTCACATCGTTCAAGGCTCTATAATCCACACACATTCTCTTGGTCTTGTCTTTCTTCATGGGGAATATGACCGGTGCACCCCAAGGTGAGGTACTCGGTCGGATGTACCCTTTCTGTTCCAACTCCTCAATATTGCTCTTTACTTTTGCTAGCTCGTTGGCGGCTATCCAGTATGGGTGCTGAGAGATAGGGGTGGTCCCGGGGACAAGCTCGATTCTGAATTCGATGTCCCTCTTGGGAGGCATCCCTGGTAGGTCTTCTAGGAAGACGTCCATGTACTCTTGGACCACGGGCACTTCTTCTAGGGCCAGCAAGTGAAGCGACATTCCGTTAGGGCCACGGGTAGTAATGTTAAAGGTGACAGCTTCGCCTCCGGAACTGGTCATGTTGATAGAATTACTAGAGTAATCTATCACTCCCTTGTGCTTCATCAACCAATCCATCCCTAGGATGAGGTCAAGTCCTGTGCACTCTATAAGAACTAGCTCGGCCCAAAATAACACCCATTGGATTTCTATCCTTACCCTTGGGCTGAACAGATTAGCAAGGGTCCTCTTGCCATGGGTGGCAATCATCATGGGGACTTGTAGAGGGAGTAATTCCAAGTTATTCATTTTCACAAAATCTTCTGATATGAAAGAATGTGTTGCCCCAGAATCAAATAGCACTATTGCGGGTACAAAATTTGCTGTGAACATACCGAGCACGACTTCGGGGGCCTCCTGAGCTTCTTCGGCATTGATGTGGTTGATGCGGGCACGAACCGCCTAGTTGGGTGCAGCGCCTTTGGGTTGCTTTGGATGAGGACATAGGTGGGAGTAGTGCCCTTCCTTCCGGTAGTTGAAGTATTCGATCGACTTGCCATTTCGGTCCCTCAGCATCGGGGCTTTGGCGGCAGGTGCTAGTGGAGCAGCTAGAGCCGGAGGAATGGGATGAGGGTTCCCGGTACTTGAGCCACTAGTAGTGTGTGGCGGCCTGTAGATGGGTCGAGGATGGTAGTCGGGTGCTTGCGGCGGGGGAATGAAGCAGGGCCTCTGGATGTTCCCTTGGTGATGCTTGAAGGCGATCATCTTCCTCTTCTTGAGATCCAGCTTGTTCTGTTCAGTCTCTTGAAGAATGGCCTTGTTCACCAACCGTTGAAAATCGACGTAATCGGCGGCGACGAGCTGTATAGAGAGCTCATCCTTCAGTCCCCGGAGGAACTTGGCCTAGCGAGCGGCATCCGTCTGAACCTCCTCTAGCACGTAGCGGGCTAGGCGGTTGAACTCATGGAGATACTCCATGAAGGTACGGTTCCCATGCTGTACATCCTGGAATTCCTGCTGCTTGACGACGACGATTCCGGCGGGGACGTGAGCAGCATGGAAGGCGATGGTGAACTCCGCCCAAGACACTTCATGATCCTCAGGTTGGGACTCACGATAGTTTTCCCACCACTCTGCGGTGGGTCCCTGTAGCTGGTGGGTGGTGAATGCCACCCGCTCTTAGTCCGAGCATGGGAGGAGGTCTAGCTTCTTTCCAACTATCCTGAGCCAATCGCAGACCTCCATGGGGTTCGTCGTGCTCGAGAAGATGGGGGGTCTCACACGCAAGAACTCTGAGAGTTGAGGCGCGGGAGCGGGGGCTTGTTGACGAGGGGCTGGCTCCGCGTTTTGCTGCTGCAAACGGTCCAATTGAGTTTGTAGGTGCTACATCTGCGTTAAGAGGGTGGTGATTAACTGGTTCTGATTTGCCATCATTTGTGCCAATGTGGGATGGTTGGCAGATGGCAGCCCAGATTGGCACTGGCCCGTCGCACCCTAGTTGGGCACAACACTCTCGGGCAAGCCGTTGGCTGCTCCCTCCTCGTTGTTGGAACCGGTGTTCTGGTTGTCTGCCATCTTCTAAGAACAATAATATTTTTAATCATAAGAGAAAGACTTAAAATGTTTATTCCAAAAGAAATATTCCTGGGGTGATCATAAAAAGCGGTACTAAATTGTTTGTTACATTGAAGCTCTTATTTTTATACCACCTACAACACAAGCTGCTGCAGATGGTACCACAATCATAAAACAACCATAAAACAATCAACGAGAACTATCGTCTAAGGGAATCTACTCATTGCTCGAGGTAGTCTTTGTGCTCTCGGAACCACGAGTATCCTGAGGGACGGTGGGCTCGATGAAGTTCTCGATGATGGGGTCGGTGATGATGGCATGGTGCGGTGCAGCGGCACTGGAGCTAGACGGTTCGGCGGGTGCTAGTGGCGGCGTGATCCTCTTGGGGCGAGGGGCTGGCTCCCGGATGGGCTTCTTCCTCTTTGGGATGAGGGGAAGCATCTCCACGATGTCCTTCTGCAGCTGGATGATCTTGCGCTGCAGCTCATCGTTCTGCTGGATCAAGCTCTTCATCTCATGATGAAGGAACTTGACCGCCTCGTGGTGCTCCTCAGCATTGAGCACGGCCTCAGTGTGGAGGTCATCCATGGCCTGGAGGAGACGGATCTGTCGGGCCATGACCGGATCACGGTCGGAGAGGAACCCGATGTAGATGCTGCGGTGGGCGTCGGGAATACACATCGGTACTAACTGGAATGATGAGTCCCGAAGACGATCGTCGTAGATCATCCTCAGCTCCAAGAGGGCCTGGAAGGCGGCGCGTTGGCACGCGATGTCGAAGGTCGGACCCTCGAGTGCTGCCGTGAAGAAAGGCAGGTGGTCACTGGATGCGTGGATCATGACGAAAACGTCACAAGGACCTGCGAACTCCTCCATGTAGACTCCATGGAATTCTGGCTCGAAGGTGAACCCAAGAAAGGTCACCATATCACTACAACAAAACAGGGAACTTCCATCGGCCAAAGCCGACGGAAGTTAGCCCTTTCCCGACGGAAGAAGCTAACTTCCGTCAGCAAAAGGCTAACTTCCATCGGCCTTTGGCCGACGGAAGCGAGTAGACGGAAGTTAGCTAACTTTCGTCGGCCGCCGACGGAAGTTAGCTAACTTCCGTCGGCTTCACGTGGCCGATGGAAGTTAGCGCCGAACTCTGCCACGTCAGCAGAGGGGCGCTAACTTCTGTTGGCGTTGGCCCTAGCCAACGGAAGTTAGCCTTTCTGCCCACGTGGCTGAAAGCAGCTAACTTTCGTCGGCTATGGTAATAGCCGATGGAAGTTAGCTGGTATTTTTTTTTTGTTTTTTCCTGGTTCCCCTACTCACACTCACATCCAACCACATTTTCAATCACATTCACAATACACATCCAAATTCACATTTCACATCCAAAATCACATTCAAACTTCACATATAACATCCAAAATCACATCTCACATCCAAAACTGCACACATCACATCCAAAATCACATAACACAACTTAATTCACACTCAAAGTCACAATACACATCCGCATTCACATATACCATCCAAATTCACATACAAAGTCACATAACACATCGAGATTCAATCCAGGTTCACAATACACATCCATACTCACTAATCGCCCACATTTGGGTCGTGGGTGCCGCCGCTGCCTCCCGCTTCATCCACATTTGCCCCGGAGGCTCCATCCTGACCAGGCGTACGGAAACTCTGAAGAAATAGACAAAATTAGAGAACGAACTCAACTACCCTTCTAAACTCTAACTTAAGCATCTAGGAGGTACCTCAGGTGATGTAGGAGATAGTGGTGGTGGCGGGGGAGGTAGTGGTTAGAACATGGACATGTCAAATCCACTATTTTGCTGGGCTAGTTGCTACACATGTTGTAATGTAATCAGTTAGTTCTAAACCTATTTCTGAATACTTTTGAACTGCAACACTCTAAACTAAACTTACTTGGATCATCGCCTGCTGTTGTGCTAAGCGGGCGGTATAGTACTCTTGTTGTTTCCTGTTGTGCTCGTTTAGCCGCCTCATTTCCTCCCTCACCCGAACCACCTCCGGGGTTTCTGAAGAGCGACGACGGCTGGAGCCAACTCCGATGGAGCTCTGCGACGACTGAGCTAACTTCTGAGCTCTCACCGCTCTCGAGTCAATAACTCCATTGAACATGGAGTACATGCAACATTGAATGAGTTAGTTACCATCACAATACCATACACAAAACATTAATAAAAACATTGTCTCACCGTCCATGGTTTTTTCCACCTCCACTGGAGTACACGGCCATTTGGTCGACAGGTTCTCTCCACCAATCATAGTCCTCTCCATGGAGTCGAACCATGTGTTCACGATACTGCGCCTGCAAAAAACATGTCCGATTAGCTAGACGCAGAAAAATGAAATTACGCAAACTCTTAATAACATCTCACCAAATGGTTCGTGGCTGTCTGGCTACACAAGACATCTGGCTGTGTAGGATCACTTCCTTTGTGACCAGAGGTATACACCTCTATGTCACTTGGCACATTGCCAGATTTAGCTTCATGTACAATAGAAATGAGTTAGTCGCATTACAATATATCTATAGCTAGAGAGTGACAGAAGGAGGTCATACCATGCGTTTAGCGTGGCGAATATGTCTGTCGGCACCATATCCGTGCTTCGGATCCGTCCCGCGGCATTGTCTTTTCTACTCGGAAGTCTTCTTTAATGCAGCTGAACACCAAATCTTGCAGAATTCGAAATATGCATCCTCGTGGTTTGCAAACCACGAAATCCTCACCTGAACAGAGATGCTATTTGTATTATATGACAACAAATCTCAACAATCGAAGATTTAAAAAGTTAGAATTGTTTACCGAACGGTATTGTTCTTCAGTCAAATAGATTGACGAGTCGCCTTGCTCATTCATTGCCTTAGCTTCTCCTTGTAGTAAGAATTGTTCGCTTGAATGCCGGCATACGAAATGGCGTCCTTCACCACCTTATGTGCATTGTTGTTGAAGACTTGAAGGGCACGGTTATGGTGATTGCCGACTTCTGGCAAGCAAAAGCGTAACTGCAAAAGTCATGATTAGTAAGTGTTGTAACTGGAAAAGCCTAAAAGAAGATTGAAAAAACACATGCATACCCAGAAATCATGAGACACCGCCCCCTGAGCAGTTCCGTGGCGCCCGTCAAGAGAAAACAGGTACTGGTCCCATGTCTGGCATAGAACCCGCTCACTGGTCGGCATTGTCAGCACCCCTGGGTAGTGCAGACGACACAGGTTACCCAATATCTGGTTAACCTGCTTGACCCTCGAAGTGCCGTCAAATCGAGAGTCAATCCAAGATCTAGAAATACATAATAAATAAAGTCAGTTTAGTGAAAGAAATTTTTTGAAAAAAAAAGCAAAACAACAGAAGAGTATTACACTTACCCGTCACCTACAGGTGTAATCTTGATCTTGGCTCCACCGGAAGAGACTACTGGTGGGGCGACCAGGTGGCTCGTCCTGAAAGATACTGATGCCCCGGAAGCCTCAGCCCCCTTCTCCTGACCCGCACCATCCGGGACATCCCCCTGCCCCGCACCCTCCGGGTCATCCCCCTGCCCCACACCCTCTGGGTCATCCCTCTATGCCACACACTCTGGGACATCCCCCTCCTGCCCCCCACCCACCGGATGATCCTCGTGACCCGTACTCTCCAAGTGTTCTTCCTCCTACAAAACAGTATTGAAACAATTAGTAATAGTTTATAACTGGCATAAAAAACAATCTGAAAGTTACCTCATCATCTAGTTGAAATGCAATAGGCCGACCAATTAATGTCAGATCTATGCATCTCAGGAGCTGCTCTTGATGACGTCTGTTTGAAGAAGAGGAACTACCCTGGAATAGGGTGTCCTCCTGACTCGTCGGTGTACTCGCCGGAGTACTCGCCGATGAACTCCCCAAGCGGAAGAGCTTCCTTGTGACACTCCTCACCTTTTTCGACATCCTTTTCAAAATAAGCACAAACAAGCATTTATTAGTAAATAAGGTTTGTACATATGAAAAAACATGTAATATGAAGTATATTGCATATGCATGTATGAAAACAATTACTTGTCAATTATCATCAAAATCAGGATCAATTTGTCCTTTTCTCCCCAAAGCACGCCATGTTACTTTTTTCTTCTTATGTTGGTGTTTCCTTTTCTCGGGAACTGCCACATCATTAGAATCGCCGAGAAAAGAATCTGTCGACGATTCTGACTCTACATTAAACGAAGTCGGCAATTCATCATCTTGGTAAACCTCATCGACCTCTTCAACCTCCAATTGATAAGCGCCATCACTAGGGGTGTGTAGACGTTCCCGAGGATTCACTTTGTAGACTACCCACCAAGCACTTAGTTTTTCACATGGGTATGGCATATAATACACCTGCTCGACTTGGTGAGCAAGGACAAAATTATCGCAACCAGATAATCGTTCCGCGTGTTTGACTTCAACCATCCTAAATTGGTTTTCACGAGTACCATGTTTAGGGTCGAACCAATTACAATCGAAGAAGACTACTTTAATCTCCTTATTCCCGGCAAAATTGTACTCGATTATATTTTTGATGATTCCATAATACATAGTTTCATGTCCTTGTCCATCAACGACCCTTGTAACAACTCCAGTATTAGTTGTTGCCGCTAGAGGTCGATATGCTTCAAAAATAGTTGAACGGAAGCGGAAACCATTAACATCATAGCGACCGTAACTTTTGGCACTAATACTCCCGTAAGAGAGCTGTCGCAAGTCTATATGTACATTGTCAGCGAGCACGCACTGCAAATCATAGGAGATTATAAGATAATTAACTTATTAGAGTAAAATAATACATGTCAAAAGGATAAGGATTTACATGTTCTCTGAACCAAGTGAGGAAACTAGGCCCGCCATTTACTCCTTCTCGACGCAATTTATCTAATTGCTTCTCCGTTGGTTGACGACCAGACGTCAAGTATTTCGAATCAAACATATTGTCATTGTAACGAATAGGTAAACAAATGGGTATAAAATTTGGAGGTAAAATATAAAACTAAAAAGAATCACTTACGCGAAATATTGTTCCATCTCTTCCATATTTGAGTACATGTAGAGCAAGGCATATGTTCGTTCTTCCTGAGTTACATAATATGTCGTGGAGACACCAACAGTTATGCCCTTCCACCCAAATATTTGGAGATCACTACAAGGATGGTCTTCATCCATATGGTACCGTGTAGCAGGTGTGTTGACATTGTGATGCTCAGCGAAGTATACACTAGTGAAGTATGCTATCTCTTTCAATTTAAATTCTTCTGCGATGCAACCTTCAACTCTGGCCTTATTACCAACCATATCTCTAAGCTTCTTTAGGGACCTTACAATATGATACATCCACCTATATTGCACAAGGCCACCTACCTTAGCTTCATATGGTAGATGAACCAGTAAATGTTGCATTGGATTGAAGAACCCTGGAGGCAATATTTTTTCCAATTTACATAAAAGCATCGGGATCTCTTTCTCTAGCATCTCCATCATATCTTTCTTAATTTCTTTCGCACAAAGTTGTCTATAAAAATGGCTCAGCTCAGCTAACTCCTTCCACACATCATCATTCAGGTACCCGCGAAACATTACAGGAAGGAGTCTTTCCATTATTATGTGGTAATCATGACTTTTCAATCCATTTAATTTCCCTGTCTTCAAATTCACAGCTCTTCTAAATCTCGCGGCGTAACCATCTGGGAATTTCAAAATTTTCAACCACCTCATTACTTGTTTTTTTTCTTTAGGTTTTAAACAAAATGGGGCACGTGGCTTGCCACCACTATTCGTCAACTCAAGGGTTGGTCGATTACAAATCTCAGCTAAATCTCTTCTCGCCTTTATATTATCTTCTTTCCTGTCAATAAAATCCATACATGTACTTATAATGCTTTCACCAACATTACGTTCCTGATGCATAACGTCAATGTTGTGCGTCAGAATTAGTGATTTGACATACGGCAGTTCCCATAAGCCACATATGTGGGTCCAATTATGTTCGGTTCCGAATCCTACAAATCCATCCTCATTTTCATTAAGGACCAACTCATTCAGCATATCAGCGATTTCTCTACCATTTAAATGCCTTGGTGGTCCCTTTACAACAATATTGTCCTTCTTGAAATTGTTTCTCTGTAACCTAAATGGGTGATTCAAGGGCAAAAAGCATCTATGGCAATCAAAGTAACAAATCTTTCCCCCGAAGTTCAGACGAAAGCAATCTGTGTCCTTCGCACATATCGAGCATGTCAACCTTCCATGACAACTCCAACCAGAAAAAATACCGTATGCCGGAAAATCGTGGACCGACCACAGATACGCAACTCGAAGATTGCATTTTTGCTTCTGGTCATAGTCATATGCTTCAACTCCTTTCCACAATTGTTTCAACTCTTCAATTAAGGGCTTCAACATCACGTTTATTCGTGTTCTAGGATGCTCTGGACCGGGTATAATGAGACACAAGAACATAAATTCATATTTCATACAAAACAAAGGTGGAAGGTTGTATGGAATAGGAAACACAGGCCAACAAGAGTACGACGATGCGGTTACATTGAAAGGCGTGAATCCATCTGTTGCCAACCCGATGCGAACATTCCTTGCATCACTAGCAAAGTCTTCATCAAAATCATCTAGAGCCTTCCATGCCTCACCATCAGATGGGTGCACCATTACTTGATTATTCTCACGTACACCTTCTTTATGCCATCGCATATGTCTAGCGGTTTTCTTTGAGAGAAACAATCGTTTCACCCGAGGTGTAAGCGGCATGTAACGAAGTTGCTTATGAGCAACCTCTGTCGTCACCTTCTCTCCGTCTTCATTTACGACCTCTACGAATCTTGGTTTACCACATTTTAAGCATTTCACCTCATTACTATGTTCTTTCCAGAACAGCATACAATTATCTCGGCACACATCAATCTTCTCATACTCCATACCAAGAGCAGAAAGCATTTTCTTTGACTGGTACATGTCTTTCGGCACCTTATGGTTCTTAGGAAGGATATCGCTGATCAGATTCAAGAGCTCCCTATAACAATTGTTTGAAAATGCAAACTTTGACTTAATAGACATAATACGAGTCACGAAAGCGAGAACGCTTACGGTGGTGTGCTCATGCAATGGCTCTTCTGAAGCTCGAAGGATGTCGAAAAACTTTTGAACCTCCAGTGTTGGAGGATCCTCAAGGTTTGATTCAAACTCCGGTCATATAGCATCAAGCATCTCATCCATCCTATCGTCAGCAACGCTATCATCTTCTTCTTCCACTACTAATACCGTTTTTTTCACGGCCCATCTCGCCGTGAAAAGACCAAACTTCATAACCTGGCACAAAACCATATTTGCAAATATGCAATGACAACGTCTTCTTGTCTTGCCAACGAGAATTTCTGCACTTCATGCATGGGCACCTCGCGCCAATGTTTGTTGTCAAAGCGAATGCACGATCAACAAATTTCTCAGCGTTGATTACCCACTCCCTCGTGTGAGCTCCACTTTTCATCCAACCACTATACATCCACCGTCGGTCGTCCTTAGCCATTCTATAGGCAAAACATTCATTCAATCGAGAATGCATCATAAGTACCACGGGCCTATGTCTATAGGAAAAGATAGGTCCTAAACCCACCCAAGAGTGACCGACAAAACATGGTATTTATGACGAGCCATGAGTCCGAACAAAATTTCAGCAGCATAACCCCGTTGTTCTCCAATTGCACGCCTGATAGTGGTGCAATGGAGAACAACAAGGTTATGTTACTGAAATCCCATTCGGACTCATGACTCATCATAAAACCACGCTCTGTCGCCCACTCTGAGGCTGTCCAAAAAGGGACAATTCCGGACCTACACATCTCACACGCATGACACGTGTGAGACATGTTGGTCCGAAACGGGTGACGCATAGGTTTCGTTACACTATCTACGTTGTTGTCAAATAAAAAATTGCATACGAAAAGAAATATATATAATAAAGTATATATATATATAATATACTAATCACCATAATGAAATCATCAACAAACCAGAAATTAACACAAGAATATAATTAAGATCATATATAATAGCACATCTCATAGTAAACACTTGTAAAAGCATAAAATTAATTGACTTTTGTTTTTATTAATTACTTTGTGAATGCTACTTTACTCTTGGTAATTACCAACTACTTGTGACATGTGCATACCAATTAACGTCATTGTGAGCAAAAATGAAACAATTATTCATTATATCACATATTATAACAAAAAATAAGTGTCTATAATACAAGCAATCTCCGACTACTACGACAAAATTGTTGCAAACCTAAAGCAATCATTGCAATCAGAAAGAAAAATTCACAAATCAAAAGTGAATAAAATTCTTAAAAAGGAAAAATTACTTGACAGCGATGGATCGGAGGTCGGCGGGTGGCAGAGGTCGACGGGGGGGGGCAACGGGCACCGGCTGAACATCACATATGAATCGAAGCATATTAATACATGAAGAAAATTTTTAACATAACAACATATATTGCATATAAACACCACATGATATATTCACAATTCAATTCAATTCAAATAATCCACAACATGTGACATCTCAAATTCTTAGCCCAATTCAATTCAATTCAAATAAGCCACAACATATATTCTCAGCCCACATTCTCAACATATATTGCAAATTGATATTGTCATCCCAAATTGACATTCTTAGCCCAATTGACATGCTCTCTCCAATTCACAATTCAATTCAATTCAAATCAGCCACAACATATATTCCTAGCCCACATTCTCGACATATATTCCAAATTGACATGCATCTCAGCCCAAATTCACAATTATCCATACCGGTGTGGTGGAGACGGTGACGCTGACAGGCTTCGACGGGACCGGCGGACAGGCAGAGGCGTCGACGGGTGGCGGACAGTGGAGGCACGGTGGGTGGCCGCGGTGGTGGCCGGGGCAGTGGTGCCGGTAGGAGACGGGCAGTCGGGTGGTGGCGAGGGTGGGAGGCGGCGGCGGCAGGAGGCGGACAGTGGAGGCGCGGTGGGTGGCCGTGGGCGGTGGCCGGCGCGGCGGTGCCGGCCGGTGGCGGGCCGGTGGTGGGCGGCCAGGCGGTGGTGGGTGGCCGGGCGGTGGTGGGCGGCCGGGCAGCAGCGCAGGCAGGAGGCGGCGGCGGCGGGAGGCAACAGGGGAGGCGGCGCGGGCGGGATGTGGCTGGGAGGTGGCGGCGGCGGGAGGCGAGATGGGCTGGCCGGGCTGTGGGCGCGCGCGCATATAGGGAGAATAGGTCTCCCTGTACGCGCGCGCAGTTGGGGAATAAATCCCCTAACTTCCGTCAGCCAGCATTAAAGCCGACGGAAGTTAACTAACTTCCGTCGGCTTTAATGCTGGCAGGGATCTGATCGGCCGCAGAAAAATTCCCCTCTAACTTCTGTCGGCCACTGTGAAAAGCCGACGGAAGTTAAATTGGCCGATGAAGCTCCCGGATGAATCCCTCGTGGTGCCGGCAAAAGCTGTGGACGTGGTGGACAAGCATCTACAAATAAAACAAGTTCAAAAGAGTAAGGGAGAGGAACAAAAATGATGAATAATATTTTTATAAAATAGATTTTAACAAAACTAAGTGTTAGCTTGGTCTGTTTGGCTTCCTACAGTCAAGTCGGCTCTGATACCATCTTGTAACGCCCCGATTTTACCAAATCGGAACTTTATTGAATTTCCATAGAAAAACAATAATAACAAGATGTCCATCATGCAACAACGTACATAGGGTCAATCATCTGTGGTTCACAGACCACATTATTACATAAACATAAACTTTAAAGAGAAACTGTGGAAATAAAACTACATGACAAACATCTTCTTCAGGATCGTTTTCTTGACTCGGTCGCTACACCATACCATCCTCCTCATAGTACGCAGTCTCTGAAGTGTTTGTCCAATGGGTATGAGTACAAAAGTACTCAACAAGCCACCGAGAATGCAATAATAATGCAGGGTAATAACAAGGAATGATAATGGTTTAAAGTGCGGAAAAGTACATTTTTCAGTTGCACCATTTAGTGTAGTAATATTTAATTATACAGAATAATAAACATGAACAATGTAATATCACCTAACTCGAGGAGTACGTTTTCCCTCCTCACTCAACGGTCCTTACATGCCAAGTCATCATGCAACATTCATAAATGTAAACTAACTATGAGTAGTCACGCAACCCGCCCTTGATCGTGGGCTCGGCTTTTCGAAAAGATTTAAACTCTGATCAGAGGTGTACCACTGTACCCACAAGGCACGCACTCATCCCACACACCAAAGTGTAACGAGATGACCCATACCATGGGAACTCGTGCCAAAACCTCAGCATGAGATGCTCCAATCCGATAACACCCGCTCTAGGTTTCATCGGTGCGCCCGGCCACTACGGGCTAACATCGCACCCCTTTTGCGCCACGTCGGTACAAGCCACCCGCAGGTGCTAATTGACCCATCTCCAAGTGGTGCCTTGAGTTGGAACACTCCATACCTTAGTTAGAACTTACCCACTAGACTTGTGGTTAGTACGGAAATGTGTTGCAACAAATCCCGTAGACCGGTCCTTATAGTACCCCGGGTGCTACCGACTAATGCCCTAGCTTGCACCCAGAACCCACCATGCTTACACACTTAGCCAAAACTCCATAACCAACAGAATTCCAAGGATGAGAGAATAACGGGGAGCATATAATAGAATTCCAAGTTTCTACGACATGTTTTTAACCTATAGCGGTTGTGTCAATACATTGGACACTATCTAATAATACTAGTAGTATGGTGACAAGGAGTTTAGGCTTAATAGCATGGCTTGGGTTTGCACTTCAAGGTCGGGGATCTAAATAAATATAATGTAAGGCTTTCAATTTGACTAATGCGCGTATAACCTATGTGTTTTAGCGATAGTTTAAGAAAACTAGGTTCAATATGCTCAAAAATTAGTTTGGTGACTTGCCTTGCTCGGTGAAAGGTGATGGTGGAACCTCCGGGTAGTACTCCGGCTCTTCGACGACGTCGTAGTCTTCTCGATACGAATAAAATAAACATAATATTCAATTAAACAATTCAAAATCACACAACAAGCATATAGGTTTTGATTGGGCTAAATTAAAGTTATTAAACTTCTAAAATTAGTATTTAAATTTCTAAAATAATTTCTGAAGGAGTTATAAATTTTTCTGTTGGACCGAAAACGGCGACCAGAGGGGGGTGAATGGGAGCTTTTAAAATTTCAGGCTAAAAATAGCCTTCTGTTTTAATTCAGTCTACTGCGGAACAGGCTTCAAACACAACCTTCGAAGTTCTGGTTCGGAGGTGTTTGATGGCTCCAAACACAGGCTTCGCAAGGAGCAAAATTTCGAAGCCAAGAAGACTTCGCTCCACTCACAACCCTGAAAATCTACTTTGCTAAGTCAGTGCAGGCTCCGCACACAAGGTGCTTCGAGCAGGCTTCGCACTTCACCCTTCGCACGAGTGGACTACCCTCTGAGGACTTCGACCTAATACTTAGCGACAACAACTGGTGTTGGGCTTCGTACTGCGAAGGTCTAAACGCACATTATGTGGACTTTGCTAAGGGCTTCGTCACTAGAAGCAAAACGGGCTTCGATCATGGCTTCGCTAGTAAGCAGCGAGGTCTGGCCTCCTGTTACACAGAGCGAACACACACTGAAAATACACACTTTGCACAAAACACCCTTAGCCTAGACAGGCTTCGGTGCACTACAACTAGCGAGGTATGCACGACAAGCTCAAGCAGAAAGACAACACAGAAGCAGGGCTTCGCCGCTTGAACAAGGAACACAGTAAAAGAACTCACTAGATGAATACAAACAGTGGAGGCTAGTACAGGAGCTCAACAGTAAATGCTTAAAGTGTTAAATGTTACCTACCCAGCCCCCATATTTATAACCACTATTCACCCTAAGTGAAATGACTACTTTACCCCTACGGTTTACACTAGTTTTGTCTCTACAGAACAGAGGGGTACAAAAGGTAGTCAACTTTATTCTGGAGGCTTCTCTGTCAGCTTTGTAGAGGGGACAGCATCAGCTTTTTGCAGAGCAGACAATGTCAGCCTTTGCAGTCTTTGACCTTTCTGGAGCCCCCCTTCGCACGCGAGGGGTGCGGTAGCTTCAGTGAGAAGCCTTGAGCCTGATGGCCTTCGCTTCACCGAAGTTAGTCTCCGATACAGTGACAGTTTTGAGCCGAAGCCGTCAAAGCCCTTGGTCCTTCGCACCAACACCCTCGGAGTGGACCACCACGGCTTCGCAGCTACTCCCAGCTCGAACTCCATCAGTCCATGTACCGAAGCCATGCATGACCGAAGCACCACAAGTCAACCTCGCTCCGTAGCTAGCCTCGCTCTGAAGCCTTCCTCACTCCGAAGCCCCACCTTCGGAGTACCACCCTTCGAAGTCCCTCCTTCGTCCAAGGCCTCCGCACGAAGCATTCCATGAGCACTTCGTCGCAGTGTCTCTCCCCGAGCACACTCCTCGACGAGCCTCACCCGGACCATGCCTTCGACGCGCCTCGACTTCTGAGACCTTCGTCGGGTACCTTCGAATGTCTCCCTCCAGAGCACACTTCGAACTCCTTGCCTCCGTAGAGGACTTGTTCCACCATACTCCGAAGTCACTCCATCCGGAGTACCCTTCGAAGTGCCTCACCTCCAAGGACTTTGTCTTGGAGTACCTTCACCCGGTTCCACGCTCCGCACTTACTGCCTTCACCTGGTGCACCTCGACCCGAGGACCGACCTCGACCCCTTCGCAACCTTCGTGACGGAGCTCCTCGCTCCACTGGCATCAAGCCTCCCGCTTGACCCAGGTTCACCTGCTACGAACCGTCCGTCACCTCGGCGGTCCCCTGCGCACCACAGACAAACAGACAAGTGTATCCAGTACTCCGGAGACCTCTCTGGGTTAGCAACCTTCGGCACACACTCCGGTGTACCGCCCAAAGTACCGAGACCTTCGGTACAACCCAGTCATCGTGTACTGTCGGACCCCTCCAATAGGCACACTCCGCTGCAAGAACCAAACCACCGAACCCTTCTGTGAAACCACCTCCGAACACCTTTGGAGTTCCAACCTCCGAACCCCCTTCGGAGGTACCCCTTCGAACCAAAGGTTAAACTCTGTCAATCACTCATCACACTCCGAAACCAACCCTTGGTTTCTCAATCTCCCCCTTGATGAGTGCATTGACAACCAAATTCAAGTTCAAGAAAAATTAAAAGACTTTTAGCAGACAAGTGACCATAAAAACTCAGAAATGAGCCAAATCATGTCACTTGACAAAAGAATTTTCCTCCCCCTTTTCAAAAGAGTAAAAGCCCCTTCGGCAAAACTCCCCTTTCTTAAGATAAAAACCCCCCTAAGTAATTTAAGTGTACCCCCTTGGAACAAAGAACTCAAAAATTTCTCCCCCTTTGGCAATGCAAGCATCAAGGAGCATTCAAAAGATGCAACGCTTCGACATGAGCAGAATTGCAAAGACATATAAAGCAAAAAATATGCCAACATTTAATACCGATTATCATGTGCTCAGCTCAATTTAACATTCTCTAAAAACATGACGACAACATGTGATTTTATCATTTTTGAAATAAAAGCATCACTACTCAGTCAAGAAAACTAGACAAGTAAAAGCTGGAACTGCGCAAAGCTAGTCAATTTTTACTCAAGACAGACAAGTCTAGTTCAAATGGAGCAATGAAAGCAAACTTGATAAACAATGAATTATGTTGATCCTTTTTAATGCCAGGGGTTATTTGTTTGTCCACCTTATACTTTCCAATCAGGCCAAGCCTAGGCATGAAAGCCATAAGAAGCTTAAAGCAATAATTTTGGCAGACACTACACTATTCCAGTTCAGACCAATGTGCAATGGTAAGCAGTCTAGAATAGAGTAGTGCGACAAACAAACCCACCTGGATCTTTTAACTTGAAGCATGTAAACCATGGATTTTTGAATTTTGATTAAGTGAACAAATTGTTTAGCACTATATGCATATCCATGAGTATGTAGAACAATTTTTCAAGTTGCACAAATTAGCGTCCAGAGAAAAGGTGTCTTGCTATCAAGCAGATAAAGGATAGCTAAACTAGTCCTGCCTATACATGCTAGAGACAAGATTGAGCAGTGAGCATGATTTGAGTTTGAAAAGAAAACATCATGCACATTAATGTTTCAGAAAAATTAAATAGAGTTGAGCTTTCATGATTTATGAATTAATAACAGGCATATAAATGCAAAAGATGTAAATGCAATTCCACACATGATAAGCACATGCAAGACAATTAAAGCCAGCTCCCCCTCATAAAATGCCGTAAGGGTGACAAATACCAAGTTCCCCACGCAAGTAGGCAAAACGAGAAGCATCGAGGGGTTTCGTGACAATATCGGCTAGCTGGTGTTGGGTATCAACATATTGAAGTTCAATATCACCATTCTCATTGTGATCTCTGAGAAAATGATATCGCACATCAATGTCTTTGGTTCTGGAGTGCTGAACCGAGTTGTTTGCAATACAAATAGCACTGGTGTTATCACAGAAAAGTGGAACACTCTTATAATCTAACCCGAAATCCCGCAAAGTGGAAGCCATCCACAAAATCTGAGAGCAACAGCTAGCTGCAGCAACATATTCGGCCTCAGTTGTCGATTGTGCAACACTAGACTGTTTGTGGGAAGACCAGCAAACCAGTGAAGTACCCAGAAAATGACAAGTACCAGAGGTACTCTTCCTATCAATTCTACACCCAGCAAAATCCGCATCGGAATAACCTCGAAGACACAAAGAGGAAGACGTTGAATACCATATGTCGAACTCAAGGGTATGTTTGAGATAACTTAGGATGCGCTTTACCGCTTGGCGGTGCGAAGCTCGTGGTGAAGCCTGAAAACGAGCGCACAGATACACAGCGAAGTGTATGTACGGCCTCGTAGCAGTCAAGTAGAGGTGGGAGCCAATCATGCTTCGGAACTCCTTCTGATCTATGACTTCTCCATCTTCGTCAGGATCCAATGCTACAGATGTAGCCATTGGAGTGGCGAGAGGCTTCGCATCGGCCATGTCGAACTTCTTAAGCAGGTCCTTGGTGTACTTCGTCTGGTGGACGAAGGTACCTTGTTTGCTTTGCTTGATTTGCAACCCAAGGAAAAATGTAAGTTCGCCCATCATGGACATCTCGAATTCCCTACTCATGGTATCTGCAAACTCGGCAACCAAAGCATGAGGAGATCCACCAAAGATGATATCATCCACATAAATCTGAATCAGGAGGAAATCTTTGCCATGCTTGAGAGTAAACAGGGTTTTATCAACAGAGCCCATCAAATACCCCCGCTCAATCAGAAAAGACTTAAGTCTATCATACCAAGCCCGAGGGGCCTGCTTGAGTCCATAAAGAGCTTTATGAAGTTTAAGGACTTTATGTGGGTACTTGGGGTTTTCAAAACCAGGGGTTGTTTTACATAAACATCTTCACCTATGAAGCCATTAAGAAAAGCACTTTTGACATCCATTTGATAGAGTTTGAATCCCCGGGATGTCGCAAAGGCAAGCAGAATCCTAATGGCCTCAAGGCGAGCAACAGGTGCAAAAGTTTCAGTAAAATCAATCCCTTCTAGTTGAGAATAACCCTGAGCTACAAGTCTAGCCTTGTTTCTAACTATAGTCCCATCCTCCCCTTGTTTATTTTTGAAAATCCATTTTGTTCCAATGAAATGAACATTTGGTGGAGGATCAACTAATGACCAGACTTGGTTTCTCTCAAAATTTTCAAGTTCCTCATGCATGGCATTGATCCAACTGGAATCAGAAAGTGCATGACTAACATCTAAGGGCTCGAAAGAAGCAACAAAAGCGGAATCAATGAAATGAGCATGGGAACATGTTACCCTTTGATCAAGCTCACCAATGATCTGCTCGGGAGGATGCATCCTTTGAACATGGTGTGGAGCCTCGTGGCGGGATGTAGTCTCCCCCTCAACTTGTGCGTGGGAGTGGTCCAAGATGACTGATGTCGAGGTAGTTGCTTCGGGACCTCGTGCCGAAGTGGTTGAAGCGGGGTCAGCTTTGGGGGTTGATGTCGAGGGTAGTAGGGGTTCATCCTCGAAATCTCCGGGATCTTCGTCTTCGAAGATGGTCTGTTCCATGTCGTGTTCATTTGCCTGTTCAAGAGCAGAACTAACAGAGGGGGTTGATTCATCAAAAGTCACATCACATGACTCGATGACAGTGTTAGTTTCCAAGTTATAAACACGATAAGAATGACCATGTGTAGTGTAACCCAAAAAGATCCCGTCAGAAGAACGCGACTCAAATTTATCCAAATTACCACGTTTTAGGATAAATCAACGACAGCCAAAAACTCGAAGATGAGAAACCTTGGGCTGTCTCCCAAAACGCAGCTCATAAGATGTCAAGTTTAAAATTGAGCGCAAGAATATTCGGTTTGAGATGTAGCAAGCAGTGTTCATGTCCTCAGCCCAGAATTTTCTAGGAGTCCTATGCTCATCAAGCATCGTCCTAGCCATCTCAACCAAAGTGCGGTTCTTCCTCTCAACAACACCGTTTTGTTGAGGAACCCGCGGAGCAGAGAATTGATGTTCTATGGCATGCTCCATGCAAAAGTCAACAAAGAGACTGTTTTTGAAATCGGTGCCATTATCACTTCGAATGAATTTCAATGCACCTGGGAGTTCAGTGAAAAGTCTCAAAGCCAAGCTCCGAAAGTGTGAAAACACTTCATCCTTGCTGGCAAGAAAGAAGACCCAAGAGTAGCGAGAGAAATCGTTGACAATGACTAAAACATACCACTTGCCGCCTAAAGAACTAACCCGAGAAGGACCTACAGTGTCCATGTGGAGAAGTTCTCTGGGTTGTTCAGTCATCACTGTGGTGACTGGCGAATGTGAAGCGACAATCATTTTTCCATGTCGACAAGGAGCGCAAACTAAATTCTTCTCAAACTTGAGCTTGGGCAATCCTCGGATCAGACCTAGGGCACTCAGTCGAGCGAGCAACTCAAAGCTCATATGCCCTAGTCTCCTATGCCACTTCCAAAGCTCAGAAGTAGAATGTGCAACAAGACAATGAGAAGAACCATATGACTCTGAAAAATCAGCTCCAAAAACTCTCCCAACTCTAAAGATCTTGCATGCCACAACGCCATCAGAATTTAGCACTTGCGAAGTATCGCGATGGAATCGCACTTCGAAGCCCTCATCAAGCAACTGAGATACAGACAGCAAATTGTATCCCAGGTTTTCAACCAAAGCAACATCTTTGAGAGTGAAATTCGAATTAATTCTTACCACACCTTTACCTTTCACTCTACTCCTTCTATTGTTGCCGAAGGTGATATGTTCCCTTTGCTTGGTTGTGGTGAGGCTGGAGAACCATGCTGCATCTCCGGTCATGTGGCGCGAACAACCGGAGTCCATGATCCACATGCCCTCCAAGCCTCGATCTGTCGCCTACACATGACAAGAATATCTCGATCGCTCAGTGCTGGGGTGAGTGAAAAAATGACGAGGCATCCAGCACTGAGTGATACGAGTAGTAGGCAAAGTAAAAGTAGACGGTCTACGCACATGATAATCTGAATGATGCAAAGTGCAAGGTCTACCTACATGCTGTGATCGAACAACATGTCTAGGTCTCCTACTCTGACGAGGTACAAAGCTACTCACCCGGGGTCTACCACCATATGGAACATGGTGAACACCTCGAGGAGCTAAACCTCTCCGAGAAGTACGAGGAGCCTCAAAAGTAGGACGATAGTAAACCTGAGAGTCATGCATACCTAAAGATGGGTAATGCATGTCCTGGTAACTCATCGTCTGAGAGCGTCGCTCATCCTTGATTCGACGAAAACAGAACTCAACCAAATGACCCGCTCGCTGACAGTATGAACAATAAAAAAATTCTCCTAGGGGCACTCTCATGGGTCCTAGGAGTAACTCTCACAGGCTCCCTGGGCTTCTGCTGAGTGGTTTTCTTGGGAGGATTTTTCTTGGCAAGAGGAGTGGTTTTCTTTGGTGGTCGGGTAGGCTTTTTGGCTGATGGGGTGTCTAATAGAGCTCTCTCTTTCTCTTGGGTAGTGGGAGAGGTAAAAACAGTTTTGTTTTCAGTTTCTGAAGGAATCCTCTCAAAACCCAAACCTAGAGCTAACCCTGCTCTGTCAGCACACATCTTGGTCTTGGCCAAGAGCAAATCCATCCTACCCTTTCCCTCAGTGCATTTGTTAACCACGGAAAGAAGGTATTCATTTTCTGACATGAGGTTCTCAGCTTGCTCCCAAACAGTGCCTAGCTGGTCCTTAAGGGTTATGCAAGTGTCACAAACAGGTTGCACATCCTTAGAACTACCGGCCCTCTCCAATCTAGCCTCTAAATCATGAACATGTTTATCACGTAAATTAATGCTCTCGCATAATAAAGAACAGTTCATGCATTCAATAATATCATGAGGTCTAGAATCAACCACCAAAAGCTGCTTCTGTGCAGTCTCAAGCTCAGAAAGAGTTTGAGCATGTACAGAACGCAACTGAGCAAGCTCACCCATGACAATAGTACAAGATTCACATTCAGCATTATTTACTTTAGACTTAAGCATGGCATACTCAGTAGAAACAGATTCTAGCCTAAGTCTAAGGTCTTTTCTTTCTCTAGCGGCTTGCACAAGTAATCTATCCTGACCAAGAACTACTTCATTCAGCTTATCTAATTTAATTAATAGCTGGTCAGATGATAGAGATACCTCATATGAGTCATGCTCATCGCCGCTGTGATCGCTGTCGGCCATGAAGCAAAGGCCGGTGAAATCTCGTCCCTTCTTGTCCTTCTTGTCCTCCTTCCTTGGGGACTCCTCCTCAGAGCTCGACTCCTCAGTTGAGGAAGTGTCGATGTCGCTGAGAGCAGCAACAAATGCTCTGGAAGCGGCTTTGGATACTCTCTTAGCCACCTTGCCGCGCTTTCCCTTCACAAAGGGTTTCCTCTCCTTTTTGTGGTATTTGGGGCGCTCACTCTCATCTCTCTTTTTGAGCTTAGGGCAATTTGCCTTGATATGAGAAGTGTCACCACATTCAAAGCAACCACTAAAACCACTCTCCTCTGATCCCGTCTCTCATGGTGAAAACGGGTAAACCTTCTGGCAATGAGAGCAAGCTCATCATCATCCAGAGTGTCCACCTGCTCCTTTGTGACAGAGACCAGGGAGGACAAAGCAAAACCATCTGCAAGAACACAAGTACCAGATGTGCTTGGTTCTGCAGCGGTGCCACGGCTAGAGCTAGAAACCAATGCCAATGGCTGTGGCAAAGAGCTTCTGTGCACTGCAAGAGATGCCTTGGCAATCTCTGTGGACTTCAGCTTGCTAAAGAGCTCATCACAGGTCAGTGTGTCATAACCTATGGACTCCTCAATGCTGGATACCTTTACTTCCCATATGCTACGGTCAAGAGCATAGAGAAGCTTGATACCCCTATAATGATCATTGTAAGCAAGTGTCCCGTTGGACCGCAAGTTACTCACTATAGCATCAAAGCGCGAAAACATGGCATCTATAGATTCACCAGGTGCCTGCACAAACAGCTGATACTGTTGATTGTATGTGCTTTGGCGCTTGGCCTTGATCTGTGTAGAGCCCTCATGAAAAATAGTGAGTGTTGACCAAATTTCCCTAGCAGTCCTAAGGTGTTGCACCCTATCAAACTCACTTCTACTCAAACCAATGAACAATATATTTCTTGCCTTGGAGTTGGCATTATACTGATCCTTCTCTGTTTGAGAGGTGCGAGTATCAGGGATGGAGTATTGTGAGTCCACAATCTCCCAAATTGCATTTCCTTGGCTTAGCAAGTAAGCATCCATGCGCACCTTCCAGTATGCAAAATCAGTCCCATCGAACAGAGGAATTTTACTTGCTCTGTCCATGTCGCCAACAGATCACAAAACCGGTTAAGGTCAACTGGTGATCTTAACCTGGCTCTGATACCAATTGTTGGACCGAAAACGGCGACCAAAGGGGGTGAATGGGAGCTTTTAAAATTTCAGGCTAAAAATAGCCTTCTGTTTTAATTCAGTCTATTGCGGAACAGGCTTCGAACACAACCTTCGAAGTTCTGGTTTGGAGGTGTTTGACGGCTCCGAACACAGGCTTCGCAAGGAGCAAAAGTTCGAAGCCAAGAAGACTTCGCTGCACTCACAACCCTGAAAATCTACTCTGCTAAGTCAGTGCAGGCTCCGCACACAAGGTGCTTCGAGCAGGCTTCGCACTTCACCCTTCGCACGAGTGGACTACCCTCTCAAGACTTCAACCTAATACTTAGCGACAGCAACTGGTGCTGGGCTTCGTACTGCGAAGGTCTAAACGCACAATATGTGAACTTCGCTAAGGGCTTCGTCACTAGAAGCAAAACGGGCTTCGATCAGGGCTTCGCTAGTAAGCAGCGAGGTCTGGCCTCCTGTTACACAGAGCGAACACACACTGAAAATACACACTTCGCACAAAACACCCTTAGCCTAGACAGGCTTCGGTGCACTACAACTAGCGAGGTATGCACGACAAGCTCAAGTAGAAAGACAACATAGAAGCAAGGCTTCGCCGCTTGAACAAGGAACACAGTAAAAGAACTCACTGGATGAATACAAACAGTGGAGGCTAGTACAGGAGCTCAACAGTAAATGCTTAAAGTGTTAAATGTTACCTACCCAGCTCCCATATTTATAGCCACTATTCACCCTAAGTGAAATGACTACTTTACCCCTAGGGTTTACACCAGTTTTGTCTCTACAGAACAGAGGGGTACAAAAGGTAGTCAACTTTATTCTAGAGGCTTCTCTGTCAGCTTTGCAGAGGGGACAGCGTCAGCTTTTTGCATAGCAGACAATGTCAGCCTTTGCAGTTTTGACCTTTCTGGAGCCCCCCTTCGCACGCGAGGGGTGCGGTAGCTTCGGTGAGAAGCCTTGAGCCTGATGGCCTTCGCTTCACCGAAGTTAGTCCCGATACAGTGACGGTTTTGAGCCGAAGCCATCAAAGCCCTTGGGCCTTCGCACCAACACCCTCGGAGTGGACCACCATGGCTTCGCAGCTACTCCCAGCTCGAACTCCGTCAGTCCGTGTACCGAAGCCATGCATGGCCGAAGCACCACAAGTCAACCTCGCTCCGGAGCTAGCCTCGCTCCGAAGCCTTCCTCACTCCGAAGCCCCACCTTCGGAGTACCACCCTTCGAAGTCCCTCCTTCGTCTAAGGCCTCCGCACGAAGCATTCCATGAGCACTTCGTCGCAGTGTCTCTCCCCGAGCACACTCCTCGACGAGCCTCACCCGGACCATGCCTTCGACGCGCCTCGACTTCTGAGACCTTCGTCGGGTACCTTCGAATGTCTCCCTCCGGAGCACACTTCGAACTCCTTGCCTCCCAAGAGGACTTGTTCCACCATACTCTGAAGTCACTCCATCCGGAGTACCCTTCGAAGTGCCTCGCCTCCGAGGACTTTGTCTCGGAGTACCTTCACCCGGAGCCATGCTCCACACTTACTGCCTTCACCTGGTGCACCTCGACCCGAGGACCGACCTCGACCCCTTCGCAGCCTTCGTGATGGAGCTCCCCGCTCCACTGGCATCTAGCCTCCCGCTTGACCCAGGTTCACCTGCTACGAACCATCCGTCGCCTCCGCGGTCCCCTGCGCACCACAGACAAATAGACAAGTGTATCCAGTACTCCGGAGACCTCTCCGGGTTAGCAACCTTCGGCACACACTCCGGTGTACCACCCAAAGTACCGAGACCTTCGGTACAACCCAGTCATCGTGTACTGTCAGACCCCTCTGACAGGCACACTCCGCTGCAACAACCAAACCACCGAACCGTTCGGTGAAACCACCTCCGAACACCTTCGGAGTTCCAACCTCCGAACCCCCTTCGGAGGTACCCCTTCGAACCAAAGGTTAAACTCTGTTAATCACTCATCACACTCTGAAACCAACCCTTGGTTTCTCATTTTCTAAAAAGAAATATAAGTGTATCTTAATGTATTTTAAATCTCCCATTAATAAATAATAAAAAGTTCTGAATAAACCTACAGTTTTTATTGCATAAATATGAAGAGAATAAAAATATAAATTTTATAAAATTGGAATGGTCAAATTTGGAGTTAAAATGAGCAAGATATGAATTTTTGAAGTTAAAAACAATTTCTAGAATTTATTTTAAAACAAAATCAGTCGCTAGTCTACGGTGAGCCGAACCCACCGTGAACCTGCGCACTGTGCGCGTGAGCTGGATCGCGGATCACTATTGGATCACGATCGGACGCGCGAGGGTGAGGCGGGCGGTTTAAATGAAAACCGACGGACGAGATTAAAAGATTGAAACGGTACGCGATGGATTGCCTAGATTCAATACGGGTTTTAAATACAAACGGACAATCCAGATTAGATGATACTAGTTCGCTGAGATCTGATGGACCAGATTAAACCGAGCGATCAGTTTAATCCTAACCGTTGGATCACGATCGTGCGGTCGTGGACGAATCCAACACGGCACGGGTACTTTACCCATGTCGGTCATCTTCTCCGGCAACGGCGATGGTTTACCGACGGCGGCGAGCAACGGCGGCCGGATCTAATGGCTAAAATAGGACCAGGAAAGTGTGGCAGTCAAGAGGGTACCGGCGGTGAGTCTTGGGGTCATCGGAGCAAGGTCGGCATCGAGCGAGGGTGGTGAAGTCGTTCGGGTCCTCGTCGGTGGCGGGTCTCCGGCGGCTTTCGTCGGTGAGGGAGGGGTGGCCGAGGTCAGGGAGGTCACAGCGGTCACACCAGTGCGGTTGTTCAAGGGCAGAGGAGGGCTCCAGCGACGATGAGTGGTGTCTAGAGTCTGGGCGGTGGTGCAGCGTTTAAAAACAAAGTTCGGGCGTTCTGTTCGGTTTCGGTTCAAGTGCAAGCGAGGGGTTAATGTGGGGGTGGCCAGGGGTTAAATAGAGGGTGACAGCGGCTTAAATGGCAGGCGGAAACAAGGAAAGCCGAGGAGGGGGTTTCCATATTTTATGCCAAGCTTTCCATGCATGAAACTCCGGCGATCTCGGGCAATTGTGTGTCGTGTTATTGGGGGAAACGGTCACGAGATCCACAGGATTTCAACGTGTCGATTAATACGGGGAAAGGAGCACGGCAGGGGTGGATTGGGCGGGCTAGGGTTTTGGCCGAAAACCTTGGGGCGGCGGCGCGAGGAGGAAGAAGGTACTGATAAGCGAGGGCCACTATCAGCGGGCGGCTGCGGGTGCGGGCGTGGCAACGGTCGAGGCTGACCGGTGGGGTCGGGCACGGGCGGGAATCTTGGTGCCGATTGGTGGGCCTGGTCCGGGTGCGCGCGGAGAGAGGGTGGTCGCTGACGAGTGGGTCCGCTTGTCAGTGAGGGGTGCGGGGTGGAGTGGGCTGGGCTAGCCTGTGGAAGGGGAAAGGGGGGAGAGGGGCCCGTTGCTGTTTAAATGCATTTCTTAATAAAAATAATTATCGAAATTGATTTTAAACATTTGGGTTGCTTCCAAGAAAGATAAAAATTTGTAAAAATTCTCAAAAATAGGTCTTGGTCTTGGGATCATATAGAAATTTTCTTAGGCTCTGGTTTGAATGTTTTCTCTAGGTTTTTATTTATTTGGGCATTTTCAGCTTTATAGGAAATCCAAAAATAACCCTTTTCAGAAAAATATAAATAAAATGTATTTTTACCTTTTTTGGAAATTTGGGGTGTTATAAGTATAGATATGATAAGCTAGGTCATGAACATGAAGAATAAGCAAATAAACAAATGATACACTTAATTCGTTTTTCGAAGTTTGGATCCACCGATCCTATGTGTTTGATCCGTTCAGGGCCCCAAAAGGTCGGGTGTCTTTCAACCATTTTCCTCACCAAGCAAGCACCAAGGTTTAGCTTGGGTTTCACTAAAGTTACCTCTTCCCTTATGGAGGTGAGGTAGAATTTTCACAAACTTTCCTAGGCATATTACAATCCTTGGTTTCTCACGGGCGACGTCTTGCCATCTAGGAGATCTCAATCTCCAAGAGTAACAAACACAAATTTGATTTGCTTTCTATGAACTCAAGTGCTCAAAGATTGGAATAAATATCACCCACTCTTTCCCACAAATCTCTCAACCTAACTCACTAATCTTCAATAGATCCAACGAAATGTAGAGTGGGATGAACACTAAAAGCTTTTGAATCTTGGTCGAAATGGGGTGTTTAGCTCTCTCTCAAAAGAGAGGAAGAAGTGTTTATATAGCCCTCAACCTCGGGCTAGCCATTACGGGAAAAATATACAGAAAAACAAGAACTTCTTGTTCTTTTTCGGAAGTTCTATGCCAAAATAGAACGCTCAAATCGAAACGGTCGGTTAAGTTCCGGACCTAGATATACCAGAAGTTCCGGTTCCAACTGAAACTTCCCAAATTTCTCGTAGTACCCAAGAAAATAGGTCATGACTTTTGACTCCGGACGTTGTTTACGATGATACTGAACAATTTGGAAAGCTTATTTAAAGTGCTATCCAACCGAATAAATTACAAGGCTTAAAACACCAAGGAGAAAATATTATGACTTTTTTATCTTGATATAGTAATGTGATAAAATACTTTGAGCACTAAGACATGTACAAACACATCAACTTTGTATCACTCTTAATAGTACAATATTCCTATACTCAACTACAAGTGTAAAATATTTAAAACAATAAGAACACCCTCACACCATCTTATTTCTTCACTTTTGAGGGACGATAAAGTTGAAATCATTTCATCCTTGGGGCTATTCACTTACATAAAACTAGTCAAGCACGTTAGTACCAAAACATTTATACCTTTACCTTGAGAAATATTCACTTTGAATTTTTGCTTAGTGTAGGTCAACATATGAAGTGTGGATGCTTCCATATATTCAAGCCGCTCGATATCCTTCAATATATAAATTCCGAACTTGCTCTTATCTTTATCACTTATTGGTTTCCTTAAATAATTAATGTGGATCACATGTAGTTTATTATGGACTTACATGGTTCATCAGCACAAAGCTTATACTTCCTCTTCACTATCGTATTGGTCCTTCGGTGCCAAGCCTCAGCTTGCCCTTTACCCTTGCATGATCCCTCATACTCGAATATCACGTGTCCTTCACCGTCTTGCCATAGAAAACCACTTTATATACTACATCTTCAATGTTCACTTGATCTTCATTAATCAAAAAATAAATCACTTTACACTTCATGATACTCAATTTCTTGTCAATCATCAATTTTATCTTGTATTTTCCATATGCATCAATATAGACATAACAAGCTTGTATGAACCATCTTCATCATTAATATTTCACTTGATTCTCAACAAATAATCAATGGTATAAATCAATTTGTTCTTCATGATTCTTAGCTTCTTGTTAATCATCAACTTTAGCTTGCAAGTATGAAATACATCAATATATACATAACAAGCCTCTTTGATCAAAACTCCCGATTGAATATGACTTGAAATGTTACCAATCTTTATTATCAATATTTTACTTGTTGATTCTCAACATACGAGCAATCGACCTTTTTACATGATGCCAGAACTTAACCTAATATATAAACTCATAAAAATAGTTAATCCAAACATCTGTTGTTATAAATCACCAAAACTTAATAAAACTTTAAGACTGAGATGTTTTAGTCCCCTATTGATAACTCAAGTGTCAGTAGTAGGGGGAATCTCGACACCTAAGCTGTCGATAGGACATATGTCAACACCTGACACCTAAGGTGTCGACAAGTGAGTATTTTTGCAATTTGTTAAATTGAGATAGCATAATTGTAATTTTTATAAGATATTATTAAAAAATTATGAAAGAATACTGTTGTGGAACTAGGAGGATCTGCACAATCAGATGTTCTGCAGGGCATGATGAGCTTTTATGGAGATCGGATGATAGGAGACCCACCTATCCAAGGTGTAGGCAGTCTGACACGTATGTGCATGGGAATTGTCACCAGAAAGACCATGGGGTTGTTACCTCATACCTAGAGTCTCATCAGGAAATTCCTCGTCAAATATGCCTCCTCATCCTCATCTCATTTCCATCAAACATGGTGGGGATATATTTTTGCCATTCCCATACCTGCATGGAAAATTTTCCTCGATCCAAGCTGGCCAATCTCTTTTGTTAAGTGCTTTGAATCCCCTGGTTAAATATTATAGTTTTCAGTATTGAGTCAATTCAGATTAAGCTCCGTTGATAAGAGACAAGCCTGTACAAGGCGGAGGGAGTCCCTACACGTACGTTGATTAGAATTGTCACCGGAAAGGCCACGGGGTTTTACCTCAGAATTTTTTTACATATTACATTTTTTAAAATAAATTTTAATTTGGTACATGGATTTGAAAAATTTCAAAACATGCCTTCTATCGGCATTTGAAGTATCGATATAGGCCGATTGGCCCTAGATCGACACTTTATCTGCTAATCTAGGACAATTGGCCTAGATTGGACGGCAGTAGAGTCTTGTCAGCACATGAAATATAGATCTACGATAGGTAGACCTTCTGTAGACAATGTGCCGATCTACGATGGTTGGCCTAGATTGACATTTCATGTGCCAACAGGAGATCTATAAAAGCCCCTCCCTGCCACCCCATGCAACTCCTTCCAGCCCGCAGCTAACCACTTCTCCTCCTAGATAGTCTTTTCTCCCTTTTTCTTCTTTAGGCGGTATATAATTTAGTACTAGATTAGGAGTACTCTAGGTGTAGATTACGGGTAAATTAAGAGTATATTGGGGGTAATTTAGGAGTAGATTACGAGTAGTTTTGGAGTGGTTTAGGGGTAATTTTATTGGTATTATAGGGATAGTTTAGAAGTAATTTAGGGGTATTGCAAACACACTTAGCAATAATGTAGGGGTTTTTAAACATATTTTAGCAATACTTATGTCAATATTAAATGAATATGTGATTTTTCGTTAGTTGTTATGGGTATCATGAGGTCATGCAGAACATGTGGGTGTGAATGTAGCATTTTAAATTTATGTCAACATATCAATTTCATATTTTCTTATGGTACATGGTGCAAAAGGACAAATCTGATGACGGTTATGTTCCTCATCACCACATGCCAGAAGGTGTCAAACCCCTTTTATATTTTTATGGAGATAAGTATAAATTCATGAGAAATATGGATGACCTCGCATACAAGATAAGGTATTGGAAGTATGGCAACTATGGTGGGATATGGGGAGGCTACAACTACCACATAAACGTACATTAGTGATAGGTCATAATGTACATTAGTGACGGGTATACCCCCCGTTACTCTTATCACATCAATGAAGCCCGCTACCACTAGTGACGGGTAAACACCCGTCACTAAATGGTCCCTCCAGGTTCACGCCATGTCCTGCATGTCCCCCTTTAGTGTTGGGAGAACAAGATGACCCGTCACAAATATCAAAATATAATGACGGGGAGTACTTGACATCCATCACTATTGTGAACCTTTAGGGACGTGTCACCAATATCACCCGTCACTAATATTATGATCATATTGTAAAAAAAATTAGGCTGCATCCTGAATCAAAACTAGGTTTTAGAAACCAACATTTTAAACTGCAGACAACACAAAATTCATGGTGAGAAAATACAACACAAAATGCATCACATAATACCATCATCACAAACTGCATTGCACAAATAAAGCATCTGTAAAAAATTGTATTCCATATATTTCACCAAATGTTTGTAATTATTACATGACAAATTTGAACATTAATTTTGTCCTTTATAATGGAAAGTGTCATTCGTTGCAAAGACTTGGTGCACAAGGAATGTTGCTATCCGTGAACGGATCTCCGACAACTCAGTCTCGCTAAGATTGCCTTCAAGTATGTTGAATTCATGTAAATTGAGTTTTTGACATTAGTCAATGTTTACATAAGTGAAAATTAAATTAAATATGAAAACAAAGCCCATGTTAATATCTTACATCGAGTGATTTAAGATCTGCTATATTTAGGGTCAACTTTATATAGTGTGCAACATAAAACCCACATTGGTTTCCAGGAGGTTGACTACAGCATTGTTATGGAAATACACGATTAGTTTGGACAACACATTAAATTTGCAAGGGTAAACATTAAGAGACTTATAGGCATTGCAGTTTTATGAACCAATTTTTGGTGTTACATTGCTTTTGATTTATTGAAACGAGTATCAGATTCAAGTTATGCATGCCCATTATATGTTGCTCTCTTGAGATGCATGTGGCGATTAACTTACATAGGTAGTTGATGCACGAGTCCCTATCATGCTCGATTGTTGACAATGCTAATATCTGTGGATCTAGAAATTTGAATGTTTTGGTCTTGCTTTCTACATTATCGTGCACATATGAAAGAGTAGTTAATACCGCATAATGAAGTGTCAACTTTAATAGAAAAAATAGGTTAAGTAACTTACAATGTCAAGCACCATGACAAGCTGATGTCGAGATCGTCCAAGTTGAAAAGATCGTATAGATCGTTGAAGCAAACAAAAAATAGTCATTATCGGTCTAGAAATTTTGTTTTTTGTATGTTACAATGATTGAACTTTTGTTGTTGTGGCAGCTAGAGAGTAATATTGAATTGAGGTCCATTAAGGATTGCCCTCCCTTTCTTAGTAGATCTTGAGGGAGGATGTTCTTGCCTTGTTTGTACTTAGAATGTAAAGAGTCCAGGCTGATTCCATCATAGGCTTTGCCACTTTTTAGACCTTTTGGCGCCAAACTTCTTTGTATTTTTGTGTACAATCGTTGGCTTATTCGACGATGGCATAGTGGTGGAATTTTCACCTTGGTTGATAGGTGTAGTGGCAAAACAGGCTCAACAATGTTCTGTTGAGCAGTTAGAGGTTGAGAAATAAGTGGCTGAGCTATTAGAGGTTGAGTAATAAGTGGTTGAGTAGCAGGAGATTGAGTAGTAGAGGGTTGTGTACAAGCTTGTCTTGTAACAGTCTCGGCATCAACCAAATTATCCACTTGTTTCCACGGTACACTTGTGAGAAGGGAAGCGCGTTGAGTGGTGATTTCGTCATCAATAGGAATAGGCAATGGGATGTCTTCGGCGTTAAGGTGCACAAAATAAATAGACACCACTGTAAATCTCTCATTTATCGGCAAGTTGTGTATCACATGTTGATATGAAAAGACCACACCTATTGCCACCTCAATCTAAACCATTTGGGATTTATGATAAGCTTGCACATGGTTGGTTCAGTTAGTCGTTCGATGGTGTCATCTAAACCACTACAAGGCAATCACTGCTCAAACTCTATTGTTGCATAAAAACTCTTTTTGGCACTAGCAGGACTATCTAATGTAGCTTGGTCTCGAAGGACAATACACGGTTGAGCTTGGTAAACATTTAGAGACTTACAAGCATTGTGTTGATGCTAAAATCATCCGACAAAGCGCCAAACGTCACTGACATCGATTCGAAAATCCAAAAGCATGTATACGCCTAGGGCTGGCCCACCAAACATTACACAACACCGACGCTGCATTCCGATGACCCTTGACTGTGATAAGGCGACTAATGGGTGGAGTCGCCATGCAATCAAACCGCACCACAAATGGGCAATCTAATTGGCCGAGAGTGAAGGGGCAGTTGGACCGACCAAGGTGGGCTAGTCAAACCAATGTGGCTAGGGCAGTTAGACCGGCTATAAGGTGATGGTCAGACCGGCGGTACGAAAAGATATAGTGCATGGATCGGCCAGGAGGAGATCAAGTTGATCGGAGGCTGGCGTTCGGACCAGCCTTGTGCTGTAGGTCAGATCAGCTAGTGCCAACACGGCTTGGTGGGATCGGCTATGGTTGGTCGGTCAGACCGACAGGTACGGTAGTGGATTCCCTAACTTACCGGTGCACATGGAGATGACCAAGGTCGATGCAAGGGTGCCTTGTTGGTGAAGTTGGTCACCCTGGCTCCTATAAAACACACAAAATTAGTAGCAATTGTGCCTTGAGACCGAATTACCAATAAAAAATGATAGAAACCTATTATGGGGGTGAGACGGATGATTCACAAGCGAATCAAAAAGGATTAGAGTGATTACGACGCGATTGACGAGAGGTTTTCAGTGCATACCAAAAAAGATGGACATTATGGCTAAACCTAGGGCAAAAAGAGTAAATGAATAGTAGATTGGAGCGATTCCATGGGGTAGATTGGATTGGTTTTTGTATGTCCCATTGAATCTCCCTTGCCCCTATATTTATAGGGGATGGTATTGTCGTTCCTAGCATTAATTCCTACTCTAGATGGATTAGGGTACGAGTCCATGTCATTAAAAATCAATTAGAGATCAAATCATCCTGAAACTAGTTAAATCAACTTAGACTCGGACTGGGCTGTTCTAACCTATGTACCATGGCCGGTTTGACCGGCCTACTATGGCCAATTTGACCGGCATATGCTAGGAAAACACATTTTTGGCCCAAATTACCAATTTTGACAATTTTGACCATTAGTGCCATTTTTTGCTATCAACACATGCCCCCTGCCTTTTGGAAAACTGGTGAGCCAAAAGCACTACGGGCTAAGGATGATATACCTCATATCGGCCTTATGACACCTCAAGCGCCTTTCCATACACTTGGGAAGTATTTTGTTCAAATATATACCATTTAGAGCTCTACAAAATCGCTCTCCTTGCAAAGTCTCTAACAAGTACGCATTACCTGGAGCAATTTCAACAACAAGGACCTTCCCACCTAGGTGACCATTTACCGAACTCCGCGCTTTTAGTGCCTAAAGGCAAAATCATCTTCCAAACTAAGTCACCAGCAAACCAAAATGATTTTGCTTTCACTCCTTTGTTATAAGATCTAGCCACTTTCTCTTATCTCTTTCTATAGCCTCTAGAGCCCTTACTCTCTTATCAGTCACTTCCCCCACATTATCCTTTAATAGGACTTCATAATCACCAACCGATAAGCCATTTTGCTTAAGTAACCTTAGAAAGCCAAGATTTACCTCTACCTGTAAAACGACTTATTTCCCATATACAAACTCATACGGACTCACCTTCTTAGCACCGTGCTTTGCTACTCTTCATGCCCATAATGCTTTAGAAAGCACTTCATGCCACCTCCTGGGAGTCTCTTCAATCATTTTCTTAATGAGCTTAATCACAATTTTATTACTAGACTCATCCTGACCATTTGCCTGAGCATAGCATGGCGATGAATTTATCAACTTTATGCCATAAGATTCGGCAAAATCACGTACTTCTTTAGAAACAAATGAAGCACCCTGATTTGTAGTAAGAGTTTAGGGAATATTGAATCTGTGTATAATGTGCTTCAAGATGAAATCAATTACCTTGTTGTGATTCATATTCCTAAGAGGCACGGCCTTGGTTGACTTGGTGAAGTAATCCATAGACATCAATACGAACTGATGCCCTTTTGAAGGAGGATGAATTTGGCCGATGAAGTCTAAGCCCCAACCTCGGAACATCCATGGTTTGATAATAGGATTAAGCAAAGATGGGAGAAAG
Source organism: Zizania palustris (assembly GCA_019279435.1). NCBI lineage: Eukaryota > Viridiplantae > Streptophyta > Magnoliopsida > Poales > Poaceae > Zizania > Zizania palustris. Next base: position 45,224,231 of record JAAALK010000081.1, read on the forward strand.
CTGAATATTACCTAACCTTTGACATGCTTCACACCCTCTGTAGTATTTGAAACAATCTTCAGTCATTGTCGACCAATAAAAACTTATTCTTTTGAGCATCCAACTCATCTTCTAGGATGACTAATGAGTCCCGCAGAGTCCTTCGTGAACTTCTCCCATAGCAAATTTAGATTGATCGGTGTTCAAACTCTTTAATAGCACTCCATCAATTGTTTGGTGATATAATATATCATCGAGAAAAACAATTTTAAACACTTGCCGCCAAACTTTCTGATCAACCCTTTGACTAGTATCTCTCAAATATTGAATAACCAGAGTTCTCCAATCATCCATGAGATTTTTAGAATTACTCACCAAATTCTCATCAAACTTGGCATCCAAAACAAAAAATTATCATGCCCCTAGGGCCTCAAGACATTCTGGCATGGGTCGGTCGGACCGGCCATGATAGGCTGGTCAAACCGACAATTGTCAGATGACTGGCACAGGGCAGTCAGATCAGCCTGGCATGGTCGGTTAGACTGACTAGGTCTCTGCGGTCAGACCGGCAAACATGGGCTAGTCAGACCGATGTAGTATCGCATTTTGTGCTACGCAACTTTTTCAAACACCGGCTTTTCTTGAGTAAAAAAATTACCTCTTTTGACTTGATAGTCAGATGCTTGCTAATCCAAATGATTTGCTAATGAATTTGCTTCTCTTGACACATGAGAGATCTCAAAATCGTTAAGAGTATTAATTATGTCTAAACACTTATCCAAGTAGCTATTTAATAAATCATTGAAGCATTGAGCATCTTTAGCTACTTATTGCATGACTAATAGCAAATAACCATATTCATGAACATATTCCACACCCATGGATTCTAAAAATTCAAGTCCTAGCAATAAAACTTCATGTTTGGCTTGATTATTAGTGCAAGGGAATTCTAAACAGTGTGAAGTATCGAAACTCATACCACTAGGCAATATTTTTGCCATTTTTGCAAGGCGAACTTGTTGAAGCTAAAATCTATCGACCAAGAACCAATGGACACCGACGTCGATCCGGCGATCCAAAAGAGCATAGACACCTAGGGGTGGTCCTCCAAATGTCACATGGCACTGACGCCATGTTCTGACGATCCACGGCCATGGCGAGGAGGTTGAACTGGGTAGAGTCGCCAAGCAATTGGACCACACTGCGATGGGGAAATCCAATTAACCAAGATGATAGATGATCGGACCGGCCAAGGAGGGCTTATTAGACCGATGGAATAAGTGCAGTCAGATCAGCCAAGGCGGGCCAGTCAGACCGGTGGGACGGGCGGTCGCACCAGCGAAGTGCAGAAGGGATGCTGCATAAGCTGGCTAGAAGAGGTCGTCTGGATCGATGAAACAGGGCGGTCAGAACAGCCATGTAATGGCGGTCGGACCGACGGTATAGCCCAATCAGACCGACCCTTGCCAGCAGTCAGACCAACGGCTAGGGCAGGAACACCTCAAGTGGTTGATGATCACCTTGCCAATGTGGGGGTCAATGCAGGGGCTTCTTGGCGATGAAGATGGACGTCTTGGCCCTGCAAAACACGTAAAATCAGTAGCAAGTTGGTCCGATGACCAAATTACTAGAATAGATCAATAAAAACCCATACATGGGTGAAAAGAAAGGTTTTCAGATCAAACCCACAAAGAACTCGCGATAACGTGGAGAAATACGGACAATTTATTGATTAAATTGACAATGGGCTACTGCTAGAGTAAAAGAATAAAGCTAGGCCAAAAAGGTAGAGAGGAAATAGTAGATTGAAAGCAAAAAGAATGATTCAATGTAGTGCCAACGGGGGGTTTGGCTTGAATTGGGCTTGTCCCTTTATATAGGGGGTGGTCTTGCAAGAGTTGGAGGTTATCCACGTTCTAGGGTGGTTAGAGATTTATTTGGGTACGGAATATCCCTGGTTTAAACAAGGAAATATGAGATTTAGCTATAACTAACTTGGATTAGATGTGCTGGTACCCTGAAGGTCGAACAAGCCATTCATGGTCAGTCGGACCGACCATGTAACTAAGGTCAGACCGACCATTTAACTAAGGTCGGACCGACCATGTAACTAAGGTCGGACCGGCCATGTAACTAAGGTCGGACTGGCCATGTAGGAAAGGTCGAACTGGCCCCTACGCATATTTTATAATTTCTTCCAAACTTGACTAGCACTTGTTCTATCTCAAATTAGTGTCAAATTTGGGTGTCAACACATGCCCCCTGCCTTTTGGCAAACTGGAGAGCCAAAATCACAATCTTTCAGGGCTAGGACGATCAATACTATCGGCCATACGATTTCTCAAGTGTTTTACTAGGCCCTTAAGAAATACTCATTGTTATTTCATCTACCAAATCGTCCATCTTACTACCTAGAAGATCTGAATTCTTGAGAATGATTCACATAACTCAATATTAATTTATGAACTAGGGAACTAAGCACCAAATTTCTCCAACAACTCGGCCTTTAGTACTCCTATTAATTTTGCCACCAGTCCTTTGTTGGTATTTACTATTTATATGACGAGGCTAGAACTTGGCTTGCCAACCAACATCGGTCTCTATACATGTTGCGATCCTACTAAATCTTTGGACTCGTTGGGTAAATTACCCTTGAACTCTTCGGCCCTCTTATCTTTAAGGTGTTCGGATCGAAAACGTTGTAGGTGTCTCTTTTGAGACTTGGTCATTCCTAGAGGTTCCAACTTATGTAGCGACTTCATTCCCGAGGCTACAAACTTATGTCAGCACGTCTCCTTCGGCTAGGGCTCGCAAGAAACCGAAGGTGACATATCAGATGTTGTTGAACAAACACTAGAGAAAAGCCAATGAAATAGGCCCCGGTCTAAAAAAGCTAAGACAACCAAAGGGGCCAAAACTATTGGAGGATGGCTTCCGACCACAGTGGTTGAACCCTCTGCACGGTGGCTTCGGACCACAGTGGTCGAACCCTCCGCACTGTGGCTTCGAACCCCAGTGGTTGAACCCTCCGCATAGCAAGTTCGGTCCTCAATGGCTGAACCCTCCACATAATGAGTTCGGACCTCAATGGCCGAACTCAGCTCCGCTCTGGGCAAACCCCCGGTGGGGGGCTTCGATTTACAATGGCCAAACATACCTCCGGCCTGGTAGGAACCTTCGCTAATATGGTCCGAACTACCATCGACATGGCTGAGTGATTAAAAAGGTTGAGTGATCTGGAGTGATGTGTGAGTGAGTTGTGGCTTGATTGCATCGATGGGTTCGATGTGTGGATATGGATTATGCCGAGGGGATCGGTGTGCATTGCGTCTCTTGTTTTGGCTTGTCTCATGTGTGCAAGGTGGAGATGCTATCCAATTGTCAACGGCGTGTGATCAAGGGTCGAGCGGGGAGCTCGATGCCAGAGGATCAAGGATGCCGAGTGAAGTTAGAGATGATGTCAGGAGTGCACGAGGAGATAGAGCAAGACAAGGATGGACGGATGGTGGAGACATCGTGACGGTCAAGTCTGTGAAAGGGAGGACAATGCAAGTGATCAAGCGGCTCAACGGGATCGAGAGCGTGAGAGACTTGCTGGCGGTTGAGTTCGCGGATTGTCATCACATGTCGGCAATCAAGGAGGCTTTCTCGGTTTTTGCTAAAAACCATCGCATCATAAAATGTTTTTAATTCCAGTAATTAGGAGTTTACTTTTTCTATTTTGTCGTCTAGATTACGTGTAATCTTTTAGTATTTTTCAGAATTCTTAATTCTGAAAAAATATTAAAAGAATAGGGTCAATGATGTAATAAATTAGGAGTTTGCATTAATTGATTTTTCAGAATTTGTAGTTCTAAAAATTCATTATGGCAATTAGGTAAATACCTAGAACTTTTACCCTAATGGCATTTTGGAGATTTCTTTTATGGGCTTGCCTATATAATGGACCCAAAGGCCTAGGGTTTAGGTGACTCTTTCGACTGAACATTTTGAGGGCTACCAACCACAATTTCTGTTTTGTTCTAGCATTTTTGCTGTTCTTGTACAACATAAGTCATGAAGAACTCAGACCCAAAAACTGCATCAAAATTGCTCAAAACTCAGCTCCAAAAGTAAATCACACAAGGATGAATAGTACCTATGTTGGAATCCCCTGTGGCTGCGCTAGAAGATGCTTAATCCAACACAAAATGATGAACAACAAGCACAAATTAAGAACAACAAAAAGGGTAGAACAAAATAGAAATTGTGGTTGGTAGCCCCCAAAATGTTCAGCTGAAAGAGTCACCTAAACCCTAGGCCTTTGGGTTCTTTATATAGGTAAGCCCATAAAAGAAATCTCCAAAATGCCATTAGGGTAAAAGTTATAGGTATTTATCTAATTGCCATAATGAATTTTTAGAATTACAATTTCTAAAAATCCATTAATGCAAACTCCTAATTTATTACATCATTGACCCTATTCTTTTAATATTTTTTCAAAATTAAGAATTTCGAAAAATAATAAAAGATTAGACTTAATCTAGAAAATAGAAAAAATAAACTCCTAATTACTACAATTAAAAACATTATGATGTGACGGTTTTCAGCAAAAACCGACAAATCCTCCTTGATCGCCGACATGTGACGCCAATTCGCAAACTCAACCGCCAATAAGTCTCTCCCGCTCTCGATCCCCTCGAGCTGCTTGATCACTTGCATTGGCCAACCTTTCGCGTACTTGACCATCATGTTGTCTCCACCATCCGTCTATCCATGTCTTGCTCTATCTCCTCACGCACTCCTGAAATCATCTCCAACTTCACCCGACATCCTTAATCCTCTGGCAGCGAGCTCCCCGCTCGACCCTTGATCACCCGCTGTTGATAGCTGGTTAGCATCTCCACCCTGCACACATGAGACAAGCCAAAACAAGAGATGCAACGCACACCGATCCCCTCCGCATAATCCATATCCACACATCGAACCCATCGATGCAATCAAGTCACAACTCACTCACACATCACTCCAGATCACTCAACTTTTTTAATCACTCATCATACAGACAAAAACCACAGTGCGACCTCACTTGGTTTCACAGCAATGCTGGGTATAATCAATTTTTTATGGCCAAAGAGGACGTCTACAAGACAGCCTTTCAATGCCCTGGTTTTGTCGGTTTGTTTGAGTAGGTAGTTATGACTTTTGATTTAAAGAATGATGGCGCTACATATCAACGTGCTATGAACTTAATCTTTCATGACTTATAAAGACTTATGTTAGAAGTCTACATAGATGATATTGTAGTCAAATCAGATGCTATGGGGAACCACTTAGCTGATTTGAGAGTCGCTTTTGATAGGATGCGTCAATACGGCTTAAAAATGAACCCGCTCAAATGTACTTTTGGTGTGTCAGCAGATAAGTTCTTAGGATTCAAGATTCATGAAAGAGGTATTGAAATTTATCCTAAAAGACTTGAAAAGATTAGAAACTTTGCAACGCCGACATGCAAAAGAGATGTGCAAAAGTTGCTAGGTGTTGACACAGAAATGTGCCCCCGCACTTGGGTCAGTTTGATGATCCAAAAGTGTGCGGATACTTAGGGACAAGCCTAAGCGTAACACAACACCAACATCCTGTTCCGACAACCCTTAACCGTGGTAAGGGGGTGGAGTCACCAGGTAATCAGATCACACAGAAATAATCCAATTAGCCGAAAGAAATGTATTAAACAAAACAAATCAGTAAGCCGAGCGGAGCTTGACTAATTCGAAGTATGGTGTGAAGGGTGTCGCCGAAGGGTACCTTTGGCGTCTGGTGCGAAGTGTTCCGCCGAAGGGTACCTTCGGTGTTCGGACTGATCTGGCCAAAGATGAACTCCGAACCAATCTAGACGCGACAATCACCTCCGAACAGCGAGGTTCAGCACGAAGTCTCCGATACAGTAAGATACAGAATAATGACTTAGATGCAACGCTTGGGTGTAACTTCGTCTGACACGGGATACAAGCGTGGTGAAGCCTGTCGTGACGAAGCCTATTGCAGAGCGTGTTGGCATGCGGGACTTGGTCAAACTGACAATAGTGTGACGGTCCGACACGGGCGGTCGGAGTAGTACTCTCGCCGAGGGGCGTTCTGGTAGCCTCCGAAACAAATATCTCAGCTTCGAGCACCTCCGTCGAAGTAGCTCCGAACGTGGACACCCATCGACAGGACCATAGGCTTCGACAACGGACTCCGCTAGCATACTTCATCGTGATAGGCTTCACCACAAACATACTCCGCACCAGACGAAGTTGCACCCGCGTGTGGCCTTCGCGTCACTACTCTGTAATTCGCTGCATCGGAGATCACACGCTGAACCCCGCTGTTCGGAGGTGATCACCATGTTCAGATCCGTTCGGAGTCTACCTTCGGCCGGATCAGTCCGAACGCCGAAGCACCCTTCGGCGGAGCACTTCGCACCAGGCGCCGAAGGTACCCTTCGGCGCACCCTTCGCATCATACTTCGAACCAAGAGGACTCCGATTGTTTTGCTGATTTTAATCTGTTAAATCTATTTCTTTCGGCTAATTGGATTATTTTGTGTAATCTGGTTGCCTAGCGTCTCCACCCCCTTATCACTATTAAGGGTAGTCGGAACACGGTGTCGGTGTCACGTCACGCTTAGGCTAAGTATCCGTACACTTTTGGATCGCCGTACTGACCCAAGTGCGGGGGCACGTTTTCGTGTCAACAATCTCTAAAGAAGATAAATGAGGCAATACTGGTGTTACCTAGATCCGAGCAAGGTCGGGGACGTTGATGTCGCGCTTGATGAAGCTCGCGCGTGTCTTGACGTAGCTCCCAAGCATCAGGTTTTGGAGTGCCTTCATTTTTTCCTTGATCTCTGCTCGGTCTTCTGCAGGAATATCTTCAAGGGTAGGCGCCATGATGTTATGGTTGTCGATATCTGTGCCTCCCATGGGATCCATCGGCGATGTAGATGTAGTAGTCATTGTAGATGTACTGGTGGCCAATGTAGATGTACTTATCATGTTAGCGCAGCCTCTCCCCAGCGGAGTCACCAAAAAGTGTGTTGACATAGAAATGTGCCCCCGCACTTGGGTTAGTTCGACGATCCAAAAGTGTGCGGATACATAGGGACAAGCCTAAGCGAAAACAACACCAACGTCACATTCTGACTACCCTTAACCGTGGTAAGGGGGTGAAGTCGCCAGGTAATCAGATCACATAGAAATAATCCAATTAGCCGAAAGAAATATATTAAACAGAACAAATCAGCAAGCCGAGCGGAGCCTGACCAATTCAAAGTATTGTGCGAAGGGTGTCGCCGAAGGGTATCTTCGGCGTCTGGTGCGAAGTGTTCCGCCGAAGGGTACCTTCGGCGTTCAGACTGATCTGGTCGAAGATGAACTCCGAACCAATTTAGACGCGACAATCACCTCCGAACAGCGGGGTTCGGCGCGAAGTCTCCGATACAGTAAGATACAGAATAATGACTTAGACGCAATGCTCGAGCGTAACTTCGTCTAACGCGGGATACAAGTGTTGCGAAGCATGTCGTGGCAAAGCATGTTGTGGAGCATGTCGGCGTGCGGGACTTGGTCAAACCAACAACAGCGTGATGGTCCGGTATGGGCGGTCGGAGTAGTACTCTCGCCAAGGGGTGTTCTGGCAGCCTCCAAAACCAATCTCTCAGCTTTGGGCACCTCCGTTGAAGTAGCTCTGAATGTGGAAACCTACAACAGAGTAGATTCGAAGTACCAATTCATCCTGAGGACCGAATTCTGCTAAGTGTTGCACTAGGGGCGAAGGTAGCAATCTGTTACACAGATTAGCGGATACTTCACAGGCGAAGTAACAAGGCGATAACAATCTATTACGTAGATTAACTGATACTTCACAAGCAAAGTAACAAGGATTACCACTGTTCCGAAGTGGCCGTCGGAGGGCTTCCAGGCAAACCCACGAAGAGTGTGGAAAGTAAAGGTATAATAAAGGTACGGTTCAAAGCTAGGGCTTTGCGTTGATTTGTGTTGGGGGGTTCTCAACCGGCCTCACCCCTATATTTATAGGGGCTAGACTTCTAATCTCTAAATCTAATTTGTTATGACTCGGTTGAATCACATGTAGAGATAAACACTTAGCCAGAATCGGATTCAATTCTATCTCTGCCTAAAGTGGGCCTTCAGCCAGGCCCACTGAAGCCTGCTCCTCGGGCCGAAGCTTCGGTGCAGTGGGCCTCCGAAGGCCTTTGGGCCAAAGGTTGTAGGCTCGCTGGAAGCTTCCGAAGCCCATAGCTTTGTGGGCCTTCGGCCCTGTAGGGCTTCGGCCCAGCCCAGGACATGTGTATTTTCAGCCCAAATTACCACAATTGATATTTTGATAATCTTAACCACTAATGCCATTTTTTGCTATCAACACTAGGCAAGATGAATTATTTGCATCGCTTTATATCTAACTTGTCTAGCAAAATCGATGTTTTTGTCCCTATACTCCGGCTAAAGAATGAAGTCGAGTTCACTTGGGGGGCAAGTCAGCAAAGCACCTTTGAGAAGATTAAAGAGTGCTTGTCATCGCCACCCATGGTGAGAGCACTAAAGGTCGGAATTCTATTTCGGCTATATATCATGGAAGAAGATAGCGTGATAGGAGTCGTGCTAACTCAGGAGGTGGATGGGAAAGAGTAATTCATCGCATTCTTAAGCCGCCGCCTACTGGATGACGAAACAAGGTACGTCTTTTTGGAGCGTTTGTGTTTATCACTTTATTACGCATGTACCAAATTACGTCACTATCTTCTCCCTAGCACATGTATTGTCGCTTGCCAAACCGATGTCATAAAGTACATGTTGCAAAAGCCGATTCTAAGTGGAAGAATCTGAAAGTGGGCTTATGCTTTAATTAAATACGATTTGGCTTATGAACCACTAAGAGCTATGAAAGGCCAAATTGTCGCTAAATTTATAGTTGATCACCACGTAGATGTCAATTGGAGTAATGATATTGCTATAATTGAAGTAGTGCCATGGGAAATTTATTTTGATGGTTCAGCTTGTAAGAATGGTCAAGGTATCGGGGTAGTTCTCATATCACCTAACGGCATGCGCTTTGAAACCTCGGCCCGTTTAGAATTTCCTTCTACTAATAACCAAGCTGAATATGAAGCTTTATTGCTAGGACTTTAATTTCTAGAGTCCATAGGTGCCAAACATGTTCATGCGCATGGTGATTCTCTATTGGTAGTACAACAAGTAGCTAAAAGTGCTCAATGTTTTAATGGTCTGCTAAATAGTTACTTGGATAAATGTTTAGACATAGTTGCTACTTTTGACGACTTTAAAATTTCTCACGTATCAAGAGAAGCCAACTCAATTGTGAATGATTTGGCTCAGCAAGCATCTGGCTATCAAGTCAAGAGAGGAAAATTTTCTGTGCAAAAAAGCCAATGCTTGGTCTCACTACCGAAACCAAGCACTTCAAGCGGATGCGAGGTCCATCGGACCCTTTGGGTCAGACCCCGGAGGACCGATCCAGTTAACCTTCGGCAGAAGCAAGAGAGGCTCGGAGGACACTCCGAAGTTAGCATCTTAGACATTGTTCTAGGAAAGGAGTTAGTAAACCCTCCGGATACCCATGAGGATGATTGGAGAATTCCAATCGTCCAGTATTTAAAAGATCCCAATCGAAGGGTTGATCAGAAAGTTCGGCGACAAGCATTAAAGTTTGTATTGCTAGACGATGTATTATACCACCGAACTATTGATGGAGTACTCTTAAAGTGCTTAAATGCCGATCAATCCAAGGTACTACAAGCAGAACGGCCTCTTGTCCATATACTAACTCATATGGACTAACTTTGGTAGCACCGTGCTTTGCAATTCTACAAGCCCATAGCGCCTCAGAAAGCACTTCATCCCACCTCTTAGGAAACACTTCGATTTTCCTCTTAATAAGCTTAATCACAGTTTTATTACTAGACTCGGCCTGACCATTGGCCTGAGCATAGTACGGTGAAGATTTTACCAACTTAATACCAAAAAGTTTGGCAAAGTCTCTCACTTCTTTGGAATCAAATGAAGTACCTTGATTTGTAGTGAGAGTTTGGGGAATACCGAATCTATGTATAATTTGCTTCAAGATAAAATCAAGTACCTTGTTGTGAGTCATATTCTTGAGAGGCATGGCTTCGGTCCATTTGGTGAAGTAATTCATTGCCATCAACACGAACCGATGCCCTTTTGAAGAAGGAGGATAAATTTGGTCGATGAAGGCTAAACCCCAACCTCGGAACGGCCATGGCTTGATAATAGGGTTAAGTAATGAAGCAGGAGCTAGCTGAATATTACCAAACTTTTGGCACGCTTCACATCCTCTATAATACCTAAAACAATCCTTAGTCATGGTCGGCTAGTAGAAACCTGCTCTTTTGAGTGATGAGTGCCACAAAGCCCTTCATGGACTTCTCACGTAGAGACCTGGATTGTTCATCGTATAAACACCTTAAAAGTACTACATCAATAGTTCGGTGATATAATACATCATCCAGCAACATGAATTTAAATGCTTGTCGCCGAACTTTCCGGTCAACCCTTTGACTAGGATTTCTCAAATACTGGATGATTGGAATTCTCCAGTCGCCCTTATGGGCCTCCGAAGGGTTTGCTGACTCCTTTTATAGAGTGATATCTAAGCTGCTGATTTTGGAGTGCCCCTCGGGCCTTTCCCACTTCAGACGAAGCCTAACTAGGTCGGTTGCATGGAGTTGATCATACTAAAGACTTCTATCAGAGGGCTCTGGCTCCCGAAGACCTCCGCTGTCCAGCGGGCTTCGGCGTAGGGCCTCTGGTGTGCCAGGCCCTACGGCGCATGGAGTGTCCCGGCGCGAGGGCTCCGGCACATGACATCCTCTAGTGGCTATAGGGGTCTGACCTATGGGGTTCGACAGACCTCGCGCCTGCCTGAAGCTTCTGGCTTTGGTAGTAAGACCAAATATTGGCTTTTCCTGTACAAAAAATTTCCCTTCCCTGACTTGATAGCCATATGCTTGCTGAGTCAAATCATTTGCAACTGAATTGGCTTCCCTTGACATGTGAGAGATTTTGAAGTCATCAAAAGTAGAAATTATGTCTAAACATTTGTCCAAGTAACTATTTAGCAAGCCATTAAAACATTGGGTGCTCTTAGCTACTTGTTACACTACTAACAAAGAATCACCATATGCATAGACATGTTTAGCACCTATATATTCTAGCAATTCAAGTCCTAGTAATAAGGCTTCATGTTCAGCTTGGTTATTAGTAGAGGGAAATTCTAAACGGGTCGAGGTCTCAAAATGCGCACCATTAGGTGATATGAGAACCACTCCAATACCTTGGCCACTCTTGCAAGCCGAACCATCAAAATAAAGTTTCTATGGTACTACTTCAATTAGAGCAATACTATCACTCCAACTGACATCTATGTGGTGATCAACTATGAAACTAGCAACAATTTGGCCTTTCATAGCTCTTAGAGGTTCATAGGCCAAATCATACTCAATCAAAGCGTAAGCCCACTTTCTGATTATTCCACTTAGAATCGGCTTTTGCAACATGTATTTTATAACATCGGTTTGGCAAGCTACAATACATGTAGTAGGGAGCAGATAGTGACGTAATTTGGTACATGCGTAGTAAAGTGATAAACATAAGTGCTCCACAAACACGTACCTGGTTTCGGCGTCCAACAGGCGGTGGCTCAAGAACGTGATGATGTACACTTTTCCCTCCACCTCCTGTGTCAGAATGGCACCTATCACGCTATCTTCGGCAGCAATGTATAGCCGAAACGGAATTCCAACTTTTGGTGCTCTCACCACGAGTGGTGACGATAAGCACTCTTTAATTTTTTTAAAGGCGCTTTCCTGACTTTCCCCCAAATGAACTCGGCTTCATTCTTTAACCGGAGTAAGGGGACAAAGGCATCAATTTTGCAGGGAAAGTTAGATATAAAGCGACACAAATAATTCATCTTGCCTAGCATCTTCTGCACATCTTTCTTGCATGTCACCGTTGCAAAGTTTCTAATCTTCTCAAGCCTCTTAGGATCAATCTCTATACCTCTTTCATGAATCATGAAGCCTAAGAACTTGCCCGTCGACACGCCAAAAGCACATTTGAGTGGGTTCATTTTGAAGCCATACTATCGCATCATATCAAAAGCAACCTTCAAATCGGCTAAATGGTTCCCATAGCGTCTGATTTGACTACAACATCGTCTATGTAAACTTATAACATAACCCCTAGGAAGTCATGAAAGATCAAGTTCATAGCACGTTGATATGTAGCACCAGCATTCTTTAAGCTAAAAATCATAACGACCCACTCGAACAAGCCGACAAAACCAGGGCATCGAAAGGCTGTCTTGTAGACGTCCTCTTCAGCCATAAAGATTTGATTATAACCAGCATTGCCATCAAGAAAACTTAGTACCTTGTGTCCTGAAGCATCGTTGATTAGCGTGTCGGCTATCGGCATGGGGTACTCATCCTTCGGAGTGGCCTTGTTCAGATCCCTGAAATCAATACAAACTCGTATTTTGCCGTGCCCCTTCTTTTCTCCATGCACAATATTAGCGACCCATTCAGCATACCTGCATGGCCTAATAAACTCAGCTTTGAGTAACCTCTCCACTTCTTCTTTAAATCGGTCATAGACGACCGAATTAAAGCGATGAGGAGGCTGCTTATAAGTCTTAAATCTGTATTTGATAGGTAGCTGATGCTCCACGAGCTCACGGATTAATCCAGGCATCTCGCTATACTCCCATGTGAAACAATCGACATACGACCGAAGCAACTTTATTACTTTGACCTTTTCATCAGGCTGTAAATGTTGGTTTACAAAAGTCGGCCTTGGGATGTTACCATCGCCTATGTCAATTTCTTCTAAAGGATCGGCCGATGCAAAACCTTGTCCTAATTTCTCTACTTCGCTAAAGTCTTCGATGGCCTCGACAATACCATCTTTAGCAAATCGATATTGATCTATACGAGACTTTAGCCAATCTAGATTACTTTTGCTAGACATGAATACTGATTTAGAAATAGTCATGCTACACCAGCTGGCTTTACAGACACTAGTACAAAACGTCCTCTGGACACGCTAACAAAGTCGTAATTTGAAAGATCCCTACCTAATAGACATTCTACTTTGTTGTGGATGGCATCAATGGATGCATTGGCCAGTGCTACCTGGGCCGAAGTGTCTGCTGGTATGACCTCTACTTCATCGTCGTCCCACTGAATCAGGCATTGGTGCAAAGTAGAAGGAATACAGCAATTTGCATAAATCCAATCACGCCCGAGTAGTACGTTGTAGTTACCCTTCACATCAACGACGAAGAATGTTGTTGGCAACGTCTTGTTGCCTACTGTTAGCTCCATGGAGAGTACACCTTTGGCCTCGGAGCTCTCACCGTTGAAGCCATTAAGCATTAAGTTAGTTTTCTTCAAGTCCTCCTCGCTCCTGCCAAGTTTCTTCAATAGCGAGTAAGGCATTAGGTTAACAATGGTGCCACCATCGACCAGCATCCTAGAGATCAGCTTCCCGTCAATGTGACCCCTGACGTAGAGAGGCTTCAGATGTCGAGATGTATCTTCGGGGTTTTCAAAAATCGCGTTGTGTGGGTTGAGGTTCAACTGGGCGACCTCGGCCTCATCCTAGGGTAGGGCGAACTTGACGGGTAGCATGACAACGTTGATGTCCATCACTTGAGGTGTGGGTCCCTCAGAGACGGGCGAGTAATCGCCGTCGAGCATGTCGTCATCATCGTCACTTAGACTAGGAGCCGGGTTGGTTATCTCAACTGGCTTGATCTTCCATACCTGTCTCATCGTTGGCTAAGAGCGGATTTCCTCAAAGATGGCATCTCACTCATCCTCGGCTCTCTTCTCGCGCATATCCTATGCCCGTAGGCATTGCAGATGCCTTTTTTGTTATTTTGACATACGTGGAGGTGCCCAAGATGGTTGTAGCTTGGTACTAGGAGCCACTACCATGTCACTGTTATTTTTGGCCAAAGGGGTACCACCCAGATTGGCCTCGCATGTTTCATAATCGGAGGGGCCTTCGCTGCGGACCCTGTTAATCGGACCGGCCTCGTTCGGTTAGTCGGACCAGGCTCCGGGGCTGGCTTCGGCCGGAGTAGGGTACTTACCTCTGTCAGGCTTTGGCGAAGGGGCCCTCGGGATTGGGACTTCCTAAGATCGTATTCTGACTGTGACAGCTTCGGACTACTTGTCCTTCGCCTCTTCGCATTCATCTCCCTTGGCTTCATCCCGTGCGAGTCAATTTGGAGGTACTACAGATAGCCTGTGGATGATGCCTCCCTCCGCCGTGTCTGTTTGTCCCTGCTAGTTATAATACTCTGAAGGAAAACAAGGGACAGTGTTATGTTGTGGAGAGTGCTCTGATTGTGATATGTACGGAGCCCACGGGGTCCCCTCCCAGTTGTATGGCGGGGGCATCGGCGGCTCCAGCGGCTTTGCCCACTGTGAGCCGAACCCATTACTCAGAGGGGGGTTTGGCCAGGTCGTCGATATCTCGGACCATTTCAGCGAGGGGTCCTGCCAGGTCAGAGGTACGTTCGGCCAGTGCGGGCCGAAGCCTCCCACTAGAGGGTTCATCCAGAGCAGAACTGGGTTCGGCCATTGGGGTCTGAACTCGTTCTGTGTGCTCAGCCACTGGGGTCCGAGGCCACTATACGGAGGGTTCGGCCACTGGGGTCCAAAGCCACCGTAGGGGGTATTAGGCCACTGTGGCCCAAAGTCCTCATGCGGAGGGTTCGATCACTGTGGTCCGAAGCCACCACGCGGAGGGTTCGGCCATTGTAGTCTGAAGCTACCCTCCGACTGCTTTGGTCGCTTCGATTGGCTTAGCCTTTTGGCGCGGGGACCTGTTTCCTTAGCTTTTCTTTGGTGTTTGTTTAACAACATCTGATATGTTACCTTCGGCTTCTTACGAGCCCTAGCCGAAGGAGGTGTTCTAACATTCCGTTTCCACACTCCTACTTCAGGGTTCTTATGTACGAGTGTGTGTGTACGTGATTCTCCAATAATGACCACTTTCCCCTTAGTTGATTCGGCCTACTTTGGCCAAATCAGCACTCTCTTTTCGTTCGAGATCGACGGTGTTCACGGGAAAGGGGTCTTTGTCCAACTTCATCCTTGGACTAGGGTCCATATTTAATCGTCCTTCCTCTATGACCAATTGAAATTGTCGACGAAAAACATTGTAGTCGTTAGTATAATGTGAATGTGAATCATGCCACTTACAGTATGGGTGTTTCTTTAGCTCGTCGGTAGATGGAATGACTTGGCCTTTAGGCAACCTAAGAAGCTGGTTCTTCAAGAGGAAATCAAATATTTTATCACACTTAGTTATATCAAACGAATATTTGACCTCGCTAAGCCGATTCTTAGTGGGAGACGGCCATAACTTGAAGCAAGTAACAGGCTTTCTTTTAGCGTTCCAAACCCATTCGGCCATGTACATGTCGACCGAATCTTCTTCCTCTTCTGATTCTTCCTCGTCAGAGTGTTCCATGACGTGGACCTCAGCCATAGGCTTGTTAAACGTCTTAATAAACTTTTTATCCTTGGCTCGGACTTCCTGGACCAGATCCTCTTGTAAGACTTGGCTAACTTCTAAAAAGTGTTGATTGTCTAGTCTCTCTTTAATTTCAGAATGCGACTCGCTAAAAGCTAGATCCTCCAAATCCCTTTCCGAACTATTAAGACTAAAACACTGATTTCTGGTATCTCAGAAAAGCTTGGTATAATTAGAGACGTTCTTGCTAGATTTCTGTCTAACTGATGTCAAGTGTGAAAGCCTAAGTTTTGTTTCACATGTGTAAAAGTAGTCGTGGAATTTTTGCTCTAATTCAGCCCACATTTGGATAGAGTTCGGTGGGAGCACCGAAAACCAAGTTGTTGGCGCAAAAGTTACACCAACAGGTTCTCTGAGATCAAGAACGAACAAATAACGAGTTTGTGATTTAGGACTGACTTGAGCCTCCGAACTGGATAACAGCTCGAGTAGTCCGAACGTGTGTATGGAATAACTTATCCTTTGGTCCCCTCTTTACAGGGTATAGAGGGGGGTATTTATAGGTAAAAATGCATAAGGAAAAGACCTAATTGCCCCTAGATTACAACCGACATAGTGGGAACTATTCGGTGTCAGGAACAAGGTTATAATAGGTAAAATACTACAAGGCAGATGGATAGGCCAAACATCTCGTCAATCTTGTCCTTCATCTTCGGGACCTTTATCTCTCATTCGGAGGGTTCACCGAGGCTTCGTATCGCCGCACCCTTCGGCCTGACACCTCTACCTCGAAACGAAGGCTCGCCAGCTTCGGAGCCTTTCTTAGCCTTTGAAGTATTAATCCTTAAGTCCTGAAAATGGAGTAATTTCCCCCAACAGTAGCCCCTCGAATACGCCTCTCTGTAGTTAACCTGTTTAGAAAGAAGGCAGTATACGGAAGGAACATTTCTATTTTTTAAGACTTAACGGAGATTCGAACATGTTATAACTCACATAGGACTCCAAATCCAAAGCGTTCGAACGTCCGTCTTTGGGTTCCTTGTACGATGGGAACACGTACTGGGGAGAGAACCGTTTCGAAGTGCAAGCGTCGTGTAGAACCGTTCGATTATAGTCGTTACGGCACAAGTGACCGTTACACACTGTAAAAGGTAACGGTCGATTTTTACGGCGGTTGCTAGTCGTTCCATTTACTGGACCCACTTGCCAGTGATAGAAGCCGATCCTGCAATGTGAAAGAAATCGAAGAGTAGCACTCGACGAGTGGTTATAAAAGGGGAAGACAAGGATTAACCGAGGCTTTTTATCGCTTCCAGCACTCACGATTTACTTTCCCCAATTCTCCAATCTCTGGAGCATCCGAGCGAATGGCGAGAACTAGCCACACCGCTCCAGCGGCAGCCAGCACTCTTGTGCAGAGGCAGGCATGGGCTGCCTCGGCGGCAGCGGAAATGGCGGGGACCTCGGGCAGCGCTTGGCCCAAGAATCCTCGGGAGCTCCGTCCGCCTTCCAAGAAGAAAATCGCCCAAAGCTTCCTCATTGGTCAATCCGCGAGCACCGCCGAGTCCATCGAAGAGGCCGTGGATGGGAAGCTGGGCGACGGATTGAGGACTCGAGTCCCAGGACCGAAATCAACTCCAAGGCCACGAAGCGGGGAGGTGGTGGTCTTCGAAGCGTTTTTCGAAGCAGGCCTAGGGCTTCCCGCCGTGGACTTCTTGGCGGAGGTGCTAGAACTGTTCCACATAACTTTACCTCAACTTTCTCCCAACGCCATCGCACGCCTAGCCATCTTCGAATGGGCGCTCCGGGCGGAAGGATGCGAGGGGCGCTCCGAAGTCTTCGCAGTGACCCACGAGGCCATATGCCAGCCGAAGCCGCAGGACGGGCCCGGGGATTCTAAGGTGACGATAGCTTTCAGCAGCGTCAATTTCCAACTGCGGAAGGAGCATGCTCTTCATTTTCCTGCAAAGGCCATAAATGACAGATGGTACACCAATTGGATACTTTGGTGGTTTTACGCCGAAGTCGGAGAGGACTCCCCCCTCGCAGGTCCTCTCCAGGAGATTTGGTTCCGGAAAGAGGCGGAGATCTCCCCGAACCCTAGCCTACTCTCGACGAGGCTAGGGCTGCTCACTTCGGTGGCTCACCACATGAGCATGCGGGATCTGGCCGAAGAGTTTATCGCCCTTCGGATCCCTCCTCTTGGAGCTAACTGGCCGATCGTGTTTCAAGAGGCTTCGGAGGGAGGCCCTCGAACCCTAGGTAAGGCTTCACTCCCTGCAATGTTGTATTAGACGAAGGAAACAATTTACTTATGACACCATACCTTCTTCTTTCAGCGGCTCCTTTGGCGTTGGCTCCGGAGGACATAACTAGGGCCGTCGAACGAGTTCTCGGAGCCCCTTCGGTGGTAGAAAAGCAACGGAGGTTAGAGCTAGTGGGAAGCTGGGAGCGTTCCAATAGAGTGTGGGAAGCTCTCGGCGCGGAGCCCCCTCTTCTTCCCGATTTTAACTCGACCGGAGCTGCTGTCCGAAAACAGAAGGTCGCTGGTGAGGCGTCCAAGAAAGCCAGCAAGCAGCCGTCCAAGAAGAAGAAAACCGCGAAGCTCCCTCCGCAGCTGGCTCCGACTTCGTCAGCCTCGCTGTTGGACGCTCGAAGCTCGGCCTCCGAGGAGCTGGAGGACTCAGACGCCCAAACTGTGGCGGCCTTTGAGAACTACCTCCTGGCTGATGACGAAGACCTAGGGGAGGTCCCCCTGGAGCTTCTGTTGAGGAGGAAGCAGAAGTCCCGCCGGTTCTTCCTGCGCCTGTTGTTATACACGTGGAATCAGGCTCCGATGCTCCCAACTCACCCACATCGGGGGTGGTTACGGCAGAAGTCGTGGTTCCGATGGGAAATGCAGAGGAGAGTGCTTCCGGAGATGACTTCACGGACATCCTTCAGGAGTACGAAGTCCTGGAGGATCCGGCGATCCTGCCTCACGAGGCCCCCGAAGGTACTCCTCGAAGATCCTGCCCTAGCTAGTACCTGCAACTTTCTCGTAAATATGCTTATTAATTTTTGTTGACCAAGCAGGTACCTCTACGGGTGTCGATGCTCCGGTAGCGCCCGAAGCCCCTTTGCCTTCGGGGGTCGTGGCCCGGACAGACCCCCCTGCTTCTTTGGATGCTCCAGGCTTGGCAGCGGACTTGGCGACGGAGGTTGACCTTGCGGTATTGGCTCCGGTAGTTGAGGTTGCCTCTGTTGTCGTGCCTCTGGCCGGAGGAGTAACTGCCAATGACCGGGGTACTCCGACTTCGCCCGCCGCGTCCGCCTTCGTGCTGGGGACAGGCAAGAGCTTATCTAGCCTCGACCTTCTCCCTGGCCTTGCTACAACCTCCGTCGGCAATTTGGAGGATGAGGCCGCGGCGGACGACCGCCATGCCCTGTCTTGGCTGCCTCTGTTGGCTCCGTTCTTGGAGCAGCGGGAAGGTCTCCGAAGGCTTATGGAGCCCCTGGCAAAGAAGAGCCAGGATATCGCCAACTCGGACTTGGTCTCCGTTTTGAGCGAGGCAGTGGCTCCGACGCTCAACACAGCCCTCGAAAGGGCTACCCTTCAGGTATGGAAAAACACCATAGCTACTTCGAATTAGTGAACATAAATACTTCGGTACTTACTTGTTCTTTTTGCAGCAATTTGTCCTTGCTAGAGCGGCAGCAACTTCCAATGAGGTCGAGATCAATCGCCTCAAAAGGAAGGTTACTACCCTCCAGACCACTCTTAACAACTCCAACGAGAGATCCATCAGGTTGGAGGATGAAGTCCTGGTGGAACGGAGGGCTAGGGCAGCGGCCGACGAAGCTCTTCGATCGGCGAGACAAGACAACGACGCGCTCCGCTCTTCAGCCCAAGAGGTCGAAGCTGAGCGTGTTGTTCTTCGGGCGGAGGTCGAAAGGCTCCGTCGAGAAGCGTCTGCTTCGAGCGCTCAATTGGTGGAGCTCCAAGGAGCTCTTAACCAGGCCATGGCCCAAAAAAGCTCCTTAATACTCCAGGTGGCCGAGGTATCTGCAACTGCTGTAGGGCTAGAAGCGGCAGAGAAGAGGAACGCTAGTATGGCGGACCATACCTTGGAAGCCCTTCAGGGTACCTTGGAGTACTTCGGTACTATGTGCCCCTCGTCTTCTGCTACGATCCACGAACCCCTTGATCGGAAGCTAAGAAGGATCCGGGTGGCTTCGTTGTTGATGATGAACTCCGGCGTTCGGTACGGAGAAATCTCCGGGAAGTGCGCTGGCATCGGGGTTCTCAGCCACCTCGAATCCCTTCAGGTCTCCCTCGTCTTAGTTGGAGGTTCGAGCCCTGGAAGATTTGCCTCCGATGACTTGCTGCACCCATCCTCGGATGTGGCCTTGGCCTGGGAAGCCTTCCGACCAATTTGGAAGACGGACCACAAGGCTGCGGCTAAGGCTTGGATTGACGAAGCTCGTCGGCAGAAGCAGGCGCAAACAAGGCCACCACTTCCTGCCTCGCCAGCCCCTGTCATTCCTGCCCCGCCAACCGACCCGCAGGTCTAGCTTTTTAGGGTTATTATGTATGCGAAGTCTTGTAAAGCCCTTTTTATTAATGGAAAAGCTATAAACGAGAAACTTGTCTTGGGTGTTCTGTTCTTTTTTAGGTTTTGTCATGCCCTTCGAGCCGTGACCTCGAATTATTGGAAATTACTGACGAGCTCCGAAAGGAGTGGGCAAACCTTGAAGGCTTAAGGCCTTACCGCCGCTCTCGCTTCTCTGTTCCTCGTGGAGATGGGGGGAGATAACCTTTGAAGTTTGCCAAGATGTCTTGGCTTATATTAAAGAGGAAGAGAAGGAGAAGGTATCTTCATCTTTCGAACCTACGGACTGGTCCGACTCGGAGTATCGGGCCGAAGACCCTGCGGAGGTTGACTCCGAAAGGCTCTTGACGTGAGCGGAGCTTCAAGAAGAGCAAAAGAAACTACGAGCCTCCAAGAAGAAGAGAAGCGCTCGAACGAAGAGGGCCAAGCCAACAGCTTCGAGCTCCGAAGGGCAGAGTAGCCGGAGAGGTAGCTCTAGATGCCGCCAGGGTCTTCGATTTTTTCTAGGCTTGGACCAAAACTTTTCTTGATGTAAAAGTAAAATGATTTAATGTGAAATTCAAGTATGTCGTGTGGTTCCTATCCTCCGACCCCCCCTTGTGGGTGGTGGATCCTTTACTGTAGGAAAGGGTTCGCCAGGCACAATGATGCTCCGAACAACTGGACGCTTTGAATTACACCTATCATTTTTAAAATCAGACTCTTCTACGGATCCTAACAAGCCGGAGCCTGGAATCCGTAGGGTGGCCACCTTCAGCTCTTTTGCAGACACTTCGTACCCGGAGGCCAAAAGTCTGTTTTTTTAAAGTCCTTAGACTCTTCTACGGATCCTAACAAGCCGGAGCCTGGAATCCGTAGAGTGGCCACCTTCGGCTCTTTTGCAGACACTTCGTACCCGGAGGCCGAAAGTCTATTTTTTTAAAGTCCTTAGACTCTTCTACGGATCCTAACAAGCTGGAGCCTGGAATCTGTAGGGTGGCCACCTTCGGCTCTTTTGCAGACACTTCGTACCCGGAGGCCGAAAGTCTGTTTTTTTTAAGTCCTTAGACTCTTCTACGGATCCTAACAAGCCGGAGCCTGGAATCCGTAGGGTGGCCACCTTCGGCTCTTTTGCAGACACTTCGTACTCGGAGGCCGAAAGTCTGTTTTTTTTAAAGTCCTTAGACTCTTCTACGGATCCTAACAAGCTGGAGCCTGGAATCCGTAGGGTGGCCCTGGAGCCTTTGAACCAATGGTTCGCAGGCAGCAACCTGGGTCTTGGAAAAATGCTTGACTCTGCGAGCATCTCCGTCCTCCCGATGCGTCCATCAAGAGTAAGGGATATTCGAAGAGCAAACAAAATTCGACCCTTACCTTTATTCATAGAAAGGAAAATTTTACAAGTGCTTACAAGGAGCCCCTAAGCATAATAACGCTTAAGGTGCTCTGCATGCCATGCATGTTTCAACTCTTCCCCTTCTAAACTAGATAATTTATACGACCCGGGGCACCCTAAGCGTAAGATAACATATGGTCCTTCCCATTTGCTTCCTAGCTTCCCCGGAGCTATTACACTTCGCAACACTAGATGACCAGGTTTTAGCTCATTTAGCTTTATCTTCGGGTCATACCATGTCTTTGTGTGGCCCTGGTACTTAGTCAGATTGGCGACAGCTCGAAGCCTTGTTACTTCTGACAAATCTAGTGAAGTGTTCCTGTCACCTTCGTCTCCAGGTTGAACTACTCGAAGGGATCCACCTTTGAGCTCCGTCGGAGTCATGGCCTCATCTCCGAATAGTAATCTAAATGGGGTAAAACATGTGGACCTGGTTTGAGTGGTTCGAATGGACCACAAGATTTTAGGGAGCTCTTCGACCCACAGCCCCTTCGCCAAGCCAACGATTCGGCGACTAAGCCCGGAGAGGATGTTCCCGTTGGCTCGCTCAACGGCTCCGTTGGACTGTGGATGGCGCACCGCAGCGAAGCATAACTTAATGCCCAAATCTTCACAAAATGCTTGGAAGGTGTCAGCTTCGAATTGGGTTCCATTATCCACCGTCAACTCCCTTGGCACTCCGAACCTGCATATAATGTTCTGCCAGAAAAATTTTTGCACATTCCTCGATGTGATAGCTGTCAATGGCTTCGCTTCAACCCACTTTGAGAAATACTCGATTGCTACTACCGCAAACTTCAGGCCGCCTTTTGCCATTGGGAAAGGGCCTATGAGGTCCATGCCCCATCTAGCCATTGGCCATACTGGGGCAATAACTTGAAGCTGGGCTGGCGGGCGATGGCTTCGTCTGCCCATCCATTGGCAGCCTTGGCATCTCCGAACCAGGTCCTCCGCATATCTTACTATAGTTGGCCAATAAAACCCTTGCCGAAGTGTCTTGCCAGCTAGCGCACGAGGGGCTAAATGACTTCCGCACAAGCCTTCGTGGATGTCTCGAAGTATGTCTTGACCCTCGGGCTGGGAGATGCATCGAAGTAGAGGTGAACACACTCCAGCTTTGTATAATACTCCGTCGATAAGCTTATAATTTTGAGCTCTTGTTTGCATCCTTCGGGCTTCTGGACCTTCGAGAGGGTCTATGCTATTTTGCAACATGTTCATAATCGGAGCCCGCCAATCTGTAATTGGAATGCATAGTACTTCCAAAGGGGGTAACTGAACAGCTGCTGGTTGTGCTAGCTCTTCGTAGAAATCACCCTCCGGAAGGTCCATCGCCCCTACTGTGGCCTTTGCAAGAATATCTGTGAGTTGATTCTCTGCACGAGGGATACTCTGAACTGTAAATCCTCTGAATGCTGCTTCGGTCTTGCGAATTTCTTCAAGGTATTGTGCTAGATGTGGATTTTTTGCTTGAAAGCTTTTATCAACATGCCCTGCGACGACTTGGGAATCTATCTTAATCATTATTCTTGCGGCTTCGAGCGCTTTAGCCTTTCGGAGGCCTAGCAGGATTCCTTCGTACTCGGCGATGCTATTAGTGGTTCTGAAGTTGAGCCTCGCAGAATACATGGCTTTCTGCCCTGATGGTGATATGATGACGGCCCCTGCTCCGGCCCCGGATGCTTGATATGCTCCGTCTGAAAATATAGTCCACACTCCTTCGGAGGGTTCCTCCGGGGCCCAAACAGCGGATGGAGTCCACTCTGCTACAAAATCGGCTATGATTTGGGATTTAATGGCTGTTCTTGCTGTGAAGGAGATTCCGAACGGTTCTAGCTCAACAGCCCACTTTCCAATCCTGCCCGTAGAATCTTTGTTTCGGAGCATGTCTCCAAGAGGATACGATGTAGGGATGATCAGGTTATGCACCAAGAAATAATGCCTTAGCTTTCGTGAAGCTATTACTAGGGCATAAGCAAACTTCTCAAGCTCGAAGTATCTGACTTTAGCTCCGGACAATGCCTCCGACACAAAGTAAACTGGGTTCTGCACCAGCTTTCCCTTAAGCTCAACTTCTCGGACCAATACTGCACTTACTACTGAACCTGTTGCCGCAAGATATAGGAGCAGTGTTTCTTCTAGGAGGGGAACGGTCAAAGTTGATAATATTCCAAGGTATGCTTTTATATCGTCGAAGCTCTTCTGACACTCCGGTGTCCAACTAAAGCTTTCGGACCCCTTTAATGCTTTGAAAATTGGGAGGCTTCGCTCTGCTGACCTAGCCAGGAACCTGTTGAGTGTTGCGAGCCTTCCTGCTAGCTTCTGCACTTGCTTCAAATTCTCTAGTGGAGCCATCCTTTGTAGTGCACTTATCTGTGTTGGGCTAGCTTCGATTCCCCTACTCGAAATTAAGTATCCTAGCAGCTTTCCTACTTGTGCTCCGAATATGCATTTTTCTGGGTTGAGGCGTACTCCACATGCTCGGAGGCTCTCAAATGTTTCAGCTAGGTCTAAGCTATGCTGGTGCTTTTGAGCACTTTTTATTACAATATCATCCATATAGGCCTCGACATTCCGGCCTATCTGATGACCCAGAGCTTTAGCTATTAAACGCGAAAAGGTGGCTCCGGCATTCCGTAAACCAAAAGGCATCCTTACATAACAGAATACTCCGGAAGGAGTTATAAAGCTTGTCTTGGCTTCGTCTTCGTGTTTCAGCCATACTTGATGATATTCGGAATAAGCGTCAAGGAAACTTAGCAATTCGGAGCCGGCTGTGGAATCCACCAGCTGATCTATTCGAGGCATCGGGTAGGGGTCTTGCGGGCATGCTTTATTTAATGAAGTAAAGTCGATACACATGCGCCACTTGTTCGAGTCCTTCTTCTTTACAAAAACAGGGTTAGCCAACCACTCGGTATGGGATACCTCCCTGATGATGCCAGCTCTTAACAATTTTTCTACTTCGGCTTTGGCGAGGCTTGCACTTTCTGCTGACAGCTTGCGGAGCCACTGGCGTACTGGCCTGGCCTTCGGGTTGACGAGCAGACTATGCTCGATGATGCTTCGATCGACCCCGGTGATGTCTTCGTCAGTCCAAGCAAAGACGTCCAGATTTTTCCTGACGACTTCTTCTAAAGAGGCAGCTATCTCCGGGGATAGCCCTTTGCCGAACCGTACGGGGTACTCTTTGCCATCTTTCGAGATCATTCTTGTCTCAACATCACCCTCCGGGCTTGGCTTGAGGGAGGGCCCCTTCGAACCCCGAAGGTTCGAGGCCTCCGGCACTTCTTCGATGCTTTTTGCCACGTTGTGCACTTGCTGGGGATCCAATGGCTGTCCATGGCCATACTCTGTCCTCCGGGCTATAGCTTGGTCTCCTGAAATGGTAAGCACTCCACCTTGCGTGGGCATTTTGAGACAAAGGTAATTATGATGCGCTATAGCCCCGAACTGGTTCAGCATCCCTCGGCCGAAGATTGCGTTGTAAGCATATGGGGCGTCTACCACGTCGAAGATCACCTCTTCTACCAGGGCCAAAGGCCCCTCTCCGAAAGCAACCTCGAGGCCTATCTGGCCGAGGGCATCGAGAGGCGGTGTTGAGAACCCTTGAAGTAGTCGGGCTGCTGGAAGTAGATGCTTCCGAGGTATGCACATCTGGTCGAAGGCCTGGACGAAGAGTATGTCTGCGGAGATCCCGCCATCTACTAGGATCCTTCGGACCTCCACCCCTGCTATATCAGCAGAAATGACCAAGGGGTCAGCGTGGGGGAACTTCACCCCCGCGGCATCGCTGGCGGAAAACGAGATGGGCACATGGGACCACTCTGGCATTGCTTCGGTGGAACTCGAGGTCCCAATGTGCCCGACCTCTCGGACGTACTCGCGCCACTGCCTCTTGGACATGCTCTCGAGGATCCCCCCTCTAGAGATGGGCAGGACCACTCGCTTGCCGCGGTCTTGCGGGTCTTCCTGCTTTGGTGGTGGCATAATATTGGCCACCGGTAACCGCATGGGGGTTTCAAGGGCACCGGCTCGGGCCACAGTTTGCACAGGCTCCGACCGTACTGACGATCGGGCTTGGTCCGAAGCACCCCGCCCGGTACTTCGCTCAAGGTAGTCTCCCCGAAGGGCCAACACTGCCTTGCAATCCTTCGTGTCATGGCTCCTATTGTCTCCATGCACACAACAGAAAAAACTCTGACGCCTGTCAGGCATCCTTTCTTGAGGCTTTGGCGCCCCGGCCTTGAAATTCTTTGCCTGCTGGAAATTGGCAGGTGCCCTCGGAGCGGAAGGCGCAATGTTTAGTACCTCCGAACGAAAATGCTTCCTCCCCCGCTTGTGCTCGTTGAAGCGGTTGTCTTGAGGACGTTGTAGGGGAGCAGAGGATTCGGGCTCCTTCTTGACTTCCCAGAGGGTGGACGCTGGTGCTTCAGCATGTCGAAGACAGCCTTCTTCCGCCTTGGCATACTATTCGAAGTATGCCATCAGCTGCGCCACAGACGTCACCAGCTTCCGATGGAGTTTGCTAAGGAGGTCGGGGTTCAGCACTCCTTCGCGGGCGGCGTCGACTACCGAAGAGGTAGACAGGCCCTTAATCTGTGACTTGGTGTGGGCGAAGCGCGTGAAGTACTCTCGGAGTGTTTCTCCCGTCCGTTGTTTCACCTGGAACAAACTTCCTGTGGACATTGGGGCCACGAAGGTGCCTTGGAAGTTGCTCACAAATTTCTTCTTTAGCTGCTCCCAAGAGCTTATTGATCCTGGCCTCAGAGACCAGAACCATTGGAGCGCCACGCCTTCAAGAGCGAGGGGGAAGCATTTTGCCATAGTGCTTCGCACCCCCCCCCCCCCCGCTTGCTTCTATTGCCAGGGCATATGAGCGGGCGAACTCTCTGGGGTCCGACCCCCCAGAGTACTTGTGTAACTTCAAAGCCTTGAATCTGGGATCAAAGGGGACCCTTTGCAAGTCCGGGTGCAATGGGGACTCCTCATCGAAAGATGCGTTTTCGGCTTCCTCTGGGACTTGGACAACTTCTGGGGGGTTGTAAGAACCACCGTCTTGAGGCCCTTCGGGAGTCTCGGTGGAGGCTTGAGTGCGGAGGCGATCGGCAGCCTCTTGCCTCCACCTAGCTACTTCCTCCTGAAGCCTGGCTAATTGAGTAGCCTCGGTTCCAGAAAGGCCTTCGTCTTCTTCTGAAGGTAGCTCCGGGTCTCGGGAGCTAATGTAATCAGTCTGAAGCACCGTAGGAGGAGCTCGAGGACCCCTGGGTACTCGACGCCCAGCGGCCTCGGCGGGAATCACCGGAGTAGTCGAGGGTCCGGCTCCTGTGGTTCGAGAGGACCTTCGGAGAGGACCCGAAGCTTGACTTCGCTTCGGAGGCATAGCTAGCCGCGAAGAGGTCTTGGAGACAGAGGACTTCGAACGACTCGGGGAGTCGAGTGAAGGCCTTCGGGCTGCACTAAGAAGCCCTTAACTGAAGGGTGCACGGAATCCTGAGACTCCGAGGCTCCCTCCGTAAGTGGTCTTCGAGGTGTAGTCAGCAGCAGAGAACAAGCTTCTAGAACTGGTTCCCCACGGACGGCGCCAACTATTGGCGCAAAAGTTACACCAACAGGTTCTCTAAGATCAAGAATGAACAAACAACGAGTTTGTGATTTAGGACTGACTCGAGCCTCCGAACAGGATAACAGCTCGAGTAATCCGAACGTGTGTATGGAATAACTTATCCTTTGGTCCCCTCTTTACAGGGTATAGAGGGGGGTATTTATAGGTAAAAAT
Organism: Zizania palustris; assembly: GCA_019279435.1. Classification (NCBI taxonomy): domain Eukaryota; kingdom Viridiplantae; phylum Streptophyta; class Magnoliopsida; order Poales; family Poaceae; genus Zizania; species Zizania palustris. The sequence goes on from JAAALK010000081.1 coordinate 45,251,531, forward strand.
GCATAAGGAAAAGACCTAATTGCCCCTAAATTACAACCGACATAGTGGGAACTATTCGGTGTCAGGAACAAGGTTATAATAGGTAAAATACTACAAGGCAGATGGATAGGCCAAACATCTCGTCAATCTTGTCCTTCAGCTTAGGGACCTTTATCTCTCATTCGGAGGGTTCACCGAGGCTTCGTATCGCCGCACCCTTCGGCCTGGTGCCTCTACCTCCAAACGAAGGCTCGCCAGCTTCGGAGCCTTTCTTAGCCTTTGAAGTATTAATACTTAAGTCCTGAAAATGGAGTAATTTCCCCCAACACAAGTGAAAGCGGTGCCGGATAGTGAGAGAGAAAATAGTAAAAGTTTTAAAGGGTCCAACCCACTAGCCTCTCCACACTATGCCAAAAACTGACTAACATGCTCTAGTGTGGTTTTGTTACCCTCACCATCAAATTTGGTGAATTCAGGGACTCTATAGCCACGAGGGTAAGGTATCGTGTTAAAATGATCGGGGTACAACTTCCGGTAAACCCTAGCTCGACCCCTAGGTACGAAGCCGGTGCACTCCCAAAACAGTGCGCGGATCCACTCTTCAATGTCATCCTGGGCCACTGCCTGCACGCGTCTCTCGTGCGGGGGCGCGACATGCGGTGGGACGTCGGCGTGTCGGCCATGGGTTTCTTCCTCATGCGCTAGCTCGGAATGTACGACGTGTTCAGGCCTATGCACTTGTGCATGTGGCACGGGCAGTGTGAGCAAAACCAGCGCCGGTGTAAGTGGAGGCGGTGCATGGTAGGCGGTGCTAGTCTAGCCGTAAGTATAGTGATTAGTCTCAGCCATGGATATTGAGGCCGGAGATGTAATAGCTTTGCCGGTGCTACCATCAGTTATGCTGTAAATATGATTTATCGGAGGTATGCTAGCAATAGGAGCTGGAGGCACGGCCTCGGTAAAGCCAAACCTTCTAAGTGTTGCTTCTATGTGAGAGCTAACTATCGAATCTAAACGATTGGCTAGCGAAGCGCTAACGGCTTAGTCTACTGATGCGGCTATCTTTTTCTCAATCTCTAAAGAAGATAAACGAGGCGACACTAGATTTACCAAGATCCGAGTGAGGTCGGGGACATTGACGTCGCGCTTGATGAAGCCCGCACATGTTTTGGCGTAGCTCCCAAGAATGAGTTCCTAGAGTGCCTTCATTTTTGCCTCAATCTCTGCTCGGTCTTCTGCGGGAATATCTTCAAGGGTAGGCATCATGATGTTGCGGTTGTCGATATCGGCTCCTCCCATGGGATCCATCGGCGATGTAGATGTAGTAGTCATCGTAGACGTACCGGTGTCCGATGTAGATGTATTTTTCATGTTGGCGTAGCCTTCCCCAGCGGAGTCACCAAAAAGTGTGTTGACACGAAAATGTGCCGCCGCACTTGGGTCAGTTCGACGATCCAAAAGTATGTGGATACTTAGGGATGAGCCTATGTGTAACACAACACCGACATCATGTTCTGACCACCCTTAACCGTGCTAAGGGGGTGGAGTCACCAGGTAATCAGATCACACAAAAATATTCCAATTAGCCGAAAAGAAATATATTAAACAAAACGAATCAGCAAGTCGAGCGGAGCTTGACTGATCCAAAGTATATAGTGCGAAGGGTATAGCCGAAGGTTACCTTTGGCGTCTGGTGTGAAGGGTTCTGCCGAAGGGTGCCTTCGGCGTTCGAACTAATCTGATCGAAGGTGGGCTCCGAACAGACCTTGACACGACAATCACCTCCGAACAGTGGGGTTCGGCGTGAAGTCGCTGATACGATAAAATAAATCGAACACAACGCACTGGCGCGACTTCGTCTAATGCGGGGTACGGACGTGGCGAAGCCTGTTGTGACGAAGCCTATTGCGAAGCGTGCTGGCACACGGGACTCGGTCAAACTAACAATAGCGTGACGGTCCGGAACGGGTAGTCGAAGTAGTATTCCAATCAAAGGGTGCTTCGGCAGCCTCCGAAACCAGTCTCCTAGCTCCGGACACCTCCGGCAAAGTGGCTCCAAACGTGGAAACCTGCAACAGAATAGAGATCAAGTGCCAATTCGGCCTGGGGATCTAATTCTGCTAAGTGTTGCACTAGAGAGCGAAGGTAGCAATCTGTTATGCTGATTAGCGGATACTTCACATGTGAAGTAACAAGGCAATAGCAATCTATTACATAGATTAACGGATACTTGACAAGTGAAGTAACAAGGATTACCACTATTCTGAAGTGTCCATCGGAGGGCTTCCAGGCAAACCCACGAAGATTGCAGAAAAGTAAAGGTACGGTTCAAAGCTAGGGCTTTGTGTTTGATTTGTGTTGGGGGGTTAATGAACCAGCCTCACCCCTATATTTATAGGGGCTAGTCTTCTAATCTCTAAGATTAATCTGTTAAGATTCGGCCTAATCATGCGTAGGGATAAAAATTAGCCAGAATCAGACTCAAACTCTATCTCTGAATCCTGTCCGAATTGGGCCTTCGGCCAGGCCCGCCGAAACCTGCTCCTTAGGCCAAATCTTCAGCTAGGCAGGCCCCCGAAGGCCTTTGGGACGAAGCTAGCAGGCCTGCCGGAATCTTTCGAAGCCCATAGCTTCAATAGGCCTTCGGCCCTATAGGGCTTCGGCCCAACCAAGGACATGTATTTTTGGTCCAAATTACCAAAATTGATATTTTGACAATCTTAACCATTTGATGCCATTTTTTGCTATCAACAAGGAGATGGAAGGATTCATCAGTGGTGTTAACATCAGAGAGATGGCGACGAGGAGATGAGGAATAACAAGAAAAAAGGCAATCTTGTCAAAAGTGGCTTGCCAAATAGGCAAAACCATAAAATTAGGGTTAAACACCTAGATCGAAGAGTTATGTACGTGATGGAGTTATAGATAATTATTACTTTTTAGATATGTTTATTTTCTAGGAGATCGATATTTTTCCATCATAGAAAAAGAGCTTCGATTGTATCCAATCCTAGTCCATATCTTGTTGAAAATGCTTCATTTAGGGCATCTTAGAAAATGCAAAAAATTAAATGGTGTTTTAACACTTAGTGAATAAATATTTCATTACTTGATAAAAATCTTTTAAAGAGATACAACATTCCACGATATTGTTTGTAACACCAATAAATCATTATATGTATTGTTTGCAACACTAATAAACCATTATATGTAGCACTCTCATTTTTATGTTTCAGTAGTTGAACCGTAATGTTTCATACGTGGGAGCAAAAAAATTTAATTTACATTTGAGTGTGTTTCACTTTATTTATTTATTAAAATATTTGGAGCATTTTGCACTTAATGTTGAAATACCTTTCGATTTTTTTCATTCTATGAGACATCCATACCGTAGTCACATCCATATCTCATTAACTCGGATGGTCCACCTATCATTATCATAGGTTGACAACATAATAAAAATAATAAATGAATGTTTTCAAGAGTGGTAAATTATTAAATTATTCTTGTTTTCCGTGTTGCTTCAAGGTTGGATTTTTTTAATAATATATTTAAAAAATCAAATCTGGTAGTCAGATTCAAAAAAATATAAAAATAGACCCCCGTCGACACTTGATCGGCCGAACATCGCCACGTCCGGCCACGTTCGGCACTTGATCGGTCGAACATGGCCACATCAGCCTTGTTCGGCACTTCAATAGCCGAATGAGACCACGTCAGTGCCGCAACGGCTACTTCGGCTGAATGTGGCCACATCAGCCACGTTTGATACTTCAACTGTCGAACGAGGTTGACATGGCCAAATTTGTTGATGCAGTGTCGAACGTGGCTCTATAAATAGGGGCACTGCATCAACGAATTTAGCCACGTCAGCCTCATTTGGCACTTGACACGTTCAGCCGAAGTAGTCGTTGCAATGCTGACGTGGCTCCACATCAGCCACATTCAGCACTTGAACAATCGAACTGTTGGGGAATAGGGAGTTATGCTAGACGGCAAATTCAAAATTTTACGCTCTACGCCCAAGACTCGTGCGAGTGTGAGATCTTAGATCGATACGTTTTAGCACGATGTATGAAGACAACGTTGTCGTTCGTATGTAGATGTCCACGAGCGTCGCTATTGGAGCAACGCCTCCACGGAGTCCACGCGTACAGGGATGGAGTACCTCCCACAGCAGCATGCTAGCACCATACGTGAGATACGGGGATCCTTGACCTCAACAATTGAGATCAAGAAAGGAAGGAGAGAATTCTTGGGTGGCCAGGTCTAATCTAGGCTTATTGTTTTCCCCAAGACGTCCTCCTCTCTTTATATAGGGCTGAGAGCCCCTGGGTCGTGCTCATCCCGAAACCCTAAAAACTGTAACAGATCCAATCTATTTGCCCACGTCGGAACTTCCGATCCTAGATCGGAACTTCTGGCTCGTCCGAACTTCTAATACCATATCGGAACTTCTAAAGCAACATTTTCTCTCTAACTCGAGACCAGAAAATAACCGGAACTTCCGATACTTCCTATCGGAACTTCCGATCCATGGAATTTTCTTGGGCATAACCTTCAATCTCCCACTTGTATAAGAACCAATTCTTTGCATGTTTTAATCCATCCCCTTAAGTGTGTGAACCGATAGGTTCATGCACTAACGGCTTTTTATCAGAAATCGTTTCTGACTCACTAATCAATAGCGGTACCTAGCAGCACATATTGACCCCTAAAAGTGTACAAAATCAAATTTTCATGAACCTTGATATACACAAGCACAAGTCCCTTTACCACACGTCGTCAGTAAAGCTCAAAGTGAGATACCTGCCACCCTTGTTGGTTAAATTGACATTTTCACCCGATCAAGTATTGGATTAAAATCATGACTAACTCCTTAGTCATAGTGACATGGCCATGCACTTTTCCAATCCAATACCTCGAGAGGCCCACAGACGACTTTCCCGTTATTAGGAGGGGTAAATTCCATCTTGACCGCTCATATCCCAAGACATGTTTCACAACACACCTGAAAACAACCCTTATTACTACCATGTTATAGAATAGTGTTAGGAAGTATCTAAGAGTGTAACTACGCATTCTGGAATCAAATGACGATCTCAGGTCCAAGGACTCTGCAGGTACACCATTTGAGATGAAAATTGTTGGCACATAACAATCTCAGCAGTATCTCAAGTGGGTCTGTCCAACACCATGTTCGCCAACATGTGTCCACATCACTGATTTGACATCTCTATGTCTATGATCTGTGAAACACAATCATCAATCAGTCGGATGTGCTAATCCATATATCATCACTGTCCCACATGATGACAAGATTAGGGACCCTTTTGAACAACATCATCATAAAGCAAATAGTTTCACATAACAAGTCGTACTCATTAATTAAACGCAAACGATATCTATTCAAGGAACAAGATAACAATTAGCCTCATACATTAGCATATACTCTACTAGCATCTTCCACAAACACATGACTCACTCACGCAAGTATCTAATACACATGGATCTCATATGTGCCTCATGCTTGGGTTGTGGAAGAGGCTTCATCAACGGATCCGCCATGTTCAAATCCTTGTGTACCTTGCAAATCTTCACATCACCTCTCTGAATGATCTCGCGCATCAGGTGATATCGCCGAAGTATATATTTGGATTTCTGGTGAGATCTAGGATCCTTGGCTTGTGCACTGGCACTACTATTATCACAATAGAGGTCCACTAGACTCGACGCACTAGGAACAACCCCCAGCTTAGAAACAAACTTCCTGATCCAAACGGCCTCCTTCGTCGCTTCAGAAGCAGCGATATACTTAGCTTCTGTTGTAGAATCAGTCACCATCTCTTGCTTGGAACTCTTCCAACTTACTGCGCTTACATTGAGGTAGAGCACAAAACTAGATTGTGATCGAGAATCATCATTATCGGTCTGAAAGCTAGCATCTGTGTGACCACTTACAACGAGCTCCTCTTCACCACCGTATACTAGGAACATTTCCTCAGTCATTCTCAAGTACTTGAGGATACTCTTTACTATAGTGCAGTGACTTTCACCCGGGTTCGATTGGTACCTTCTCGTAACACTTAGAGCATATGACACATCTGGGCGTGCACACAACATGGCATACATGATGGATCCAATTATGGAGGCATACGGGACCACACTCATCTTCTCTTTCTCATCAGGTGTCACAGCAGACTGAGTCTTACTAAGAGAAATACCATGTGACATTGGCAGAAAACCCTTCTTAGAATTCTGCATTTTGAACCGTTTCAAAACCTTGTCAATGTACATACTTTGGCTTAATCCAATTAATTGTTTTGATCTATCTCTATAGATCTTTATGCCCAAAATGTATGCTGCCTCTCCAAGATCTTTCATCGAAAAACTATTTTTCAGTGAAGTCATAACAGCATTCAACAAAGGAATGTCGTTTCCGATCAACAATATGTCATCCACATATAGGACAAGAAACACAAGTGAGCTCCCACTATCCTTCTTGTAAACACAATGTTCTTCTTCGTTCTTGATGAAGCCAAACCATTTGACTACCTCATCAAAACGAAGATTCCAACTCATAGAAGCTTGCTTCAATCCATAAATGGACTTTAGCAACTTACAAACTTTCCCAGCATTCCCTAGGCCGTCAAGACCTTTAGGCTGTGTCATGTACGCATCCTCACTTAGGTTTCCATTCAGGAAAGTCATCTTGACATCCATTTTCCATATCTCATAATCATAAAATGTGTCACCTTGAATCAACACCTTGAATCTTAGACTTGAGCATAGCGACGGGCGAAAAAATTTCATTATAATCAACACCTTGAATCTGTCTGAAACCTTTCACCACCAATCGTGCCTTACAGATGTGAACATTTCCATCAACGTCTATCTTTTTCTTGAAGATCAATTTACACTCAATAGTTTTTACACCATCGGGTGTGTTGGGGAAGATAATCCCAGCGGCATTCCGGGAAGGTTAACGATCGTTGTGAATGTCACGACCTACGGCCTCGAGGGCCCGAAGAGCAGTACGGAGATGGGCACAAGACACTCCGGGTTAGGCTCGGGGCCGAAGGTGATTCCGCAGAGACCTAGTCTCTTGGGTTGAAGCGAGGTTTGGGGCGGTGCCTACCCTGGACCGGAGACCTTCAGTCTTGAACCCTTCGTCCCCCCATCCGAAGGTCCGAAGCGAAGCCCCCAAAGGTCGGAGGCCATCAGAAGATGACCCCGAAGACAACCGCGCCAAGGCTCCGAGGGGGCTCCATGGAGCTGGTCGAAGGGGGATGTCATCCACTAAAGCTGGAGTGCGTCAACAGAGACGTCAAGTAGTCCTTGTGGAGCGTGACGGGCGGGTCGGTAGTGGTCTAGTCTGGTTAGGTATATGACAGGACCGCACGTGTAAATCGTCACGCCAGGCACTATAGCTATGTCACTGAATGACTGGCAGAGTCGTTATGACCGTATCCCTACATATAGGGGTATGGGAGTTGTATGACAAATGTAAAACTAGGGGCTAAGAGGGTATGGGTCCTGTATAGGGCTCCACTATAAATACCCTTTATCCTGCGCTGTACAAGATACAGAACTCGAGATCCGAGAATACAACCTTTGAGAAAAGCTTTCCACCCTAAACTAGTTTCCTCAAACCTATCGGCGTAATCTTTTACGCCAACAGGGTGGATCAACCAAGTTCCAAACTTGGTTGACACGCATGGACTCCAACTTGAATCCAATGGCTCCAAGCCATTTCTCAGAGTCTGGTCCCATCACTGCTTATTCATAGGTCTTGGGCTTGTCGTTGTCCAACAACAACACATCGTGATGCCTAGTGGTCAAGAACATGTACCTCTCTAGCGCATGGACTACTCTCCTAGACCTTCGTGGGACTAGCGCATTCAGAACGGGATCTGCAATATCTTGTGCCTCCTGCTCTAGTTCAGTGCGATCTGGAACACTTTCTAGTGGCTCTCGAACCTCTTCGAGATGCATAGTCCTCCCACTAACTCCTTTTGAGAGAAAATCTTTCTCAAGGAATACACCATTTCGAGCAACAAACACTTTGCCCTCCTCTCTATTATAGAAATAGTATCATTTGGTTTCCCTAGGATACCCCACAAAAAAAGCACTTGTTAGACTTAGGACTGAGCTTGTTAGACGTCATACATTTGACATACGCCTCACATCCCCAAATATTTAGAAAAGACAAACACGGACGCCTCATAGACCACATCTCATATGGCGTCTTCTCTACTGACTTAGATGGAACTCTATTAATCATGAAAGTTGTTGTTTCTATAGCGTCACCCCAAAAGGATAATGGAAGATCAGTGTGACTCATCATGGACCGCACCATGTCCAATAAAGTGTGGGTTCTCCGCTTAGACACCCCATTCCATTGGGGTGTGTCGGGTGGATTTAGTTGTGGAACAATTCCACACTACTTCAGATGATCACTAAACTCATGGCTCAAATATTCACCCCCACGATCCGATCGTAGAAATTTAATTGTCTTGCCCATATGATTTTGTACCTCATTCTGGAACTCCTTGAACTTTTCGAAGGATTCCCACTTATGCCTCATCAAGTAGACATAGCCATATCTACTAAAATCGTCGGTAAAAGTAATAAAGTATTGAAATCCTTTGCTAGTCATGTGACTCATTGGACCACACACATCAGTATGTACTATAGCCAATAGCTCACTCGCCCTCTCACTCTGTCCAGTGAAAGGAGTCTTCGTCATCTTGCCAAGTAAACAAGACTCGCATGTGTCATATGATTCAAAATCAAATGACTCCAAAAGTCCATCACTATGGAGCTTATGTACACGCTTCTCATTTATATGACCCAAACGACAATGCCAGACATAGGTGGGATTCAAATCATTGAGTCGTTGTTTCTTAGTACTAATGTTATAAATGTGTGCATCGTCAATACTCAGAATATACAATCCATTCACTAATGGACAAACACCATAGAGCATGCCATTCGAAAATATTGAACAACTCTTGTTCTTTATTACGAATTAAAAACCATCTTCCTCTAAACATGAATAAGAGATAATGTTTCTGCCTAAGGGGGGATGAAATAACAATTATTTAACTCCAAAACTAATCCTGATGGTAGAGATAATGAATAAACGCCGACGGCCAACACTGCAACCTTTGCACCATTCCCGACGTGGATATCCAGCTCGCCACTTGCACCCTTTCTTACTCTACTCAGCCCCTGCAATGATTTGCAAGTATGAATCATCGATCCAGTATCAAATACCCATGAATCATTTGGACGAGTAGCAAGATTAATTTCAATAACATTAATACCTGAAGCGGAAGTCCCACTTCACTTCTTGTTCCTCTTCTCTTCTAGGTATATCTTGCAATTGCGCTTCCAATGCCCAGGCTTATGACAATGGTGGCACACATCAAAGTTGGCAGGATCAGGCTTGGACTTTCCAGTTGAGGAGCCATGCTGAATAGCGTGGGCCTCATGGCTCCAGATGTGATGAGTCATTGTCAATGATAGTCAAAGAGGACAAAAGAAGAAAGGAGACCTGCTGCTTCATGGGCCACGTGTGACTCAAGTACACGGGCAGCGAGTGACTATCGGGCTGAGAGAGCTGCGAAGTCGGGCTGGCCCAATCCGGGTACATGGGCTAGTAGCAGCAGAAGACCCACTGGCTATTGACCAGGATTGACTCAGGTACACGGGCGGTGAGCGATTGCCGGGCTGAGAGAGCTGCGGAATTGGGCCGGCCCAATCCGGGTACCTGGTGCAAATTTGTTGGAGGCTTTGTTAGTTTCGGCACAAAACTGACGACCGCTGATCTTGTATCGGACTGTCCAGAAGAGAAGCCATAGTCGCTATGAAAGCTTAGCTTCCGGATAAGTCATCTGTAAATAGGAATTTTCTATTTTGTCCCTAGGCCCACAGTCAGTCAATCGAGCCTCTAAACAATCCTAAGGGCAGTTTAGTCTTTTCCTTTATTTTAGCGTTTGTAAAAAACCCTAAGGGGCTGGTGGAATATTCCTAGTATTGGGCAGCCTATAAATAGGGCCCCAATCCCTAGGGTTAGGTCACCCTTTTCTGAAATCACTTTTTATTCTATTGGGTCATTTTTCCTGCGTTTCTCTCTCCTGTTCCCTGCGTGCGCCGCCAGGAATGTTTTCCTATTCTTCATGATTTCGTCTTGTTTTTCTCTGATCTGAAGATTCTATTCCCTGTTTCAGTTGTGTGGTGTGCAGCGCTTGTGTTGGAATCTAAAGCCTTGATTTGTGCACCTGTTGTTTATCTCAGAGTTCACGCGCTTCTCTGTTGGTTCTTGTTCTTCACGTGTGAGTACTAGTTCTTGCGCACTGTATCAAGTAGTACTACTCTCTGTAGCAACAGTGCACTAGTCTCTAGCCTTGCTTTTCCTGTGTAGCCTTTTTAATCGAGTAGACAGGACCTTGTCACTTTCTGGCTATTTCTGGCGAAGCCCCCTTCACTGTTCAAAGTCCGTCAGCTCCGTGAGGCAGGCTTCGATCAGATTACTTTGAAGGCTTTGCTAGAGTTTTTTTTCGGCTCCGGTTTAGAACTGTGAACCTAGCTTCGAACTTAGCATACTTCGACTGTTCTTGCGAAGGTATACTCCGACTCGAGCAGTAGTCAATACTTTGACAAGCTTCGAAGTGAACTTCGAAGCATGTCTTTCAAGTAGACTTCGTTCGGAGTATGCTCTCTGAGGTGTTTCCGTTGTGGTCTTTTCTGAAGGTCTCAGTTTGTGAGTTCAAAGCTTGTCATTCGAAGTGTGTTTGTGGCCTTCGATTTCTTGAGTGACAACACGTGCAGACTTCGTTTCGAAGTTGATCTGTGTGTGTCGAAGGTCATCCCTTTAGCAATCTTTCTTCGATCTTGCTAGCACCGAAGGTAAAGTGTAGGCTTCAATTTGGTTTTTCTGCCATGTGTCGGGCTTCACTTCTCTTTCAGAGGTTGCTTTTCTGTGAGCTTGCTCGAACCTTTCTGATCGAAGTCTAGGCTTCGAAGTACACTATTCGAAGCAAGCTTCGATACTCTCATACTTCGCTTCGAAGCATACTTCGCTCTCTGCCACACTCGAACTAGGCTAGAACAAACAAACCTTCGGCACATCAACGACAACCTTCGCTCGACTTCGACAAGGGACTCCGAAGCAGGCTTCGGCACAGCGTAGCAGGCTTTGACACTGCGAAGCAGGCTTTGACACAGCGAAGCAGGCTTCGCCAAGTTTCGAACAGGAGATAGATTTTGAACAGTAACTTCTCATCTCATTCCATGTGTACTTAGATTGTTTTACTGAGAAGTTTGATCTGCCATGTCTTGAATATTTTGTTTATCTGCCTATTAGGACTATTTTGGTGTTTCTCTGATTTTGACACCGGTTGTTTCTAGGCTAGATACTGTTAGACTTAGGCTTTCAGTTCACACTCTGCTGCTTAGTATTTTGAGGTGCGTTGGGTGTTGGGAGCAGGCCATTGATTTGAAAGAATTTTTTAGGCACCCATTCACCCCCCCCCCCTCTGGTCGCTACTTTCGGTCCTACAAGTGGTATCAGAGTCTGGTTAGGGTTTTTCCATACCTTAACCGGTTCTAAACCCCAGTAGTGATCATGACGTCTCCTGGCAAGGTCCCGTCCTTGGAAGCTTATGGCTATAACTATTGGAAGACTCGCATGCGAGCCTATCTTATGAGCCAAGGCTCGGACATCTGGGACATTTGCGTTCACGATACGTTTGTTATATTGCCAGATGCTGAGCATGGTACTCCTGGTATCATTGCCCAGCATCTGAGCAATAGTAAAGCTGTGAACATTCTGTTTTCTGGTCTAGGTCCCACTGAGTTTGAGCGTGTGAGCCATCTCTCCACTACGAGAGAGGTCTGGGCTACCCTCAAGGCACACCATGAGGGAACAGCCCAGGTCAAGGCTCGGCTCTATCAGACCTACCGGCGTGAATATGAAAACTTCACACAAAAGCCGGGTGAATCTGTTGAAGCGTTGTTTGGTCGTTTTCAATCGATCATAAACAAGCTTTGGGACAACAAGGCTAAGGGTGCTCAGTTAGTCTCAGATCACGAGTAGGCGCTCAAGGTTCTCCATACCTTGGACCCAAAGATCTGGGAGATCAAGGTATCCTCTATTGTTGAGAGCACTTCTTATGATACCTTAACCATTTCTGAGTTGTTTAGCAAGCTGAAGGCCACTGAGGTTGATATCCAGCTGAGATCAAATCTCACTGGCTCTGGATCAAAGTCCCTGGCCCTTCCTACACCGTTTTTTGATCCCTCTTCTGTGAGCTGTGCTGGGTTCTCTTTGATGTCTATCACTGAGGACCAGCTCGAGTCTTTGGGAGATGATGATTTGTGTCTTTTTAACAACCGGGTGCGTCGTGTTTATGACAAAAGAATGTTCAAAAGACACGGCACGAAATCCGGCTGCTTTGAGTGTGGTGATCCAGGACACTTCATCGCCGACTGCCCCAAGTGCAATGGACACAAGAAGGGCACCGGTGGTGGCTTCCATGACTCTGGCAAGCACGACAGCTCTTCCTTAGACAAGGACAAGCCAAAGACCAGATTCTTCAAGAAGGCCCTGAAGGACTACCAGCGAGAGAACAAGAAGCGCGATAAAGCCTTCTTCGTCGAGATGGAGAAGAGCTACTCCAAGCGGTCCACGTCTTCTTCCTCTTCATCGAGCTCAAGCGATGACGAGATCGTCATCGGGAAAGGGAAGGACAAAGACGATCCGGCGGGCCTTTGCTTCATGACTTTCGGGGACAGACCGAAGAGCCGCTCACATCAGCACCGAAGGTCCCGCAAGAGCTTCTATTCAATGGCTCTTGGGGATAAGGAAGAGAAGAGCTCCTCCGATGACTCTGACGACGACAACAATGAAAAGGCATCATCTTATGAACGGGAAATCATTGATTTACTTGAAAGCAATCGTCAGGAGTTGAAATATCGGGAAAAACTGCTTAGGGGTGCTAAGAAGAGGATAGATGAGTTAGAGAGTGAGCTTGCCATGGCCAACGGCAGAATTGAGAGTCTATCTTCTTCCCCCTGCTTGGGTGATAGCAGTGAGTGCCCTAAGTGTGAGGTGCTTCTATGTGACTTGTCGACTCTGAAGTCCAAGTACACAGAAAGGGTTGATGAGAGGGACGCTTTGGCCACTGACCTTGAAAGCGCTCAGCTGGAGCTAAAAGATGCTCAAGCCACTATCGCCGCACCCTGTGCTGATTGCCCATCTCATCTAGCTGTCTTAGCTGAGCTGAAAGCCAAGGGCAACGAGCATTTGGGGGATTTAGAGAGAATGAGAGCTGAGCTGGCACAGACTAGTCTAGAGCTTGAGACACTGTCAATTCCACCCACTGTCTGTGAGAACTGTTTGTCTCTTAGAATGGAGTTGATCAAGCTGAAAGCCGAAAAGTATGTCCAAGTAGAGAGTGAGTGTGAGACCTGCTTGTCTCAGGTGGAGGTTCTAGCTTCCTTGAGAGAGGAGCTAGCTGATTCTCAGAATGAGAACTTTTACCTCCGTTCTATCCTGAGTTGGATCAGTGCCAGAGAGCCACAGCTCGGCATGATGATCTAGCAGTTTAAGAGGCAGGATGGGTTTGGGGTAGGTTACACCTACACCAAGGCTGACTTTGAGAGTGCCATTAGCCGGGCAGTGGAGTGGAGTAAAATGACTCCAGAGCAGAGATACCCCAAGAATCACTCTACTGAGACTTCCCTGGCTAGTCAGCCCAAGGATGGAGTGATCCATGAATAGCCCAAAGCTCCACCCAAGAAGCCCATCTGGGTTCCAAAGCCCAAACACCTCCACACTTCTCTTGACTCTCTTCCTGGACCCTCTCAACCCAAGAAGACCACACCTAACACCACCAAGCCCAAGAATCCCAAGCCCAACCACATCCCAAGAAGCCCACCTATCATTGTGAGTACTGTCAGAGAGACGGGCATCTTGCAGAGTTTTGCTTCAGGAGGAAGCGGGTTGAGAGAGCAGAGAGAGCTCGTGGTGGTCAGGAGCAGTTCTACCAGCAGGGTGGTAGACTGCGTGATCCTCGACGCGGGGAGAGGCTGGAGGCCAGGACGCGTCGTGTAGGTGGTGGTAGAGGAGACGGCTTTCTTGCCCGTGCTCCAGTTGGTGGTGGTCATTCCAGCAGAGCTCCAAGCCGTTTTGGCTACAGTCCTGGACCTCGTGGCCGAGGTTCTAGGGAAAACCATGGACCTCGCTTTGAGACGCGTTTTAGTCCAAATTCTTTTGATGGTTTTCGCTTTCTGTCTTTTGAGCAGATGGCTCGACATTGGTTTAGCTCTTTTGCTAAACCTGGTGCCGGACCATTTTCTCCCCCTTATGACCACTGATTGTGCAGGATCAGGGACTGGAGGACGTTTGGATCATGGATTTAGGATGCTCTCGCCACATGACGAGACATCGCAGATGGTTCTCCAGTCTCACTTCCCCGAGCTCCAAAGAGTACATCACTTTCGGGGACAGAGGTCAAGGGAAGGTACACGGCATTGGCTCAATTCGCATTTCAGATCATTTCTCTTTGAAGAATGTTGCCTTGGTTAAGAATTTGAACTTTAACTTGATTTCTGTTTCGCAACTTCTTGAGGATGGTTTGGAAGTGCGTTTTAAGAAGGGTAATTCTTCTGTGTTTGATTCTAGAGGGTCTTTGATTTGCCAGATCTTACCATTCGGTAAAGTTTTTCGAATTGACTTCTCTAGTTCTTTTGGCCCTTCTCGCTGTTTGATTGCTGGATCCTCCTCTGAGCTCTGGAAGTGGCATAGGAGGTTAGGTCATTTGAGCTTTGATCTGCTAGTCAGGTTGAGCTCTATGGACCTCATCCGAGGATTGCCCAAGCTTAAGATGGAGAAGGATCTAGTTTGCCATCCCTGTCGTCATGGGAAAATGGTTGCCGCTTCTCACTCACCTGTGACTCAGGTGATGACTTCGTATCCGGGCGAGTTGTTACATTTGGACACTGTTGGTCCAGCTCGGGTGTGTTCAGTCGGTGGGAAGTGGTACGCGCTTGTCATTGTTGACGATTTTTCTCGATTCTCGTGGGTTTTCTTTTTGGAGTCTAAGGATGAAACTTTTCAGTTTGTTCATGACCTGATTTTGAAGCTGAAGAATGAGAACAATGGTCGGATGCGAGCAATTCGCTCCAACAACGGCTCTGAGTTCAAGAACTCTCAGTTTGTCAGCTTCTGTAGTGATCAGGGTCTTGACCATCAGTTTTCTGCTCCTTACACTCCCCCACAGAACGGCGTTGTGGAACGAAAGAATCGCACGCTAGTCGAGATGGCCAGGATGATGCTCGATGAGCACAGGACTCCTAGGCGTTTTTGGGCTGAAGCCATGAACACGGCTTGCTATCTGGCCAACCGCATTTTTCTTCGAGCTTACTTAGGTAAGACTTCGTATGAGTTGCGGTTTGGCAGACAGCCCAAGGTGAGCCACTTGCGAGCGTTTGGCTGCAAGTGCTTTGTGCTCAAGAAGGGTGGGCATTTGGACAAGTTTGAGTCTCGTTGCTGGGATGGTGTTTTTCTTGGTTACGCTTTGCATTCTCGAGGCTTCCGAGTTTGGAACCTCGACTCCCAGCAACTTGTCGAGACTTGTGAGGTTTCGTTTGATGAGTCCTTGCCTTCTTTGACTCCTTCTTTTGAGCTTTCGGGTGATGATGAGCTCGGAGAGTACATCTTCGAGGAAGATGAGGATACTCCAGCTGCTGATGAGGGTGGGCCTACTGCACCTCCTGCAGAGCCCACACCTTCTAAGACTTCGACTGAGGACGAGGGTGGACCTCTGATCACTTCTTCCACTTCGATTGAGCCCCCTCAGTCGAGTCCAGAGGTGCTAGCTGCTGACTCCGGTGAGGTGACTTCAGATCACCAGGGAACCCGAGCAGTTCAGCGTGATCACCCCTCAGAGCTCATCATTGGTGATTTGACTGAGAGAACTTTGCGTTCATTTGGTACCACTCTTGCTCTGTTTGTTGAATCTGCTTTTGTTGCATCCTTTGAGCCAGAGACGTTTCTCATGCTCTTTCTGATTCAAATTGGATTAACGCTATGCAAGAAGAGCTTGAGAATTTTTTCCGTAATCGGTTTTGGACACTAGTTGAGCCACCACCTGGATGCAACCCCATAGGCACCAAGTGGGTGTTCAAGAACAAACAAGGTGAAGATGGGGTTGTGGTGCGCAACAAAGCTCGACTAGTTGCCCAGGGTTTTTGCTAGAAGGAAGGTATTGATTTTGAAGAAACTTTTGCTCCTGTTGCCCGTCTTGAGTCCATTCGCATTCTCTTAGCTTTTGCCGCTTCAAAGGGTTTTAAGCTTTTTCAAATGGACGTTAAGAGTGCTTTTCTAAACGGGTTCATAGAGGAGGAAGTTTATGTTAGGCAGCCCCCCAGTTTTGAGAACCCTAAGTTTCCTCGACATGTTTTTAAGCTGCAGAAAGCTTTATACGAGTTGAAGCAAGCCCCCAGGGCTTGGTATGACCGGTTGAAGCAGTTTTTGTTGGGGAAGGGCTTTGTGATGGGTTCTGTGGATAAGACTCTCTTTTTGCTCAGAGCTGCTTCAGATTTCTTAGTTGCTCAGATTTACGTGGACGATATTATTTTTGGTGGTACTACTGATTCTCTTGTGTCCAAGTTTTCTGAGCAGATGCACAGCGAGTTTGAGATGAGCCTCATGGGTGAGCTCAACTATTTCTTAGGGCTCCAGATCAAGCAGACCAAGGACGGCACCTTCATCCAACAAGGTAAGTACACTCATGACATGCTTAAGAAATTTGACTTTGGTGGGGAGTTGAAGCCACAGATGACCCCGATGGGCACATCTGGGGGCCTGGACAAGGATGAGAGCAGCGTCAAGGTCAACGAGAGGGAGTTTTGGGGGATGATCGGTTCACTGCTGTACTTAACTGCAACAAGACCGGACATACAGTTTGTCATGGGACTTTGCGCGCGTTTTCAGTCTTCACCACACACGTCTCATCGGCAGGCTGTCAAGCGCATCTTCAAGTATCTCACTTATGTGCCTGATCTCGGTCTTTACTATTCAGCATCATCATCTCTTGATCTATCTGGCTTTTTGGACGCTGACTTTGGTGGGTGCTTGCCAGTTTCTTGGTTCTTCCCTTGTTTCTTGGTCTTCTCGAAAGCAATTTGGAGTTGCTCTTTTGACCACTGAGGCTGAGTATGTAGCTGCTGCTAGCTGCTGCTCACAGTTGGTTTGGATGATTTCCACTCTACGAGATTTTGGGTTGATCTTTCCTACCAGAGTTCCTTTGTTTTGCGACAGCACCAGTGCAATTAGTGTAGGGAAAAACCCTTGTCTCCATTCAAAAACCAAACACATTGATGTGCGCTTTCACTTTCTACGGGATCAATATGAGAAAGGTGTCATTGACCTTGTTCATGTTGATACCCATCATCAGTTGGCTGACATTTTCACCAAACCCCTAGATCAGTCTACCTTTGAGCGTTTACGAGGGGATTTGGGTGTTGTGTATCCTTTCTAGGATATTTTGCGTTAGTTTTCTTTCTTCTTTACTCTTTTCTTGAGTCTTTTTGTGTGTGTTCATATCTTGCATATTCACATATCACACTTTTGAGCTGCTTCTGTTATATGATTGAACTGCTTTACTTATTCTAGCTGGTACATGCTTTTGAATACTTGTCAATGATCATGCTTTGGTTCAGTTCACTTGATATGTCTGATATTTGTCATATGCATGGCTTTTATGCTTTAAAACTTGAAAAAAATGATCACCATTGCTTCTGGTAACTAGCATGCGTAGGATGAATGTTCTTGCTATCTATTACATGCCTTGTAGCTAGTTCCTGACTCAGATGCAAACATGCAACTTGGAAATCTTTCTGCTTTAAAACATGGAAATGTGCTATAAAATGATGAAAAATCAAGAAAAATGAAAATTCCATGCCTCTTTATGCATAACTTGCAAAGATCCAGGTGGGTTTGCTTTGTCGCATTGCATTGTTCTGGACTGCATACCATAGCACTTTGGTATGAACTAGGACAATGTAGTGTATGCCAAGACCAATGTCTTAAGCTTCTGATGGTCCAGATCTGGCCTAGGCTTGACTTGATCGGTCAGCATAAGGTTTGACATGCAAATAACCCCTGTCATGAATGAAAAAGAGAAAAGAAAAAGCCTGAAAATTGAAATGATAACAAGTTTGCTGAAGCACTTTGTTTTGGACAATGCTTATCTTGGTAGATATCAGTTAGCTTTTGCATCTCATGATTTACCTTGCTTGTCAACTGGAAAATATGGTGATGCTTTTGTTTGCAACAACTGAAAAATGCATGCTAATGACTTTCTTTAGATATCATCTGTTGCACTGATCATGCCATGAGTCTCAGACAGTATGTCTTTCGCTATACTTGTTAGATGTTTGTAGTTGCAGTCAATAATATCTGAGAAGCATGCCTTCTACACTCCACATGCACCCTTGTTGAATTCATTGCATATTTTGAGGGAGAGTTGCATTTCAGGGGGAGTCTGTGTCTCTTTTGAGTGCTTGATGAGTTCACTTGTCAACAAGGGGGAGAAATTTTGGGATAAGAGTTCAAGGGGGAGTTTTGGCTTTCTCTGGGAATTGTTTCTTACTCTTTTGATATCCTTGTTGATATTTCTGAGATCGCACTCATTTTGAGCTTTTACCTTTGGTTAACCATAATGACTGTTTCTTGCTTTTGTTCGGCTTTTGGTCATTAAGGTTAAACTTTTACTTTATTTTCATCTTCTTTGTTTTCTTGTGCTTTGTTTTCGTGTTTCCACAGTTGTTTGCAGGTACTAAAGAGCTGAAGACGTGAAGTGTTGACAATGCAATCATCAAGGGGGAGATTGAGGAGCCATGCTGAATAGCGTGGGCCTCATTGCTCCAGATGTGATGAGTCATTGTCAACGATAGTCAAAGAGGACAGGAGAAGAAAGTAGACATGCTGCTTCATGGGCCGCGTGTGACTCAGGTACAGGGGCAGCGAGTGACTGTCGGGCTAAGAGAGCTGCGAAGTCGGGCTGGCCCAATCTGGGTACATGGGCTAGTAGCAGCAGAAGACCCACTGGGATGTTGACCAGGATTGACTCAGGTACACGGGCGGTGAGCGATTGCCGGGCTGAGAGAGCTGCGGAATCGGGCCGGCCCAATCCGGGTACCTGGTGCAAAGTCGGTGGAGGCTTTGTCAGTTTTGGCGCAAAACTGATGATCGCTGATCTTGTATCGGACTGTCCAGAAGAGAAGTCGTAGTCGCTACGAAAGCTTAGCTTCCGGATAAGTCATCTTTAAATAGGAATTTTCTATTTTGTCCCTAGGCCCATAGTCAGTCAGTCGAGTCTGTAAAAAATCCTAAGGGCAGTTTAGTCTTTTCCTTTATTTCAGCATCTGTAAAAAACCCTAAGGGGCTGGTGAAATATTCCTAGTATTGGGCAGCCTATAAATAGGGCCCCAATCCCTAGGGTTAGGTCACCCTTTTTCTGAAATCACTTTTTATTCTATTGGGTCATTTTTCCTGCGTTTCTCTCTCCTGTTCCTTGCGTGTGCCGCCAGGAATGTTTTCCTGTTCTTCATGATTTCATCTTGTTTTCTCTGATCTGAAGATTATATTCCCTGTTTCGGTTGTGTGGTGTGCAGCGCTTGTGTTAGAATCTAAAGCCTTGATTTGTGCGCCTGTTGTTTATCTCAGAGTTCACGTGCTTCTCTGTTGGTTCTTGTTCTTCACGTGTGAGTACTAGTTCTTGCGCACTGTAGCAAGTAGTACTACTCTCTGTAGCAACAGTACACTAGTCTCTAGCCTTGCTTTTCCTGTGTAGCCTTTTTAATCGAGTAGACAGGACCTTGTCACTTTCTAGCTGTTTCTAGCGAAGCCCCCTTCACTGTTCGAAGTCCCTCAGCTCCGTGAGGCAGCCTTCGATCAGATTACTTTGAAGGCTTTGCTAGAGTTTTTTTCAGCTCCGATTTAGAACTGTGAACCTCGCTTCGAACTTAGCATACTTCGACTGTTCTTGCGAAGGTATACTCCGACTCGAGCGGTAGTCAATACTTTGACAAGCTTCGAAGCATGTATTTCTTTTAGACTTCGTTCGGAGTATGCTCTCTGAGGTGTTTCTGTTGTGGTCTTTTCCGAAGGTCTCAGTTTGTGAGTTCAAAGCTTGTCATTCGAAGTGTGTTTGTGGCCTTCGATTTCTTGAGTGACAACACTTGCAGACTTCGTTTCGAAGTTGATCTGTGTGTCGAAGGTCATCACTTCAGCAATCTTTCTTCGATCTTGCTAGCTCCGAAGGTAAAGTGTAGGCTTCGATTTGGTTTTTCTGCCGTGTGTCGGGCTTCGCTTCTCTTTCAGAGGTTGCTTTTCTGTGAGCTTGCTCGAACCTTTCTGATCGAAGTCTAGGCTTCGAAGTACACTGTTCGAAGCAAGCTTCGATACTCTCATACTTCGCTTCGAAGCATACTTCGCTCTTTGCCACACTCGAACTAGGCTAGACCAAACAAACCTTCGGCACGTTGTAATTCATGATGAACGGCTCAAAGCTCAGTGGGAGCGACTAGAGAATGACATTGGTAGCGAGGTATGGATCCAGTGGAGTGTCCAGTCTCTCTAGAGTCTCTATGCAACCAATCATCTTGATCACATGAGGGCTCACTGGGCTCCCTTCAACCAGCCTGCTACCAAACAAGCATTTAGACGTGTTGTATCTTTCTGGCCTTGCTTGGTCCTAAAACATGCCCTTAAGCCCTACGATCATATCATAAGCATCACGTTCCTCATATTGTTTCTAAAACTCAGAGGACATGCAGACAAGTATTAGATAGCTGACATCCATGGAATCACTAGCATGCTTCTCATAAGCATGCTTATCTGCTGCAGAAGCATCTTGTTCTGGTTCATCAGGGTGGGGTTCCTCTAGAACATAGTTCTTTTTCTCTTGCTTCAGAACAATTCTCAAGTTTCGATACCAATCCATAAAGTTTGTTCCAGACAATTTATCTCGTTCAATAATAGATCGCAAATTAAAAACTAGAGTGCTCTTAATAGTAGACGTAGTAGGTACCATAATCTACAAAAGATTAAATGCGAGGTTTAGCACTATGCAATGTGTATCTTCTATCCAATAAAAGATGTTCCACTATCTAAACCAATCACTTTTCCTCTCATGACTAATAGTGGTGCAAGATTCATGGTCACGCTATCTCCTAGTGAGCTTTGGCATCACTGCTAGAAGCTAGTTGACATAGCTAAGCAACTCCTTGCTAATCACATCGTATGTGACTCTTGTCATTGGAGAAGCATCCAATGCTCAACCCCAACTCCTATGCTCCAAGGCCCAAAATCATTTTGATAGCCTTGTCAAGTGAACCAGCACTATCCGTGCAGAAGTCCGACTTCTGCCCCAACTGGTCGAGATAAAAGATAGCACCCTACTTTGGCAGACCCACTATTGATGAGCATGAACCTTGGTGGGTGCAGCTATTGGGAAGAGCATCAACACTTAATTTTCTGAGAGAAAACTACTCGAGCATCGTAACGTCCCTAGCACACACGAAACATGCAAGAATAGAATAATAGGAACATAAGAAAGCATCACAGATAATCATATTAACTGTGACACAACATGGCCTTCTTCACATGGCGATCTTCATCTCCATGGCTCCCGTCATCGAGTGTGTGCTCCTGGTCTCCATGAAGAGTACTAGTCCATCTCACATAGTATATACTAATTACATGGGCCAAAGCACCGCTAAAACGGCATGCAAGTCGCAATAAATTTTACATCATCCTTGGGATGTAATAATCATGACATGCAGACCATATTTAATTTACATTCATTGCATGCATCTCATACATCACATTTATCCAAGGTCATGCCAGTCACGTCATTCTCTGCAAAACAAAGTTAGGCAAGCAATCTACAAGTGACTAGATTCTGGATCTGAAAACCCCAGGTCAACAGGCTCGGTTTTTCAAAATCGCGCAGTTCGGAACTTCCGATCTGGCATTCCGATCAATATCGGAATCTCGCATCGCAATAATTTCCTTCTATATCGAATAATTATTCGATATCGGAACATTCGATCACTATCAGAACTTCTGATCCGCCATCGGAACTTCCGATCTGTTGCGGACAGAAATAGATCTAATCTGTTTTTCCACCATGTATCTTCATACATGAGGGATCTAGATCGAACACTACGCATGTAGGCTCTGATACAACTGTTGGGGAATAGGGGAGCTACGCTAGTCGGCAAATTCAAAATTTTACGCCCTAGGCCCAAGACTCGTGCGCGTGTGAGATCATAGATTGGTACCTTCTAGCACGAGATGCGCTAGGTGCAGCGGAAGAATATGTTGGAGCAGCACGTCTAGCCTCTCCTCGCTTCGTCCTTGCCGTCCTTCGCCGATCCGATAGATGAAGACGACGCAGTCGTTCGCATGTAGATGTCCACGAGCATCGCTATTAGAGCAACGCCTCCACGGAGTCCACACATACAGGGATGGAATACCTCCCACGGCAGCGTGCTATCACTTCACGTGAAAGACGGGGATCCTTGACCTCAACAATTGAGATCAAGAAAGGAAGGAGAACTCTTGGGTGGCTAGGTCTAATCTAGGCTTATTGTTTTCCCCAAGACGTCTTCCTCCTCTCTTTACATAGGGCTAAGAGCCCTTGGGTCATGCTCATCCTGAAACCCTAAAAATCATAACAGATCCAATCTGTTTACCCACGTTGGAACTTCCGATCCTAGATCGAAATTTCCGATAGGGTATTTTAGGTCTCCTGATACAGTATGACACGAAACAGATCCAATCTGTTATCGCCCACCACGGAACTTCCGATCCGTACAAAATTCTCCGATTCTGAATCGGAACTTCTGGCTCGTCGAAACGTCCGATATCATATCAGAACTTCCGAAGCAACATTTGTTCTCTGTATCGAGACCAGAAAATAACTGGAACTTTCAATACTTCCTATCGGAACTTCGGATCCATGGAATTTTCTTAGGCATAACCTTCACGAACGAGGCTGACGTGGCCACATTCGACCGATCAAGTACCGAACGTGGCTTGATTTGGCCACATTCGGCCGATCAAGTGTCGACGGGAGTCTATTTTTGTAATTTTTTGAATCGGACTAGCAGATTTGAATTTTTTTAAAAAAATCTCAAGGTTCCTGAAATTATTCTTTAATTTGCTGATGCAAATATTGAAGTCCTTACATTATTCATCATAATCCAGTCAGTGTGTTAAACAAAATTTTCCAGGAAGCATCGCTGGTGTACCTTGCCTACAACTCGTTCGGTAGAATTTATGAGCAAATGTTGAAGTTGCAACTTCATTGATAAACATGTTATTTGCAATCTGTCCCAACTATTTCCATTTCTTTCTGCAATCAGGCCTGCTGCGAAGATAAAAGGTATGACAAACACTGCATTAAATAAAATTAACAAATTCTGAGCTTGTAATCATGTAAAACGTGTTGTTTTAATGGTCTAACAAATTGTGTATTTGAAGACAAGGATAACAAAACAGGCATAAGGAGGTGCCCTCAACAAATATTTATGATACAAGATATGGACATTAGATTCACCAGTTATCTACCAAAAGGTATGATTGGATACTTACAGCCCCAGTCAACATATTGACAACTATGTGGGCAGCACTTTATCAGGTAGGTACAGATAAAAATTTTAAAATGGAGCCTGATGTCCCTATATTACATCTTCCTATAAAAATCAGATAAGATCAAATTGTAGCACAACTGAATGACTGCCGAAAAAAGAGAAAAGAAGAAAGTAAATGATGCCACTATGCAAGTACCCTTCATGTGCTTTTCCAGAGCTGGTATTCCAGAATAATTATCACTTAATCAGCTTGAAGGTTGGCATCACCCCTGCTTTCTCCACATTAGATAAATCATCACCCAGAAATGAGGTATCAACTTATAATTTCTGTCATACCAATCTATCCATCGCATAGACGAGGTGAAACCTTCATCGCCACTTCTTCATCAAGTCATTCCTGAGCATTGTGTGAGATGCCAAATTTCCCAATACGTTCCTACCATGTGCTGGTGAAAAATTGTTTATTCTTTGTATCTAAGAGGAAACTCTTCAATTAGGTAGCGATTGTCAGCCTTGGGAAGTGGCAATGGCAAGGTCTCTTCATCTGCAGAATCTTGGTATTTTAGTGGGACGACCTCAATCGCAAACCCATTTTGGCTGACATGCTTTGCACACCTTGTGGATAGAGATGGTCCCATACCTATTGAGAAATAATCTAATTAGACGTGATGAAATGGTGTTTAATAGAGATGTGTAAATTGACTGATATCACAGCATACTGTCAGTCAAGTCCTTTGCCCTATGGAGGAGAAATGTCCCAGAAAGGATGGTCACAAAACCACACAACTCCGTGACAATCTGTGTCGGATTTTGTCGATCCCAATCCTGCGCATCAACAAACTATGCTATGAAATATTGAGGAAATAAAATTTCTCAATAAATTGTAAAATCATGAGAAAATTAAGGTGTGCAGAACAGGTAACAGCATTGTGAATAATGATAATCACAGCAGCATTGTTAACAGGGCAGAATATATGTGCAAGTAACCGTAAGCCAAATAATTGTTCATAACTTTTTGCAGCATAACAATAAGGGCAGATGCTTGTCAAGGAAGTGATGAAAACAGTTACCTTGAACATTATAACACTGGCTATAATTGTTAGTGAAGTAAACATCACATAATATATTGGTGATACAACAGCTGTATTAAAGGTGTCCAATGCCTGCGATTTACAGAGGTAAAACATTTATGGTTGTAATATAATAGGCTCATACTATACAATAATAGTAGCTCAGTAAGCTGCATGCTCTCCTATGTTATTGTTCAGCGTAATTGTTTCTAAGCCCTACATATTATCAGAACTAATGAAGATATTTTTAAGGACATATATTTTGGTGCTATCTGAGTCATATAAGCTGTTGGAAGACCCTGTAAAGCCAAGTTTAATCTCTTCATGTACCTTATTTAAATAGTTAATCTGAGTGCTCACACAGGTAGCTACAATTAGGGCGAAAGCCCAAGTCTGAGGATAGTATAATTGGTTCATTCCAGAGAATGTTAACTTCAATGCAATTCCAAGAGCTTTTACGCTCATCACCTGTTAAATGCTCACTATCAGATAGAAAATGGAATTTAGTTAAAATAACAGTAGAAAACATCAAGGTGGACTATGGTAGTCATATATTTGGCGTGAAAGCATACAGTGAGAGATCCTAGAAGAGAACAGACTCCGATGTACACCATGATGTTTGTTTGTCCATGTTCAGGGACAACAAAATATATAAGCACCAGTGCTGCTGCAACTACTATAGTTGCATAGCAAAGAAAAACTGAAAACAAAGGAAAACAATATTGAATCAGTGTATCCGATGAAACTCGCAACAAGGTTACTGATGGCCATGTGATCACTATATTTCAGTAGTCAGTACAGCAAATACCTGGTTCAGTTGCAAGATCCCAAACTTCCCTTACAGAATCGATGTTGCGCTCCTGAGGAGCATGGAGTACAATTGTGATAGATCCAACTACACAAAGAACACAACCAAGTATACCAAAGGTGTGCAGTTTCTCCTGTAAAATGGAATGGGCAAGTGCAGCACTGCATAAATTGACAAAGGATTATGGTTTTGATTTAATAAGTGGATAGCAGAAGCACATTTTCTGAAAGTTTTCTATGTGATTTTTCTGATAATACCTGATGATTATACTGAGTGCCCCAAGAGGAGTAACAAGAATAGCAGGAGCAAATGCATAAGCAGCAAAATTAGCAATTTCTCCCACGATCACTATTCATAAAGGCAATGTAAGATGACATTAACCAAGTTTCATTCCTTCAAAAGAGTTAAAAACATATTGTCCTAAATGAAACAGCGACTCAGAAAAATGCACTTTGCTAACTTATGGAATTCCAAAACATGTCTTGACTCTGTTCACTTCCAACAAGGAAAAAACAACAGAATCTCTAGGAGCAGACAGCATTAGGGGGATGTTCATTGTAAAGAGACATTCACATGACACGAATTCCTTTGCTCTGTACAACCAATTTTCAAGGTGCTTATAGATTCTATTAATACCTAGTTGCATACTTGCATCAATGAAATTACCAAGAATTTTTTTTTGGCTTCATTGAATACATCCCCCGTTTTTTTATTTTCTCTGAATGTAAACTAATTGTATTTATTTCAATTCTCAAAACACAAAATACCATCTTCTTGTAAGTTTGCTTCTGTTAGGAAGTTGACAACTTGATATCAACACGAGTTACATGACCAACAAAACTCATCATGGTCCGAAGGGCATTAATAAGTCAAGAACAATATAGAGATAATGTTCACGCAGAAATTGTTAGATTAAAGGTAATTTTTTTTTAATTTCAACCATGGAAAACAGTGCATAAAATGTGGTAAAGAAAAAGAAAGGAATATTATAAACATAAAAACTATTGCGGAATTTAAAGGGAACAGAATGTGGCTTACTAGAAATCATGCCTATCCACCATAGAGGCTCCATCAAGTAAGAAAACCCTCCGTATCCTGTTTTAAGTAAATAAACAAGCCTTATTACCTTACGCATTAAAACTTGCAGAATGTGCAACAAAATAATGTATAAATATCACATGAAGGATATAAATGCACTGATCTGACATCAGGTAAACTGAAATAGCCAAAAGGCTTTCTTGCGAGGAACAACAGAAATTTTCATGATTTGCCAATACCAAATAATAACTAAATAAGGTGGGGATTGCATGCTTTGTTCGGGAGCTACCTTTGGGATTCTAAGTTAAGCTATTACATAGCAAAGTGCCCTCGGTAGGTGGTAAGATGAAAGATACACAAGCGACATTGTTGTCATTGAAGTGAACATTTAGCCAGCCAGAAAGATCTAACTTCATCCTGGCTTACAGACAAACCAAAGAAAGGCACGCTTCTGGCTTAATCCACAAACATCCAACTGAATCCAACAAAATCCGGAGTTACTATTTACATGTAAACATCCATGACTCGATCAGACAGATTACATTATTAAGCTTACGAGAGAAGACATGGACCAGAATAAGCATTCGTACCACCGGCTAAACAAATATTTAATGGAGGACAGTTGCAAACAGCCAAGGATCCCACAGCCCAAAAGACAACTTTTTCTGGACTCACTCATCTCAATTCGAATTAAAAAAATCTCACGACAAGAAACAGATACTGTTTCAAATGTAAAGCAAGAGAAAATTATTCAAGTCAACTGATCCTCTTTGCAAGCAAAGTAAAGATTTTTGACTCAACTCTACTACTTTTTGCAAGCAGAACTTTCGACGCTCAAATCATTGCAATCCTTTTCACATAGAGAAAAGGAGAAACAAGCCATCCAATCGCGATGCAAAGAGGTGTCTCTGACTAAATTCACTACCTGAATCAAGCTGGAGTTTCCACGCAGCCAAATCTACCGAGAAAACGGCGTTGCTGACTGCTGAGCCCCCCGCCCCAAAAAAAAAAATGTACCTTTTCCATCCTCTCCTCCGACCAATAGATCCTCTGCCTCGCCGACGCCCTCGACGCCGTCCGATCTCAATCGGACAGCCGAGGGATTTCGCACCGGTGGAACCCATTTCGCACGAGACTTTAGAGAGAGAGGGCTTCACACCGTTCGACGGCGGGGCGACTGCCCTCTAGGAACCGGTTCCGATTTCCACTCCCTTGACTCAATTAAACTATGAATTTACCCAAGAACAACATTTCCCCCGAGTCACCGGCGAAACCGCATCGCGATGGAAATAAAAACCACCCGCTCGATTCCATACTCACGGCTTCAAACCGGCGAAGAAACCGCGTACCCTACTCTTCCCCGTTGCCGACCGTCCCACCACCGATGGGGAGATCAAAATTCCAGAGCAGGCAGCCGTCGCCGCAGCCAACGACACGACGCGAAGCACTCACCCGCGCGGACGCCGGAGTCTGCCGCCCGCCTGAGGCCCATCTTCTTGACGATGAAGCTGGCGCCAATGAACGCGCTGGACGACACCGCGAGGACCAGCCCCTTGGCGTGGTCGGTTGACATTACCCCGCGCCCGGCCGCCGCGAAAGCCGGAGCACGCCGCCTCCTGCTCGCGCGTCACTACACCGCCGTCGACTCCGGTTACGCCGCCGCCGCCGCCGCCGTCATGTGTTGCGTAGGGAAAAGTAGAAGGTGACGACGAAGTAGCAATTTTATTCGAGGGACTTTATGCACTAGAGCCCTCAAGGAATCATCTATTCAGTTTTATAGAATATTCCTAACTATAATATCTTTCTTACTTTAGTTCAGAAAATTTTATCATATATCATCTATTTAAAATAGAGGATTTATTCTCTAAATATATAGAATCTACTCAAGTCAATGACATATATGCTATAAAGATAAATCCTCAAAATTTATATAAATAGAGGGTGTATGATCAATTTTTAACCTTTACAAGCTAATTTAAAGTTTATATTTTTTGGCATAATTTAGGGATGTTAAGTATATAAATACGAAATTTTAAACTAAAATTTATTTTTCGTTGCAAATAAGTCGAAGTACTTCATTGTTCTAAAATGTAGAAACAAGCATACATGATGAGATGAGTTGGTTCTTTGAAAACATTTTTACAGTTTCACCAATTTTTTTAAAAAATATCTATTTATATAAAAAGGACGACTTACTCGTCCGTCCGCCTCGGCCGCGCGCCCCCTCCCCGCGCATCGCGCGCAGCGCGACCACGCCACTCCCCGGTCCGCCTCGACCGCGCGCCCCCCTCTCCGGTCCAGGCCGTTGTGCTCCCACGGCCCCTCCCCGGTCCGCCTCGACCGCGCCCCCCCCCCTCCCCGCGCATCGCGCGCATCGCGACCTCTCCGCCTCGACCGCGCACCCCCCTCCCCGGCCCGCCTCGACCGTGCGCCCCCCTCCCCTGGCAGTGCAACTGCCTGGACCAAGTCCGAGCGCAGCGCAACTGCCTGGACCAGGATCGTGCACCCCACTACAAAACCCAGACCTCTCCCCTCCTCTCTACCTCACTGATCTCTTCCCTCTGCTCCCTCCCTCTGCTCAGACCCTAACCTAACGTAGCTCACGGACTCTCGCCGCCGCTCCGCCCGCTCCGCCGTCGGGTCGTCGCGCCGCCGCTCAACAGGGCTGGATCCGCCTTCGGGTAAGAGAAGAGAGGCAGTCAGTACATATGAGCAAACAGAAAAAAAACCGAAGGGAAAAAAAAACCGAAGGTTAGGGTTAGGGTTTTTACCCTAACCCTAACCCTAAACTAAGAGTGGGCCCGGGGTCTCACCTTGGCTCTCGGGTCGTTGCGCCGCCGCTCGCCGGTGGCCGGGAGCCCTCCGCCGCTCGCCGGAAGCCGGGACCGCGCCGCCGCTCGCCATAGGACGGCGAACCCTCTCGGGTCGCTCGGCTTTGACCACCGCGGGCTAGCTCGACGGAGCCCCGCTCACCCTCGGGTGAGCGCGGTGCTCCGGCGAGCTAGCCGGCGGCGGCCGACCGCCGGTGGCCGCCACCGCGCGCCGCTCCGCCGCCACGCGCCCGCCGGCGCGTGCCACCGCGCCGCTCCGCTCTCGCTCTCGCTCTCGGGCTGGGAGGGGGGAAATGGGATTAGGGTTCGGGGGTGCGAGCGCGGCGTCTTTATACGGCCGACAACGACGCCTGGCCGTCGGATCTGATCCGACGGCCAGGATTAAGAGGCCTCGATCCGGCCCAGGCGGGAAACGGAAATCCTGGCCCAGGCCCAGGTTGCGTGCGCGGGCGCGCGCCGAATGCCTGGCCTGGGCCCAGGACTCAGAAAGCCTGCGAAAAGTTGTTTATGGGCCGGAGGGTAACACTGGTTGGGACGGAATTGGTTTTTAAATTTCCAGAATTAATGAATTGATTTACTATTTTGTTTATTCTCTGGAAATTAAGAAAATTGCCCAAAAATCAGATAAAATTAAGTTTGATGCTAGAATAATTTTGTAAAATTCATCATGTTCAGTAAAATTACTCCTAATTTTTCCAGCATTTCTAATAGTATTTTCCATTTTACAGAATTAAATAATTGCCTTTTTCCTATTTAATTATTCCCTGAAAAATTAGAAAATCACCAAAATTAAGATAAAACAACTTAACGGATGTAGATAATTTTAACATGATTCATCATGTCCAGTACAATTACTCTTAATGTTTTGAGCATTTCTATGAGTAAATTGTTAGAACTTAATAGAATTAATTTTTTATTTTATTATTCCCTTTAACATATAAAAGTTTAGATGTTGTATATTATTGTATAATTCATCATATTCATTACCACTACTCTGAAATTTTTGAGAATTTTCATGAGTATTCTCTAATTTCTAGGATTTTGTAATCATATTTACTCATAATGTACCATTTATATCTGAAAATGATTCAAATTGACATAATGTACCATTTTTGAAGCACACTGTCTTTGAATAGAGTAGAACAAGGAATACATATCAACCCATCAAATAAGCAAATGTGAATCAGATAGATAATTGCACACATGAATAACACAAATGGACAACACAACTCAGTTGAGACATCCAAAACCACTTTGATTTAACATAAAGAACTGAAGAAATTGAATATTATAATTGGGAATTACAAAATGCATGCATATTTACTTAGAGTAATTTCTTAATTTCGATCATATAGTCAGAAAAGTTGACTTACAAAATGAAGAAATTAATTGTACCTAATACTTTCTGAATGAGATGTTTTCTCCAGGTGGCATACAATCAGCAGACAAATAGACAATGCATCATGGGCTTGTCAAAACTAAAATAATTGAGCTTGCTGAAGTTTAAATTCGTCCTCGGAAAGTACATGGCTAACTTAAAGTATAAACATATATACTTGG
This sequence comes from Zizania palustris, assembly GCA_019279435.1. Lineage (NCBI taxonomy): Eukaryota > Viridiplantae > Streptophyta > Magnoliopsida > Poales > Poaceae > Zizania > Zizania palustris. Next base: position 45,282,493 of record JAAALK010000081.1, read on the forward strand.
AAGTAGAACTGAGACCCAATAGAATTAATTTTCTATTTTATTATTCCCTTGAACGTATAAAAATTCCCAAAAAAAAAGATAAAGCAAGTTTAGATGTTGTATATTATTGTATAATTCATCATATTCATTATATATTCTCTGAAAAATATAAAAAATGCCCAAAAATCAGATAAAATTGAGTTTAATACAGGGATAATTTTGTAAATTTCATCACATTCAGTAGTATTATTCTGAATTTTTATGAGAATTTTTTGTTGTTTTGGGCTGAATTCATTTTGTATTTTCCATAATTAAAATGATTACTGAATTCATTTTGTTATTCCTGTAACATAAAATGATTACTGAATTCAACCAAAAAATGATATACATTTAGTCCAATGACTCTTTTTTAATTGAATTCATTTTGTATTTTCCATAATTAAAATGATTACTGAATTCATTTTGTATTTAGTCCAATGACTCTTTTTTTATTAGAAATAATTATTTTTTTTTCTTACTGAACTATTTTTATTTCTTACAGATTCAAGACGATTTCTCATCTAAAGAGTATTCACATCTAAAGACGGTTTGAACCTGATTTATCTCTAGCTTATCTCCTTATGAGATGTTTATTTCCTATGAGTAATAATACCATCATTTCCTATGCCGTAGTATTTAGGCACATCTGTTTATTTCTAATGTAACGTTCCATTAGAAATTATGTTGGTTGTCTGTGATCTTGGGTCTATTTGGCGTCTCATTGTTATAAGTAATAATTTGTACATTGTAGTTAATATTTTATTCAGATAACTGTGGGCTGAAAAAAACTGCCTTAGAGGGGATAGGAGCAAGACATGCAATTTATAGTTATCATTATGGGCCATGAATCTGATATAGGATGTGCATTGTTTAAACCTGATTTATCTCTAGCTTATCTGCTTATTAGATGTTCATTTCCTATGAGTAATAATACCATCAGTACAAACCTAATTATCATGACATTCTCCAATTATTACATGGGAAACACAAAACATATATTGAATAAAAACATCAGCCAATAAAAACCAACTGTTCTTAATTTTTTTTTCCGCATTTCCATGATTTTTTATATTTTTCTATACATTTCTTAATTGCGTTTCTGTATTTTTGAATTTTTGGCATTTTTCGATGAATTATCCTGTTTATTCTTTAATATTTCCCCCTTTTTATTCTGTAAAGATTTTCCCCTATTTTCATTCTTACACGTGTTTCTATTCTATTTGTCAAATAATGTGTTTATATCTGATTTGTCAAATAATTCCGCTAGATAAAACATTATAATATAGTTGAATTTCTTAGATATATTAAATGGCTGGCATGCGAAAGAGAACTTACGCCGACCGTCCAACCCGTAATGCGGTGGTACCTAGGTGAGCCTATATTAGTAAAACCAACTTTCCTGCAACGATGAAAGATGTTCTAAATTGCATTTTTTTGTTAAGGTTTATGAAATTTGACGAGATAGAGTTCGAGCACTTAAACTATGCATGGAGTGTCGTCGCCAGAGTAGAAGTTAAGTTTCTCCCTGATGTATATGGAGAAAAACAACGATTTATTTTAATGGATATTACCGTAAGTTGCACACAAGTTGGACTAAATTTTACATAGTAGTGAACATGTGAACTATTCTAAACCCTAATATTATACGTAGGGTGCTAAAATAGAAGTCATTGCATGGGAGCGGGAGGAAGTTCATAGGTTTAACATTCTCCTAAATGAAGGACAATGTTATACTATTCATCGTCTATATTTTCAACCTAATCTTGAAGAGGCATTGTACTATCGGAGCATTGCCCATGCCTATGAAGGTTCTCTTCGAAGAAATACAACAGTTGAGCCATACATTCTTCCAATCCAATTCCCTCCCTATCCAAAATATCTATTGACGTTTCATGACGCGTGGATTCGTCCGAATAAAACGTTTGTGGGTACGTACGTAAATTGAATCGGCGATGCATAGTTTCAAAAAAAATAGTTGTCTTACTTGTAGTATGATATGATTATTTGGACAGACATAGCTGGAGTGGTTGTCTATTGGGGGAAATTGGAACAACTTGGAGGTCTATATAGGGAGATAACACTGATGGACACTAGGTAATTCATAAGTTAGATACAACCACTTATATCGTCATAAACAATCACATTGTTTTTGCAAATCGAAAGCTAATGAGAATTTGATCTTTTTTAGCTTGAACATGATGGTTGTTGGAATTTGGGGTGACTCCCTCACTGATCACATCTCTGAATGGACAGAAGCTCATCATAACAACCACGTTGTTTTAGGAACCATGCTTCGACTTCACAAGAAGCATAGTAATTTAGTCCTAACCCATTTTATCATTAATAAACATATAGTGATGAATTACACTAATATTTGTTCTACTTGGCGATAGGATGTTTAGAGACTTCACAACACACTACAGTCAAGTTTAATCCGATTCATCCATCCACACTACCTTTGCAAAGTAAGTAGTTCCAACAATAAAACACAAGCTAAGAATAATGGCAATACATCACATAATATTATAGATATTGTTAATTATTTTTCTTTGAAATATAAATGCAGACTTACGGCAGCGTGTGAGTTCAGGAACTATGGATCTAAGCTTTGTGAATCGGTTCATGGAAGCTAGATGGAGATATTTTGCAACGATTTATGGATCTGACTGTCCATAGTGTTACAGTCTTGTGTGTATTGTGGTGTGCGTTGTTTATGTACTTCCTCATATTCGGATGTTTTGTGTTTATTTCTATTGGGTACACCCTTTGAAGTTATTTGAATGTAATATTGGTTTTTGTGTTCATTTCGTTTAATCTATTGTGTACTCCCTTTGAAGTTATTTGAATTTGGTATTTGGTTTTGTGATCATTCGTTGAATCTATTGTGTATTCCCTTTGAAGTTATTTCAATGTAATATTTGTATTGGAATACATGTCTCAAATTCAAATACGCTTATTTACAAAATGAAAACATCATTCACTGTAATACTCTCATTCCTAACCTTGAAGAATGTTTTCTTTCCTCTGACACAATCTCCAGATCCAATCTTGATTAATAATCATCCAATGCCCTATTTAAATAACAAATTTGTAATCCTAACCCTCAAAATAACCCTTTAATCCAAAACAAGTATTCTAAATCACTCTTTGGTACCAAGAAAAATAAATTAAAAACTCAAACACTTATCTGAATTAAAATCATGTTCCATCTATAATGTTTCCACTCAAGTATCGTTTGTTTGGTGGTTAACCAATTATGCAATCAACAGGTCGCTCGACGCCGCGATAACAAAGCTATCAACCATGTCAGAAAATATACCGAGGAGAGAGGGTAAAGAAGGTTATTATATTTTATGCGCCTAATTTATCATGTTTATTTGTCTATTCAAATATTTGTGGTACGACATTACACTAAAATTATTGTCTGAAAAGGTGTACTCATTTTAAATTTTTAGTTATCGATGGTCGTCATAGACAAAAGAGAAATCGCTGTAACATTTTGCCTCACGGCCCTTCTGGAATTTGTATTCGACAACCATCACAGACTCCATCGGAAAGTTCATCGGACGGTGAAAATGTGTCATATCGACAACCGTCCTCATTTGTTGTTCCTACACAAAGTACCCTTACATCAGCGGGATTATTTCAAGGACAAACCTCTAATGGTATAAACTACTGCAATGTGTGTTGTGCAATTACTAATACCAAAAATTATGTCTCATGTGATTACATAAACTTTGTGCAGGTGCAAATTCTGCTATATTAGCAACTCCAACTATCGACTCACAAGAGCAACAAGCAATTCCATCTGTTCAACAAACCCAACTTGACCGATCGATAGATCGTGCTGAGATAAGGCGTGCTCGTGAAAGAGCACGCTATGCAAGCTTGACATCGGAGCAACGAAACAAAAGACGTGCACGTGATAAAGCTCGATATGCAAGTATGACGGATGAACAGAGGCAAGCGAGGCGAGAGAACCAACGATATTCAGCAAGTATGACCGATGAGCAAAGGCAGGTTATGCGGGAAAAACGTAACCAACAAAATCGAGCAAGAAGAAGAACTCTTGGTCCAAACTATGTCGTTCGTAATACACCACATGGCTCTGAGATAGGATCTAACAACCTTAATACAACTGACGTTGTCTACCAGAACCTACCTGTTAGCGCCCACATTTTAAAGACTCAGCCAGACTGTCGTCATTGTGGTGCGAAGAGGTTTGAATATGAGCCACCAGGATTTTGTTGTATGAATGGCAAGGTCAAACTTCAAATACCTGCGCCACCTGAGGAGCTTCGACAGTTGTACACAGGTGAAGACATTCAATCACAACATTTTATAGAGAATATTAGATATTTTAACAGTCATTTCTCCTTCACCACAATGTACTGTGATTATGACAAGAACCTCGCAAGTGCAAGGGATGGAGTTTACACATTTAAAGCGCATGGGCAAATGTACCATAACATACATTCTTTTGGGAATGGAGGCAATGAACCAAGCCACTTGCAGTTGTACTTCTATGATGATGATCCTAGCTTATCACATCGTTTCCGTTGTGCTCGAGATGAGATATATAGAGAAAGGGACATATCTATTATTAGATGTTTGGTACATATTTTGAGAGATAATCCCTACTCTGAAACATTCAGAAGCCTAGGACAGGTTGAAGACGTTGATGAATATCGTATTGTGCTAAATATGGATTATAAGCTAGACCAGAGAACTTATAACAGACCGTTAACATCAGAGGTTGCTGCTGTGTGGGTTGAGGGGAATGATATTAATAAACATTTTGATCGTAGCATCACCTTGTTTGGCAATAACAACAACTACTATTCAATTAGACCGAGTGATGGGTGCTACGACCCTTTGTCATACCCCCTATTTTTTCCAAGAGCAGAGCTCGGTTGGCATTCTGATATACCAAGACAAGGTATTGACATTAGTCAAATAAATACAACCCGACAAAGAAATGCTGACAACTCAGGTTAGCTAAGTGACTCATATTCATGTTATTACGATACTATTAATCCATACGCTAATCACCTAATTGATTTCTCTTTTCTTTGTAGATACTACCAGCAAGTTTTTTGTTTCGATGCGTGAATATTATTGCTATAAATTCCAGATGCGTAGTGGAATCTTCAACACGGTCTTGTATGGGAGACGTCTATTCCAGCAGTTTGTAGTTGATACCTACATAAAAATTGAAACGTCTCGCCTGAATTACTTCTTATACAATCAGAAGAAGATTCGTGCGGATCTTTACCAGGGCTTGATGGATAGTGTATCTGTTGGAGAACATAGAGCCAGCAGATTGGGAAAAAGATGGGTCCTACCTGCATCGTTTATCGGTGGCGGGAGGGATATGAGACGAAGATATATGGATGCTATGGCCTTAGTGCAGAAGTATGGAAAACCCGACATATTTATCACAATGACTTGTAATCCTAATTGGGAAGAGATAAGTAGGGACCTTGCACCTGGCCAAACACCACAAGATCGTCCTGATCTTGTTGTGCGTGTATTTAAAGCCAAGCTAGAGGATCTCAAATTCCAGCTATTTCGTAAACATATCCTAGGAATCATTGCAGCACAAGTCCATGTTATCGAGTTCCAAAAAAGGGGTCTACCACATGCACATTTCCTCCTTATCATGGAGTCAACATACAAATTGAGTTGTCCCGATGAGTATGATAATGTTATATCAGCAGAACTTCCAGATAAGGATAAATACCCGGAGCTATATGAAATGGTAGTGAAACATATGATGCATGGCCCCGTGTGGTCCACTAAATAGGAAGAGTCCATGCATGAAAAATGGTAGTTGCAAGTGCTATTATCCACGCCAGTTTAGTGACACAACTATCCAAGGCGAAGATTCTTACCCTATCTACAGGAGAAGGGATGACAGACAAAGGGTAAGAGTGAGAGGTCATGACTTAGACAACAGATGGGTTGTTCCATATAATCCCATGCTTCTAAGAAGGTATGACTGTCACATCAATGCAGAAGTTTGTTCGAGTATTAAGGCTGTTAAGTACCTCTACAAGTATATTTATAAGGGTCATGATAGGGCGTCTGTGTCCGTCAATGAAGCTGATGAAAACCGCGAGATTAATGAGATGAATGAATATAGGGATGCTAGGTGGGTAACACCACAGGAGGCATTGTGGAGAATATTTGGATTTGATCTTAGCGGGATTTCGCCACCAGTGCTACAGTTACAGCTCCACCTCCCAGGAATGCATCTTGTGTCCTATAGAGAGAATGCTGATGTCCGTGAAGTTCTCGACCAACAGGGTGCCTCAAGAACCATGTTGACTGAGTATTTCAAGGCAAATCAAGAATTTACGTGGGCACGCACACTACTTTATAGGGATTTCCCACAATATGCAGTGTGGTTGCCTGGACGTAAGCTTTGGAAAATAAGAGAACGAAGCACGCAGGTTGGGAGGATCATCTCAGCACATCCAGCAGAGGGAGAAAGATACTACTTGAGGGTGCTATTAAACCATGTGGTTGGTGCTACTTCATTTGAGAATTTGAGGACATATGATGGTATTGTATACCCTACATTTCGAGAAAGCGCTGAGAAAAGAGGTATTATTGAGTCAGATAACAGCATTGATGAGTGCCTCTCTGAAGCTGAAGTATTTCATATGCCTTCGTCCCTCCGAAGGTTGTTTGCTACAATATTGGTATATTGTGAACCTAGCGATGTGCGTGGACTCTGGAACAAACACTTCGAAGCAATGTCTGATGACATCCGACGATCCCAGATGAATGCATATGCAGTTGAACAAATGGTGTTATTGGATATAAGAAAATTGCTTCAGTCAATGGGTAAAGAGATAACATCATTTCCTCTTCCAGAAATTGATGAATCATATGACGCCATGGCGGGTGAGGTGAGGGAGATTTGTGAAGAGTCCTCTATACAGGTGGATAATGAGCTACTAGCGAGCACATCCTCTCTTAATGCAGAACAGAGATATGCTTATGATGTTATACTATCATCCGTTTACAACAATAGTGGAGGTGTGTTTTTTGTTGATGGTCCAGGAGGAACAGGAAAAACCTTTCTGTACAAAGCTTTATTAGCAAAAGTTCGTAGCGAGGGGAAGATAGCTATTGCTACTGCAACATCTGGTGTTGCTGCTTCCATCATGCCTGGAGGTAGGACGGCTCATTCAAGGTTCAAGATACCACTAAGCATACAAGATAATGGAGTGTGTAACTTCACCAAACAAAGTGGTACTGCGAAGCTTCTTCAAAAAGCTTCGCTTATATTATGGGATGAAGTCTCCATGACAAAAAGACAGGCAATTGAGGCGTTGGACAAGAGCATGAGGGACATAATGGAAAAGCCCAATCTACCATTTGGAGGCAAAACAATGGTTTTTGGAGGTGACTTCAGACAAGTTCTTCCAGTTATACGAAAGGGGAATAGGGCTCAAATTGTAAACGCAACATTGCGTAGATCTTACCTATGGGATAACATGCATCAGTTGAGACTTGTCCATAACATGAGAGCTCGATCAGATATATGGTTTTCAGACTACCTGCTACGGATTGGCAATGGCATTGAAGAGACCATCGATGATGACTATGTAAATTTACCCGACGAAATATGTGTACCCTACACTGGTGCAGAATCAGACATTGATAGTCTTATTGACATGGTATTTCCAATGTTAGGTGCAAACATGACTGATGCAGACTACATCACATCTCGAGCTATTTTGTCAACGAGGAATGAGAACGTTGATGCAATAAACATGAAGCTTATCGAACGTTTTCCTGGTGACGAGATGATTTATCACAGTCATGATCGAGCAGTCGATGATCCATGCAACCATTATCCGTCTGAGTTCTTGAATTCATTGACGCCAAATGGGTTACCTCCACATATATTAAAACTCAAGGTTAATTGTCCTGTGATTTTGCTCAGAAATCTTGACCCGGCCAATGGTCTGTGTAATGGGACTAGGTTGATAGTCCGAGCATTTCAAAGAAATACTATCGATGCTGAAATTGTATTGGGACAACATGCTGGTGAGAGAGTCTTCCTTCCACGCATACCCTTGTGCCCCTCCGACGATGAGATGTTCCCCTTCAAGTTTAAGAGGAGTCAATTTCCTGTTAGGGTGAGTTTTGCAATGACAATTAATAAAGCACAGGGTCAAACAATACCGCATGTTGGAATATACCTCCCGAACCCGGTGTTCTCTCATGGACAACTATATGTAGCTCTGTCACGAGCAACTTCTCGTAGCAACATCAAAATACTCGCCGCTCCGGAGAAAAATATGGGAATCAATTCAACAAGCACGCTAACGAAGAATATTGTCTACAAGGAAGTGCTCACTGAGTAGATAAAAGAAGATGTGCTCACTGTATAGTATATTGTACGATTTCATACCAGATTTGTAATTATAAATATGCAATGACACTTTATATAGAAAGCATACTTCTATGTATTGTTTTTGAGGAATAATATATTAACTTGTTTCTTATCGTCTCAATATTACTAAACAAATGTGTTCGGCAAATATATCATGTTCTAAATATATTGCCGTTAACATTATGCATCCGTTGCAACGCACGGGCCTCTCACTAGTATCTATTTATGTGTTTATTTGCTGTAGAGTCTTTAAAATTATCCTTACAGATTTTAATACGATGAGTAAAAATTAATTTTCACTAAAATTGTATATTGTCAAGACATTGTATATGTGTGTTTGTGCAATTACATCTGTTCACTTCACCCTCGAGAACATAGTGAAATTCATCATTTCACATCGAAGAAACAAAATTAAGATTGGCGCCACGTTGTTGTTGTACACGTACTTGAAACAAAAATTAGACGTTAGCATTAGAAACCATAGTAAAAAAATACCGGATTGGACCAGCGGTTTGACGAAAAAACCGGAACCGGCAAGTTCGGTTTGAATTTAAAAAACATATATGTAATTGAATTGGTATGAACCGGATGAACTTACGGTTTTCTCCATAATATCTTGTGAACGGAACTACGAACTATTTTGAATCAACGATTCATAGAAATTGGGTAAGATATGAGCGTAGTTTAGGCTCAAATCCTATTTAGGGTCGGATTGACTAAAACTAATATTTAGCTAACTAATAGTCAAAACTAATTATTAGCTACCTAATAATTAGTTGGCTAAAAATATTCATATTTGGATATTTTGGACTAACATGTGGCTAAACTGGATTTTGTCCTTGCTATAATAATCGTGTTATAGTGGTGTAGGCGGCAAAATAGTTAACCAATGGACCCCTATTATCTCAAACTAGTTTATTTTTATGGATTAATCGATTAATCATTAGTTAGTCAATGAGCTAATAATTAGTTCACCAATTAATTGTACTGTTTGGACGAGTTAAAAGTATTTTTTTAATTTTGTGAACTCACAACCCATATTAAATAGAATGAAAAAAGTAAAGAGATTATTGTTCGAACCTTATCAAATTAGCTATCTTGACGAGTATATCTAAGTTTAAGGTGGTGTTTGGTTCTTTGGATTAAAGTTTAGTCTGTGTTACATCAGATGTTTGGATATTAATTTGAAGAATTAAACTTGAACTGATTATAAAAATAATTGCAGAATTGGAGGATTATTCACATGACAAATTTTTAAGCCTAATTAATCTATGATTAGCAAATGTTTACTGTAGCATCACATTGTCAAATCATGGCGCAATTAGACTTATTGGATTCATCTCGCGAATAATTCATCGATTATGAATGGATTTTATAAATAGTTTATATTTAATACTTCAAAATAATATCTAAATATTGGATGTGACATAACTAAATATATACATTGCCTGACCATATGTGCGTAAGGATATATCATTAAGATCGAGAAACCACATTTTCTATTATATATCGATGAAAAGATATAGATATATAGTTTCGTTTTCCTAGAGATACCGTACGGTTGCTTCGTTTTTCAAAAAAAATAGTTATGCATAATGATGTATTGAAAAGTTGTGCCGAACACAAATAATCATGAATGTATTGATGAGTTAACTGAGCAATATACAAATTAAAAATTGATGTCAAATTATTATTTTTGTTTCTCCAGTCAACCGGATAAAGTGAGTATATGCCAAATAAATATTCCGGTATACAGTTGAACCGACCGAATTGTAGACCCATACCTTTTTACTGTGCCACAAACGGCCAACAAGTGTAAGCCTAGAAATATCCAAACCTCGGGGGGCATAATGCAAAAAGTTCCCCAAAATCCAGGTGAATCGAAATAAATACGTGTTCCGGGTGTCGGAGCCCCACTCGACCGATCCGCCGTCCATCTCTGGATCGGACGGCCTGTAGTTGTCCGAGGGAGGAGAAAGAGAAACCGACGTACGTGGAGCCGGCTGAATCATTACCGTTTGGTTTTTGTACAAGAAAATTTTGATCATATATTTTTTAATAAAAATTAATAATATATCTTACATATCTCACTGACATGTGTTCTCTTTTTATATCAATGATATATGAATAAGATGATAAATCCTCCGATTTTTATCTAAGTTTGCGAGTATATAATTATTTTTTTCTTTTTTACAATGCCACAAAACGCAAAGTATAAGCCAAGAAATATCCAAACATCTGGGGGCACAATGCAAAAAGTCCCCGAAAATCCAGGTGAATCGAAATAAATACGTGTTCCCAGTGGCAGACTCCCACGCGACAGATCCGCCGTCCATCTCTAGATCGGACGGCCGGCAGTTGTCGGAAGTAGGAGAAAGAGAAAACGACGCGGCCGGTTGGGTGTGTGGGGCCGGAGGAACAGGCAAGGAATCCGACAGCTGCCCGTCTCCATCTCATCACGCAACAACGAGATATTTTCGGTTTAGTTGGACTTTTATTTTAGCGATAAATCCAGACGTGCAATTACTTTTTTTTGGAATTTGAAAAATATAATGTCCGTAACTATGGTGTCCCTCATATATACAATGATTTTTATTTCTAACTTCTCTTAATTTTCATTCATTTTTTAAAATTTAATGAAATTTATAGTAAAGGAATATTAACATCAACTAAGTCAGTATATTCATATTTTAACCAACTTTACAGTACAGAGTGTTAACAAATCTATGAAAACATTGTAATGAATCTAATAATGCAAATTTGATATTGGAATTGTTTATTCTGTAAATTTGGTGGAGCTTAAGATAGTTTGATATGGTGTTATAAAAAATATTTATTTTAAAGAAATAATTTATGTAGTTTGTGTAAATATCTTTATAAAATGACGGTGAGAGAAAACAGTCGAATCGGTAGCTTCATCTAAAAATGCTGATGAAAAATCATTAGTTTTGACCAAAAAATTGTCTAGATTTAGTTATGAGATTTTTTAAGCACAAAAATTAGTATCTTGCCGTAATTCTGTCGATGCACTTCACCTAAAAATTAATGAGTTTTACGATCTGTTTAACGAGCTGGCAAAGAGAATCCGTAATACAGTATTATTTTTATATTTAATACTCTATGTATTACATAATATAACAAATTTTATAGTTTAAAATTTATTTAAAATGTAATACTATAGTTGTTAGCGTAAAAGATTACGCTAGGAAACTAGATTGAGATAGAAAGCTTTGCCTAAAAGTTGTATTCTTTGATCTTGAGTTAGATGCCCCCTTGTACAATACGCGGAGAGGGTATTTATAGTGGAGCCCCTACCTGGGCCAATACCCCTGTGCCCCTTAGTCTCACATACGTCATTACAGGCCTCATACTTCTAATTGGTAGTGGTATAGTCATACAGACTCGGCTATACATTCAAACATGGCTACATTTGGTAGGCGTAACGACTTATACGTACGGTCCTATCGTACACCTAATCACAATTAGACCGCTACCGACTCAGTCGTCACACTCTACAGGGACTACTTGACGTCACAACTGTGCTTTAGTAGTTGACGCCCCGCTACGATCGAACTCCTAGGGACCCCGCTCGGGACCCTGTCGCGTCTGTCTCTGGGGTCATCCTCTGAGGGCCCCCAGCCTTCGAGGGGCTTTGCTCCGGAACCCTCGACGAATAGCCGAAAGGCTATCCGCCGAGGGCCTCCGGCCCGTAGTAGACTCCGCACAGGACCTTGGTTTGGACCCGAGGGCTAGAGCCCTTGCGGAGCCTACCTTCGGCTCTGGGCTAGCCCGGTATGTCCTCGTCAATCCCTTCGCGACTCCTCGCCTGCTCTTCGGTCCATGCGGCCATAGGTTGTGATACTCATGGCGACCATTAATCTCGCCCGGACTACTACCGAGATTATTTCCCCCAACAGTAGCCCTAATCATCCACCCGTTAGATTGACCTGCAAATGAGAAGGGGAGGGTGCGCCAGAAATAATACCGCGATAAAAAACTCTTAGAAACGAGATCACCAATGGTATTCTCCAGGGACGCCTAGCGATGAAGGGTTTGGGCCACCGAGAGCAAGTGGGCGAGATGCCACGATGCATGGACTCGAATTCCCTGCTTCGGAGCTCCTGGCGAGGGTCCTCCGTGCATTCCACTTAGAGTTGCTACAGCTGTCTCCAAATGCCATCGCCTGCCTAGCCGTCTTTGAATGGGCCATGAGGGTCGAGGGCTGCGAAGGGAGAGACGAGATCTTCGCGAGGATGCACGAGGCTTGTTGTCAGCCGAAGAAGAAGGATGACTTGATTTTGGCGTACGGAAGCATCAACTTTCAGTTCCGGAAGGAGTACGCCGACTTCTTCCTGGCGAAGACCATTAACGAGAGGTGGTACTCCGAGTGGATCCGCTGCTGGTTCTACGTGGTGGTGGGGTCGAACTCCAGGCTGACAAGGCCTCCACGCCAAATTTGGTACCGGAGGGAGCCAGACATTGAAGCTGATGCCGGCTCGGTCTCCGCTCGCATCCAGCTCCTGCAGATAGTGGCTCGGCGGATGAGCATGCGAGACCTGGCCGAGGAGTTCGTCGCCCTCGAGATCCTGCCTTTGAAGGTGATGTGGCCTCTCGCCCTCCAGAGCGTTAGGGATGCGCCGCCTTCGGAGACGTCCTCTGGCCCGCTTGGTTTGTCTTATTCCTTCTCTCCTGCAATAAATAGGCCATACCCTACGCGGTTAGACATAACGCTAAGCATACCTTTGGATCTTACAGGGTCATGCGTGGTCAAAACTTTGGAGCAGGTGGTCCACATCGTCGAAAAGATCTTCGGGGCTCCCACTCCGACGGAGAAGAAGCGGAGGATGGAGCTCGTGGTTGGCGTCCCGCCACGACCGAACTCCTAGGGAACCCGCTCGAGACCCTGTCGTGGCTGTCTCCAGGGTTGTCCTCTGAGGGCCCCTAGTCTTCGAGGGGCTTTGCTCCAGAACCCTCGACAGACAGCCGAGAGGCTATCCGCCGAGGGCCTCCAGCCCAGGACAGACTCCGCACAAGACCTCGATTTGGATCCGAGGGCTAGAGCCCTTGCGGAGCCTACCTTCGGCTCTAGGGCTAGCCTGGTACGTCCTCGTCAATCCCTTCACGACTCCTCACCTGCTCTTCGGACCATGCGGCCGTACGTTGTGATACTCATGGCAACCATTAATCTCGTCCGGACTACTGCCGGGATTATTTCCCAAAACAGTAGTGCTTAAATCTCGTTTTTAAAATTCTCCTACTACTCTTAAATTTAGTTACTACTGTTACTTTAATCAACCAGACACGTACCGTAATATCATTTTCTTTCAGTTGGATAGAATAATATTTTATCTCGGATGAAATTAAATACGAGGTAGCATGTACCGCTGACATCCTAGATTTTTATAAAAATATCTACTGTACCAACCATCATCTCACAAACAGAGTGCAAATTAATTAATTAATACTAGTATGTCAATGTCACCGTCTTGTAGACAAATAAATAAATACACAAAGAAGGACAATTATATTTAAGTTCAGTCGACTTCGTTCAATCGAAATTTGATGGATATTAGAAATGGCTTTCATACGAACCCACCTTACAAGAGTTGAAGGAGGCTCTATCATCGGATCGGCGCCATACAGCTTGAATTGACTTCTGCAGAACACATTGGAGCTATTTAAATTGGAACATCATAGATAGATATGGTTTGTAAAACCGCTGACCATCAGCCGATCACAACGGTTTCAAGGGATGTATTTATATTAGATACAAGTGAAATCGAATTCAGATAATATTATTTATTATATTTTAGTGTGAATTTAAATATGAATCTGAATATTCTAGGATATAAATACAAAATAGATAATTTGAATTTGAATTTGAATTTGAATGTTTACTAAGCTCACATGTTTTCTACAAGAATCAAAATGTCAGACAATTCTTTGGTTGAACATACAGGCCTTGTCGCCGGCATGCCGCCGGAGACGGAGGAGAGGGGTCGATCTATTCCGATGAAAAGGTGAAAAGTCCTGCCTGATGGCCTGAGCGGATAAGAGCGAGCGAGCGATCTGCCCGACCTGAAGATTTATACTAGCTAGGGTTCCTCCGCATTATTTACAGTTCATGGCTTCTGATTTCATTTATTTCCCCCTTTTTGATTTATTACAGTTGACAAGTAGCAATGCAAAAGCTGCTAGATGCTTTGCAACTGCTCACTCAGCGAGACAGCAACATCTTATCTTGTCCCCTTCCGGTCCCTTGCAACAACAGCTCATCACTCTCATCTGCCATTTCATTCTCCTCCATTCATGTGGCAGCATGGTAATAACCAACTGTTGAAATTATCACGCGGTACGCATTTCAAACTCATAAACAATACAATTTCTTCAGAAATTTTGTATATAAAAAGTGTTGAAAACCATTTTAAAGTTATCTATCAAAACTTCGGTTCCAAACATATATGCCTACATATTTAGAGCCCGATTATACCAATTCTCAAGTACATGGAGTACATTAGATATTTCCTTCTAATCTAAGGGCACGCTGTTTCAGCTTTGGATTATAACAATCTAATTTATAAAAAAAGTGAATTCTAACGGCTTATTGGATTGTTATAATTCAAAATTTAGATTATAATAAACTGATAGAATAAATTATCCTCAACTTATAAAAAAATAGATTGTTATAATCCAAAACTGAAACAAATAGGGTTTAAATAACATTATATATGATTTGAATGGATATAAAATTTTATTATTTATATGGCAGTATACTTGGAACTCTTGCAACCAATCATTACTCAATCATGGTAGGATCACCTTAGCTGAAGTATATATATATATATATATATATATATACTAGTTTCTGACCACCTGGTTACTACAATTTATACCAACTTCTCATAGTATACTTAGATGGAAGATGTGACAAAAGATATGTTGGCAACAGGCCAAGAAATCCATGGTGGCCGTGTCTTTGATGTCAGCCATTTGTGTGTAGAAGATTTCGACATATATTACAATATATGCAGTGATTTGTTTCCTGTCAGAACAACAAGCTATGGATTAATTGTAGGCAGACACGTTTTAATTACCATGCTATTAATTGATTATGTGATGTGAGGCTTGCTGTGTGCTACAGCTACAGGTTAAAAAGTGAAGTAGTTGGAGGTATATATTGTAATGTCAAACTGTGGTCCAAAGATTCATGAGGTCATGCCATTTTGTGGTATAATTATAAAACATCAAATTTTATGTTACATATGTTGCAATGAAACCAAGCAAATTATCCATTAAATACAAACGCATAGGTCAATGATATTTACAATTGTGATTTTTTTGTTTCTGAAGAGATTAGAGAAAATTATGGAGGCTTCATCACTATTTAATGTTAGCATACTCAGATATAGCTAAATCAAACTGTTTAATTCATTTATATAATTACAAAAATATAAAAAATTAAGAGTGACATGATCAACTTTTATAATTATAGTATTTAAAAAATCATTTTTACCTCTTATCTATATATACTGGTTCCCAAATCAAGAAGTTTTTTCCACTTCTTATATGTTACTTCATAGTACTATTTTCTTATTAATAACTAATAAGAGATATTTTGATCTTTTAATTTGACTACTAATTTATCAATTTATCTTAAGTAGATATTTACCAGATAGAGCTGGGTGTAGGACCGAAAGCGACCAGAGGGGGGGTGAATGGGCGCCTAAAAATTTCTTGCTGAACTATATCGAAAACCCAATACCCAAACTAACTTAACCAGACAAATAATATTAGCAAAGCAAACTACTGGAATTAAAGTTGTCTAGTCTAAAAATGACCGGTGTCGAAAATAAAATGATATTAAACAATTAGCTAGATTAAATAAAATAACTGCAGTGAATAAAAATGAGAACTAAAAATATTTAATGACGTGATAAAAAATACTAAATATCTTAATAAAATGTTCAGATTGCAGTCTAAAAATAAAATACTAATTAACTGAATAAAATATGGATCATCCAAAAATTAATTCAGAAATAACCTAAAAATATTTCAGGTAATGACTAGAATTAAAAGTACTACTGCGACTAATAAACTTTTCTTTACCTTTTATATAAGCAGATTAAACAGATATAAAAATATGTGATTACAAAAAGGAATTGGCAGATTAAATTAACACGAATTTTCTAAACAAATTTTTTCGCTAATTAATTAGTAGATGATTATCTCTAAAAATGATCTACTAAAAAATAGGGGATTAAAAAAACTAACCCGCGTCATCGGGTCACCGCGTGCCGTGCGAAACTCCGGCCAGAAAATGCTTCGCTGCTCCTCGCATGCGTGCGTCTACCGGCGTGGGCCCCCACACAAAAGCTGCGTCCGGAGCAAATTTTTCCACCATGAAGTCCCGCCGAGCTGCTTGTCTCCTGTGGGTCCCGCTGGCTGCTCAATCACGTCACGGGCTGCAGCAGCTTTGCCGTGCATAGGAGGAAAAAGAAACCGGCTGCTACTGTTTTGATCGTGGAACCTGGCGCCAAGTACTTGCTGCGGCAAAAAGAAAAACCGGCGCTTACTGCAGTCTCAGTCTTCCGCCCAGGCCAGCTTCAGGCTGCACTTGATCATTGACCGCCATGTGCAGAGTCCCACGGAAGCCACATGGGCTGTAGAACACACGACGAAAATGCCTCGACAAAATCACGCGCGGACGCCTGCGATACAACCTCTAGAACCCGAGTCCCTACTCTGCCGCAACTGTGGAGAAGTCCGGCGAAGACAAATCAAAACAGATAAAGAGGAGGAGGTGGAAGAAAGATAGCACCGACGAAAAACATCTGGACTGTAGATTAATCTCCAAAAACAGTCATCAGTCCCCAGGGGATAGGGGCCTATTTATAGGCGACTCGTAATACATGAAAAGACTAATTTACCCCTAGGGTAAATTAACACTGACTCTAAAATAAATTCTAAAAATTACAAAAATATTCTTAGAAAAATCACCTGACTCAAATACAAATATTCTAAACTTAAAAAATAAATTTTAATATCCTAAAAACAAAATAATCATAGGTTGTCAGTTTTGCGCCCAAACTGACAAAACGTCCACCGTCTTCGCACCGGGTACTCGGATTGGGCCGACCCGACCCCGCAGCTTCCTCAGCCCAGCAATCGCTCGCCGCCCGTGTACCCGAGTCAAACCAGTCAACAGACCAGTGGATCATCTGCTGCTCCTAGCTATGTACCCGGATTGGGCCAGCCCTACTCCGCGGCTCCTCTGCCCGGCCGTCACTCAGTGCCCGTGTACCTGAGTCACATGCGCCTCAGACTCGGCAGGTCTTCATATCTCCCTTTCTTTCACTTCCGTTGACAATCACTCATCACATCTGGAGTATCAAAACCATATTCTTCAACATGGTTTCTCAATCTCCCCCTTGATGAGTGCATTGTCAACACCCTCTTCATCTCATCTTCCGAACCTGCAAAACATGTGGAAACAGGAAAACAAAGACAAAAGAAAATAGAAGAAATAAAATAAAAGTTTAACCCTAATGACCAAAAGCCAAACAGAAGCAAGAAAATGATCATTATGGTTAACCAAAAATAAAGACTCAAAAAACAAGTGCAAATCTCAGAATTACCAACAAGGAACTCCCCCTGAAATAAATCCCAGAGAAAGCTAAAAAAAATGTTCCCTAAACTCCAAAAATTCTCCCCCTTGTTGACAATTGGACTCATCAAGTGAGACTAAATGCACTCTAAAAAGACATAGACACAAACTCCCCCTGAAATGCAGCCCCCCCTCAAAATATGTCATGAATGTAGATGGGGTGTAGGTGGAGTGTAAAAAGCATGCTTCTTAGATATGATTAACTGCAATTACAACATCTAACATGTATAGCAAAATATATACTGTCTAAGATACATGACATGATCAGTGCAATAGATAATATCAAAAGAGAGTCATTAGCACATATTTTTTGATTTTTGCAAACAAAAGCATCACCACATTTTCTAGTTAACAAGCAAAGTAAAGCATGAGATGCAAAAGCTAACTGATATCTACCAAGATAAGCATTGTCCAAAACAAAGTGCTTCAGCAAACTTGTCATCTTTTTAAATTTTTAAGACTATTTTTTTTATTTTTCTTTTTCATTTCTGTCAGGGGTTATTTGCATGTCAAACCTTATGCTAACCGACCAAGTCAAGCCTAGACCAGAAATGGACCATCAGAAGCTTAAGACATTGGTCTTGGCATACATTACACTGTCCTAGTTTATACCAAAGTGCTATGGTAAGAAGTCCAGAACAATGCAATGCGACAAAGCAAACCCACCTGGATCTTTTCTGATAATCATAAAAATGCATAATTTTTTCATTTTTCTGAATTTTTATCATTTTTATAGCACATTTTTCATATTTAAAGCATATAAATGTCCAAGTTGCATATCTGCATCTAGGTAAGGATCTAGCTACAAGGCATGTAAAAGATAGCGAACGCATTCAGCCTACACATGCTAGTTACCAGAAGCAATGGTGATCATTTTTCAATTTTAAAACATAAAAGCCATGCATATGAAAAATATCAGATATATCATGTGAACTGAAACAGAACATGATCATCGACAAGCAATCAAAAACATATACTAGCTAGAGAAAGTAGAGCAGATTAATCATATAATAGAAGCAAGCTCAAAGTGTGATTGATGATAATGCATGATATGAATGCACACAAAAAGACTCAATAAAAAATAAAGACGAAAGTAAAAAACTGACTCAAAATATCCTAAAAAAAGGATACACAACTCCCAAAACACGATCAATAATCATGAGTGGGACCAAATGGTCCAATGCTAGGTTTAGCAAAAGTGCTAAACCAGTGTCGAGCCATCTGCTCAAATGTAGGAAAGCAGAAGGAATCATATGAGTCTGGACCAAAACGCGGATCAAAGCGCGGTCCTCTGTTCTGCCTAAAATCACGACCGCGAGATCCAAAATCGTATCCCGAACGATCTAGAACTCCGCCGGAACGGAAACCACCCTCCGGAGCACGGTCATAAAAACCGTCTCCTCTACCACAACCTACATGATGTGGCCTGGCCTCTAGCCTCTCTCTACGTCGAGGAACTCTCTGTCTACCACCCTGCTGGTAGAACTGTTCCTGCACACCTCGAGCTCTCTCTGCTCGCTCAACCCATTTCCTCCTGAAGCAAAACTCCTCAAGATGCCCGTCTCTTTGACAAAACTCACAGTGATAGGTAGGCTTCTTGGTATGTGGTCGAGGCTTGTGATCCTTAGGCTTGGTGGTGTTTGGTGTATCATCTTTGGTGTGAGAGGGTCCAGGTAAAGAATCAAGAGAAGTGTGAAGAGTTTTAGGCTTTGGGACCCAGATCTGCTTCTTAGGTGGAGCTTTAGGTTGTTCTTGGAACACTCCATCCTTGGGCTGACTATCCTTAAAGGACTCAGTGGAGTGAGTCTTGGGATATCTCTGTTCGGGAGTCATCTTACTCCACTCCACTGCTCGGCTAATGGCGCTCTCAAAATCAGCCTTGGTATATGTGTAACCTACTCCAAAACCATCCTGTCTCTTGAACTGCTGGATCATTATGCCGAGCTGTGGCTCTCTGGCACTAATCCAACTCAGGATCTGACGGAGGTAAAAATTCTCGTTCTGAACATCAGCTAGCTCTTCTCTCAAAGAAGCTAACACCTCCACCTGAGACAAGCAGATCTCACACTCTTTATCAACTTCGACAGACTTCTCAGCTTTTATCTTGATCAACTCCATTCTAATGGACAGACAGTTCTCACAAACTGTGGATGGAACTGACAAGGTCTCAAGCTCTAGCTTAGTCTGCTCCAACTCAGCTCTCACGCTATCTAACTCGCTCAACTGCTCATCACCCTTGGCTCTCAGATCATCTATACTAGCTAAATGGGATGGACAGTCTATACAAGGTACGACGACAGTGGCATGAGCATCTTTTAGCTCCTGCTGAGCGCTCTCAAGCTTAGTGGCCAATGCGTCTCTCTCATCTACTCTCTCTGTGTACCTGGACTTAAGAGTCGTCAGGTCACACAACAACACCTCACAGTTAGGGCACTCACCACTATCACCCAAGCAAGGGGAAGAAGACAGACTCTCAATCTTGCCATTTGCTGTGGCAAGCTCACTCTCAAGCTCATCTATCCTCTTTTTATCCCCTCTAAGCAGTTTCTCCCTATACTTCAACTCCTGACGGTTCTGTTCTAATAAATTAACAACTTCTTGTTCATAGGATGATATCTTCTCATCGTCGTCGTCGTCGAAGTCGTCGGATGAGTTGTTTTCTTTCTTCTCCCCAAAAGCCATTGAGCAGAAGCTCTTGTGGGGTCTTCGGCTGTGACGTGAGCGACTCTTCGGCTTGTCCCCGAAGCCCATGAAACATAGGCCCGTCGGATTGTCCCTGTCCTTCCCCTTTCTGATCATGATCTATTCATCACTTAAACTTGAAGATGAGGAGGAAGACGAGGATCTCTTGGAGTATCTTTTCTCCATCTCGGCGAAGAAGGTCTTGTCTCGCTTCTTGTTCTCACGCCTATAATCCTTCAGAGCCTTTCGAAAGAATCTTGTCTTGGGCTTGCCCTTCGTGGAGTTGTCGTACTTGCCAGAGTTGTAGGAATTGCCGCCGGTTCCCTTCTTGTAATTGTTCTGCTTGGGACAGTCGGCGATAAAATGACCTGGGTCACCACACTCAAAGCATCCAGATTTTGTGCCGTGTCTCTTAAACATTCGCTTATCATAAACACGTCGCACCCGATTGTTAAACAAGCATAGATCATCATCTCCTAGTGAATCAAGTTGTTCCTCGGAGATAGACATCAAGGAAAAAGCAGTACAACTCATGGCATTAGGATCAGCAGATGGTGTCGCAAGCGCCAGAGTCTTTGATCCAGAACCAGTGAGATTTGATCTCAACTGAATATCGACCTGTGAGGCCTTGAGCTTACTAAAAATCTCTGCGACGGTCAAGGTATCATAAGACGCGCTCTCAACAATAGAAGAAACCTTGATCTCCCAAATCTTAGGGTCTAAGGTATGGAGAACCTTAAGCGCCTGTTCATGATCCAAGACCATCTGATCACGCTCGGCCTTGTTAACGTGAAGCTTGTTAATGATCGATTGAAAACGACCAAACAATGCCTCAATAGTCTCACCCGGCTTCTGTGAGAAATTTTCATACTCACGCCGGTAGGTCTGGTAGAGCCTAGCCTTAACCTGAGCTGTCCCCTCATGGTGTGCCTGGAGGGTAGCCCAGATCTCTCGAGCAGTGGTGAGATGGCTAACACGCTCAAACTCACTAGGACCTAGACCAGAAAATAAAATATTCACCGCCTTACTATTATTTTGTTGCTGGGTAACTACATCTGCAGCAGTATCCGCAACAATAGTCACTATGGTGAAAGTAGGATGAACACAAATCTCCCATATGTCCGAGCTCTGGCTCATAAGGTATGCTCGCATACGAGTCTTCCAATAAGTGTAGCCAAAAGCTTCTAGGGACGGGATTTTACCAGAAGACGTCATGGTCACTACCTAGGTTTAGAATCGGTTAAGATATTAGAAAACCCTAACCTCGCTCTGATACCACTTGTAGGACCGAAAGTAGCGACCAGAGCGGGGGTGAATGGGCGCCTAAAAATTTCTTGCTGAACTATATCGAAAACCCAATACCCAAACTAACTTAACCAGACAAATAATATTAGCAAAGCAAACTACTGGAATTAAATTTGTCTAGTCTAAAAATGACCGGTGTCGAAAATAAAATGATATTAAACAATTAGCTATATTAAATAAAATAACTACAGTGAATAAAAATGAGTACTAGAAATATTTGATGACGTGATAAAAAATACTAAATATCTTAATAAAATGTTCAAATTGCAGTCTAAAAATAAAATACTAATTAACTGAATAAAATATGGATCATCCAAAAATTAATTCAGAAATAACCTAAAAATATTTCAGGTAATGACTAGAATTAAAAGTACTACCGCGACTAATAAACTTTTCTTTACCTTTTATGTAAGCAGATTAAACAAATATAAAAATATGTGATTACAAAAAGGAATTGGCAGATTAAATTAACACGAATTTTCTAAACAAATTTTTTCGCTAATTAATTAGTAGATGATTATCTCTAAAAATGATCTACTAAAAAATAGGGGATTAAAAAAACTAACCTGCGTCATCGGGTCACCGCGCGCCGTGCGAAACTCCGGATCGCTGCTCCTCGCATGCGTGCGTCTACCGGCGTGGGGCCCCCACATAAAAGCTACGACCGGAGCAACTTTTTCCACCGTGAAGTCCCGCCGAGCTGCTTGTCTCCTGTGGGTCCCGTTGGCTGCTCAATCACGTCACGGGCTGCAGCAGCTTTGCCGTGCATAGGAGGAAAAGAAACCAGCTGCTGCTGTTTTGATCGTGGAACCTGGCGCCAAGTACTTGCTGCGGCAAAAAGAAAAACCGGCGCTTACTGCAGTCTCAGTATTCCGCCCAGACTAGCTTCAGGCTGCACTTGATCGCTGACCGCCATGTGCAGAATCCCACTGAAGCCACATGGGCTGGAGAACACACGATGAAAATGCCTCGACGAAATCACGCGCGGATGCCTGCGATACAGCCTCCAGAACCCGAGTCCCTACTCTGCCGCAACTGTGGAGAAGTCCAGCGAAGACAAATCAAAACAGATAAAGAGTAGGCGGTGGAAGAAAGATAGCAGCGACAAAAAACATCTGGACTGTAGATTAATCTCCAAAAACAGTCATCTATCCCCAGGGGGATAGGGGCCTATTTATAGGCGACTCCTAATACATGAAAAGACTAATTTACCTCTAGGGTAAATTAACACTGACTCTAAAATAAATTTCAAAAATTACAAAAATATTCTTAGAAAAATCACCTGACTCAAATAAAAATATTCTAAACTTAAAAATTAAATTTTAATATCCTAAAAACAAAATAATCATAGGTTGTCAGTTTTGCGCCCAAATTGACAAAGCGTCCATCGTCTTCGCACTGGGTACCCGGATTGGGCCGACCCGACCCCGCAGCTTCCTTAGCCCGGCAATCGCTCGCCGCCCGTGTACCTGAGTCAAACCCAGTCAACAGACCAGTGGATCATCTGCCGCTCCTAGCCATCTACCCGGATTGGGCCAGCCCGACTCCGCGGCTCCTCTGCCCGGCCGTCGCTCGCTGCCCGTATACCTGAGTTACATGCGCCTCAGACTCGGCAGGTATTCATATCTCCCTTTCTTTCACTTCCGTTGATAATCACTCATCACATCTGGAGTATCAAAACCATATTCTTCAACATGGTTTCTCACTGGGTAGTAGATTTTTGGAGCCATCTACTGATCAGTAGTGTTGTTGCTTCTGGGCCAGCCATGCCATACACTTTGGTCACTAATACAGTGGTCCATTTTTCTTCTGTATTTTTTTGTGAAGAGTACGTATAGCTCCATGGAATGAACTTGCATGAATAAATCCAAATATTTCTAGATGATCAAGATTTTCTTCCAAAAATATCTGGATTTTATTTCAAGGCCAAAATTTATTAGAGGTGGCCAAAAACCAATGGATGCTGGCTGTTCAAGCCATAATATGCATACCTTATATATATATATTCCTAAAAATCAATCCCTTTTTCCACAACAGTTGTAGACATCAATTGAATGATGTAGAGAAGAGTTAATGGTTGGATCAAAATTACATGTTGGGAACATATCCGGTATAAACTATCTACTGGTGCAACCTTGGAAACTATAAATCAAGGTCATAAGATGCTAATCCAATGGACATGGTTAGTGGTGAGATTATTTTTTAGTTAATCCCCTCACCCGCCGACCACTTTAAAGTAGTACTAGTAGCTAGCCCTCCATTGGATTAGCATCTTATGGCCTTCATTCATAGTTTCTAAGGTTGCACGGGA
Organism: Zizania palustris; assembly: GCA_019279435.1. Classification (NCBI taxonomy): domain Eukaryota; kingdom Viridiplantae; phylum Streptophyta; class Magnoliopsida; order Poales; family Poaceae; genus Zizania; species Zizania palustris. Next base: position 45,306,886 of record JAAALK010000081.1, read on the forward strand.
TAGATGGTGTTGGGAAGAAATAATTCCATTAGCAGTAAAGGCAGGATCATGGATCCCGAGGACGGCTACGAAGCCCGTGTGTACGGAGCCCCCCATCATCGGATACCGAACCGTAGGGCAGTCATCCCCAAAATACAGGAAGCACCCTCCGCCTGATGGGAGGCCCTACGAAGATCAGGGGTCTTCGCAGGCATGCTAAAGGTACCGCACAGAGAACCCCGTTAGAGATCGAATGAAGACTTCGACGAAGACTCAAGGCCTCCGGAGGTGACTCCGAAGATAGCCTCGCCGAGGGCTCGATGCGGGATCCTCCAAATCCTGATGGTCTCTGGAAGACAACCACTAAAGTAAAGACGGGACAGCTACAGTACCAGATGACTCTTGTCGAATGGGACATGAGGGCCCTGTAGTAGTCAGGTCATGACTAAGCATACGTCAGGGCCATGTGTGCGCCGTCACACCAACTAGATGTTGGCCCTACTCAGTAAGGTGTATAAAATTGGTACCGTCGTATCCCTACTGAAGTAGGAATATAGGGTCTGTAATGACGAATGTAACTCGGGGATAAAAGGGTATTTTCCCTACGGGGGTCCTTCCTATAAATACCTTCCCCTCATATTGTATAGATATCTTCTTTCGTAAGCAAGAGATACAATCATATAATAGAGTTATTATCCCTCTCGAAGGCTCTGCCAAAGGAAAACTGTAACACCCCAGAAATTAAAATAAAAGAAAATAATATTTAAATCATTTTTTTGATTTATTATTAAAAGAGAAATCACAAAAGAGCCTAAATAAAGCCAAACAGGGAGAAATACTCCAAATCTGGACCTGAAAATTTTATGAGATGAACTAGAGGCCAAAATACAATTTTAGGAATTTTTACAAATTTTTATCAACAGTGATTCAACCCTTAATCAAATACTCGAATTTCTGGAATTATTTTAAATTAGAAATCAATTTTAATCCTTAATGGGCCTCAACCCCGAAACTCCCTCCAAAAGCCTTTTAGGCCCAGCCCATCACTGCTCTCTCTCTGACGAGTGGGTCCTGCCTGTCGGCGCCGCTCCCCTCTCTCCTCCCGCCCGCGCCCCGCCTCGGCCCCACCAGTCAGCCTCCGCCACTCCCCTTTCTCCCTCTGACAACCATGGCCCGCCTGTCTGGGTTTCCATTTCCATTCACCCGCCGACAGGTGGGGGCCACCTGTCGGGAGCTTCTTCCCCGATGGAAAGGGATCCCCCTTTCCATCGCCGGCGAGCCCCCCTACCGAAATCGCCCCTGCCAGTCGTCGATCGCCGATCTGGGCCCACGCCATGACTTGCCAAATCCCGGCGATCGCTTTCCTCCTTATCTCCACGCGTTTTCACCTTGGATGGCAGGTACCCGCGCTCATGGAAGCTCGCCGGAGAGAAAAGGAAACCCTCGGGTTCCCTTCCATTTAACCGACGCCGGCGACCCTATAAGTACCCCTCGGCTCACCGCACTCTGCCCACACCGCCTAAGCCCTAGCCTTCGCCCTCCAGAGCGCCGTTGCTGTTTTTGCGAGCCCCTCCCCTGCTCCACCTCTGGCCGCCGCTCTCCGCCACCTCGGACCTCCCCCGTCCTAGCCGTCGCCGCCGTTGTGATCGCCGGAGCTCACCCGTCCTCGGCCACCACTCCAACGGTCGTGAAGACCCCCGGATCGTCGTCACCGTCGAGCACCCGAAACCCCTCCGCCGTCTACGCTCGCCGCCGGTCACCTCCGGACCTCCGTCGTCGCCGTCAAAGGTACGGTCATGACCGCCCTCCCCTCCCCGTTCCATTTTTGCCGTTAGCTATGCCCGTAGGCGCTCGCCGCCGCCGTCGCCATCGCATCTGAGGCCGCCGTCGCAGGAGACGAAGGGGGATACGCACCCCCTTACGTCGTGCCGTGCCGGATCGCACAGCGACCGTCCGATCACGATCGAAGGGCTAAGATTAAATCCCTCCGGGATTTAATCTGGGCCCTCGGATCTGGTCAAAGGGGTATCGAGGCCTCTCGGCCGTCGATCGCCACTTAAACCCCCGAACGATCTCAGACGTCCACGCATACCCCTTCGCTGCGATATAATCTCAGCCGTCCATTTCCACTTAACCCACCCGCCTCACATCTGACCGCTGGATCCAGATCCAACGGCCCAGATCGCTCGGGTCCACGCGAATAGTCACGGGTTCACGGTGAACCTGGTTCACCGTGGACCAGGGACTGTTTTCTGTTTAAATAAAATTCCAGAAAATTGTTTAAACTTTGAAAATTCATATCTTGCTCATTTTAACTCCAAATTTCACCATTCAAATTTTGTTAGAACCAGAATATTATTCTCTACACATTAATGCCATAAAAACAGTATGTTTCTGTTGCCCAAAATGTTATTAATAAATAAATGAATAAAAATCCCTTAGGGTTAAAAATAATAATACAGAAAATAAATTGGGAAAAATCCTAAAATATTAAACTTTACTGTTTTATACAAAACTCAGAATATTAAAATATTACTTCACATAAAAACACCCACAAACTATGTATGTTCTTTTATTTGGTGAATTTTATCTGTTTATTGAATGTATTATTTATTTTCCGTAACGAGAAGACTACAAGTTCGTCGAGGAGCAGGAGTTCTACCCCGAGGTTCCTCCTTCACCCTTTGCTGATCAAGGCAAGTCATCGACCACCTCTGTGGAAACAGTTGATCATCATTGAGCCCATGATTTTAATAAATTATCGCTATAACACATAGGTTAATATTGCATTAGTCAAAGATCAAGCCTTACACTTATATTTATTAGATCCCCGTCCTTGTGTGCAAACCCAAGCCATGCTTATTGAGCCTTAACTCCTTGTCACTCTACGAATATTATATTAGCTAGTGCCCAATGTACCGGCACAACTGCTATAGGATATAAAGAATGAGTCGTAGTTAGATGGATTCTGGTATATGAAATACCCCGTTATTCTTGTCTCTGGACTCTGTTGGAGTTAGGTATGTTATAAGTATGGTGGGTTCCGGGTGCAAGCTCGGGTTTTGGTATGTCGCACCCGGGGCACTATAAGGACCGGTCTGCGGGATTTGTTGCAAAGCACTTCCGTACCAACCACAAGTCTAATGGGTAAGTCCTAACTGGAAGTGTGGAACACTCCGTCTCACGGCACCATAGTGGAGGGGGCAAGGGGCTAGCCCTCAGGGCGCCTTGTACCGACGATGGCTCAAGAGGGGGTATTGTGGAAACTCGACATGGCGAGACACGGTACGAAACCTATAAGAGGGTGCTGTTGAGTCGGGGAAGACCATATGGAAGGTTTTGGCACGAGTTCCCGTGAAATGGGTCATCTCGTTACACTTTGGTGTAAGTGATGAGTGCGTGCCTTGTGGGTACAGTGGTACATCTCTGATCAGAGTAATTCAATCTTTTCGAAAAGCCGAGCCCACGGTCAAGGGCGGGTTGTGTGACTACTCGCAGTTAGTTTACAAATTGTTTGAATGGATGAGTTATTCATGGCATGTAAGGACTGTTGTGCGAGGAGGTAAAACGTACTCCTCGAGTTAGAAGATGATGATGCATTCACATGTTTACTTTTCCATACTAATAAATTGCTCACATTAAATGCTTTACAAACATGCTGCTTCCGCAAAACTAGCCACTATCTCCCTTGTTATTATCTTGCATTATACTTGCATTCGGTGGCTTGCTGAGTACATCTGTACTCACCCCGTTGACTTACACCATCAGAGCCCGTCTACTACGAGGAGGATGAAGGTCTGGAGTAGCGACCCAGTCAAGGCGAGACTGGAAGGAGGCGTTCATCTAGGACCCTTGATTTTATTAGTTTCTCTTCACTTTCATTCACTTTTGTATTAATGCAGTCTACGAACCGTGAATGATTGCCCGTATTGTACGTGGTCGCTTGATGAACGTCTTGTTTTATTGATTTTCTATGGAATTTCAATAAAGTCCTGATTTATTAAATCGGGGCGCGACAAGATGGTATCAGAGCAGACTTGACTGTAGGAAGCCAAACAGACCTGACCTTAGGACTTATATATATTCACTATATTTTACAAAAGATTACTTATCCTCTCATCTCCCGAGGTTTTCACAAAATTTTCTCTCTTTTGTAGATGCCGGTCCGCACCATGAATGGGAACCTTCGTGACGAGGCCAGATTCATTCGCGAGCTGCGCATGCTCGTCAGCTTCCTTGGATTCGAGCATGAGCCGATGTACCATGGAGTCTTCCAGCCCTCCCCTCAGACAGCTCACACCTACCGCGGGGGAGGACCTACCTTCCTGGTTCCCAGCCAGCGCACAGCTCTCCAGGCACTCACGGAGCTCCGGATGATCTACGACAGCGAGCTCTACGACACGGACTTTCGCTTCGTTCCTCTTCGCACCCCCGGGAGTCCACACAGTGTCTTCGTCAGCACCCTCTCCCAGCGCCATTCGGCGATTGGTCATACCATGCGCTTGTTGGAGGCCATGGATGATCTCCACTACGAGGCGCTGCAGGACGCCAATGGACAGCGCGACACCATCAGCTTCTACCGACACTCTTCCGAGGATCTGAACCGCGAGAACGGAGAGCTTCATCACCGCATCCAGCAGGGACACCGCTTGGCTGCCGAGGCAGAGGAATTACGGCGTCAAAATGAGCTCCTTCGACAGCGTGTCGCCACCAACCCCCATCTCCGCTACCAGATCGAGGAGTTGAAGGACATAGAGGAGATCGCACCTCTTCCGCCTCGTAGGAAGAAACCCCTTCGGATCCCCACTGTGAGGCCCAAGAGGATCTCCCGCAGCGCACCACCCACCGGACCATCCAGTTCCTCGACCCCGACCGTCTCCCACGAGCCCGAGATCGAGCCGTCCCCCGAGCTGCCATAGACGTAGTTTTACGATTGATTGTTATTTTTATTATTACTTGCTTGTATTAGCATTCATGTCAAAACATAAGGCATGAATGAAGGATTAAATAAATGTAACCGCAAGAACGGTACCCTTTTGAAATAAAATATAAAGAAGTTCACCAAAATAAATGTGTATACTCTGAAAACTCCAGGATGACCAACACTCAAGGATCAGACGCTCCTCAGAACGGAGGAGATAGTGGCAACCTGCCACAATGGGGAGCCACCGGGCAAAGGCAAGCCCCGGTCGCCAACCACCCCACCTTGGCTGAAATGATGGCCACTCAGAACCAGTTGGTTGCTGCCCTATTGAACCAGATGCAGCAGCAGCAACAGCAGATGCAAGAACAGCAGGCGCATCTTTTCCGCCTCCACCAACAGCCCGAGCTGCCCCGACCTGCCACACCAGCTCCCGCTCCCGCGTCACAACTCTCGGAGTTCCTCCGAGTCCGCCCACCGACCTTCTCGAGCACCACCAACCCCATGGAGGCTGGGGATTGGTTGCGGGCTATCGAGAAGAAGCTCGACCTTCTGACCTGCACCGAGCAGGAGAGGGTGGCCTTCGCCACCCACCAGCTTCATGGTCCCGCCGTAGAGTGGTGGGACAATCATCGTGAGACCCTGCCCGAGGGCCACGCCCCCACTTGGGCGGAGTTCTCGGCCGCCTTTCGTGCCGCCCACATCCCCGACGGCATCGTTGCCCAGAAGCAACAAGAGTTCCAAGATCTGCAGCAGGGGAGCAGATCTGTCACTGAGTATTTGCACGAGTTCAACCGTCTGGCCAGGTACGCACCAGAGGAGGTCCGTACGGATGCAGCCAGACAGGCCAAGTTCCTTAGGGGACTGAAGGACGAGTTGTCCCTACAACTCATCTCTGGAGACTTCGCCAACTTCCAAAAGTTGGTGAACAAAGCCATCATGCAAGAGACCCAGCAAAACAAGGTCGACCTGAAGAAGAAGCGCATGATTGCCTTCAGGCAAAACCAGGGTATGGCCCAGAGACCCCGTTTTGCTCCACCTCCACCAGCACAGCAGTACCACCCCCGCCCAGTGTATCGTCCGGCGCCACCAGCCGCCAATGCTAGAGCCAGCCAACCTCGTCCCGCTCCTGCCCCACCAACTGCCCCAGCTGCCCCGGCAAAGAAGGCAGAGATCCTGCGCGATAAGCATGGCAAGCCCGTGGTATGCTTCAACTGCCGTCAGGAGGGGCATTACTCCAATTCTTGCCCCCACCCTAAGCGCGTCCAAGGAGTTGCCGCGAACCCCGCCATCCGTGCCCGAGTCAATCACGTCACCGCTGAAGAAGCTCAGGCCGCACCAGAGATAGTGATGGGTAAGTTTTTGGTACATTCAGCACTTGCAGTGGTTTTATTTGACACTGGAGCTACGCACTCCTTCATATCAACTGATTTTGTGGAAAAGAACAATCTAAACACCGAAGATCTACCCAGAGCCGTACAAATAGCCACCCCGGGGAAACAAACTCTAGCCCTAACATATAGCCCAAAGGTATGGATAGATATCCACGGCACCATATTTTGGGCCGACCCCATCCTAATAGAATGCCAAGGCCTAGATCTCATTCTAGGAATGGATTGGTTAAATAAATACCAAGGCGTGATAGAATGTGCCCAGAGAAAGGTGACTGTGACCAGCGAAGAAGGGACTGCCGTCACGTTTCAGATGCCAAGACTATAAATCAGAAGACCAAGACTGCACCAGATTACCCTGGAAGAAATACCGATAGTCTGTGAGTACCCGGACGTGTTTCCAGAGGATTTACCGGGAATGCCACCCAGGAGGGACATCGAGTTCAGGATTGACTTGGTGCCTGGAACCACCCCTATTTACAAGCGACCATACCGAATGGCCGCTAATGAATTAGCTGAGATGAAGCAACAGTTGGAGGATCTTGAGAAGAAAGGCTATATCAGACCAAGCACATCACCATGGGGTGCCCCCGTCATCTTCGTCGAGAAGAAAGAAGACAAGGCAAAGCGTATGTGTGTGGATTATCGCGCCTTGAATGAGGTAACAATCAAGAATAAGTACCCGTTGCCTCGGATCGATGATCTCTTCGACCAGCTCAAAGGAGCTACGGTATTCTCGAAGATCGACCTGCGGTCTGGTTACCATCAGTTGAGGATTCGAGAAGAGGATATACCCAAGACGGCCTTCACTACCCGTTATGGATTATATGAGTGCACGGTTATGTCCTTTGGATTGACCAACGCCCCTGCATTCTTCATGAATATGATGAATAAAGTGTTCATGGAATATTTGGACAAGTTCATCGTGGTCTTCATAGACGACATCCTCATCTATTCCAAGGACCAGAAGGAGCACGAGACTCACCTCCGGTTAACCTTAGGAAAGTTAAGGGAACACCAATTGTATGCCAAGTACAGCAAATGCAAGTTTTGGACGGCAGAAGTAAAGTTCCTTGGACACATTATCTCTGCGCAAGGAATCGCAGTAGACCCTGCCACCGTGGAAGCAGTTACGGATTGGCTGCCACCCACGAACGTATCAGAGATACGAAGTTTTCTGGGATTGGCCGGATATTACCGAAGATTCATCGAGAATTTTTCTAAGATAGCCAAGCCAATGACCAAGTTGTTGCAGAAAGGAGAGAAGTTTGAATGGACTCCTGAATGCGATGAAAGTTTCCGCACTCTCAAGAACCGTTTGGTGTCTGCACCCATACTGACCCTACCAGATATCCGCAAAGACTTCCATGTCTATTGCGACGCATCTCGCCAAGGATTGGGATGTGTTCTTATGCAAGATGGGAAGGTTATCTCTTATGCCTCCCGTCAGTTGAGACCTCATGAGTTGAATTATCCGACTCATGATTTGGAATTAGCCGCCGTAGTGCACGCCCTCAAGATTTGGAGGCACTATTTGGTTGGGAATCGTTGTGAGATCTTTACAGATCACAAGAGTTTGAAGTATATCTTCACACAGCCTGACCTCAATCTGAGGCAAAGACGATGGTTGGAACTAATCAAGGACTATGACTTAGGCATCCACTACCACCCCGGAAAAGCAAATGTGGTAGCAGATGCATTAAGTCGCAAGGGATATTGCACGGCCATGATGCTTCAAGAACACGCACCCTTGTTATGTAAGGAGATGGAAAAGTTGAATCTTGGATTGACCACCAGAGCATATCTAGCCACCTTGGAAACCCAGCCTATTCTATTTGAGCAGATCCGTGAGGCTCAGATGGAGGACCCAGATATAGCTGCCATTAGGAAGAACATGAGACAAGGAAAAGCCCCCGGATTTTCAGAAGACGAAAATGGCACCATTTGGTTTGGAACCCGGATATGTGTGCCGGATAAACCAGAGATAAAAACCCTTATCCTAAGAGAAGCCCATGAGACATTTTACTCCATTCATCTCGGCAGTACCAAGATGTACCAGGATCTAAAGGAACGTTATTGGTGGGTTAGCATGAAAAGAGAGATCGCCCAGTTCGTCGCCGAATGTGACACCTGCAGGAGAGTAAAGGCTGAACATCAGAGACCTGCAGGATTGTTACAGCCACTTAAAGTGCCTGAATGGAAGTGGGAAGAGATTGGTATGGATTTCATCACCGGATTACCAAAGACCCAACTTGGGTATGATTCTATATGGGTGATCATAGATCGGCTTACAAAAGTAGCTCACTTCATAGCCGTCAAGACGACCTTTAGTGGCCCTAAGCTTGCAGAGCTATATATGGCCCGGATAGTATGTCTCCATGGAGTGCCCAAGAAGATAGTGTCTGACCGAGGAAGTCAGTTTACCTCTCGCTTCTGGAAGAACCTTCAAGAGGAGATGGGCACGAGATTGAATTTCAGCACCGCCTACCATCCTCAGACAGATGGACAAACAGAAAGGGTAAATCAGATACTAGAGGATATGCTTCGAGCATGTGTTTTGGATTTTGGAGCCACTTGGGACAAGAGCTTGCCGTACGCAGAATTTTCGTACAACAACAGCTATCAAGCTAGTCTTCAGATGTCTCCTTTTGAAGCCCTATATGGACGTAAGTGCAGAACGCCACTGCTTTGGGACCAAACTGGTGAATCCCAAGTGTTCGGAACGGACATTCTCCGTGAAGCTGAAGAGAAAGTACGGATCATCAGAGACCGACTCAAGACAGCCCAATCGCGACAGAAGAGCTACGCAGACAATCGTCGCCGAGACTTAGCCTTTGAAGAAGGAGAACATGTCTATCTTCGAGTTACGCCTCTCCGTGGGACTCAACGGTTTAACATGAGAGGAAAGTTGGCCCCTCGATATGTTGGACCATTCCCTATTATCCGACGCCAGGGCGAAGTAGCTTATCAGTTGGAACTACCACCCTCGTTGACTGGAGTGCATGATGTGTTCCATGTATCTCAACTCAAGAAGTGTCTCCGCGTCCCCACAGAGCAAGTGGACCTTCAGCAGTTGGATGTCCAAGAGGATCCGACCTATGTGGAAAAGCCGGTCAAGATATTGGAGGTCAAAGAAAGGACCACCAGGAGTCGAGTCATCCGCTTCTGCAAAGTGCAGTGGAACAATCATCCGGTAGAGGAAGCTACTTGGGAAAAGGAAGATGAACTCAAGGCACAGCATCCTGAGCTATTCGAGGATTGATCCGAATCTCGAGGACGAGATTCTCTGTAAGGGGGATAGGATTGTAACACCCCAGAAATTAAAATAAAAGAAAATAATATTTAAATCATTTTTTTGATTTATTATTAAAAGAGAAATCACAAAAGAGCCTAAATAAAGCCAAACAGGGAGAAATACTCCAAATCTGGACCTGAAAATTTTATGAGATGAACTAGAGGCCAAAATACAATTTTAGGAATTTTTACAAATTTTTATCAACAGTGATTCAACCCTTAATCAAATACTCGAATTTCTGGAATTATTTTAAATTAGAAATCAATTTTAATCCTTAATGGGCCTCAACCCCGAAACTCCCTCCAAAAGCCTTTTAGGCCCAGCCCATCACTGCTCTCTCTCTGACGAGTGGGTCCCGCCTGTCGGCGCCGCTCCCCTCTCTCCTCCTGCCCGCGCCCCGCCTCGGCCCCACCAGTCAGCCTCCGCCACTCCCCTTTCTCCCTCTGACAACCATGGCCCGCCTGTCTGGGTTTCCATTTCCATTCACCCGCCGACAGGTGGGGGCCACCTGTCGGGAGCTTCTTCCCCGATGGAAAGGGATCCCCCTTTCCATCGCCGGCGAGCCCCCCTGCCGAAATCGCCCCTGCCAGCCGTCGATCGCCGATCTGGGCCCACGCCATGACTTGCCAAATCCCTGCGATCGCTTTCCTCCTTATCTCCACGCGTTTTCACCTTGGATGGCAGGTACCCGCGCTCATGGAAGCTCGCCGGAGAGAAAAGGAAACCCTCGGGTTCCCTTCCATTTAACCGACGCCGGCGACCCTATAAGTACCCCTCGGCTCACCGCACTCTGCCCACACCGCCTAAGCCCTAGCCTTCGCCCTCCAGAGCGCCGCTGCTGTTTTTGCGAGCCCCTCCCCTGCTCCACCTCCGGCCGCCGCTCTCCGCCACCTCGGACCTCCCCCGTCCTAGCCGTCGCCGCCGTTGTGATCGCCGGAGCTCACCCGTCCTCGGCCACCACTCCAACGGTCGTGAAGACCCCCGGATCGTCGTCACCGTCGAGCACCCGAAACCCCTCCGCCGTCTACGCTCGCCGCCGGTCACCTCCGGACCTCCGTCGTCGCCGTCAAAGGTACGGTCATGACCGCCCTCCCCTCCCCGTTCCATTTTTGCCGTTAGCTATGCCCGTAGGCGCTCGCCGCCGCCGTCGCCATCGCATCTGAGGCCGCCGTCGCCGGAGACGAAGGGGGATACGCACCCCCTTACGTCGTGCCGTGCCGGATCGCACAGCGACCGTCCGATCGCGATCGGAGGGCTAAGATTAAATCCCTCCGGGATTTAATCTGGGCCCTCGGATCTGGTCAAAGGGGTATCGAGGCCTCTCGGCCGTCGATCGCCACTTAAACCCCCGAACGATCTCAGACGTCCACGCATACCCCTTCGCTGCGATATAATCTCAGCCGTCCATTTCCACTTAACCCACCCGCCTCGCATCTGACCGCTGGATCCAGATCCAACGGCCCAGATCGCTCGGGTCCACGCGAATAGTCACGGGTTCACGGTGAACCTGGTTCACCGTGGACCAGGGACTGTTTTCTGTTTAAATAAAATTCCAGAAAATTGTTTAAACTTTGAAAATTCATATCTTGCTCATTTTAACTCCAAATTTCACCATTCAAATTTTGTTAGAACCAGAATATTATTCTCTACACATTAATGCCATAAAAACAGTATGTTTCTGTTGCCCAAAATGTTATTAATAAATAAATGAATAAAAATCCCTTAGGGTTAAAAATAATAATACAGAAAATAAATTGGGAAAAATCCTAAAATATTAAACTTTACTGTTTTATACAAAACTCAGAATATTAAAATATTACTTCACATAAAAACACCCACAAACTATGTATGTTCTTTTATTTGGTGAATTTTATCTGTTTATTGAATGTATTATTTATTTTCCGTAACGAGAAGACTACAAGTTCGTCGAGGAGCAGGAGTTCTACCCCGAGGTTCCTCCTTCACCCTTTGCTGATCAAGGCAAGTCATCGACCACCTCTGTGGAAACAGTTGATCATCATTGAGCCCATGATTTTAATAAATTATCGCTATAACACATAGGTTAATATTGCATTAGTCAAAGATCAAGCCTTACACTTATATTTATTAGATCCCCGTCCTTGTGTGCAAACCCAAGCCATGCTTATTGAGCCTTAACTCCTTGTCACTCTACGAATATTATATTAGCTAGTGCCCAATGTACCGGCACAACTGCTATAGGATATAAAGAATGAGTCGTAGTTAGATGGATTCTGGTATATGAAATACCCCGTTATTCTTGTCTCTGGACTCTGTTGGAGTTAGGTATGTTATAAGTATGGTGGGTTCCGGGTGCAAGCTCGGGTTTTGGTATGTCGCACCCGGGGCACTATAAGGACCGGTCTGCAGGATTTGTTGCAAAGCACTTCCGTACCAACCACAAGTCTAATGGGTAAGTCCTAACTGGAAGTGTGGAACACTCCGTCTCACGGCACCATAGTGGAGGGGGCAAGGGGCTAGCCCTCAGGGCGCCTTGTACCGACGATGGCTCAAGAGGGGGTATTGTGGAAACTCGACATGGCGAGACACGGTACGAAACCTATAAGAGGGTGCTGTTGAGTCGGGGAAGACCATATGGAAGGTTTTGGCACGAGTTCCCGTGAAATGGGTCATCTCGTTACACTTTGGTGTAAGTGATGAGTGCGTGCCTTGTGGGTACAGTGGTACATCTCTGATCAGAGTAATTCAATCTTTTCGAAAAGCCGAGCCCACGGTCAAGGGCGGGTTGTGTGACTACTCGCAGTTAGTTTACAAATTGTTTGAATGGATGAGTTATTCATGGCATGTAAGGACTGTTGTGCGAGGAGGTAAAACGTACTCCTCGAGTTAGAAGATGATGATGCATTCACATGTTTACTTTTCCATACTAATAAATTGCTCACATTAAATGCTTTACAAACATGCTGCTTCCGCAAAACTAGCCACTATCTCCCTTGTTATTATCTTGCATTATACTTGCATTCGGTGGCTTGCTGAGTACATATGTACTCACCCCGTTGACTTACACCATCAGAGCCCGTCTACTACGAGGAGGATGAAGGTCTGGAGTAGCGACCCAGTCAAGGCGAGACTGGAAGGAGGCGTTCATCTAGGACCCTTGATTTTATTAGTTTCTCTTCACTTTCATTCACTTTTGTATTAATGCGGTCTACGAACTGTGAATGATTGCCCGTATTGTACGTGGTCGCTTGATGAACGTCTTGTTTTATTGATTTTCTATGGAATTTCAATAAAGTCCTGATTTATTAAATCGGGGCGCGACAAAAACCCATCCACCTAGTCTAAACCACTCAAACCTATTGTCATAATCCTTTACGCCAACAGTTGGCGCCGTCTGTGGGGATCCTAGTTCCAAAATCTAGCGTCTCTTCCACTATACACCCCCCAAAAAACATGCCTCCCAAGAAGAGCGTGAGTGTGGTTCCTCTTCGACTTCGCGACAGGAACCCCTGCAAGCGAACACCACTGCGACGGCTGAAGCCGCCTTGGTTTGGAACCCAGGCATGACGCTGAGAGCCGGAGACCCCTACGACTCTGCGAATCCGTCTGCGGACTTCTGAGTCCCAGTGGGTCAGGGGCTCGCAGGCCTCTGCTCGTCCGGAGACCTCCCCGCTGAGGAGCCATGTTGATGATCATGGGCCTCATGGCTCCAGAAGTGATGAGTGATTGTCAACGGAAGTCAACGATGAAGAGAGAGAGAAGAGAGATGAAGATGAGAAGATACCTGTCGTGTCTTGGGCCACGTGTGACTCAGGTATATGGGCGACAACTGACTGCCAGGTAGAGGGGCTGTGGAGTCGGGCCGACCCAATCCGGGTACGTGGGATAGGAACGACAGGGGATCCACTAGTTTGTTGAACGGGTTTTACCCAGGTAAATGGGCGGCGAGCGGTTGCCGGGCTGAGGGAGCCGTGGAATAGGGCTGCCCCAATTCGGGTACGTAGTGCGAAGGTAGCATACGCTTTGTTAGTTTCGGCGTAAAACCGACTTACAAATCCAGATCGGCGATTGGAGATTCGATAGTCTTGAAGCGAAGCCGTAGCTGCTACAAAAGATCCGCATCAGTACAAGCTATCAGTAGATATGATTTTACTATTTTTTTCCATTGGGCCCGTAGTTTTATTTTTGCGTCGGTGTGTATTTTACCCTAGGGGTAATTGTGTGTTTTCCATTTTTTGAACAGTCTATATAAGGACATGTATACCCTAGGGTTTCACTAACTCAATTAATCAGAAAATCAGAGTTCCTCTACCTCCGGTCAAAAACCCTCACCATCGCCGATTCTTTTCTGGGTTTATTCTACACCAATCCAGTGCCGCCTCATAGTCTTGGTGTTCCGGTTTTATTCTCTGACAACTGTATCCAATTCTGCTCTAGTTTTTTATCTATTTGCTATCCAAGCCCATACTGTGCTCTAGCTACTTCGATTCCACCGCCAAGATCTGCGTTGGAGCACTGCTGCTTCGTAGAAGTTGCCACACACGCACATGGTGCATTCAATGTGGAAGAACCTGGTTAATATAGTTTTTTATTCCTCATGAGAACCAGACTTGGTTTCTTGGAGATGGCTCCAATGCACTGAGCGAGCATTCGATGCACGGGAGATTAGGAGCACAAGCATTGTGGAAGCAGCGCGCGGTTGCATGTGGTGATTTCCAGAGCTCGCTGGCTTGCAAGGCGTAGCACACACCAGGTGTTTGGCAGAATGCACATGGTGAACAAGAGACAACAATAGAACAATAATCCCTTCTTTCCTCATTTCACGTGCACTTGCATTAATTTACTAGATAGATTTAATTACTGTAAGCATTTTATTTTCAGATTGCACTACAATTTTTATTGTTGTATCTATGTATTGTTAGTGAATCTTGAATCATCTGTGAGCACAAATCAATCATCTACATTTATTTTATTTGATTAAATGCGTTAAATATTGTGCTTACACATATTTGTGAACTTCCTGTAATCTCTAGGATGTTCTGCATATGCTTGATAGATTCTCTATAATTTGGTGAAACTTTTGTGGGGATGTTATTAGTATTGTGAATGATCTTTAATCTGCCTTTAAGCACTTTTGTGGTGTCTTTTTGATTAGGACACCGGTCATTTTTAGGTTAGATTATTTTTAGTGCTTATGATCTCTCTGACTGTCGCATCACATCATATTTGACAGGTGATGACTCAGGTGATGACTTCATACCCGGGAGTGCTGTTACACATGGATACTGTTAGTCCACCTCGGGTACGTTCATTCGGTGGGAAGTGGTACATGCTTGTGATAGTTGATGCTTTTCTCGATTCTCGTGGGTTTTCTTTTTGGATTCTAAGGATGAGGCTTTTCAGTTTGTTCATGACCTGATCCTGAAGTTGAAGAATGAGAATAATGGTCATATGCAAGCAATTTGCTTTGACAATGGTTCTGAATTCAAAAATTCTCACTTCATTAGTTTCTGTAGTGATCGGGGTCTTGAGCACCAGTTTTCTGCTCCTTACACTCTCCCACAGAACAACATTGTGGAACGAAAGAACCACATGCTTGTCGAGATGGCCAGGATGATGCTCGATGAGCATAGGACTCCTAGGCATTTTTGGGCTGAAGCTATGAACACAACTTGCTATCTGGCTAGCTGCATTTTTCTTAGAGTTTACTTAGGTAAGACTTCATATGAGTTGTGGTTTGGCAGACAGCCCATGGTGAGCCACTTGTGAGCGTTTGGCTGCAAGTGCTTTGTGCTCAAGAAGGGAGGGCATTTGGACAAGTTTGAGTCTCATTGCTGGGATGGAGTCTTTCTTTGATATGCTTTGCATTCTCGAGGCTTTCGTGTTTGGAACCTCGACTCCCAGCAGCTTGTCGAGACGTGTGAGGTTTCTTTCGATGAGTCCATGCCTTCGCTTACCCCTCCTTTTGAGCTTTCTAGTGATGATGACCTTGGAGAGTCCATCTTCGAGGAAGATGATGACACTCCCGCTGTTGATGAGGGTGGGCCTTCTACACAGCATGCAGACCCCACACCTTCTGAGACTTCGACTAAGGACGAGGGAGGACCTCTTATCACTATTTCCACTTCGATCGAGCCCCCTTAGTTGAATCCAGAGGTGCTAGCTGCTGACTCCGGTGAGGTGACATCTGATCACCAAGGATCCCGAGCAGTTCAGCATGATCACCACTCAGAGCTCATCATCGGTGATCTCACTATGAGATCCTTACGTTCTTAGGCTGGTTCTCTCGCTGTTTTTGTAGAGTCCGCTTTTGTCATCACCTTTGAGCCTAGAGATGTTTCTCACGCTTTATATGATGCAAATTGGATAAATGCCATGCAAGAAGAGTTTGGAAATTTTGTTCGCAATAGGGTTTGGACACTAGTTGAGCTGTCACCTAGATGCAACCCCATAGGCACCAAGTGATTTTTAAGAACAAGTAAGGTGAAGATGTGGTTGTGGTGCGCAACAAATCTCTATTAGTTGCCCAGGGTTTTTGCCAGAAGGAGGGTATTGATTTTGAGGAGACTTTCGCCCCTGTTGTCCGTCTTGTGTCCATTCGCATACTTTTAGCATTCGTTGCTTCTAAAGGTTTTAAGATTTTTTAAATGGATGTCAAAAGTGCTTTTTTGAATGGGTATATAGAGGAGGAGGTCTATGTTAGGCAACCCCCTATTTGAAAACCCTAAGTTTCCTCGACATGTTTTAAAATTGCAAAAAGCTTTATATGGTATGAAGCAAGCCCCCAAGGCTTGGTATGATCATTTAAAGAAGTTTTTGTTGGGGAATGGCTTTGTGATGGGTTCAGTGGACAAAACTCTTTTCTTGCTCATAGTTGGCTATGATTTCTTGATTGCTCAGATTTACATGGACGACATTATTTTTGGTGGTCACACTAATGAGCTTGTGTCCAAGTTTTCTGAGAAGATGCACAACGAGTTCGAGATGAGCCTTGTTGGGGGAGATAATCCCGATGGTAGTTGAGAGCATAAAGAGCAGAAGTACGGTCCAGAGGGAAGGCCACGTCTAGCGAGGGCCCGACTCCTCGTTCCGGAGGCGTTTGTGAGCCCCGAGGCAGGGAGGCCTAGGGACCTCTGGAAGCCCCGAAGCAGACGGAAGGGGCCCTCGAGCAGATGCCCGGCAGGATGCCGGAGCCAAGCCTCCGAAAGGTGCGAAGGCTCCAGAGCGCGACAGAAGACCAGGGGACAGTCCGATCAAGGTGGTCCAGGGACAGGATCGCAATCGCCTGAGCAGTGTCGGGCGATCGCTGCAACGCCCAGCATGGTTGATACGCTGTCAGGGCTACACTTTCTGTCTGTACTATGAGGCTGCCACTCTTGTTTGTATTACAGGCCTGTGTCTGGCAGTGTAACAGTTAAGGGGTTTTGGAAGTATTAGATGCCTTCTGGCTGGGTTGCTCTATAAATACTCCTATCCCCCAGTTGTAATGGACACACGATCCAAGAATACAATTTGAGCTCAACACTTCATTACTCCCATTCCAAACCTGTTGGTTTGATCCGTTGTCCCAACAGTTGGCACCGTCCGTGGGGATCCTAGTCTAAAAAGCTAGCGTCCTCTGCATCCACTCCATAGAGATATGTCGGGTCGGAAGAGCGCGAGCACGGCTCCCCTGCGGAGGTCAGCCCGCACCGCTGGAGTCGAGCCTGTTCCAGTCGTCACTCTGGACCCTCCAGCCATCGCTCCCACCGAAGCACCGAACGCGGA
>JAAALK010000081.1:45925217-46135217 GCA_019279435.1 Zizania palustris
GGTTCATCCTCGAGATCTCTGGGATCTTCTTCTTCGAAGATGGTCTGTTCCATGTCGTGTTCATTTGCCTGTTCAAGAGTAGAACTAACAGAGGGGGTTGATTCATCAAAAGTCACATCACATGACTCGATGACAGTGTTAGTCTCCAAATTATAAACACGATAAGAATGACCATGTGTGGTGTAACCCAAAAAGATCCCGTTAGAAGAATGTGACTCAAATTTATCTAAGTTTCCACGTTTTAGGATAAAGCAACGACAGCCAAAAACTCAAAGATGAGTAACCTTGGGCTGTCTCCCAAAACGTAGCTCATAAGATGTCAAGTTCAAAATTGAGCGCAAGAAGATTCGGTTTGAGATGTAACATGCAGTATTCATGGCCTCAGCCCAGAATTTTCTAGGAGTCCTATGCTCATCGAGCATCGTCCTAGCCATCTCAACCAAAGTGCGGTTCTTTCTCTCAACAACACCATTCTGTTGAGGAACCCGCGGAGCAGAGAATTGATGTTCTATGCCATGCTCCATGCAAAAGTCAACAAAGAGACTGTTCTTGAACTCAGTGCCATTATCACTTCGAATGAATTTCAATGCACTAGTGAGTTCAGTGAAAAGTCTCAAAGCCAAGCTCCGAAAGTGTGAAAACACTTCATCCTTGCTGGCAAGAAAGAAGACCCAAGAGTAACGAGAGAAATCATCGACAATGACTAACACATACCACTTGCCGCCTAAAGAACTAACCCGAGAAGTACCTACAGTATCCATGTGGAGAAGTTCTCCGGGTTGTTCATCAGTCATTACTGTGGTGACTGGCGAATGTGAAGCGGCAATCATTTTTCCATGTCGACAAGGAGCGCAAACTAAATTCTTCTCAAACTTGAGCTTGGGCAATCCTCGGATCAGACCTAGGGCACTCAGGCAAGCGAGCAACTCAAAGCTCATATGCCCTAGTCTCCTATGCCACTTCGAAAGCTCAGAAGTAGAATGTGCAACAAGACAATGAGAAGAACCAGATGATTTAGAAAAATCGGCTCCAAAAACTCTCCCAACTCTAAAGATCTTGCAGACAACAACGCCATCATAATTGAGTACTTGCGAAGTATCGAGATGGAATCGCACTTCGAAGCCCTCATCAAGCAATTGAGATACAGAAAGCAAACTGTATCCCAAGTTTTTAACCAAAGCAACATCTTTGAGAGTGAAATTCGAGTTGATTATTACCACACCTTTACCTTTCACTCTACTCCTTTGATTGTTGACGAAGGTGATATGTTCCCTTTGCTTGGTTGTGGTGAGGCTGGAGAACCATGCTGCATCTCCGGTCATATAGCGCGAACAACCAGAGTCCATGATCCACATGCCCTCCAAGCCTCGGTCCAGCGCCTACACATGATAAGAAAATCTCGATCGCTCAGTGCTGGGGTGAGTGAAAATATGACGAGGCATACAACACTGAGTGATATGAGTAGTAGGCACAGTAAAAGTAGACTGTCTACCTACATGCTGTGGTCTACCTACATGCTGTGGTCTAAAAGCATGACGAGGTCTCCTACTCTGACGTGGTACAAAGCTACTCGCCCGGGGTCTACCACCATATGGAACATGGTGAACACCTCGAGGAACAAAACCTCTCTGAGAAGTACGAGGAGCCTCGAAAATAGGTCGCGAGTAAAACTCAGACTCATGCATACCTCGAGATGGGTAATGCATGTCCTGAAAAGTCATCACCCGATGTAGGACCGAAAGTAGCGACCAGAGGGGGGGTGAATGGGCACCTAAAAAGTTCTTTCGAAACAATGGCCTGCTTCCAACACCCAATGCACCTCAAAAGACTTAGCAGCAAGACGTAAACAGATCGATCAAAACTTCATAGAAATAAATCACAGCAATTGATTGAGAGATTACTGTTCAAAGTTGTCTCCAGTAAGTTACTTGGCAAGGCCTTCAGATTTGAAGCCTGCAGATTCTAAGTCTACTGATTCAAAGTCTGCTGCAGATTCTAAGTCTGCAGATTCGAAGTCTGCTGATTCGAAGTCTGCTGATTCGAAGCCTGCAGATTCGAAGCCTGCAGATTCGAAGCCTGCAGATTCGAAGTATGCAGATTCGAAGTATGCAGATTCGAAGCCTGCAGATTCGAAGTATGCAGATTCGAAGCCTGCAGATTCGAAGTATGCAGATTCGAAGCCTACAGATTCGAAGTATGCAGATTCGAAGTATGCAAATTCGAAGCCTGCTTCACAGAGTTGGACTTCACACAAGAAAAGGGACTTTGGCCCTGTCAACTCGATCAAAAAGCTACGCAGTAAAAAGCAAGCTATAGTACCAGTGTACTGTTGCTACAGAGAAGTAGTACTACTTGCAACAACAACTACTACTACTTGCGTGAAGAACAGAGGCAACAGAAGCACTGAAACTCAGGAATAAATTTGTTGTGCGCAACAAAATGAAATAGCAGAGCTAATAATGAGATGCTACACATGAAGCAGAAGGAATAGAATCATCCAAAACAGGGAACAAACAGGATGAACAGCAGAGAGCAGCCTGGCGGCACACACACAGGAGAGAGAAACTTCAGGAAGCAAAAGTGACCCAATAGATTGAAAAGTGAATTCTGGAAGGGTAGACCAACCCTAGGGATTGGGGCCCTATTTATAGGCTGCCCAATGACCTAGAATATTCCACCAGCCCCTTAGGGTTTTTAGAGACACAGAAATTAAAGGAAAAGACTCAACTGCCCTTAGGAATTTTCACAGACACAACTGACTGACTGTGGGCCTAGAGATACAGATGACTTATCCAGAAGCTAAGCTTTCATAGCGACTACGGCTTCTCTTCTGGACTGTCCGATACAGAATCAACGGTTGTCAGTTTTGCGCCGAAACTGACAAAGCCTCCACCGGCTTTGCACCAGGTACCCGGATTGGGCCGGCCTGATTCCGCAGTTCTCTCATCTCGGCAATCACTCACCGCCCGTGTACCTGAGTCAATCCTGGGCAACAGCCCAATGGGTCTTCTACTGCTTCTGGCCCATGTACCCAGATTGGGCCAGCCCGACTTCGCAGCTCTCTCAGCCCGACCGTCGCTCGCTGCCCGTGTACCTGAGTCACACGCAGCCCATGAAACAGCAGATCTCCTCTCTTCTTCAGTCCTCTTTGACTATCGTTGACAATGACTCATCACATCTAGAGCCATGAGGCCCACGCTATTCAGCATGGCTCCTCAATCACCCCCTTGATGAGTGCATTGTCAACACTTCATTTCTTCAGCTCTTTAGTACCTGCGAATCAACTGTGGAAACACGAAAACAAAAACACAAAGAAACAAAGAAGAAGAAGAAAAGGTAAAAGTTTTAACCCTAATGACCGAAAGCCAATCAAAAGCAAAAAAAAAACGGTCATTATGGTTAACCAAAATATAAAAGCTCAAAATGAGTGCGATTTTCAGAACAACAAGGATATCAACAGAGTAAGAACAAGCGAGACAAAAAATCCCCCTTAAACTCTGATCCCCAATTTTCTCCCCCTTGTTGACAAGTGAACTCATCAAGCACTCAAAAGAGACACAGACTCCCCCTGAAACGCAACTCCCCCTCAAAATATGCAATGAATGCAACTGGGGTGCATGAGGAGTGAATAAAGCATGCTTCTCAGATATGATTGACTGTAATTACAACATCTAACAAGTAGAGAAAAAGACATACTGTCTAGGACACATGGCATGATCAGTGCAACAGATGATATCTAAAGAAAGTCATTAGCACGCATGTTCCAGTTTTGGCAAACAAAAGCATCACCACATTTTCCAGTAAACAAGCAAGGTAAAGCATGAGATGCAAAAGCTATCTGATATCTACTAGGATAAGCATTATCCAAAACAAAGTGCTTCAGCAAACTTGTTATCATTTCATTTTTCAGGCTTTTTCTCTTTCCTTTTTCATTTTTGCCAGGGGTTATTTGCATGTCAAACCTTATGCTGACCGACCAAGTCAAGCCTAGGCCAGAACTGGACCATCAGAAGCTTAAGACATTTGGTCTTGGCAGACACTACACTGTCCTAGTTCATACCAAAGTGCTATGGTACGCAGTCCAGAACAATGTAATGCGACAAAGCAAACCCACCTGGATCTTTTCAAGTTATGCATAAAAAGGCATGGAATTTACATTTTTCTTGATTTTTATCATTTTTAACGCACATTTCCATGTTTTAAAGCAGAAAGATGTCCAAGTTGCATGTTTGCATCTAAGTCAGGAACTAGCTACCAGACATGTTAACAGATAGCAAGAACATTCAGCCTACGCATGCTAGTTAGCAGAAGCAATGGTGATCATGTTTTCAAGTTTAAAGCATAAAAGCCATGCATATGACAAATATCAGACATATCAAGTGAACTGGACCAAAGCATGATCATTAACAAGTATTCAAGAGTATGTACCAGCTAGAATAAGTAAAGCAGTTCAATCATATAATAGAAGCATCTCTAAGGTGTGATATGTGAATATGCAAGATATGAACACACACAAAAAGACTCAAGAAAAGAGTAAAGAAGAAAGAAAACTGATGCAAAATATCCTAGAAAGGATACACAACACCCAAATCCCCTCGTAAACGCTCAAAAGTAGACTGATCTAGGGGTTTGGTGAAAATATCAGCCAACTGATGATGGGTATCAACATGAACAAGGTCAATGACACCTTTCTCATATTGATCCCGCAAAAAGTGAAAGCGCACATCAATGTGTTTGGTTTTTGAATAGTGACATGGGTTTTTCCCTACACTAATTGCACTGGTGCTATCGCAAAACAAAGGAACTCTGGTAGGAAAGAACAATCCAAAATCTCGCAGAGTGGAAATCATCCAAACCAACTGTGAGCAGCAGCTGGCAGCAGCTACATACTCAGCCTCAGTGGTCGAAAGAGCAACTCCAGATTGCTTTCGAGAAGACCAAGAAACAAGAGAAGAACCGAGAAACTAGCAAGTACTGGAAGTCGACTTGCGATCCAACCAGCACCCACCAAAGTCGGTGTCCGAAAAGCCAGATAAATCAAGAGATGATGATGCTGAATAGTAAAGACCGAGATCGGGCGCATAAGTGAGATACCTGAAGATGCGCTTGACAGCCTGCCGATGAGACGCGCGTGGTGAAGACTGAAAACGCGCGCAAAGTACCACGGCGAACTGTATGTCCGGTCTTGTTGCTGTCAAGTACAGCAGCGAACCGATCATCCCTCGAAACTCCCTTTCATTGACCTTGACGCCGCTCTCATCCTTGTCCAGACCCCCAGAAGTGCCCATCGGGGTCATCTGCGGCTTCAACTCACCACCAAAGTCAAATTTTTTCAACATGTCACGAGTATACTTACCTTGGTGGATGAAGGTGCTGTCCTTGGTCTGCTTGATCTGGAGCCCTAAGAAGTACTTGAGCTCACCCATGAGGCTCATCTCGAACTCATTGTGCATCTGCTCAGAAAACTTGGACACAAGAGCATCAGTAGTATCGCCAAAGATAATATCATCCACGTAAATCTGAGCGACTAAAAAATCGGAAGCATCTCTGAGCAAGAAGAGAGTTTTATCCACAGAACCCATCACAAATCCCTTCCCCAACAAAAACTGCTTCAACCGGTCATACCAAGCCCTGGGGGCTTGCTTTAACCCGTATAAAGCCTTTTGCAGCTTAAAAACATGTCGAGGAAACTTAGGGTTCTCAAAACCGGGGGCTGCCTAACATAAACTTTCTCCTCTATGAACCCGTTCAGAAAAGCACTCTTAACGTCCATTTGAAAAAGCTTAAAACCCTTCGAAGCAGCAAAAGCTAAGAGAATACGAATGGACTCAAGACGGGCAACAGGGGCGAACGTTTCTTCAAAATCAATACCCTCTTTCTAGCAAAAACCCTGGGCAACTAGTCGAGCTTTGTTGCGCACCACAACCCCATCTTCACCTTGTTTGTTCTTGAACACCCATTTGGTTCCTATGGGGTTGCATCCTGCTGGCGGCTCAACTAGTGTCCAAACCCGATTACGGACAGAATTCTCAAGCTCTTCTTGCATAACATTAATCCAATTTGAATCAGAAAGAGCATGAGAAACATCTCTGGGCTCAAAAGATGCAACAAAAGCAGATTCAGCAAACACAGCAAGAGAGGTAGATGAACGCAAAGTTCTCTCAGTCAAATCACCGATGATGAGCTCTGAGGGGTGATCACGCTGAACTGCTCGGGTTCCCTGGTGATCTGAAGTCACCTCACAGGAGTCAGCAGCTGGCACCTCTGTAGTCGACTGAGGGGGCTCGATCGAAGTGGAGGAAGTGATCAGAGGTCTGCCCTCATCTTCAATCGAAGTCTCAGAAGGTGTGGGCTCTACAGGGGGTGCAGAAGGCCCACCCTCTTTAGCGGCTGGAGTATCATCATCTTCCTCGAAGATGGACTCTCCGAGCTCACCATCTAAAGGCTCAAAAGAAGGAGTCAAATAAGGCAAGGACTCATCAAATGAAACCTCACAAGTCTCGACAAGCAGCTGGGATTCGAGGTTCCAAACACGGAAGCCTCGAGAATGTAAAGCGTAGCCAAGAAAAATACCGTCCCAGCAACGAGACTCAAACTTGTCCAAATGCCCTCCCTTCTTGAGCACAAAGCACTTGCAGCCAAATGCTCGCAAGTGGCTCACCTTGGGATGTCTTCCAAACCGCAACTCATACGAAGTCTTACCTAAGTAAGCTCGAAGAAAAATGCGGTTGGCCAGATAGCAAGCCGTGTTCATGGCTTCAGCCCAAAAACGCCTAGGAGTCCTATGCTCATCGAGCATCGTCCTGGCCATCTCGACTAGCGTGCGGTTCTTTCGTTCCACAACGCCGTTCTGTGGGGGAGTGTAAGGAGAAGAAAACTGATGGTCCAGACCCTGATCACTACAAAAGCTGACGAACTGAGAGTTCTTGAACTCAGAGCCATTGTCAGAGCGAATTGCTCGCATCCGACCATTGTTCTCATTCTTCAGCTTCAAAATCAGGTCATGAACAAACTGAAACGTTTCATCCTTAGACTCCAAAAAAGAAAACCCACGAGAATCGAGAAAAATCGTCAACAATGACAAGTGCGTACCACTTCCCACCGACTCCTCAATGCTGGATATCTTCACTTCCCATATGCTACGGTCAAGAGCATAGAGAAGCTTGATAGCCCTGTCATGATCATTGTAAGCAAGCGTCCCGTTGGACCACAAGTTACTCACTATCGCATCAAAGCGAGAAAACATGGCATCTATAGATTCACCAGGTGCCTGCACAAACAGCTGATACTGTTAATTGTATGTGATTTGGCGCCTGACCTTAATCTATGTAGAGCCCTCATGAAAGATAGTGAGTGTAGTCCAAATTTCCCTAACTGTCCTAAGGTGCTGCACCCTATCAAACTCACTCCGACTCAAACCAATGAATAGTATATTTCTTGCCTTGGAGTTGGCATTATACTGATCCTTCTCTGTTTGAGAGGTGCGAGTTTCAAGGATGGAGTATTGTGAGTCCACAATCTCCCAAACTGCATTTCCTTGACTTAACAAGTAAGCCTCCATGCGCACCTTCCAGTATGCAAAATCTGTCCCATCGAACAGAGGTATTTTACTAACTCTGTCCATGTCGCCAATAGATCACAAAACCGGTTAAGGTCAACTGGTGATCTTAACCCGCTCTGATACCAATTGTTGGACCGGAAACGGTGACCAGAGGGGTGTGAATGGGAGTTTTTAAAATTTCAGACTAAAAATAACCTTCTATTTTTATTCTGTCTTCTGCGGAACAGGCTTCGAACACACCCTTTGAAGTTCTGGTTCGGAGGTATTTTACAGCTCCGAACACAGGCTTCGCAAGGAGCAAAAGTTCGAAGCCAAGAAAACTTTGTTCCACCCACAACCCCGAAAATTCAGCTCAGCTAAGTCAGTGTAGGCTCCGCACACAGGGTGCCTTCGAGCAGGCTTCGCAATTCACCCTTCGCAAGAGCGGACTTCCCTCTAAGGACTTCGATCAGCTCTGCTAAGTCAGTGAAGGCTCAGCACACTCGGTGCCTTCGAGCAGGCTTCACACTTCACCCTTCGCAAGAGCAGACTTCCCATACGGACTTCGATCAAATACTCAGCGACAACAACTGGTGCTAGGCTTCGTACTTCGAAGGTCTATATGCACACTGAACAGACTTCGCCGAGGACTTCGACAAGGGAAGAAAACGAGCTTCGAACAGTGCTTCGCTAGTAATCAGGGAGGTCTAGCCTCCAGTTTACACAGAGCGAATAGACACTGAAAAACACACTTCACCTAGACAGACTTCTCACACACCTCTCCATAAAAACTCACAAGAAGAAGGTGCACAAAGAAATCAAAGCATGCAGTGAAGTACGCATACAAGTTCAAGCAGTAAATGAAAACAGAATCAAAACTTCATTGCTTGAACAGGGAACACAAAATGAACTCACAGGATGAATACAGAGAGTGTGGCGGCTAGCACAGGAGTTCTACAATGGTTGCTGAAAGTGTTGATGTGACCTAGCCAACCTCCACTATTTATAGGCACTATTCAGCCCTGTGAATAGACTACTTTACCCCTAGGGTTTACACTGTTTTTGTCTCATCAGAACAGGGGCTACAACTGGTAGTCTACTTTATTTGAAGGCTTCTTTTGTCAGTGTTGGCGTAAAAGATTACGCTAACAGGTTTCTGTAGAAAAGAAACTAACAAACGAGATGTTTGTGAAGCAAACTGTTCTAAGCCTCCGAAAGGATAATAGCTTAGAATAGTTCGAAAGTGTGTATTGAATCACTTGTATTCGGTCCCTATTACAAGGTGAAATGGGGGGTATTTATAGGCCCAAACATTAAGGAAAAGACCTATTTACCCCTCTATTACAACCGACATTAAGGAAACTATTCGGTTTCCTTAATAGGGCTAAAATGGTAAAAGACTAATCTAATAAGAAAGAAGATAAGTCTTCCATCTTAGCTGGCAGAAAAGATCCTGAAGGGCTTTAGTTCGAAGACATACTTTGAACCAATGCCTGTCTTCGGGCTTCGAACGGGGTTCTGGGCATCTTCGAAGATGATCTTCGGAGAATCTTCGAACTGGTTGACTGTCTTTATGCTGCTTCGGCAATAACCCCGAAGATGAGATATTTTCCCCCAACAGTAGCCCCTCGAATACGCTTCTCTGTTGACCTGTAACGTTTAGGAGAGCAGTATACGCAAGAAAAGTAATCATGCGTAGGGGTTAACAGATTTATATTATCTCTGAATTATGTGGAGATATATGCTTCGAATTGGTATTCGAAGAGGTTACATTCGAAGTAACTTAGAAGTATCTTTAAAAAGACTGAAGACTTTCCAGACTTAGAAGAAATAGCCGTTAGCTTGTTTCTTCTAACGGAAGTTATACGATGCGTTATTTTTGGAGGAAAATAACGGGCGAGAATGCGAAAGGGCAGAGCCAAAACGGTAACAAACGGAACATTTAGGCTATAAATAGAGGGCCTAAAACTTACCCGATTACCTTTTCACCGCTTTCTCACAGTCAAAAGTTTTTTGAGCCCCTTGAGTTCTTGAGCCCTAGCCTTTGAGTTCTTGAGCCCTAGCCTCCATTTCCTCAAAGTAATCGAGCGATCGTAATGGTGAAGACCAAGGGATCTGCGCCTCCTTCGGCTTTGGCTCGGCAACAGGCGGCCGCAGCGGCAGCGGCGGCAGCGTTGGTGGCGGCACCTTCGATGCAGACGGCGACATCCATGGCGGCAGGGGGGAGAAATCCCCAAATCGCCGATGACCAAGGTCTGTGCCCACCATCGACCAAATATTTGGATCAGTCTTTTGAGTTGGGGCCTTCTACCTGCAAGAGAGAGTCTTTGGCAATCACAGCAGGGGGAAAGATTAGTAATGGAGTTATGATTCGGAAGCCGGGCAAAGAATCGATTCCATCACCAAGACCCGGAGAGGTTGTAGTATTCGAAGCCTTTTTTGAAGCAGGCTTGGGCCTCCCTGCTGTGGACTTCTTGGCCGAAGTACTTGACCTGTTCCATGTAACCCTCCCGCAGCTATCTCCGAATGCAGTAGCTAGGTTAGCTATCTTCGAATGGGCGTTGAGAGCCGAGGGTTGCGAGGGGAGGGCAGAAATCTTCGCTGCACTTCATAGAGCAACTTGCCAGCCGAAGACCTCTGTAGGCTCCGGAGGTGAGAAAGTAGTGGTTGCCTTCGGAAGCATTAATTTTAGGCTTCGAGACGAATATGCCCTGCAATTCCCTGCTAAGGCCATCAATGCTAGATGGTACACCGATTGGGTCCTGAGGTGGTTTTATGCCGAAGTTGGAGCGAGCAGTCCTCTGGCTGGGCCTCTCAAAGAAATTCAATTTCGGAAGGAAGCCTTAGTGCAACCTGACGAAGGCCAGCTCGAAGCTCGCCTCAACCTGCTTCAGAAAATCAGTCGAAGGTTAAGCATGCGGGACTTAGCCGAAGAATTCCTCGGACTGCAAATTCCTCCGCTGATGGCCAACTGGCCTATCGTCTTCGAGGATGACTTGGAAGGCGGTCTTCGCAAGATCAATTATACTTCGAGCCCTGCAGGTAACTTCGAAACCCACATGCATTGTACATATTTACTTCGAAGAAAGACTAACTTGAATTATTTTTAGCTTCTTCAGCCCCTATTACTTCAGAGCAAATCGTAAGGGCTTCGGAGAAGATTCTGGGTGCCCCAACTCCGACGGAAAAAGAATGGCGAATTAAATTGGTCGGGAGTTGGGAGCGGTTTAACAGAGTATGGGGAATGTTGGAGTTAACTCCGCCCCCTCTGATGGATTGGGTGCCTCTGGAGAAAGGACCCAAGAAAAGAGTGGCTGAAGCCGGAGCTTCTAGCTCCGCAAGGACTCCGGTGAAGAAGGTGGCTCGGAAGCCAAAGAATCTCGCACCTTCGGATCCTGCGCCTTCAAGCTCAAGAACCTCAATTTCTGGTTCTAAAGAGGATGAAGGTATATTATTAGTGAAATTGATTGACGAAGATGCAGCTCAACAAAATATTCACACTGAAGATACTGCAGGTATACCGGAGCCCCAAGCCAACATAGAAGAAGTAAGAGCTCCGGATACCCAAGAGGAGCAAATCGAAGCCCCTATGGGTGGAGATGAAGTCGAAGTTCCGGCAACTTCGGTTATGGAGGAAAGGACTGCTCACGGAGATGCTCCGACAGTGGAAAATCTAACTGCGGAGTCAGATGATGACTTCACTTTTGACCCTCCGATCAGTCCAGTGCTCGATCTTCCGGAGAATGTCGAAGGTAAATTTCGCATAATTTTTATCAATTTTTGCAAAATTATACAATGTATAATATTTTTGTTTTTGCAGAGCCTCCTGTTGTCGAAGTACCTCACGAAGATACAATCCAAAGGCCTTCGACAACTTCGGAGCCACACCCGGAGGTTACTCAACAAGGGCCTGGAAGAGGTAAAAGACACATAGAGCCTCCCCCTACTCAAGGATCGACTTCATCTGAGTCAACAGATGAAAGTGAATCAACTGAGGGGGGGCCATCTTCAGAAGTTCCAAAGGCCTCAGAAGAACTCTCCGGACCTTCGCTAAGCAGAGCTGATCAGAAAGCTTCAGTAATGCTTCCTCTCTTAACTCCTTTTTTGGAGGAGAGAACCGGACTTCGGACTCTGGTTAAACCTTTGGGTCAAGCCAGTCGCAAAGTCGGGGAAACAGAACTGGTAGCCCTCTTGAGCAAGGCGAAAAGTTCGGAGCTTAACATTGCTATAGAAAGAGCAGCTTATCAGGTACGAAGCATCTTCGAACCAAATAGCAAATTATATATGAATAATTTCTTATTTCTGTTTTTCTTCTTCTTTTTTTTAGCAAGCAGTCTTAGCCCGCGCTGCAGCTTTATCGGGCGAAAATGAAATTGCTCAACTTCGGGAAGAAAACGAAGCTCTTCAAAGAAATTTTAACTTCTCCGAAGGTCGAGTAGCTCAGATGGACTTCCCATACGGACTTCGATCAAATACTCAGCGACAACAACTAGTGCTAGGCTTCGTACTTCGAAGGTCTATATGCACACTGAACAGACTTCGCCGAGGACTTCGACAAGGGAAGAAAACGAGCTTCGAACAGTGCTTCGCTAGTAATCAGGGAGGTCTAGCCTCCAGTTTACACAGAGCGAATAGACACTGAAAAACACACTTCACCTAGACAGACTTCTCACACACCTCTCCATAAAAACTCACAAGAAGAAGGTGCACAAAGAAATCAAAGCATGCAGTGAAGTACGCATACAAGTTCAAGCAGTAAATGAAAACAGAATCAAAACTTCATTGCTTGAACAGGGAACACAAAATGAACTCACAGGATGAATACAGAGAGTGTGGCGGCTAGCACAGGAGTTCTACAATGGTTGCTGAAAGTGTTGATGTGACCTAGCCAACCTCCACTATTTATAGGCACTATTCAGCCCTGTGAATAGACTACTTTACCCCTAGGGTTTACACTGTTTTTGTCTCATCAGAACAGGGGCTACAACTGGTAGTCTACTTTATTTGAAGGCTTCTTTTGTCAGTGTTGGCGTAAAAGATTACGCTAACAGGTTTCTGTAGAAAAGAAACTAACAAACGAGATGTTTGTGAATCAAACTGTTCTAAGCCTCCGAAAGGATAATAGCTTAGAATAGTTCGAAAGTGTGTATTGAATCACTTGTATTCGGTCCCTATTACAAGGTGAAATGGGGGGTATTTATAGGCCCAAACATTAAGGAAAAGACCTATTTACCCCTCTATTACAACCGACATTAAGGAAACTATTCGGTTTCCTTAATAGGGCTAAAATGGTAAAAGACTAATCTAATAAGAAAGAAGATAAGTCTTCCATCTTAGCTGGCAGAAAAGATCCTGAAGGGCTTTAGTTCGAAGACATACTTTGAACCAATGCCTGTCTTCGGGCTTCGAACGGGGTTCTGGGCATCTTCGAAGATGATCTTCGGAGAATCTTCGAACTGGTTGACTGTCTTTATGCTGCTTCGGCAATAACCCCGAAGATGAGATATTTTCCCCCAACAGTAGCCCCTCGAATACGCTTCTCTGTTGACCTGTAACGTTTAGGAGAGCAGTATACGCAAGAAAAGTAATCATGCGTAGGGGTTAACAGATTTATATTATCTCTGAATTATGTGGAGATATATGCTTCGAATTGGTATTCGAAGAGGTTACATTCGAAGTAACTTAGAAGTATCTTTAAAAAGACTGAAGACTTTCCAGACTTAGAAGAAATAGCCGTTAGCTTGTTTCTTCTAACGGAAGTTATACGATGCGTTATTTTTGGAGGAAAATAACGGGCGAGAATGCGAAAGGGCAGAGCCAAAACGGTAACAAACGGAACATTTAGGCTATAAATAGAGGGCCTAAAACTTACCCGATTACCTTTTCACCGCTTTCTCACAGTCAAAAGTTTTTTGAGCCCCTTGAGTTCTTGAGCCCTAGCCTTTGAGTTCTTGAGCCCTAGCCTCCATTTCCTCAAAGTAATCGAGCGATCGTAATGGTGAAGACCAAGGGATCTGCGCCTCCTTCGGCTTTGGCTCGGCAACAGGCGGCCGCAGCGGCAGCGGCGGCAGCGTTGGTGGCGGCACCTTCGATGCAGACGGCGACATCCATGGCGGCAGGGGGGAGAAATCCCCAAATCGCCGATGACCAAGGTCTGTGCCCACCATCGACCAAATATTTGGATCAGTCTTTTGAGTTGGGGCCTTCTACCTGCAAGAGAGAGTCTTTGGCAATCACAGCAGGGGGAAAGATTAGTAATGGAGTTATGATTCGGAAGCCGGGCAAAGAATCGATTCCATCACCAAGACCCGGAGAGGTTGTAGTATTCGAAGCCTTTTTTGAAGCAGGCTTGGGCCTCCCTGCTGTGGACTTCTTGGCCGAAGTACTTGACCTGTTCCATGTAACCCTCCCGCAGCTATCTCCGAATGCAGTAGCTAGGTTAGCTATCTTCGAATGGGCGTTGAGAGCCGAGGGTTGCGAGGGGAGGGCAGAAATCTTCGCTGCACTTCATAGAGCAACTTGCCAGCCGAAGACCTCTGTAGGCTCCGGAGGTGAGAAAGTAGTGGTTGCCTTCGGAAGCATTAATTTTAGGCTTCGAGACGAATATGCCCTGCAATTCCCTGCTAAGGCCATCAATGCTAGATGGTACACCGATTGGGTCCTGAGGTGGTTTTATGCCGAAGTTGGAGCGAGCAGTCCTCTGGCTGGGCCTCTCAAAGAAATTCAATTTCGGAAGGAAGCCTTAGTGCAACCTGACGAAGGCCAGCTCGAAGCTCGCCTCAACCTGCTTCAGAAAATCAGTCGAAGGTTAAGCATGCGGGACTTAGCCGAAGAATTCCTCGGACTGCAAATTCCTCCGCTGATGGCCAACTGGCCTATCGTCTTCGAGGATGACTTGGAAGGCGGTCTTCGCAAGATCAATTATACTTCGAGCCCTGCAGGTAACTTCGAAACCCACATGCATTGTACATATTTACTTCGAAGAAAGACTAACTTGAATTATTTTTAGCTTCTTCAGCCCCTATTACTTCAGAGCAAATCGTAAGGGCTTCGGAGAAGATTCTGGGTGCCCCAACTCCGACGGAAAAAGAATGGCGAATTAAATTGGTCGGGAGTTGGGAGCGGTTTAACAGAGTATGGGGAATGTTGGAGTTAACTCCGCCCCCTCTGATGGATTGGGTGCCTCTGGAGAAAGGACCCAAGAAAAGAGTGGCTGAAGCCGGAGCTTCTAGCTCCGCAAGGACTCCGGTGAAGAAGGTGGCTCGGAAGCCAAAGAATCTCGCACCTTCGGATCATGCGTCCTGGGTTGTCAGCTATGGTGCAAAAGATTATGGCTCTTAGATTGAAGTGCTCTTTCTTGTGCTCATCCCACACACAGACACCATGTTCCCATAGACGTTTCATATCCTCCATCAAAGGTTCTAGAAAGATATCAATGTCATTGCCAGGTTGTTTTGGACCAGAAATTAGAGTAGTGAGCATAAGGTATTTTCTTTTATGGCACAACCATGATGGAATGTTGAACAAGCATAGAAAGACTGGCCACGTACTATGTGGGTTCCTCATCTCACCGAAGGGATTCATTCCATCCGTGCTAAGTCCCATCCTGATATTTCTAGGATCGTCCGAGAAATCTGGATGGGCCAAGTCAAATGATTTCCACTGCCTAGCATCCGCAGGGTGCCGAAGTTTTCCGTCCTTCTTTCGCCCAGCGAAATGCCAGATTAATAGTTCAGCATCTCTAGGATTAGAGAACATACGTTTCAAGCGATCAATCACCGGTAGGTACCACATTACTAAGGCCGGAACTTTCCTCTCCATCTTTTTTCCAGGATGGTCTTCAATAACATTTTTATTCCTCTTCTGCAACCTCTTATTATTCTTCTTCTGGTGGTCATTGTAGTCCTCCGCACAGTCATTTGGACGTTTGTATCGACTCGCGTTGCACTGCGGACATCTCTCTAACAATCCATACTCTTTTCGATATAGGATACAGTGGTTCGGGCATGCATGAATCTTCTGAACGCCCAAAGTCAACGGACAAATCATCTTCTTTGCTTGGTACGTATCAGATGGTAAACCATTGGGTTTTGGCAAAACCTTTTTTAGGAGTTGTAAAAGATCTGAAAAACTGGTGTCAGACCATCCATTGCTGGCCTTCAGTTTCATAAGCTCAAGAATTGTGTACAACACAGTATACTGCTTATCGCATCCGTGGCGTTCCTCGTAAAGAAGGTTTTTTGATGCTTTGTCAAGTGCTTCAAAGTTATCGTATCCTTTGGTTGTAGTTCTCTGCAACAACACCTCAGGCGCAACATTTCGCATCAGTTCCTCCACATCAAAGGCGTCATCATCATCATGTTGATCAACATCATCATGTGTTATGTCGGATGTATGATCACAACCTCTTCTATGTTGATGAGCATCTTGCGGCACATCAGAATCTTCAGGAGGATTTTGGCCCATCTCACCGTGTTTCGTCCATATATAATAGTTCTTCACGAAACCATTTTTCAACAAGTGAAATCGTATGGTTTCACGATCAGAACACGGATACATCGCTTCGTTTTTACAAACTTTACAAGGACAATATATTGCCTCTTCACTCTGACGGGAAGCATATTGTGCGGCAGCTTCAGTAAATTCAGTTACTCTGTTAAAATATGCCACCACATCTCCGTCATTGGACGAGTACATCCAGGACCTGTGCTCCATCTAAAACATATATTATTTGAAAAAATATTAATAAAATCATTATTGTTAATTTTATTAATTTACAAATTGAAAATATATTGATTTATTATCGCTCATAACAACATTAATTAAAAATCCTCAATGCTTTAATTAAAACTACTTATTAAGCAGAAAAAATTATTAAATAAATTAACTATATTGGTTTCTCTCTCTCTCCAAACAACATAACTCTAGATCTATAATCATAAATCAAATTAAAAAGGAGATTAAAATGACGTAAATCAATATACAAGTGATGAATAATTGTGAGGAGGGTCATATTTGTTCATTTGGGAGAAGGTAACGCCGTAAATGGAAGATTATTTGAAAATTTCTATTCACAAACCCTAAATTAGAAAAACGATAATAACTCATTGTATACATGATTAAATACAAAATAAATGTGAGATTCGGAATGGATTTACCTCCTAGAATGAAATCCTTCAAAAGAAACGAAAACAAAGCCTCCCCCCTCTTTATCTAGATTTTTGTCGCCATTGTACGGACAAAATTGAATGCGAACTCCAGTAGAGCTCGGGGAGGAAGACGCTGCGCATTTATAGCTAGAATAGTAGTGGCGGTCGCAAGTGATGTCATCATTACTTTAGTGGCGGCCATCTTAGCAGCGGCGGGCAGCACCAGCGCCCGCCACTGCTATTGGTACATTAGTGGCGGTCCGGGCTGACGTCATCACCGACCGCCACTACTTTACCAGCAATAGTGGCGGGCGCTGGTGCTGCCGTCAGCACCAGCAACTCTAGTGGCGGGCATCTAATGGCCCGCCACTATAGTGGTTTTGCCCAACGCCACTACAGTGACAGTTTGTAGTAGTGGCAGCGGCAGCGGCGGCAGCGTTGGTGGCGGCACCTTCGATGCAGACGGCGACATCCATGGCGGCAGGGGGGAGAAATCCCCAAATCGCCGATGACCAAGGTCTGTGCCCACCATCGACCAAATATTTGGATCAGTCTTTTGAGTTGGGGCCTTCTACCTGCAAGAGAGAGTCTTTGGCAATCACAGCAGGGGGAAAGATTAGTAATGGAGTTATGATTCGGAAGCCGGGCAAAGAATCGATTCCATCACCAAGACCCGGAGAGGTTGTAGTATTCGAAGCCTTTTTTGAAGCAGGCTTGGGCCTCCCTGCTGTGGACTTCTTGGCCGAAGTACTTGACCTGTTCCATGTAACCCTCCCGCAGCTATCTCCGAATGCAGTAGCTAGGTTAGCTATCTTCGAATGGGCGTTGAGAGCCGAGGGTTGCGAGGGGAGGGCAGAAATCTTCGCTGCACTTCATAGAGCAACTTGCCAGCCGAAGACCTCTGTAGGCTCCGGAGGTGAGAAAGTAGTGGTTGCCTTCGGAAGCATTAATTTTAGGCTTCGAGACGAATATGCCCTGCAATTCCCTGCTAAGGCCATCAATGCTAGATGGTACACCGATTGGGTCCTGAGGTGGTTTTATGCCGAAGTTGGAGCGAGCAGTCCTCTGGCTGGGCCTCTCAAAGAAATTCAATTTCGGAAGGAAGCCTTAGTGCAACCTGACGAAGGCCAGCTCGAAGCTCGCCTCAACCTGCTTCAGAAAATCAGTCGAAGGTTAAGCATGCGGGACTTAGCCGAAGAATTCCTCGGACTGCAAATTCCTCCGCTGATGGCCAACTGGCCTATCGTCTTCGAGGATGACTTGGAAGGCGGTCTTCGCAAGATCAATTATACTTCGAGCCCTGCAGGTAACTTCGAAACCCACATGCATTGTACATATTTACTTCGAAGAAAGACTAACTTGAATTATTTTTAGCTTCTTCAGCCCCTATTACTTCAGAGCAAATCGTAAGGGCTTCGGAGAAGATTCTGGGTGCCCCAACTCCGACGGAAAAAGAATGGCGAATTAAATTGGTCGGGAGTTGGGAGCGGTTTAACAGAGTATGGGGAATGTTGGAGTTAACTCCGCCCCCTCTGATGGATTGGGTGCCTCTGGAGAAAGGACCCAAGAAAAGAGTGGCTGAAGCCGGAGCTTCTAGCTCCGCAAGGACTCCGGTGAAGAAGGTGGCTCGGAAGCCAAAGAATCTCGCACCTTCGGATCCTGCGCCTTCAAGCTCAAGAACCTCAATTTCTGGTTCTAAAGAGGATGAAGGTATATTATTAGTGAAATTGATTGACGAAGATGCAGCTCAACGAAATATTCACACTGAAGATACTGCAGGTATACCGGAGCCCCAAGCCAACATAGAAGAAGTAAGAGCTCCGGATACCCAAGAGGAGCAAATCGAAGCCCCTATGGGTGGAGATGAAGTCGAAGTTCCGGCAACTTCGGTTATGGAGGAAAGGACTGCTCACGGAGATGCTCCGACAGTGGAAAATCTAACTGCGGAGTCAGATGATGACTTCACTTTTGACCCTCCGATCAGTCCAGTGCTCGATCTTCCGGAGAATGTCGAAGGTAAATTTCACATAATTTTTATCAATTTTTGCAAAATTATACAATGTATAATATTTTTGTTTTTGCAGAGCCTCCTGTTGTCGAAGTACCTCACGAAGATACAATCCAAAGGCCTTCGACAACTTCGGAGCCACACCCGGAGGTTACTCAACAAGGGCCTGGAAGAGGTAAAAGACACATAGAGCCTCCCCCTACTCAAGGATCGACTTCATCTGAGTCAACAGATGAAAGTGAATCAACTGAGGGGGGGGCATCTTCAGAAGTTCCAAAGGCCTCAGAAGAACTCTCCGGACCTTCGCTAAGCAGAGCTGATCAGAAAGCTTCAGTAATGCTTCCTCTCTTAACTCCTTTTTTGGAGGAGAGAACCGGACTTCGGACTCTGGTTAAACCTTTGGGTCAAGCCAGTCGCAAAGTCGGGGAAACAGAACTGGTAGCCCTCTTGAGCAAGGCGAAAAGTTCGGAGCTTAACATTGCTATAGAAAGAGCAGCTTATCAGGTACGAAGCATCTTCGAACCAAATAGCAAATTATATATGAATAATTTCTTATTTCTGTTTTTCTTCTTCTTTTTTTTAGCAAGCAGTCTTAGCCCGCGCTGCAGCTTTATCGGGCGAAAATGAAATTGCTCAACTTCGGGAAGAAAACGAAGCTCTTCAAAGAAATTTTAACTTCTCCGAAGGTCGAGTAGCTCAGATGGATAATGTAATATTAGCAGAGCGAAGGGCTAGGCAAAGCTTAGAGGCTGCGAAGAAAGAGCTCGAAGAAGAAAGAATTGTGCTTCGAGCAGAGGTTGAAAGACTGCGGAAGGAGGATGCTGCTAAGGGGTCCGAACTTGTGAGACTCCAAGAAGAGGCTAGCCAACTCCTGACTCAAAAGAATACTTTGACTACGGAGAATGCTAGAATTTCCGGAGTTCTAGCAGAAACAACTTCGGCCAAGGATGCACTTATTGCGGAAAAACTTAAGTCTGAGAAGGTGGCTTCAGAGGTTATCGAGCAGATGCTAGGTGTCTTGGAGTACTTCGGTACTACTGGATCACAACCTTCGGATGACAATGTGACTCCGCTGCGCCGGTTAAAGAGGATCCAAGGAGCAGCGAAGCAAATGAAGACGGCAGGCATGCGTTATGGAGAACTCTCCGGACAAGTGTCTGCCCTTGGATTACTTCGTTACTATGAGGATTTGGGCCGAATAATTACTCCGAGCGCAGAGGGCTCCATCACCTTCGACGATGCGAGACTTTTGAATCCTTCCGAAGGCGTGACTGCCGCCTGGCGAGCCTTTCAAACTTCATGGAGAGCCGAAGGTCGTTCTGCGATCAAGGCTTGGATTGATGAAGGCCAATGCCAGAAGCAAGTTCGGAGCCAAGCTTCGAGCAGTCAGCCTCCTTCGAACCCGCAGGTTTAGGAATTACTTAGGATTTTTTGATTATGTAAAGCTCATGCTTGTAAACATTTATCAATGAAAGTCTTGTTTGTCATATTTTTAGGCTTTGCCTCTTATGGAAGATATCGAAGTGTTAGAGCTTAACAGCGAACTTCGCTCATTGTGGAAGACCTTCGAATTTCTAAAGAGTTATAAGCGTCCTCGATTTCTTATTCCTCGAGATGACTCCGGCGTAATTGCGCCCGAAGTAATCAAGGACGTATTGTCTTATATTAAAGAGGAAGATAAAGACGTTGACGCAAACACCTCGTCTTCTGAAAACACTAATTGGTCTGAAGATGAAGGTGAAGCCCAAAATAAAAGATCTGAAGATCTTAGAAGCTGGGAAAGAAGCCCCGAGCGGCTTCGAACTTGGGTCGAGCTTCAACAAGAGCAGAAGGATTTTAGAGCTTCGAGGGGGAGGAGGAGAGTTAAGCGTAAAGTTCTTAGAACTTCCGATGTTGGAACTAGTCGTTCCACCCCTAGCTCTCGGGACCGAAGAGGTCTCCGATTCCTTCTTGGTATAGATACCAATTTTTCATAATGTAATCTGTAAACACATTTATTTCAATAATGAATGCCGATTTAAAATTGTCTCCATATTTACTAGCCCCTCTTTGGGTATAAGCAACTTCGAAATGTATTCAAAGATGGTTATGCGCAAAGAAAAAACTTCGGAGTACAATTTTTTGGGGGTTCGGAGCCCCTCTGTTATTTAAAGATCTTTTGAAATCTTATGAAATGTCTTCGACTTTTTGCAGTCAGAAGAATGGTAGCTTAGTACCTTTGTTTGCTTTATGAAAGAAATCAATTGAGATAACTTCCAGGACACTTTAGTGTCTTAAAGAATTTGTCACTTTGGACTATGTTAACAGTCATTCGAAGCTCATGACTCAAATGCTGTTTTGCTTTAGCCACCTTCGGCTTGTCTTTGCGATCTCTGACGAACCAATGGTTCGGAGTTTGCAATGGTCTCTTTGGACTCTTTTTACGGATGTCTACCAGCCAATGGCTTGGACTCCGTATAATTGTAGCCACCTTCGGCTATTTTTGCAGAAGTCTACCAGCCAATGGCTTGGACTTCGCAGAATTTGGCCACCTTCGGCTCTTTTTTACGGAAGTCTGCAAGCTGCAGCTTGGACTCCGTAGATTTTGGCCACCTTTGGCTCTTTTTACGGAAGTCTACCAGCCAATGGCTTGGACTCCGTAGAATGTGGTTTTGGGCTCTTTTACGGATGCCTACAAGCCGTGGCCTGGGCTCCGGATTATGTCAGCCACCACACCGGAGGCTTCGACTTTATGGGTTCGAAGTCCGGAAATACAGCCCAGCTTAATGACACTTCCCTCTCGGTCGACCCCGCGGTTCCAGCGCGTCCGCTCGGGAAGCTGGAAGTCTATGAGGGGAAGGCAACTATCAGGGTGTATGCTTTATTAATTTAGAGGTGATTACAAGCGAATTACAAGGAGTTCTTATGCGAAGTATCGCTTTAGGTGCTCCGCATGCCAAGTATGTGCTAATTCTTCACCTTCTAAATTAGCTAATTTAAATGAACCAGGGCGCCCTGAGCGGACAATTAGATATGGACCTTCCCATTTATTGCCTAACTTCCCTGGTGCTATTATGCTTCGTAGAACAAGATGACCCGGCCTTAACTCGCTGAGTTTAACCTTCGAGTCATACCAAGTCTTCGTCTGCTGATGATACTTTGATAAATTAGATACAACCCGAAGTCTTGTTTCTTCTGACAAATCTAACGAAGCTTGTCTTTCTTCTTCAATGTCTGGTTCGGTGCTGCGAAATGATCCCCCCTTGAGCTCCGTTGGAGTCATAGCTTCATCTCCGAATAGTAGTCTGAACGGAGTAAAACCTGTGGACCTTGTTTGCGTAGTCCGAATGGACCACAGAATTTTCGGAAGCTCTTCGGTCCACAGTCCCTTTGATAATCCTACTATTCTTCGATTTAGCCCTGATAAAATATTTCCATTGGCTCGTTCTACGGCTCCATTCGACTGAGGATGTCTCACTGCAGCAAAACATAGTTGAATGCCTAGGTCTTCGCAAAACTTCTTGAAGGGTTCTGCGTCAAACTGTGTTCCATTATCAACTGTGAGATATCTAGGCACTCCGAACCGGCAAATAATGTTCTTCCAGAAGAATTTCTGTACATTGTTCGAAGTGATAGCTGTTAAGGGCTCTGCTTCTACCCACTTAGAAAAATATTCAATAGCTACCACTGCGAACTCCAGATTTCCCTTTGCTAACGGAAAGGGACCAATTAGATCCATACCCCATCTGGCCATAGGCCATACCGGAGCAATGACTTGAAGAGCTGTTGGTGGGCGATGACTCCGTCGACCCATCCATAGGCATCCTTGACAAGTGCGGACCAAGCTCTCCGCATCAGCTGTTATTGTGGGCCAATAAAGCCCCTGGCGAAGTGTTTTTCCTGCCAGAGCTCTAGGGGCTAAATGGCTTCCACAAAGGCCTTCGTGAATTTCTCGAAGAATTTCTTGGCCTTCGGCTTGAGATATACATCGGAGTAGAGGGGAACATACTCCGGCCTTATATAATATACCGTTGATTAACTGATAGTTTCTTGCTCTGAGCTTTAATCTTGACAACTGGGGCTCTTCGGGCAAATTTGTTCCTCCTTGCAAGAGTTCTATGATCGAATCTTTCCAATCTGCACTAGGAATGCAAAGAATCTCCGCAGAGGCAATTTGTGGCACCGAAGGTATATTGAGCTCCTCATAGAAAGCTTCTTCAGGCACATCCACAGCTCCGGCTGCAGCCTTCGCTAAAATGTCCGCTTGCACGTTTTCAGCTCTTGGTATACTCCGAATGGAAATACCCTTGAAGTGTGCTTCGATTTTGCGGATTTCTTCTAAGTACTTTGCAAGCTGTGGATGCCGAACTTGAAAACTTTTGTCTACGTGCCCTGCTACTATCTGAGAATCTGTTTTTATAATTATCCTTGTAGCCCCTAGAGCACGTGCTTTCCGGAGTCCCAATAAAATCCCTTCGTACTCCGCTATATTATTGGTAGACTTAAAGTTGAGTCTTGCGTAGTACATTGCTCTTTGCCCTGACGGTGAAATCAACACTGCCCCAATTCCTGCTCCGGATGCTTGGAAAGCCCCATCGGAGTAAACATTCCAAACTCCGTCACTTGATTTCTCCGGAGTCAAATTCGCAGGTGGAGTCCACTCTGCTACGAAGTCTGCTAGGACTTGGGATTTGATAGCTGTCCTTGCCAAGAAAGATATGCCGAAGGGTGCTAGCTCTACTGCCCACTTTCCAATCCTTCCAGTGGAATCTTTGCTTCGGAGCATATCTCCTAAGGGATACGAAGTTGGTACAATTACATTGTGAGCCAAAAAATAATGTCTTAGCTTCCTCGAAGCCATTATCAGAGCATAAATGAACTTCTCAAGTTCGGAGTATCTTGTCTTCGCTCCTGACAATGCTTCGGATACAAAATAGACAGGATTTTGGACCAACTTCCCATTGAAATCCACTTCTCTGACAAGGACTGCGCTGACAGCTGAACCTGTGGCTGCAAGATACAGAAGTAGGGTTTCGTCCGCAATAGGCACCGTAAGTGTAGCAAGATTGCTGAGATAATCTTTAATATCTTCGAAGCTTTTCTGACACTCCGGTGTCCATGCAAAATCTTCGGACCCTTTCAAAGCTTTAAATATTGGCAAGCTCCTCTCCGCAGACCTTGATAAAAACCTGCTAAGTGCGGCCAGACGTCCAGTCAGCTTTTGCACTTGCTTTAAATTCTCCGGAGGAGCCATCTTCTGCAGCGCAGTTATTTGAGTAGGGCTAGCTTCAATTCCCCTACTTGAAACTAAGTACCCTAACAACTTTCCAGCCTTAGCTCCGAATATACATTTTTCGGGGTTAAGACGGATCCCACATGCCCGAAGGCTATTGAATGTTTCTGCTAAGTCTAGGCTATGTTGGTGCTTTAAAGCACTCTTTATTACAATATCATCCATATAGGCCTCCACATTGCGACCTAGTTGATGACCTAGAGCCTTAGCAACTAATCTTGAAAAAGTAGCCCCGGCATTTCTTAGGCCGAAGGGCATTCTTACATAACAGAAGACTCCCGAAGGAGTTACAAAGCTCGTCTTGATTTCATCTTCGCGCTTCAACCATATTTGATGATAACCAGAATACGCGTCAAGGAAGCTTAGTAACTCCGAACCTGCAGTGGAGTCAACTAGTTGATCAATTCGGGGCATGGGGTAGGGGTCACGTGGGCACGCTTTATTCAGAGATGTGAAATCAATGCACATGCGCCACTTCCCGGAAGACTTCTTCCTGACGAAGACTGGGTTGGCTAACCATTCTGTGTGAGCCAATTCTCTGATGATTCCAGCCTTCAACAGTTTTTCAACTTCGTCCTTAGCTAGAGCAGCTCTCTCTGCGGACATCTTCCAGAGTCCTTGTCGAACAGGCCGGGCCTTCGGGTTTACAAGTAAACTGTGCTCAATAATATCCCGATCGACTCCGGTGATATCTTCGTCAGACCAAGCGAAGACATCCAAATTTTCTTCCACGACCTTTTCCAAGGAAGTTGCAACTTCAGGAGGTAAATCTTTACCAAATTGAAAAGTGTATTCTTTACTATCTTTAACAATGACCTTTGTTGCAATCTCTCCTTCGGGACTTGGTCTCGGAAAAGACTTCTTCGAAGCTTCGGAGGAGGCTGAAAAAATTTCTTCATTATCTTGGACACTATTTACTTGCCTCGGATCAAGAGGAGGACCGTGACCATATTCTGCCCTCCGAGCCATGGCTTGATCTCCGAAGATTGTCAGGACTCCTGCTTGTGTGGGCATCTTCATGCACAAGTAGTTGTGATGCACCACAGCTCCGAACTGATTCAACATGCCCCGTCCGAAGATGACATTATAAGCATACGGGGCATCTACCACATCAAAGATAACTTCTTCAGCTCGGGCTAGTAAACCTTCTCCGAAGGTTACTTCCAAGCCTATCTAGCCGAGTGCATCAAGCGGAGGTCCTGCGAAGCCTTGCAGAGGACGAGCCGCTGGGAGGAGATGCTTCCGGGAAATGCATAACTGATCGAAGGCTTGCACAAAAATGATATCTGCCGAACTACCTCCGTCAATTAGCACCCTTCGGACTTCAGTCCCTGCAATATCAGCAGTGATAACCAATGGATCTGCATGCGGGAACTTAATACTAGCTGCATCCTCCGCAGAGAAAGATATCGGAACATGAGACCACTCCGGCATTGCAGCTGCAGATGACGAAGTCCCAATATGACCTACTTCCCGAACGTACTCTCTTCGCTGTCTCTTGGACATGCTTCCGAGGGTACCTCCTCCGGAGATAGGGAGAACTACTCTCTTTCCTCTATCTTGCCCTTCCTCTTGCTTCGGAGGTGGCATAACATTGGCCACCGGAGGGTGCCTTGCAGCATCAAAATTTTCTATCCGCGCCACAGCCTGGACCGGGTCTGGGCGCGCTGCTGCTGGACTTCGGTCGGTACTGCCTCGACCCGAAGTTCTTTCCAAGTATTCTCCCCTTAGGGTAAGGATAGCCTTGCAAGTGTCAGTTGC
Source organism: Zizania palustris (assembly GCA_019279435.1). Lineage (NCBI taxonomy): Eukaryota > Viridiplantae > Streptophyta > Magnoliopsida > Poales > Poaceae > Zizania > Zizania palustris. The sequence continues at coordinate 45,950,948 of JAAALK010000081.1, forward strand.
ATGGCTTCGATTTTCTCCATGAATACAGCAAAAAAGGGTCTGGCCTTTGCCAGCCGTTTTCCCTGGCGGCCTCCAGCCGCTGGACTTGTTCCCCGCAGATTGTGGAGCTCTCTGTATAAACTTCTGTGGGGGTGCAATGTTCAAGACTTCAGAGCGAGGGTGCTTTTGCCCTCTTCTTCGATCATGTTGCACTTCGAAGACTGGTTCCTGCGGCTGTGCCGAAGTCTTCACCTCTGCTTTAACTTCTTGCAATACTGTCGAAGTAGCAGCAGTCCTCCGAAGCCAACCCTCTTCTGACCTCGCATACTCCTCAAAATATGACATCAGCTGTGACACTGTGGAGATGCTCTTCCGATGTAGTTTATCCAGAAGGACTTGATGACTGACGCCTTCCCGAGCCGCATCGACCACTGAGGATATGGACAGCCCCCGAATTTGCGACTTCGTATGAGCGAAGCGCTTGAAGTACTGCCTCAATGTTTCTCCAGGGAGCTGTTTCACTTGGAAAAGGCTTCCTGTTGACATAGGAGGCACGAAGGTGCCCTGAAAGTTACTTATAAACTTCCTCTTCAACTGTGACCACGAATTGATTGATCCTGGCTTTAAAGACCAGAACCATCTCAACGCCACTCCTTGAAGAGCTAACGGGAAGCACTTCGCCATAGTGTCTCTGACTCCGCCGCTAGCCTCAATTGCTAGGGCATAAGAACGCGCAAACTCTCCGGGATCTTCATCTCCGGCATACTTGCAGAGCTTCGAAGTTTTAAACTTTGGATCAAAGCGAACCTTCTGCAGCTCAGGATGCAACGGAGATTCATTGTCGTAGGAGGCGTTCTCTGGGGCTTCGGGATAACCAAGATCGTCGTCTTCGGGCACTTCGGGGATAGCTGGGGTGGCTTGAGAACGAAGCCTGTTCGCAGCTTCTTGTCGCCACCTTGCTACCTCAGCTTGAAGGTTGGCCATTTGAGTGGCCATATCTCCAAGGCTATCTTCATCTCCTCCGGAAGGACCTTCCGGGTCTTGAGAACTGGTATGATCAGTTCGAATCGGGATGGAGGGTGGGGGAGTGACTCCGGGCGGTCGGAGTATGGAAGGGGTTGGCGGAGAGGTTTCGTATCCTCGAGGGATAGAAGCCCCTTGCGGAGTTTGAGGTGGAGGGATAGTCGAAGACCCTCCGACTTCGACTGTGTCGAAGGGTATCTCTCCGGAGATCCGAGAGGACCTCCGAGTGGGATTGCGAGGTGCGCTCCGCTTAGGAGGCATGATGTAAGAAGTTGGTAGAGAACGAAGTTTTTCGGACTAGGTTCCCCACGGACGGCGCCAACTGTTGGCGTAAAAGATTACGCTAACAGGTTTCTGTAGAAAAGAAACTAACAAACGAGATGTTTGTGAAGCAAACTATTCTAAGCCTCCGAAAGGATAATAGCTTAGAATAGTTCGAAAGTGTGTATTGAATCACTTGTATTCGGTCCCTATTACAAGGTGAAATGGGGGGTATTTATAGGCCCAAACATTAAGGAAAAGACCTATTTACCCCTCTATTACAACCGACATTAAGGAAACTATTCGGTTTCCTTAATAGGGCTAAAATGGTAAAAGACTAATCTAATAAGAAAGAAGATAAGTCTTCCATCTTAGCCGGCAGAAAAGATCCTGAAGGGCTTTAGTTCGAAGACATACTTCGAACCAATGCCTGTCTTCGGGCTTCGAACGGGGTTCTGGGCATCTTCGAAGATGATCTTCGGAGAATCTTCGAACTAGTTGACTGTCTTTATGCTGCTTCGGCAATAACCCCGAAGATGAGATATTTTCCCCCAACAGTCAGCTTCGCAGAGGGGACAACATCAGCTTTTGCAGAGCAGACGCTGTCAGCCTTTGAAGTTTTGGACCCTTTTGAAGCCCCCCTTTGCACGCGAGGGGTGCAGTAGCTTCGTTGAGAAGCCTTGCGCCTGATGGCCTTCGCTTCACTGAAGTTAGCCTTCGATACAGTGACAGTTTTGAGCCGAAGCCGTCAAAGTCCTTGGGCCTTCGCACCAACACCTTCGGAGTGGACCACCACGGCTTCGCAGCTTCTCCCAGCTCGAACCCCGTCAGTTCATGTACAGAAGCCATGCATGGCCGAAGTACCTCAAGTCAGCCTCAGTCCGGAGCCTGCCTCACTCCGGAGCCAGCCTCACTCTGAAGTCAGCTTCACTCCGAAGCCACCCTCACTCCGAAGCCCCACCTTCGGAGTACCACCCTTCGAAGTCCCTCCTTCGTCCAAGGCCTCCGCATGAAGCATTCCATGAGCACTTCGTCGCAGTGTCTCTCCCCGAGCACACTCCTCGACGATCCTCACCGGGACCATGCCTTCGATGCACCTCGACTTCTGAGACCTTCGTCGGGTATACTTTCGAGTGCCTCCCTCCGGAGCACACTTCGAACACCTTGCCTCATTGCTGAGGACTTGATCCACCATACTCCGAAGTCACTCCATTCGGAGTACCCTTTGAAGTGCCTCGCCTCCGAGGACTTCGTCTCGGAGTACCTTCACCCGGAGCCACGCTCCGCACTTACTGCCTTCTCCTGGCGCACCTCGACCCGAGATCTGACCTCGACCCCTTCACAACCTTCATGACAGAGCTCCCTGCTCCCCTGGCATCAATCCTCCCGCTTGACCCAGGTTCAACTGCTGCGAACCGTCCGTCGCCTCCGAAGTCACCTGTGCACCACAGACAAACAGACAAGTGTATCCAGTACCCCGGAGACCTCTCCGGGTAAACAACCTCCGGCACACACTCCGGTGTACCGCCCAAAGTACCGAGACCTTCGGTACGACACAATCATCATGTACTGTCGGACCCCTCCGACAGGCACACTCCGCTACAACAGTTGCAGCAAACAGAGCCCACCAAACCCTTTGGTGAAACAACCTCCAAACCCCTTCAGATGGACCCCTTCGAATCAGAGGGTAAAATCTGTCAATCACTCATCACAGACTCCGAAACCAACCCTTGGTTTCTCAGTGTTGCATCTCGGTGGCAGCTCAACCAATGTCCAAACCCGATTGCGGACAAAATTCTCAAGCTCTTCTTGCATAACATTAATCCAACTCGAGTCAGAAAGAGCATGAGAAATGTCTCTGGGCTCAAAAGATGCAACAAAAGCAGATTCAACAAACACAACAAGAGAGTCAACAGAAGAGTGCAAAGTTCTCTCAGAAAGATCACCGATGATGAGCTTTGAGGGGTGATCACGCTGAGCTGCTCAGGATCCTTGGTGATCTGAAGTCACCTCACCGGAGTCAGCAGCTAGCACCTTTGGACTCGATTGAGGGGACTCGATCGAAGTGGAAGAAGTGATCATAGGTCCGCCCTCGTCCTCAGTCGAAGTCTTAGAAGGTGTGGGTTCTGCAGGCTGTGCAGAAGGCCCACCCTCATCAACTGCTGGAGTGTCATCATCTTCCTCGAAAATAGACTCTCCGAGCTCACCATCTCTAGAAAGCTCAAAAGAAGGAGTCAAAGAAGGCAAGGACTCATCAAATGAAACCTCGCAAGTCTCGACAAGCTGCTGGGAATCGAGGTTCCAAACACGGAAGCCTCGAGAATGTAAAGCGTAGCCAAGAAAAACTCCATCCTAGCAATGAGACTCAAACTTGTCCAAATGCCCTCCCTTCTTGAGCATAAAGCACTTGCAGCCAAACGCTCGCAAGTGGCTCACCTTGGGCTATCTGCCAAACCGCAACTCATATGAAGTCTTACCTAGGTAAGCTCTAAGAAAAATGCGGTTGGCCAGATAGCAAGCCGTGTTCATGGCTTCAGCCCAAAAACGCCTAGGAGTCCTGTTCTCATCGAGCATCGTCCTGGACATCTCGACTAGCGTGCGGTTCTTTCGTTCCACGACGCCGTTCTGTGGGGCAGTGTAAGGAGCAGAAAACTAATGATCAAGACCCTGATCACTACAGAAGCTGACGAACTAAGAGTTCTTGAACTCAAAGAGGTTGTCAGAGCGAATCGCTCGCATCCGACCATTGTTCTCATTCTTCAGCTTCAAAATTAGGTCATGAACAAAATGAAAAGTCTCATCCTTAGACTCCAAGTAGAAAACCCACAAGAATCGAGAAAAATCGTCAACAATCATAAGCGCGTACCACTTCACACCTACCGAGCGTACCCGAGCTAGACCAATAATGTCCATGTGTAACAGCTCTCCCGGGTACGAAGTCATCACCTGAGTCACAGGTGAGTGAGAAGCAGCAACCATTTTCCCGTGACGACACAGATGGCAAACTAGATCCTTTTCCATTTTAAGCTTGGGCAATCCTCGGATGAGGTCCATAGAGCTCAACTTGACTAGCAGATCAAAACTCAAATGGCCCAACCTCCTATGCCACTTCCAGAGCTCAGAGGAGGATCCAACAATCAAACAACGAGAAGGGCCAAAAGAACTAGAGAAGTCAATCCCAAAAACCTTACCGAAAGGTAAGATCTGGCGAATCAAAGACCCTCTAGAATCAATCACTGAAGAACTGCCCTTCTTAAAACGAACCTCCAAACCATCCTCAAGAAGTTGCGAAACAAAAATCAAATTAAAGTTCAAATTTCCAACCAAAGCAACGTTCTTCAAAGCGAAATGATCTGAGATGCGAATTGAGCCAATGTCATGTACCTTCCCTTGACCACTGTTCTCGAAGGTGATGTATTCCTTGGAGCTTGGGAGAGAGAGGCTGGAGAACCATCTGTGATGTCCCATCATGTGGCGAGAGCATCCTGAGTCCATAATCCAAACGTCCTCCAGTCCCCGATCCTGCACAATCATTGGTTGAAGGGGGAGCAAATGGTCTAGCACCAGGTTTAGCAAAAGAACTAAACCAGTGTCGAGCATCTGCTCAAAAGATGGAAAGCAGAAATCATCATAAGAGTTTGGACCAAAACACGGCTCAAAGCGCGGTCCTCGGTTCTGCCTAAAGTCTCGGTCACGAGGTCCAGGACCGTATCCAAAGCGACCTTGAGCTCTGCCGGAATGAACACCACCCTCCGGAGCACGGACATGAAAGCCGTCTCCTCTACCACCACTTACACGACGCGGCCTGGCCTCCAGCCTCTCCCCGCATCGAGGAACTCTCAGTCTACCACCCTGCTGGTAGAATTGCTCCTGGCCACCACGAGCTCTATCTGCTCTCTCAACCCTCTTCCTCCTGAAGCAAAACTCCGCATGATGCCCGTCTCTCTGACAATACTCATAGTGGTAGGTGGGCTTCTTGGGATGTGGTTGAGGCTTGGGGTTCTTGGGCTTGGTGGTGTTGGATGTAGTCTCCTCGGTGTGAGAGGGTCTAGGAAGAGATTCTAGAGAAGTGCGAAGGTGTTTGGGCTTTAGAACCTAGATGGGCTTCTTGGGTGGAGCTTTAGGCTGTTCTTGGAACACTCCATCCTTGGGCTGACTAGCCTGGAAAGACTCAGTGGAGTGAGTCTTGGGGTATCTCTGTTCCGGAGTCATTTTACTCCACTCCACTGCCTGGCTAATGGCACTCTCAAAGTCAGCCTTGGTGTAGGTGTAGCCTACCCCAAACCCATCCTACCTCTTAAACTGCTGGATCATCATGCCGAGCTGTGGCTCTCTGGCACTCACCCAACTCAGGATCTGACGAAGGTAAAAGTTCTCATTTTGGACATCAACTAGCTCCTCTCTCAAGGAAGCTAGAACCTCCACCTGAGACAAGCAGGTCTCACACTCTCTATCAACTTGGACAGACTTCTCGGCTTTCAGCTTGATCAACTCCAGTCTAAGAGACAAGCAGTTCTCACAGACAGTGGGTGCAACTGACAGTGTCTCAAGCTCTAGCCTAGTCTGCTCCAGCTCAGCTCTAACTCTCTCCAAATCGCCCAATTTCTCATCACCCTTGGCTTTTAGCTCAGCTAAACTAGCTAGATGAGATGGGCAATCAGCACAAGGCACGACGACAGTGGCATGAGCGTCTTTCAGCTCAAGCTGAGTGCTCTCAAGCTTAGTGGCCAAAGCGTCCCTCTCATCAACCCTTTCTGTGTACCTGGACTTCAGAGTCATCAGGTCACACAACAACACCTCACACTTTGGGCACTCACTGCTATCACCCAAGCAAGGGGAAGAAGATAGACTCTCAATTCTGCCGTTGGCCATGGCAAGCTCACTCTCAAGTTCATCTATTCTCTTCTTAGCCCCTCTAAGAAGTTTTTCCCGATATTTCAACTCCCGATGATTACTTTCAAGTAAATCAACGATTTCACGTTCGTAAGAGGATACCTTTTCATTGTCGTCATCAGAATCGTCAGAGGAGCCCTTTTCTTCCTTATCCCCAAGAGCCATTGAGCAGAAGCTCTTGCGGGATCTTCGACGTAGATGTGAGTGGCTCTTCGGCATGTCCCCGAAAGCCATGAAGCAGTGGCCCGCCGGATCATCCTTGTCCTTCCCCTTCCTGATGACAATCTCCTCATCGCTTGATCTCGATGAAGAGGAAGAAGACGTGGACCGCTTGGAGTAGCTTTTCTCCATCTCGGCGAAGAAGGCCTTGTCGCACTTCTTGTTCTCACACCGGTAGTCCTTTAGGGCCTTTCTGAAGAATCTGGTCTTTGGCTTGCCCTTTGTGAAGGATGAGCTGTCGTGCTTGCCGAAGTCGTAGAAGCCACCACCGGTACCCTTCTTGTGACCATTGCACTTGGGGCAGTCGGCGATGAAGTGACCTGGATCACCATACTCAAAGCATCTGAATTTTGTGCAGTGTCTTTTGAACATTCTGTTATCATAGACACGACGCACCCGGTTGTTAAACAGACACAGGTCATCATCTCCTAATGACTCGAGCTGGTCCTCAGTGATAGACATCAAGGAGAACCCAGCACAGCTCATAGAAGAGGGATCAACAGAAGGTGTAGCAAGGGCCAGGGTCTTTGATCCAGAGCCAGTGAGATTTGATCTCAACTGGGTATCAACCTCAGTGGCCTTCAGCTTGCTAAACAACTCAGAAATTGTTAAGGTATCATATGAAGTGCTCTCAATGATAGAGGATACCTTGATCTCCTAGATCTTAGGGTCCAAGGTATGGAGAACCTTGAGCGCCTGCTCATGATCTGAGACTAACTGAACTCCCTCGGCCTTGTTGGCCCGAAGCTTGTTGATGATCGATTGAAAACGACCAAACAAGGCTTCAACAGATTCACCTGGCTTCTGTGTGAATTTTTCATATTCACGCCGGTAGGTCTGATAGAGCCGAGCCTTGACCTGGGCTGTCCCCTCATGGTGTGCATGGAGGGTAGCCCAGATCTCTCTAGCAGTTGTGAGATGGCTCACTCGCTCAAATTCAGTGGGACCTAAGCCAGAAAACAAAATGTTCACCGCTTTGTTGTTGTTCTGATGCTGGGCGATAATATCAGGAGAATTACGCTCAGCAACAGGCAACACTGTGAAAGTAGCGTGAACACAAATGTCCCAAATGTCCAAGGTTTGGCTCATGAGATAGGCTCGCATGCGAGTCTTCCAATAATTATAGCCATAAGCTTCCAAGGATGGGACCTTTCCAAGAGACGTCATGATCACTACTGGGGTTTAGAACCGGTTAAGGTATGGAAAAAACCCTAACCAGGATCTGGTACCACTTGTAGGACCGAAAGTAGCGACCAGGGGGGTGAATGGGCGCCTAAAAAATTCTTTTGAATCAATGGCCTGCTCCCAACACCCAACGCACCTCAAAAGACTTAGCAGGAAAAAGTAAATAGATCAACAAAGCCTAAAAGTATCTAGCCTATAAATGACCGGTGTCCTAGACAAAGAAACACCAACACAGTGCTTAAAGGCAGATTAACAAAGCATTTAAAACATGGCAAATCAAGCTTCACAGAAATAGATCATCACAAAGATTTAATCATGAGTGCATGTGAAACGAGGAGTCTTACTGTTCAAGGTTGTCTCCTGTTTGGTACTTGACGAAGCCTGCTTCGAAGAACGCAGTAACGAAGCCTGTTGTGGACGTGCCGAAGCCTGCTTCGAAGTTATCGTGGGAAGGCTGTTGATGTGTGTAGCAAATGTGCGAAGCCTACTTCGGAACGAAGTAGCTTCGCAAGTTACAGTGCAAAAATCGAGGTCTAAAAAGAACTTCGAAGCAACTAGATAAAAACCAACAACTGCGAGGTCTCTACTCCAAAAGTCGTGACCAGCTGAGCCAACTGCGAAGCCTTTATCACAACTCCGATCGAAGTCAGCTGCGAATTCTGCACTACATAGAACTTCGAACAGAGCAAAATGCTTCGATAGACTTGTCCCGTTCGAAGCTACAGCATGTGCACTTCGGGAATGTTTACAAAAGCCTCGAAGCCTAGAGGACAGAAAACAAAATCTAGCAAATTCACATTGTGGGGCCCACGATAGAGATTGATAGAGAGAACCGAACAGACTTTGCTAACAAGACTCCAAACTCAAGTAATCAGCGAAGGTTGCACTTCGGTGGGCCCCAACATGAAGAGGCTGCCGAAAAACACCACACATGCAAGATTCGAAGTATGCTTCGCACAAAGAAACTTTTGCCTAAAACATTTCTCCAGCTAGGACTCTTGAGTAGTTTACTGAAACACGTGAATCCTTGCGCCAGAAAAATCTATCCAGAACAACACCTAGCAGCAGTAGCTTCTGACCAAGCAAGTCACACAGCCATAGGCACTCGAGAGCCCTGCTGTATGCTGTAGAAAAAGCAGTCCGACTGCTGCTAGGGAAAGCCATTAAACAACCTATAGCACAAGCAGAGACAACCTAGAAATTCTAGCTGTTCAGGCTATGTCTAGACTAGAAAATATGTAGTAGGCTGCTTAAGCTAGAGCTTCTAGATAACCGCACATACACCAGAGCAGCAGCAAACTTAAAAACAAATCTGACCTGCAATGATGCAAAGGCTACCAAGTGCAGAAGCTATTTACTAGCTACCAGCCTATGCAAAATACTGCATGTAACACTCTGGCAGAACTCAGGATAAAGAATAGGAAAACAATCGTGGCGGAGAAGTTCCTGGCGAAGAACTCAGAGAATAGATAAACACATAGCACGCAAATCAAAAAAACCAGGTAGAAGACTCCACAACGATGTCAGTCGAGAAATACAGAAGGAATACAACTAGACCAAACAGTTTCTCGACGAGCCTAAGATGCGGATCCTGTGAAGAACAGTGGCGGCGCTCAAAACAGGAGATGAACATGAAAACAACGTGGGGAAAGTGAACTCAAGTTTGTCATTGAGTTAACCCTAACCCTAGGGATTGGGGCCCTATTTATAGGCAGCCCAATAGCCTAGGAAAATACTAAAATACCCTTAGGGTTTTTATAGACGCTGAAAAAAATGGAAAAGACCAAACTGCCCTTAGGATATTTTTACAGACTCGACTGACTGACTATGGGCCTAAGGACAAAATAGTAAACTCCTATTTACAAATGACTTATCCGGAAGCAGAGCTTTCGTAGCGACTACGGCTTATCCCCAGAACGGTCCGATCCAAGATCAGCGGTTGTCAGTTTTGCGCCGAAACTGACAAAGCGTCCACCGACTTTGCACGAGGTACCTGGATTGGGCCGGCCCGATTCCGCAGCTCTCTCAGCCCGGCAATCGCTCGCCGCCCATGTACCTGAGTCAATCCTGGTCAACAGCCCAGTGGATCCTCTGCTACTCCTAGCCCATGTACCCAGATTGGGCCAGCCCGACTTCGCGGCTCCTCTGCCCGACAGTCGCTCGCTGCCCGTGTACCTGAGTCACAAGTGGCCCAGACGCAGCAGGTCTTCTCTCCTCTTTGACTTCCGTTGACAATGACTCACCACATCTGGAGCCATGAGGCCCACGCTCTTTAGCATGGCTCCTCAGTATTTTATTTTTATATAATAAAGTATTCAAATGCATTTTAGGGTAAACTCAAAATTGTCCATTTCACCTTTGGGAATAATTTACCTTTTATTCTTTTCATACTAGTATGATGGAAACGCTAGGTTTATTCTGAACCTTCTATTTTAAATCAATTGGACGTTTAAAATACATTAGTTAACATTTTTATTCCTTTTAGAAACTCCCTAACCCCATTAAAAGTTCATTTTAAAATATTCCTAAAGTAAATTTCAGAAACTTAATGACTTTATTTCCCTTGGTTTAAACAAATCAAAACTTGTATGCTTGTGTGTGGTTTTTGGATTGTTTATTGAATGTTATTTTTATCATTCATATCGAAAAGACTACGCCGCCGCCGAGGAGCCAGAGTATTACTCGGAAGTTCCCCTGTCTCCTTTCGCTGAGCAAGGCAAGTCACCAAACCAATCTTTTGAGCATATTGAACCCATGTTTTACTAATCTATCGCTAAAACACATAGGATATACATGCATTAGTCAAATGAAACCCTTACAATATATTTACTAGGATCCACGACCTTGATGTGCAACCCAAGCCATGCTATCTAGCCTAAACTCCTTGTCACCATATTATTAGTACTATTAGCTAGTGTCCAATGTATCGACATGATTTCTATAGGATTAAAAATGAGTCGTAGCGATTGGAATCTACTATATGATCCCTGTTATTCTCATCTCTGGAATGCTGTTGGTGATAGAGTTCTGGTTGTGAGTGTATGCATGGTGGGTTCTGGGTGCATGCTAGGGCATTGGTCGGCAGCACCCGGGGCACTATAAGGACCGGTCTGTGGGATCCGTTGCAATACACTTCCGTACTAACCACAAGTCTAATGGGTAAGTCCTAACTAAGGTATGGAGTGTTCCAAACTGAGGCCACCACTTGGAGATGGGTCAAGCAGCACCTGCGGGTGGCTTGTACCAACGTGGCGCAAAAGGGGGTGCGACGTTAGCCGAGATGCGGCCCGGCGCGCCGGCGAAACCTAGAGCGGGTGGTTATCGCTTGGAGCATTTCATGCTGAGGTTTTGGCACGAGTTCCCGTGGTATGGGTCATCTCGTTACACTTTGGTGTTTGGGATGAGTGCGTGCCTTGTGGGTACAGTAGTACACCTCTGATCAGAGTCATAAATCTTTTCGAAAAGATGAGCCCACGGTCAAGGGCGGGTTGCATGACATCCCACAATTAGTTTACTTATAATGAATGTGCATGATGATTTGACATGTAAGGACCATTGTGCGAGGAGGGAAAACATACTCCTCGAGTTAGATGGTGTTATGATGTTCATGTTTATTATTCCGTGTGATTCAATTTGACTACACTAAATGCAATAACTGAAAAATGTACTTTTCCACACTTTTAGCCATTATCCTTCCTTTGTTATTATCTTGCATTACTATTGCATTTGCAGTGGCTTGTTGAGTACTTTTTGTACTCATACCCGTTGGACACACAATTCAGAGGATGCCTACTACGAGGAAGATGGTCTAGAGTAGCGACGTAGTCAAGAAGAAGATCCTAAAGAGGACGTTCGTCATTCTTTTTATTGTTTATTTTATTTTTACTCTTTTGTAATAATGTGGTCTACATACCACGAATGTTTGCTGTATGTATGTTGTCACATGATGAACCTCTTGTATTATTGTTTTTGTTTGGAAATTCAATAATGTTCCGATTTCGAGAAATCGGGGCGTCACAGTTATAATCAAATTTTTATGGCCAAAGAGGACATCAATAAGACAACCTTTCGATGCCCTGGTTTTGTCAGCTTACTTGAGTGGGTCGTTATGACCTTTGGTCTATGGAATGCTGATGCTACATATCAACATGCTATGAACTTGATCTTTCATGACTTGCTAGGAGTTATGTTAGAAGTCTACATAGATGACGTTGTAGTCAAATTGGACGCTATGGGAAACCACCTAGCCGATTTGAGAGTTGCTTTCGATAGGATGCACTAGTAGGGCTTAAAAATGAACCCGCTCAAATGTGCCTTCAACGTGTTGGCGGGTAAGTTCTTAGGGTTTATGATTCATGAAAGAGGTATCAAAACTGACCATAAGAGGCTTGAAAATATTAGAAACTTTGAGGTGCCGACATTCAAAAGAAATATGCAAAAGTTGCTAGGCAAGATGAATTATTTGCGTCGCTTTATATCTAACTTGTCTGGCAAAATTGATGCTTTCGTCCCTATAATCCGGCTAAAGAATGAAGCCGAGTTCACTTGGGGGGCAAGTCAGCAAAGCGCCTTTGAAAAAAATTAAAGAGTGTTTGTCACCACCGCCCGTGGTGAAAGCACCAAAAGCCGGAATTCCGTTTCGGCTATACATTGTTGCAGAAGATAGCGTGATAAGGCCATGCTAACCCAAGAAGTGGAGGGGAAAGAGTACTATTTATAGCAAAAAATGGCATTAATGGTCAAACTAGGCAAATACTGAAAAATAGTATTTTTGACCGAAAATATGTCAAACTGGCAAAGGCCAGTCTGACCGGCTATGGTAGGCCGGTTTAACCGGCCAGGTCCGGTCGGACCGGACCCATGTGCTCGGTCAGACCGTCTAGGGTCTGGATTTCGCATCCGAGTAGGATTCGAGGTATTTTCACCCAAAACATATCTCAACAGAGTTTTGGACGCATCTAACTCTATCTCTAGCCAGGGATAACTAGCCCACCCCCTATAAATACTAGGGACAAGGCCGATTCAAAGGGACCCCCAACATACAAAAATCCAAAGCCCTAGCTTTAAATCATATTTACTTTCTTTACTTTTCCGCATCTTCATGGGTTTGCTTGAAAGCCCTCCGTCTGCCACGTCCATAATCACGGTAACCCTTTCTGGTTCGCTTGTGAACCTCCCGTTAATCCATATAACGGATTTCTATCCTTTTATCGGTTTTTATCGCCCTACCCAGAAATTCGGCCCTCCGGCCGAATTGTTTGTGATCTATTATTGTTTTTGTAGGTTAATTGTTCTCCTAAACGTCCCTGCGAAGTTTGGGAGCAATTGGAGATCATTTGCTATAGTTACCGAGGCTTAACAGATCGGATCTGTTACTTCGGTCTGACCGGCATTGGGACACTAGTCTAATCGAAGCCCCTCATCACGCCGTTGTTGGCAACAGCCGGTCCGACCGATGATACTCCGCCGGTCCAACTTGGACCCTTCGCACCGGGCGCGCCGAAGACGAAGTCCAAGCTCTCCGAAGCCCTGACCACCGAAGCCCTATGCACCGGAGCTCCGCACGCTCGAAGGCCGACGTCCGAAAGATCCCTTCGCCCGGTGTGACCGGGGTAGCAAGGTCGGTCCGACCGAAGAGGCTTCGCCGGTCAGACCACCGGAGCCACACTTCGTATCCACCTTCGGGACACCGCCCAAAGCCCCTTCGCAGCCCCTCGGTCTGACCTAGGTTATACCTCTGGTCTGACCGAGATTAAGGCTGAAGGTGCCCTAGGGACCCTTCGGACCCGTATCTGCTGTGACTTCGAATCGGCCCCCCGAATTGGCCGATTCGAGGTATTTTGGTCATTTTATTACTGTTCGCATTGCTACTAATACTTTTCGGCCAATTGGATTAAAATATTAATTATCTGATTGCCTGGCGACTCCAAATCCCTTGTCACTATCGAGGGTAGTCGGAACGTGGCATTGGTATCATTGCGATACTTTTGGACGTTGAACCGGCCCAAGTACGGGGGCGCATTCCTACATCAACACACTTTCTGGCGACTCCGCTGGGGACAACGCCAACCATGACTACTAGCTTTACATCGGCGGCGGGTACATCTGTAGGACCAAAAGTAGCGACCAGAGGGGGGGGTGAATGGGCGCCTTAAAAAAATTCTTTCGAATATATGGCCTGTTCTCAACACCCAACGCACCTCAAAAGACTAAGCAACAGAAAATGAACAGATAGCCTAAGTCTAAAGGTATCTAGCCTAGAATCAACTGATGTTAAACAGAGAACTACCAAAGCCGTGCAACTAGGCAGATAAACAAATTATACTAGACATGTCAGGCCAAACTTCTTAATGAAATGATCTAAGTATATATAAAGTGAGATGAGAAGTTACTGTTCAGATTTGTCTCCTGTTCGGAACTTGGTGAAGCCTGCTTCGCCCGTCGAGGTCTGCTTCGGTGGTCGAAGCCTGCTTCACTGGTCGAAGCCTGCTTCAGAGGTTAGTTGCGAAGCCTATCGAAGGCTGTTGTGAAAATGCTGAAGGTATGTTTTGGTCTAGCCTAGTTCGAAGTGGCAGGGAGCGAAGTATGCTTCGAAGCGAAGTACGGAAGTATCGAAGCTAGCTTCGAACCGAGAGCTTCGAAGCCTATCCTTCGAACAGAATACTTCGAACACAACGCACAGACGGACAACCTTCGAACAAAGAAGCGAAGCCTGTTGTGATGCCCCGATTTATCGAAATCGGAACATTATTGAATTTCCAAAGAAAACAATAATACAAGAGGTTCATCATGCGACAATCGTACATACGACAGTATTCATGGTGCACAGACCATATTTATTACATCAGAGTTTAATAAAAACGATAAAAATAATTAAAAAGCATGACGAACGTCTTCTTCAGGATCTTTCTTCTTGACTGGGTCGCTACTCCAGACGTCTTCATAGTAGGCATCCTCTATGGGGTCCAACGGGTATGAGTACAAAAAGTACTCAACAAGCCACCGCAAATGCAAGTAATAATGCAGGATAATAAACAAGGAAAGGTAATGGCTAACAGTGCGGAAAAGTACATTTTCAGTTATTGCATTTAGTGTAATCAATTTTAATCATACGGAAAAGTAAACATGAGCATCAATAACATCATCTAACTCGAGGAGTACGTTTTACCTCCTCGCACAACAGTCCTTACATGTCAACCAACATGCAGATCCATATTCAAAGTAATCTAACTGTGGGATGTCACGCAACCCGCCCTTGACCGTGGGCTCGGCTTTTCGACAAGATTTAAGACTCTGATCAGAGATGTACTACTGTACCCACAAGGCACGCACTCATCCCAAACGAGATGACCCATACCGCGGGAACTCATGCCAAAACCTCGGCATGAAATGCTCCAAGCGATAACCACCCGCTCTAGGTTTCGCCGGCGCGCCGGGCCGCATCCCGGCTAACGTCGCACCCCCTTTTGCGCCACATTGGTACAAGCCACCCGCAGGTGCTGCTTGACCCATCTCCAAATGGTGGCCTCGGTTTGGAACACTACATACCTTAGTTAGGACTTACCCATTAGACTTGTGGTTAGTATGGAAGTGTATTGCAATGGATCCCTCAGACCGGTCCTTATAGTGCCCCGGGTGCTACCGACCAATGCCCTAGCTTGCACCCGGAACCCACCATGCATTCACTCACAACCACAACTCCAACACCGACAGAATTCCATAGATAAGAAACAATGGGGATCATATAATAGAACCATGTACTACGACTCATTTTTATCCTATAGCGATCGTGTCGATACATTGGACACTAGCTAATAACATTTATCATATGGTGACAAGGAGTTTAGGCTAGAGAGCATGGCTTGGTTTGCACATCAAGGTCGGGGGATCCTAAATAAATATATTGTAAGGGTTCATTTGACTAATGCATGTATAACCTATGTGTTTTAGCGATAGTTTAATCAAACATGGGTTCAACATGCTCAAAAGATTAGTTTGGTGACTTGCCTTGTTCAGCGAAAGGCGAGGGAGGGACTTCCGGGAAGTATTCCGGCTCCTCCACGGCGTCGTAGTCTTTTCAATATAATAAAGTAAAATAAAATGAACACAACATTCAATCAAACAATATAATATTACATGATAAGCACATAGGTTAAAGTTGGTTTGATTAAAATAAATTTAGTTGTTAAGGTTCTGAAATTTATTTCGTAAAAATTTTAAATGAATTAAAATGAAAAGTTGTCCTTTTTAGAAAGGGGAGCTTAAATGTGAATAGTCTCATATTAAGTTTCCTAATAAATTTTGAAATGGAAAGTTCATGTTAATTTAATGGTTTTCAGTACATGGACAGAAAGGAATAAATATAATTTTTTCTGAAGTTTAAATATTTGAATTTGTATTTTAACCCTAAAGGCATTTGAATATTCATTTGAATAAACATGAAATGTCCAAAGTAAACCTACTATTTTTATTGTATAAACATGTAGAGAATAATATTATGAATTTTCTGAAATTGGAATGGCAATTTTTAGAGTTCAAATGCGCCAAATATGAATTTTACAAGTTTTAAACCTTTTCTGGAATTTATTTTCAAATTTAAATCCTCTCGGGTCCACGGTGAGCCAGGCCCACGGTGAACCCGTGCACTGTGCACGTGCGCCGGATCGATCTGGGCTGTTGGATCTAGATCCAACGCGCGAGAGCGAGGCGGGGCGCTTAAGTTGACGTGGACGGCTGTGATTAAAACATCGAACCGGTACGCGATGAACGACTTAGATGCGATACGGGGTTTTAAAACTAACGGACGGCTCCGATTAAACCGCACGGCGCGGATCGAATCCG
Organism: Zizania palustris; assembly: GCA_019279435.1. Taxonomy (NCBI): domain Eukaryota; kingdom Viridiplantae; phylum Streptophyta; class Magnoliopsida; order Poales; family Poaceae; genus Zizania; species Zizania palustris. The sequence goes on from JAAALK010000081.1 coordinate 45,967,349, forward strand.
ACACGGCACGGGTACTCAGCCCGTGCCAGTCGTCTTCTCTGGTGACGGCGAGCGGGCCAGGGGCCACGGCGAGCGATGGCGGTCGAAGCTAAGGCCTAAAATGGAAAGAGGGTGCTACGGGGATCACGAGGGTACCCTTGCGGCGAAGAAAGGTCGATGGAGCGAGGCCGGCGACGAGCGGAGGCGGTGAAGGTGTTCGGGTCCTTGGCGGCGACGGCGATCCGGTGGGGTTCGACGTCGACAGAGGGGTGGCCGGGGTTGGGGTCGTCCTTGCGGTCGCAGCGGTGCGGTCGGCGGGGACGGAGAAGGACTCCGGCGACGGCGAGCGACGGCTGAAGTGGGGGTGGCGGTGGTGCGCTAAAACTTGGGGTGAGGGCGTTCTGTGCGTTCTCGCAACGTGTAAGAGTGGGGGTGAAATGCGGGTGGCCCGGGGGTTTAAATAGGGACACCGGCGGGGGCAGAGGGGGCGCAATTGACGGTGGCCGAGGGTTAACGCGTTTAAACGCCGGCGAGGTTCGGGTGGCATGCAGATTCATCGAACCGGGACGCAATCGGGCTGGGTTTAATGGGGGAAACGGTCACCGGAGCGCGGGGGTTTGAATGCCGGGCTTAATTTGGGGGAAGGGGGTCGGGAGCAATGGATCCGAGGCGCATTATTGCGTCGGCCGGCGAGGGGGGGATTTGGGGGCGGATCTCGTGGAGACGAAGGATCCGACAGGTGGGGGCCACCTGCCAATTAGCGCGAACGAGTGAGGGAGGCGGCTGACGGGTGGGGTCGTGGTGTCGGGCGCGCGCGCGAGGGGAGGCAATCGGCGCCGACAGGTGGGGTCGGGCTGTCAGCCTAAGGCGGGCGGGGTGACGGGCTTGGCCGGCCGGGAGAGAGAGAAGGGAGGGGGAAGGCCCAATACTGTTTGAAAATGTTTTTCTGATTAAAAATAATTGCAGAAATTGATTTAAATCTTTTGGGGCATTTCTAGAGTGGATAAAAACTTGTGTAAATTATCAAAAATATATCTTGGCCTTGGGAGTTTATACAAAAATTTTCAGCTCCTGGTTTGGTCATTAACTCTATGATGTAGTTCAAAAGGGTATAAAAGGGTATTAAAGGTATTTTCAGAAATATAAAATCCAGGAAATTGAATTAAATAATATTTTTATTGTTTTGAAAATTTGGGGTGTTACAAACCTATCCCCCTTACAAAGAATCTCGTCCTCGAGATTGGATCGTTACTCGAATAATTCGGGGTATTGGGCTTTCAGTTCGTCTTCCTTTTCCCATGTAGCTTCTTCGGCGGGGTGGTTGTCCCACTGAACCTTGCAGAAGCGAACTACACGACTCCTGGTTACTCTTTCTTTGGTTTCCAAGATCTTGATGGGTTTCTCGATGTAAGTCAAGTCGTCTTGGACGTCGAGCTGTTGAAGATCAGCCTGTTCGGCGGGCACGTGAAGGCACTTCTTCAGCTGAGAGACATGGAACACATCATGAACTCCAGCCAAAGATGGGGGCAGTTCGAGTTGATATGCCACTTCTCCCTGCCGTCGGAGGATCTGAAAAGGTCCGACATAGCGGGGTGCTAGCTTGCCTTTCATGTTGAACCTTTGAGTGCCGCGGAGGGGAGTGACTCGGAGATAGACATAATCGCCCTCCTCAAAGGTTAGGTCTCTTCGACGATTATCGGCGTAGCTCTTCTGTCGGGACTGGGCTATCTTTAACCGGTCTCTTATGATCTTGACCTTCTCTTCAGCTTCTCTTAATATATCTGTCCCAAACAGCTTCTCTTCAGCTTCTCCGGTTTGGTCCCAGAGCAACGGCGTTCTGCACTTACGTCCGTAGAGTGCTTCGAACAAGGACATTTGCAGGCTGGCTTGATAGCTGTTGTTGTAGGAGAACTCCGCATATGGCAAGTTCTTGTCCCACATTCCGCCAAAGTCTAGAGCACAAGCTCTAAGCATATCTTCCAATATCTGGTTGACCCTTTCGGTTTGACCGTCGGTCTGTGGATGATAGGCAGTGCTAAAGTTCACCCGGGTGCCGAGTTCCTCTTGAAGGTTCTTCCAAAACTTGGAGGTAAACTGACTCCCATGGTCAGATACAATCTTCTTAGGAACTCCGTGAAGGCACACGATCCGGGTCATATACAACTCAGCCAACTTGGCGACGGTGTAAGTTGTCTTGACCGGAACGAAGTGAGCTACCTTGGTGAGTCGGTCGACGATCACCCAGATAGAATCATGACCAGCTTGGGTCCTGGGCAGTCCCGTGATGAAGTCCATTCCTATCTCCTCCCACTTCCATTCAGGGACCTTGAGAGGTTGCAGAAGTCCGGCAGGTCTTTGATGCTCCGCCTTGACTCGCCGACATGTGTCGCACTTGGCTACATACTCAGCTATTTCTCTCTTCATGCTGACCCACCAATATTTTTCCTTCAGATCTTGATACATCTTTGTACTCCTGGGATGGATGGAGTATAAAGTATCGTGGGCTTCTTGAAGGATGAGAGTCTTCAACTCAGGTAGGTCGGGTACGCATATCCGGTTTCCGAACCATGTGGTACCATGCTCGTCCTCGGAAAATCCGGGGGCTTTACCCTTCCGCATGTTTTGTTGGATCTCCAAGATGTCTGGGTCTCCCTTCTGCTTTTCTCAGATCTGGTCTATCAAGACAGGCCGAGACTCCAAGGCAGCGAGGTATGCTCGGGTGGTGATCCCTAAGTTCAGCCTTTCCATCTCCTTGTAAAGTAGAGGAGCCTGGTCCTGGATCATAATGGCGTTGCAATACCCTTTTCGACTAAGGGCGTTTGCCACCACATTTGCCTTGCCCGGATGATAATGAATGCCCAAATCATAATCTTTGATCAGTTCCAACCATCTCCTTTGCCTGAGGTTCAGATCTGGTTGGGTGAATATGTACTTGAGGCTCTTGTGGTCGGTGAAGACCTCACACCAATTCTCCACAAGGTAATGTCTCCATATCTTCAAGGCATGAACCACGGCTGCTAATTCTAGGTTGTGGGTCGGGTAGTTCAGCTCATGCGGTCTCAGTTGTCGGGAGGCGTAGGAGATCACCTTCCATTCTTGCATTAAGACGCATCCCAATCCTTGACGAGAGGCATCACAGTAGACGTGGAAATCTGTCCGGATGTCTGGCAGGGTCAGAATAGGGGCTAACACGAGCTTCTTCTTGAGGGTCTGGAAGCTTTCTTCGCAATCGGGGGTCCATTCAAACTTTACTTCCTTCTGCAAAAGTCTGGTCATTGGCTTGGCGATCTTGGAAAAATTCTCGATGAACCGGCGGTAGTATCCGGCCAATCCGAGAAAGCTCCGGATCTCTGTCATGGTCGTGGGCTATAGCCAGTTGGTTACAGCTTCCACGGTGGTTGGGTCCACTGCTATTCCTCCGGCAGATATAACATGGCCGAGGAACTTCACCTCAGACGACCAAAATTCGCATTTGCTGTATTTGGCGTACAGTTGCTGCTCCCTTAGCTTTCCGAGGGTCAGACGGAGGTGAGTCTCGTGTTCTTCCTTGGTCTTGGAGTAAACAAGGATATCGTCGATGAATACCACGATGAACTTATCCAAGAACTCCATGAATACATTGTTCATCATCTTCATGAAAAAGGCCGGGGCATTCGTGAGTCCGAACGACATCACTGTATACTCGTAGAGCCCATAGCGGGAGGTGAAGGCAGTCTTGGGTATGTCCTCTTCTCTAATCCTCAATTGGTGATAACCTGACCTGAGGTCAATCTTGGAAAACACCGAGGATCCTTTTAGTTGATCGAACAGGTCGTTGATCCGAGGCAATGGGTATTTGTTCTTGATGGTTACGTCGTTTAGGGCTCTATAGTCCACGCACATCCTTTTAGTTTTGTCCTTCTTCATGGCAAAGATGACCGGTGCACCCCAGGGTGAGGTACTCGGCCGAATGTACCCTTTCTGCTCTAGGTCTTCGATGTTGCTCTTGACTTCGGCTAGTTCATTAGCAGCCATCCGGTATGGGCGCTTGGAGATTGGAGTGGTCCCGGGGACAAGTTCGATTCTGAATTCGATGTCCCGCTTGGGAGGCATTCCTGGTAGGTCTTCAGGGAAGACGTCCGTGAACTCCTTGACTATGGGTACTTCTTCAAGAGCCAGCGAGTGAAGGGATGCTTCGAGTGGTTTGCGATTGGTCATTCGAAAGGTGACGGCTGCGCCTTCAGGGTTGGTCACTGTGACGGACTTGTTGGCATAGTCAATCACTCCCTTGTGCTTCATCAACCAATCCATCCCTCGGATGAGGTCGAGTCCGGTGCATTTTATGAGAACTGGCTCGGCCCGAAATAATACTCCTTGGATCTCAATCTGAACCTTAGGGCTGTATAAGCGGGCTAAGGTCCTATTGCCGGGAGTGGCAATCACCATGGGGACGGGTAGAGGGAGTACGTCCAGTTCGTTGGTTTTCACAAAATCTTCTGAGACGAAGGAGTGTGTAGCCCCAGAGTCAAATAATATTACGGCTGGTACGGAATTCACAGTAAACGTACCGAGCACAACTTCAGGAGCCTCCTGAGCTTCCTCCGCGTTGATGTGGTTGATGCGGGCACGAACCGCCTGGTTGGGTGCCGCGCCTTGGGGCTGCTTGGGGTGAGGACACTGGTGCAAGTAGTGCCCTTCCTTGCGGCAGTTGAAGCAGACGACTGGCCTCCCTTGGCGATCTTTCAAGATCGAGGCCTTGGCGGCTGGCGTCGGCTGAGCGGCCGGAGCTGGTGGAGCGGGGCGAGGATGTCCGGCGTTGGATCCACCGGCGGCGTGAGGTGGCCGGTAGGCGGGCCGAGGATGGTAGGCGGGCGCTGGTGGCGGAGGGACGAAGCGGGGCCTCTGAGAGTTCGCCTGCTGATGCATGAAGGCGATCATCTTCCTCTTCTTGAGGTCCAACCTATTTTGCTCAGTCTCTTGGATGAGCGCTTTGTTGACTAGCCGTTGAAAGTCGGCGTAGTCGGTGGCGACGAGCTGGATGGACAGCTCATCCTTGAGTCCCCGGAGGAACTTGGCTTGGCGGAGGGCGTTGGTGCGCACTTCTTCCGGTGCGTAGCGGGCGAGGCAGTTGAACTCATGGAGGTACTCCATGACGGTCCGGTTGCCTTGCTGTAGGTCGTGGAACTCCTGCTGTTTCACCGCGATGACACCGGTGGGGACGTGGGCGGCACGAAAGGCGATGGTGAACTCCGCCCAGGTCACCACGTTGTCCTCTGGCTGGGACTCACGGTAGTTGTCCCACCATTCAGCGGCGGGACCCTGGAGCTGATGAGTGGCGAAGGCCACTCGCTCCCGGTCGGTGTAGGGGAGGAGGTCAAGCTTCTTCCCAATGGTACAGAGCCAATCTCCGGCCTCCATTGGGTTAGTGGTGCTTGAGAAGATGGGCGGGCGCACGCGCAGAAACTCCGAGAGTTGTGGAGCGGGTGCAGTTGCTGGTGCGCGAGGGGCAGGTTCCCCGTTCTGCAGTTGGTCCAACTGAGCTTGTTGGTGCTGCATCTGAGTGAGGAGGGCGGTGATCAGCTGGTTTTGATTCGCCATCATCTCCGCCAAAGTGGGGTGGTTGGCGGAGGGCGACCCAGACTGACGCGGGCCCGTCGCACCCCAGTTGGGTACAACACCCTCGGGCGCATCACGGCTTCCTCCTTCTCCGTTGTTGGAGCCGGTGTTCTGGCGGTCGGCCATCTTCTGAATATATGATGTTATAAGGAAAAAGATGACAATACAATTAACGAAAGTATCTCTTAAAGCTCATGCATATAAACCAAGTGGTAAAATGTTTATTACAATCAAGCTCTTATTCTACCCACAACACACTCGTCGTAGGTAGCACCACATACAAAAATTATTTTATTAAACTTTTGCGGCCTCTAGCGTCTACTCGCCACCGGAGGCGGTCTCCGTGCTCTCGGAACCACGAGTACGCGGCTCCAGGGGGATGGTGGGCTCGAGAAAGTTCTCGATGATGGAGTCGGAGACGAGGCCGGGGCGCGGTGCAGGGGCGCTGGTGGAGGGTCTGGCGGGGAGGGGCGTGGCGGGATCCTCTTGGGGCGAGGGAGGGGCTCACGGATGGGCTTCTTCTTCCTCGGAAGGAGAGGAACCATCTCCGCAATATCCTTCTGCAGGTGCATGATCTTGCGCTGCAGCTCGCCATTCTGTTGGATCAAGTTCTTCGTTTCTTCACGAAGAAACTCAACCGCCTCATGGTGCTCATCGGCGTCGAGCACTGCCTCGGTATGGAGATCGTCCATAGCCTGTAGAAGACGTGACTATCGGGCCATGACCGGATCACGCACGGAGTGAACTCCGAGGTAGATGCTACGGTGGGCGCCGGGAGTACGCTTCGGCACAAGCCGGAAGGACGAGTTCTGAAGACGATCATCGTAGATCATCCTCAGCTCCATGAGGGCCTAGAGGGCGACTCGTTGGCACGCGACGTCGAAAGTCGGGCCTCCAAGTGCAGTGGTGTAGGGTGGTAGGTGCTCTCTGGAGCCGTGGACGGTGAGGGAGACGTCACAAGGTCCGGCGAACTCGTCGGGGTACACTCCTTGGAATTCGGGTTCGAAGAGGAACCCGAGGAAGGTGAGCATCATACGGAGCTCCCGGACGAAGCCCTCGTAGTGGCGGCAGTAGCTGTGGACTTGGTAGACAGGCATCTACAAAACAACAAGTTGAATAAAAGTGAGGAGAGGAACAAAGTTTATAAAGTAGGTTTTCGAGAAATAATTTTCTGCAGCTATTGGCTAGGTGGGTCTGTTTGGCTTCCTACAGTCAAGTCGGCTCTGATACCATCTTGTGACGCCCCGATTTATCGAAATCGGAACATTATTGAATTTCCAAAGAAAAACAATAATACAAGAGGTTCATCATGCGACAATCGTACATACGACAATATTCATGGTGTGCAAACCATATTTATTACATCACAGTTTAATAAAAACGATAAAAATAATTAAAAAGCATGACGAACGTCTTCTTCAGGATCTTTCTTCTTGACTGGGTCGCTACTCCAGACCATCTTCATAGTAGGCATCCTCTGTTGGGTCCAACGGGTATGAGTACAAAACGTACTCAACAAACCACCGCAAATGCAAGTAATAATGCAGGATAATAAACAAGGAAGGGTAATGGCTAACAGTGCGGAAAAGTACATTTTCAGTTATTGCATTTAGTGTAATCAATTTTAATCATACGGAAAAGTAAACATGAGCATCAATAACATCATCTAACTCGAGGAGTACGTTTTACCTCCTCGCACAACAGTCCTTACATGTCAACCAACATGCAGATCCATATTCAAAGTAATCTAACTGTGGGATGTCACGCAACCCGCCCTTGACCGTGGGCTCGGCTTTTCGAAAAGATTTAAGACTCTGATAAGAGATGTACTACTGTACCCACAAGGCACGCACTCATCCCAAACGATATGACCCATACCGCGGGAACTCATGCCAAAACCTCGGCATGAAATGCTCCAAGCGATAACCACCCACTCTAGGTTTCGACGGCGCGCCGGGCCGCATCCCGGCTAACGTCGCACCCCCTTTTGCGCCACATTGGTACAAGCCACCCGCAGGTGCTGCTTGACCCATCTCCAAATGGTGGCCTCGGTTTGGAACACTACATACCTTAGTTAGGACTTACCCATTAGACTTGTGGTTAGTACGGAAGTGTATTGCAATGGATCCCTCAGACCGGTCCTTATAGTGCCCCGGGTGCTACCGACCAATGCCCTAGCTTGCACCCAGAACCCACCATGCATTCACTCACAACCACAACTCCAACACCGACAGAATTCCATAGATAAGAAACAATGGGGATCATATAATAGAACCATGTACTACGACTCATTTTTATCCTATAGCGATCGTGTCGATACATTGGACACTAGCTAATAACATTTATCATATGGTGACAAGGAGTTTAGGCTAGAGAGCATGGCTTGGGTTGCACATCAAGGTCGGGGGATCCTAAATAAATATATTGTAAGGGTTCATTTGACTAATGCATGTATAACCTATGTGTTTTAGCGATAGTTTAATCAAACATGGGTTCAACATGCTCAAAAGATTAGTTTGGTGACTTGCCTTGTTCAGCGAAAGGCGAGGGAGGGACTTCCGGGAAGTATTCCGGCTCCTCGACGGTGTCGTAGTCTTTTCAATATAATAAAGTAAAATAAAATGAACACAACATTCAATCAAAAAATATAATATTACATGATAAGCACATAGGTTAAAGTTGGTTTGATTAAAATAAATTTAGTTGTTAAGGTTCTGAAATTTATTTCGTAAAAATTTTAAAGGAATTAAAATGAAAAGTTGTCCTTTTTAGAAAGGGGTGCTTAAATGTGAATAGTCTCATATTAAGTTTCCTAATAAATTTTGAAATGGAAAGTTCATGTTAATTTAATGGTTTTTAGTACATGGACAGAAAGGAATAAATATAAATTTTTCTGAAGTTTAAATATTTGAATTTGTATTTTAACCCTAAAGGCATTTGAATATTCATTTGAATAGACATGAAATTTCCAAAGTAAACCTACTGTTTTTATTATATAAACATGTAGAGAATAATATTATGAATTTTCTGAAATTGGAATGGCAATTTTTAGGGTTCAAATGCGCCAGATATGAATTTTACAAGTTTTAAACCTTTTCTGGAATTTATTTTCAAATTTAAAGCCCCTCGGGTCCACGGTGAGCCAGGCCCACGGTGAACCCGCGCACTGTGCGCGTGCGCCGGATCGATCTGGGCCGTTGGATCCAGATCCAACGCGCGAGAGCGAGGCGGGGCGCTTAAGTTGACGTGGACGGCTGTGATTAAAACATCGAACCGGTACGCGATGAACGGCTTAGATGTGATACGGGGTTTTAAAACTAATGGACGACTGAGATTATAACGTACCCCTTCGCATATATCCAACAGTGCCGATTAAACCGCACGAGGGATTAAATCAGTATCGTTAGATCCAGATCGCACGGCGCGGATCGAATCTGACACGACACGGGTACTCAGCCAGTGCCGGTCGTCTTCTCCGGCGATGACGAGCGGGCAAGGGGCCACAGCGAGCGATGGCGGTCGAAGCTAAGGCCTAAAATGGAAAGAGGGTGCTACGGGGATCACGAGGGTACCCTTGCGGCGAAGAAAGGTCGATGGAGCGAGGCCGGTGACGAGCGGAGGCGGCGAAGGTTTTCAGGTCCTTGGCGGCGACGGCGATCCAGCGGGGTTCGACGTCGACGGAGGGGTGGCCGGGGTTGGGGTCGTCCTTGCGATCGCAGCGGTGCGGTCGGTGGGGACGGAGAAGGACTCTGGCGACGGCGAGCGACGGCTGAAGTGGGGGTGGTGGTGGTGCGCTAAAACTTGGGGTGAGGGCATTCTGTGCGTTCTCGCAACGTGTAAGCGTGGGGTGAAATGCGGGTGGCCAGGCGGTTTAAATAGGGACAACGGCGGGGGCAGAGGGGGCGCAATTGACGGTGGCCGAGGGTTAACGCGTTTAAACACCAGCGAGGTTTGGGTGGCATGCAGATTCATCGAACCGGGACGCAATCGGGCTGAGTTTAATGGGGGAAACGGTCACCGGAGCGCGGGGGTTTGAATGTCGGGCTTAATTCGGGGGAAGGGGGTTGGGAGCAACGGATTCGAGGCGCATTATTGCGTTGGCCGGTGAGGGGGGGTCTTTGGGGGCGGATCTCGCGGAGACGAAGGATCCGACAGGTTGGGGCCACCTGCCAGTGAGCGTGAACGAGTGAGGAAGGCGGCTGACGGGTGGGGTCGTGGTGTCGGGCGCGCGCGCGAGGGGAGGCAATCGACGCCGACAGGTGGGGTCAGGCTGTCAGCCTAAGGCGGGCGGGGTGACGGGCTGGGCCAGTCGGGAGAGAGAGAAGGGAGGGGGAAGGCCCAATACTATTTGAAAATGTTTTTCTGATTAAAAATAATTGCAGAAATTGATTTAAATCTTTTGGGGCATTTCCAGAGTGGATAAAAATTTGTGTAAATTATCAAAAATATATCTTGGCCTTGGGAGTTTATACAAAAATTTTCAGCTCCTGGTTTGGTCATTAACTCTATGATGTAGTTCAAAAGGGTATAAAAGGGTATTAAAGGTATTTTCAGAAATATAAAATCCAGGAAATTGAATTAAATAATATTTTTATTGTTTTGAAAATTTGGGGTGTTACACCTGTCACACGACAGAGAAACCAAATTCGAAGCCTACACTCTACCTTCGAAAAAGCGACCTTCGAAAAGAGAAGCGAAGGCTGACACGCGACAGAGAAACCAAAGCGAAGTCTATCAGTAAGATTAGCGTCGAAGCTAACTCCGATGCCTGACGAAGTATCGACTTCGAACAGCTCGTGACTGAGAACACCTTCGCAAAGACTATCGAAGTATGTGAAGCTGACAGAGTGCAAAGTGTTCTGCGAAGCTAGAGACACAGCACAAAAAATGAAGCCGAAGTTCAAGCGAAGCCTTCGAAGATGTTAGATCGAAGCATACCTCACGGAGCTGAGGGGCTTCGAACAGAGAAGGGGCTTCGCCAGAGAACAACAGAAAAGGGACTTTAGTCCTGTCAACTCGATCAAAAAGCTGTGCAGTAAAAGCAAGGCTAGAGTACTAGTGTACTATTGCTACAGAGTAGTAGCACTACTTGCAACCAGTATGAATTAGTACTACTTCCGTGAAGAACAGTTGCAACCGAGGCACAAATCCTCAGGAAAAACAGCTACGCACGTGAAACTAAGCCATGAGAAATGCTACAAAAATGCTGCGCACGATCAGAGAATAGAAGATTCACTGCATCAGAGAGAATGAAATAAATGCAAGCCAAAATCACATGAACAGCAGCCTGGCGGCGCACAACTGAAGAGAGAGAGAAAAAGGAAGAGACAAAATGACCCAAAGGAGTAGTATTGATTTCAGCCAAAAGGGTGACCTAACCCTAGGGATTGGGGTCCTATTTATAGGCTGCCCAACACTAGGAATATTCCACCAGCCCCTTAGGGTTTTTTACAGACGCAGGAATAAAGGAAAAGTCTCTACTGCCCTTAGGTATTTTTATAGACATGACTGACTGACTGTGGGCCTAGAGATACAGATGACTTATCCGGAAGCTAAGTTTTCGTAGCGACTATGACTTCTCTTTTGGACAGTCGGATACAAGATCAACGGTTGTCAGTTTTGCGCCGAAACTGACAAAGCCTCCACCGGCTTTGCACCAGGTACCCGGATTGGGCCGGCCCGATTCCGCAGCTCTCTCAGCCCGGCAATCACTCATCGCCCGTGTACCTGAGTCAACCCTGGTCAACAACCTAGTGGGTCTTCTACTGCTTCTGGCCCATGTACCCGGATTGGGCCAGCCCGACTTCGCAGCCTCCTCTGCTCGACAGTCGCTCACTGCCCGTGTACCTGAGTCACACGCGGCCCATGAAACAGCAGATCTCTTCTTCTTCTGTCCTCTTTGACTATCATTGACAATGACTCTTCACTTCTGGAGCCATGAGGCCCACGCTATTCAGCATGGCTCCTCAATCTCCCCCTTGATGAGTGCATTGTCAACACTTCTCTTCATCGCTTCTTCAGAACCTGCGAACACATGTGGAAACACGAAAACAAAGCACAAGAAAACAAAGAAGAAGAAAAATAAGGTAAAAGTTTAACCCTAATGACCAAAAGCCGAACAAAAGCAAGAAGTGGTCATTATGGTTAACCAAAACGTAAAAACTCAAAATGAGTGCGATTTCAGAACAACAAGGATATCAACAGAGTAAGAACTCCCCCTTAAACTCTGATCCCAAATTTTCTCCCCCTTGTTGACAAGTGAACTCATCAAGCACTCAAAAGAGACACAGACTCCCCCTGAAATGCAACCCCCCCTCAAAATATGTAGTGAATTCAACTGGAGTGCATAAGGAGTATAGAAAGCATGCTTCTCAAATATGATTGACTGCAATTACAACATCTAACATGTATAGCAAAAGACATACTGTCTAAGACACATGGCATGATCAGTGCAATAGATGATATCTAAGGAAATTCATTAGCACGCATTTTTCAATTTTTCAAACAAAAGCATCACCACATTTTCCAGTGAACAAGCAAGGTAAAGCATGAGACGCAAAAGCTAACTGATATCTACCAAGATAAGCATTGTCCAAAACAAAGTGCGTCAGCAAACTTGTTATCATTTCAATTTTCAAGCTTTTTCTTTTCTCTTTTTCATTTATGCCAGGGGTTATTTGCGTGTCAAACCTTATGCTGACCGACCAAGTCAAGCCTAGGCCAGAACTGGACCATCAGAAGCTTAAGACATTGGTCTTGGCATACACTACATTGTCCTAGTTCATACCAAAGTGCTATGGTACATAGTCCAGAACAATGCAATGCGACAAAGCAAACCCACCTGGATCTTTGCAAGTTATGCATAAAGAGGCATGGAATTTTTATTTTTCTTGATTTTTATAGCACATTTCCATGTTTTAAAGCAGAAGGATGTCCAAGTTGCATGTTTGCATCTAAGTCAGGAACTAGCTACAAGGCATGTAACAGATAGCAAAAACAGTCAGCCTACGCATGCTAGTTACCAGAAGCAATGGTGATCATTTTCCAAGTTTAAAGCATAAAAGCCATGCATATAACAGATATCAGACATATCAAGTGAACTGAAGCAAAGCATGATCATCGACAAGTAATCAAAAGCATGTACCAGCTAGAATAAGTAAAGCAGTTCAATCATCTAACAGAAGCAGCTCTAAAGTGTGATATGTGAATATGCAAGATATGAACTCACACAAAAAGACTCAAGAAAAGAATAAAGAAGAAAGAAAACTGACGCAAAACTATCCTAAAAAGGATACACAACACCCAAATCCCCTCGTAAACGCTCAAAGGTAGACTGATCTAGGGGTTTGGTGAAAATGTCAGCCAACTGATGATGGGTATCAACATGAACAAGGTCAATGACACCTTTCTCATATTGATCCCGCAGAAAGTGAAAGCGCACATCAATGTGTTTGGTTTTTGAATGGAGACATGGGTTTTTCCCTACACTAATTGCACTGGTGCTGTCGCAAAACAAGGGAACTCTGGTAGGAAAGAACAACCCAAAATCTCGCAGAGTGGAAATCATCCAAACCAACTGTGAGCAGCAGCTACGTACTCAGCCTCTGTGGTAGAAAGAGCAACTCCAGATTGCTTTCGAGAAGACCAAGAGACAAGAGAAGAACCAAGAAACTGGAAAGTACCGGAAGTCGACTTGCGATCCAACCAGCACCCACCAAAGTCGACATCCGAAAATCTAGATAAATCGAGAGAAGATGATGCTGAATAGTAGAGACCGAGATCGGGCACATAAGTGAGATACCTAAAGATGCGCTTGACAGCTTGCTGGTGAGATGCGCGTGGTGAAGACTGAAAACGCGCGCAAAGTCCCACGGCGAACTGAATGTCTGGTCTGGTCACCGTCAAGTACAACAGCGAACCGATCATCCCTCGAAACTCCCTTTCGTTGACCTTGACGCCGCTCTCGTCCTTGTCCAGACCCCCAGATGTGCCCATCGGGGTCATCTGCAGCTTCAATTCACCACCAAAGTCAAATTTCTTAAGCATATCGCGAGTGTACTTACCTTGGTGGATGAAAGTGCTGTCCTTGGTCTGCTTGATCTGGAGCCCTAGAAAATACTTGAGCTCACCCATGAGGCTCATCTCAAACTCACTGTGCATCTGCTCAGAAAACTTGGACACAAGATCATTAGTAGTACCACCAAAAAATAATATCGTCCACGTAAATTTGAGCGACTAAAAAATCTGAAGCAACTCTGAGCAAGAAGAGAGTTTTATCCACTGAACCCATCACAAAGCCTTTCCCCAACAAAAACTGCTTCAACCGGTCATACCAGGCCCTAGGGGCTTGCTTCAACCCGTATAAAGCCTTTTGCAATTTAAAAACATGTCGAGGAAACTTATGTTTCTCAAAACCGGGGGATTGCCTAACATAAACCTCCTCTTCTATGTACCCGTTCAGAAAAGCACTCTTGACATCCATTTGAAAAAGCTTAAAACCCTTCGAAACGGCAAAAGCTAGAAGAATACGAATGGACTCAAGACGGGCAACAGGAGCGAAGGTTTCTTCAAAGTCAATACCTTCTGTTGGGGGAAATTACTTTATTTCCAAGACTTAAAGACTAACCCTCCGTGGGCTCAGTGAAGACCCCGAAGGTGGCGGACTGCTGTTCGGAGCATACGTCAACACGGCCGGAGGGTGCCACGGTGTGAAGTCATAGAGAACCCTTCGAAGGGAAGAAGGAGGCCTCGAAGCAGGAAGACATGATTGATTGGACGTTCAGCTTATCCATCTACCCTACAGCACTTTACCGTGTATAACCTTGTTTATAATACCGAATAGTTTCTACTATGTTAGTTGTAATGTAGGGGTAAATAGGGCTTTTCCTTATGCCTTTTTTCCCTATAAATACCCCCCATTGTACCTTGTAAAGGGGATCCAGAACTAGTTGTTCAAACATACACATTCGGACCTCTTGAGCTATTATCCTTTACGGAGGCTCGAGTTCGTCCTAAAGCACAAACCTCTTGTTTGTTCGTTCTTGATTACCGAGAACCTGTTGGCGTAACTTTTACGCCAACAGTTGGCGCCATCCGTGGGGATCCAAGTTCTAAAAGCTTGTTCTCTACCGCTGACTGCACTCCGAAGAGCACTTACGGAGGGAGCCTCGGAGTCCCAAGACCTCGCGCACCCTTCAGTTGAGGGCTTCTTAGTGCAGCTCGAAGGCCTTCCCTCGACCCCTCGAGTCGTTCGAAGTCCTCCATCTCCAAGACATCTCAACGGCTAGCCATGCCTCCGAAGCGTGGTCAAGCTTCGGGTCCCCTTCGAACGTCCCCTCGGACCAACGGAGCTGGACCCTCAGCTAATCCGGTGATTCCTGCAGAGGCCACTGGGCGTCGAGCGCCCCGAGGCCCTCTGCCTCCTCCTACAACGCTTCAGACCGACTACGCAACAAGCTGGGATCCAGAAGTACCCTCCGACGAAGACGAAGGCCCTCCCGAAACCGAGGCTATGCAGCTAGCTAGGCTTCAGGAGGAGGTATCCAGATGGAGGCAAGAGGCCGCCGATCGCCTCCGCACTCAAGCTTCCACCGAAATTCCAAGGGGGCCTCAAGACGATGGAGCCCGCAATCCCCCAGAAGTTATACAAGTCCAAGAGGAGGCCGAGAATGCCTCCTTCGATAATGAGTCTCCATTGCACCCTGATCTACAGAGAGTGCCTTTCGACCCCAAGTTCAAGGCCTCGAAGCTGCACAAATACTCCGGGGGGTCGGACCCCGGAGAATTCGCCCGCTCTTACGCCCTGGCTATAGAAGCAAGCGGAGGGGTGCGAAGCACCATGGCAAAATGCTTCCCCCTCGCTCTCGAAGGTGTGGCGCTCCGCTGGTTCTAGTCCCTAAAGCCAGGATCGATCAGTTCATGGGAGCAGCTCAAAAAGAAATTCGTGAGCAACTTCCAAGGTACCTTCGTGGCCCCAATGTCCACAGGAAGTTTGTTTCAGGTAAAGCAGCGGGTGGGAGAAACCCTCCGGGAGTACTTCACACGCTTTGCCCACACCAAGTCGCAAATCAAGGGCCTCTCTACCTCCTCAGTAGTTGATGCTGCCCGCGAAGGGGTGCTGAACCCCGACCTCCTCAGCAAACTCAATCGGAAACCGGTAACGTCTGTGGCACAGCTCATGGCATACTTCGAACAGTATGCCAAGGCAGAGGAAGGATGTCTGCGGCGAGTTGAAGCAACACTACCCACCCTCCAGGAAGTCAAAAGGGAGCCAGAAGCCGCCGCTACACCGCAACCTCCACAAGACAACCGCCCCACCGAGTACAGGCGAGGGAAGAAGCATTTCCGCTCGGAAGTGCTAAACATTACACCTTCAGCCTCGAAGGCACCTGCCAATTTCCAACAGGTAAAAAGTTTCAAGGCTGGGCCACCAGGGCCTCAAGAAAGGATGCCTGGTAGGCGCCAGAGTCATTTTTGTTGCGTGCATGGCGACAATAGAAGTCATGACACGAAGGACTGCAAGACAGTGTTAACCCTTCGAGGTGAATACCTTGAGCGAAATACCAGGCGAGGTACTTCGGATCGAGCTCCACCGACGGCACGATCGGAGCCTGTTCAAGCTGTGGCCCGAGCTGGTGCCCTCGAAGCCCCCATACGACTACCGGTGGCCAGTATTATGCCACCACCAAAGCAAGAAGACCCGCAAGACCGCGGCAAGAGAGTGGTCCTGCCCATCTCCGGAGGGGGGACCCTCGGCAGCATGTCCAAGAGACAGCGCCGCGAGTACGTCCGCGAGGTCGGGCACATTGGGACTTCAAGTTCCGCTGAAGGGATGCCAGAATGGTCCCGTGTGCCCATCTCGTTCACAGCCAGCGATGCGGTAGGGGTGAAGTTTCCCCATGCTGACCCATTAGTCATCTCTGCCGATATAGCAGGGGCAGATGTTCGGAGGATCCTGGTGGACGGCGGAAGCTCCGCAGACATACTCTTCGTCCAAGCCTTCGACCAGATGTGTATACCTCGGAAGCATCTTCTTCCAGCAGCCCGGCCGCTTCAAGGGTTCTCAGGACCGCCTCTCGATGCCCTCGGCCAAATAGGCCTCGAGGTTGCCTTCGGAGAGGGGCTGCTGGCCCAAGTAGAAGAAGTGATCTTCGATGTGGTGGATTCCCCTTACGCTTATAATGCTATCTTCGGTCGAGGGATGTTGAACCAATTCGGGGCTATAGCACATCACAATTACCTTTGTCTCAAAATGCCCACGCAAGGTGGGGTGCTCACTATTTCAGGAGACCAAGCTGTAGCCAGAAGGACAGAGTATGGCCATGGGCAGCCATTGGACCCCCGACAAGTGCATAATGTGGCAAAAAGCGCCGAGGAAGTACCAGAGGCCTTGAGCCCTCCGAAGGGATCTTCGCTTAAGCCAAGCCCGGAGGGTGATGTCGAGACAAGAATAATCTCAGAAGACGGCAAAGAGTACCCAGTGAAATTCGGCAAGGGGCTATCTCCAGAAATAACCACCTCGTTAGAAGAAGTCGTCAAGAAAAATCTAGACATGTTTGCTTGGACCGACGAAGATATCACTGGGGTCGACCGAAGCATCATCGAGCATAGTCTGCTCGTCAACCCGAAGGCTAAGCCGGTGCGCCAGGGGCTCCGAAAGCTATCAGCAGAAAGAGCAAGCTTAGCCAAGGTCGAAGTAGAAAAATTGTTAAAAGCTGGCATTATCAGGGAGGTAGCCCATACTGAGTGGTTGGCTAACCCTGTTTTTGTAAGAAAGAAGGACTCGAACAAATGGCGCATGTGTATCGACTTCACCTCATTAAATAAAGCATGCCCGCGAGACCCCTACCCAATGCCCCGAATAGATCAATTGATAGATTCCACTGCCGGCTCCAAATTATTAAGCTTCCTCGACGCCTATTCCGGGTACCATCAAGTGTGGCTGAAGCGCGAAGACGAAGCCAAGACAAGCTTTATAACTCCTTCTGGAGTATTCTGCTATGTAAGAATGCCTTTTGGTTTGCAGAATGCCGGAGCCACATTTTCTCGCTTAATAGCTAAGGCTTTAGGTCATCAGATAGGCCGTAATGTCGAGGCCTACATGGACGATATTGTAATAAAAAGTGCTCAAAAGCACCAGCATAGCCTAGATTTAGCTGAAACTTTCGAGAGCCTCCGAGCATGTGGAGTACGCCTCAACCCCGAAAAATGTATATTCGGGGCACAAGCAGGGAAGCTGCTAGGGTACTTAGTTTCGAGCAGGGGGATCGAAGCCAGCCCAACACAAATAAGTGCGCTGCAAAGAATGGCTCCACCCGAGAATTTGAAGCAAGTACAGAAACTAGCAGGAAGGCTAGCAGCACTCAGCAGGTTCCTGTCCAGATCGGTAGAGCGAAGCCTCCCAATTTTCAAGGCACTCAAGGGCTCCGAAAGCTTCAGCTGGACGGCGGAGTGCCAGAAGAGCTTCGAAGAAATAAAAGCATACCTCAGAACATTATCAACCTTAACCGTTCCTCTTCCAGGGGAAACATTGCTTTTATACCTTGCAGCAACAGGTTCAGCAGTAAGCGCAGTGCTGGTCCGAGAAGTCGAGCTTAAAGAAAAGCTGGTGCAAAACCCAATTTATTTTGTGTCGGAGGCATTATCCGGAGCCAAGATCAGATACTCCGAGCTCGAAAAATTTGCTTATGCCCTAGTAATGGCCTCGCGAAAGCTCAGGCATTATTTCTTGGCGCATAACCTAATCGTCCCTACATCGTATCCTCTTGGAGATATGCTCCGAAACAAAGATTCCACAGGCAGGGTTGGAAAATGGCAGTCGAGCTGGCACCCTTCGAAATCTCCTTCACAGCAAGGACGGCTGTTAAATCTCAAATTATAGCAGATTTCGTAGCAGAGTGGACTCCATCTGCAGTATGGAACCCGGAAGAACCCTCCGACGGTTTCTGGACAATATTCTCCGACGGAGCCTATCAAGCATCAGGTGCCGGGGCAGGGGCAGTCATCATGTCACCTTCAGGGCAAAAGGCAATGTATTCCGCAAGACTCAATTTTCGAACCACTAATAACGTTGCCGAGTATGAAGGAATCCTGCTAGGCCTCCGGAAGGCTAAAGCACTCGGAGCTACAAGAATAGTGATCAAGACAGATTCCCAAGTCGTCGCGGGGCATATTGACAAAAGCTTCCAAGCAAAAAACCCACATCTCGCGCAATACCTTCAAGAAATCCGCAAGGCCGAAGCAGCATTCAAAGGGTTTACAGTTCGAAGCATTCCTCGGGCAGATAATCAACTTGCCGATATTCTTGCAAAAGCTGCAGCAGGAGCAGTGGACCTCCCGGAAGGCGCTTTCTATGAAGAATTAGAGCAGCCAGCAGCTGACCAAATACCCTCATCAGAAGTAATGTGCATTCCAGCTACAGATTGGCGAGCTCCGATAATTACTATGTTGCAAAGTAGCAATGACCCTCCGGAAGGCCCAAAAGCTCGAAGATTGAAATCAAGAGCTCGAAATTACAAACTTATTGGGGAAGTGCTGTACAAAGCCGGGGTATGCTCACCACTGCTTCGATGCATCTCCCAGCCTGAAGGTCAAGACATACTTCGAGGCATCCACGAAGGGCTGTGCGGAGGTCATCTAGCCCCTCGAGCACTAGCAGGCAAGACGCTCCGGCAAGGGTTTTATTGGCCAACAATCATTAGAGACGCGAAAGACCTGGTTCGAGCATGCCAAGGCTGCCAATGGATGGGCAGACGGAGCCATCGCCCGCCAGCTCAGCTTCAAGTTATTGCCCCGGTATGGCCAATGGCTAGATGGGGCATGGACCTCATAGGCCCTTTCCCACCAGCGAAAGGCGGGTTGAAATTTGCGGTGGTAGCAATCGAATACTTCTCAAAATGGGTGGAAGTGGAGCCACTAACAGCTATCACCTCGAAGAACGTGCAAAGATTCTTCTGGCAAAATATTATATGCAGGTTCGGAGTCCCCAGAGAATTAACGGTGGATAATGGAACCCAGTTCGAAGCTGATACCTTTCAAACATTTTGTGAAGAACTAGGCATTAAGCTATGCTTCGCAGCAGTGCGACATCCGCAATCCAACGGGGCCGTCGAACGAGCCAACGGGAACATCCTCTCCGAGCTAAATCGTCGAATTTTAGGAGTGGCCAAGGGCCTATGGGTCGAAGAACTACCTAAAATTTTATGGTCCATCCGAACCACTCAAACTAGATCAACCGGTTTCACGCCATTCAGATTGCTCTTCGGAGACGAAGCCATGACCCCTACGGAGCTCAAAGGGGAGTCGCCTCGCGTAATTCAACACGGAGACGAAGGTGATCGGAGTGCTTCAATAGATTTGTCAGAAGAGACAAGGCTTCGAGCTGTCGCCGACCTGACTAAATACCAAGAGCACACAAAAACGTGGTATGACCCGAAAGTCAGATTAAATGAGTTAAAACCAGGTCATCTAGTATTGCGAAGTGTAATAGCTCCGGGGAAGCTAGGAAACAAATGGGAAGGACCATATGTTATCTTACGCTCAGGACGCCCCAGATCGTTTAAATTAGCTAATTTAGAAGGGGAAGAGTTGAAACATGCATGGCATGCGGAGCACCTTAAGAGATATTACGCTTAAGACCTCCTTGTAATCACTTGTAACACTTCTTTTGTCTATAAATAAAGATAAGGGTTGAAACTTGTTTTGACCTTCGAACATCCCCTCCTCCTGATGGACGCATTAGGAGGTCGGTGATGCTAGTAGAGCCAAGCATTTTTCGCAAAGACCCAAGGGGCTGACTGCGAACCATTGGTTCAGACTTTCAAAGTGTCTGTAAAAGAGCCAAAGGTGGCCAACCTACGGATTCCAGGCTCCGGCTTGTTAGGATCCGTAGAAGAGTCTAAGGACTTTAAATAAAACAGACTTTCAAACCTCCGGGTGCGAAGTGTCTGTAAAAGAGCCGAAGGTGGCCAACCTACAGATTCCAGGCTCCGGCTTGTTAGGATCCATAGAAGAGTCTAAGGACTTTAAATAAAACAGACTTTCAAACCTCCGGGTGCGAAGTGTCTGTAAAAGAGCCGAAGGTGGCCAACCTACGGATTCCAGGCTCCGGCTTGTTAGGATTCGTAGAAGAGTCTAAGGACTTTAAATAAAACAGACTTTCAAACCTCCGGGTGCGAAGTGTCTGTAAAAGAGCCGAAGGTGGCCAACCTATGGATTCCAGGCTCCGGCTTGTTAGGATCCGTAGAAGAGTCTAAGGACTTTAAATAAAACAGACTTTCAAACCTCCGGGTGCGAAGTGTCTGTAAAAGAGCCAAAGGTGGCCAACCTACGGATTCCAGGCTCCGGCTTGTTAGGATCCGTAGAAGAGTCTAAGGACTTTAAATAAAACAGACTTTCAAACCTCCGGGTGCGAAGTGTCTGTAAAAGAGCCGAAGGTGGCCAACCTACGGATTCCAGGCTCCGGCTTGTTAGGATCCGTAGAAGAGTCTAAGGACTTTAAATAAAACAGACTTTCAAACCTCCGGGTGCGAAGTGTCTGTAAAAGAGCCGAAGGTGGCCAACCTACGGATTCCAGGCTCCGGCTTGTTAGGATCCGTAGAAGAGTCTAAGGACTTTAAATAAAACAGACTTTCAAACCTCCGGGTGCGAAGTGTCTGTAAAAGAGCCGAAGGTGGCCAACCTACGGATTCCAGGCTCCGGCTTGTTAGGATCCGTAGAAGAGTCTAAGGACTTTAGACTTTCAAACCTCCGGGTGCGAAGGGTCTGTAAAAGAGCCGAAGGTGGCCACATTGCAGATTCCAGGATCCGGCTCGTCAGGATATGTAAAAAAAAAATATATTCTAAAAACTTTGATGATAAGATGCGCAAATTTGAAGCATGCAGGTGTTCAGACAATCATTGTGCCTAGCGAACCCTTTTGTGTGATAAAGGCTCCGCCACCCACAAGGGGGGTAGGAGGGTAGGAGTCACACGGCATGCTGTCGAACCATTCCACATTAAGATATTATACTCATACATCAAGAAAAATTGTTATCTAAACCCAAATAAAACGGAGACCCTTTCGACCCCTAGAACTACCCCTGCGGCTACTTTGCCCTTCGGAGCTTGAAGTCATCTTTTTAGGCCGGGTGCTTCTCTTTTTTCTCGAGGCTCGCAGTTTCTTCTGCTCCTCCTGAAGTTCAGCCCATGTCAAGAGCCTTTCGGAGCCTGCCTCGGCAAAGTTTTCGGCTTGGTACTCCGAGTCGGACCAGTCAATAGGTTCGGAAGATGAAGACCCCTCCGCCTTCTCTTCCTCTTTAATATAAGATAAAACGTCCCTTCGTACTTCAAGGGTAACCTCCCCCCCGTCTCCGCGAGGAACAGAGAAGCGGGAACGGCGGTAAGGTCTCAAACTCTCAAGGACTGCCCACTCTTTTCGAAGCTCGGCGGTAGTTTCCAGAAGTTCGAAGTCAGGGCCCGAAGGGCATGACAAAACCTAAAAAAGAGCAGAACACCCAAGACAAGTACTGTTTATAACTTTTTCATTAATAAAACAAGGTTTACAAGGCCACAGGTACACAGCAGTCCTAAGCGGCTAGACCTGCGGGTCGGCTGGCGGAGCTGGAACCAGAGGGGCTGGTGAAGCAGGGAGTGGTGGCTTCGTTTGAGCTTGCTTCTGCCGGCGGGCCTCGTCGATCCAGGCCTTAGCAGCGACCTTGTGGTCCATCTTCCAGGCTGACCGGAAGGCTTCCCAAGCCGAAGCCACCTCCGAAGATGGCCGCAGCAAGTCATCATCCGCGAAGCCTCCAGGGGACGAGCTTCCAACCGAGCCAAGAGGAATCTGAAGAGATTCAAGGTGACGAAGAACCCCGATGCCAGCACACTGTCCGGAGATCTCCCCGTACCGAATGCCAGAGTTCTTCATCAGCGACGAAGCAACCTGGATCCTTGTCAGCTTTCGGTCGAGTGGCTCGTAGGCTGCGGCGGAGGACGAAGGGCACATAGTGCCGAAGTACTCCAACGTACCCTGAAGAGCTTCCAAGGTACGATCAGCAGTACTGGAATTTTTCCTTTCTGCCGCTTCCAGGTTCGCAACAGTCGCGTCCACTGCGGCCACCCGGAGCATCAAAGAACTCTTGTGAGCCATTGCTTGGCTAAGAGCCCCTCGAAGCTCCACCAACTGTGCGTTCGAGGTAGCTGCGTCTTGACGAAGCTTTTCGACCTCCGCGCGGAGGACAACGCGTTCGGCTTCGGCTTCCTGGGCTGACGAACGGAGGGCTTCAAGGGCTTCGTCAGATGCTGCCCTAACCTTCCGTTCCTCCAAAACTTCTTCCTCCAGTCTGAGGGACCTCTCGGTGGAGTCATTGAGGGCCGTCTGGAGGGTAGTGACCTTCCGGTTGAGTCGATTAATTTCGACCTCGTTGGAAGTCGCTGCCGCTCTAGCCAGGGCAAATTACTGCAAGGAAAACTAGGTAAGCACTAAAGAAGTTATGACCATTAAAATATAGCAACTGTGGTGTCTTTTTCATACCTGAAGGGCAGCCCTTTCGAGGGCCGTGTTGAGGGTCGAAGCCCTAGTCTCGCTCAAGGCGGAGATCAACTCCGAGTTAGCAATATCTTGGCTTCTCTCAGCCAGGGGCTCCAGGAGTCCTCGAAGGCCGCTCCGGTGCTCCAAGAAAGGAGCCAGTAGAGGAAGCCAAGACAAAGCTCGGGCGTCGTCCGTTGCGGCCTCGTCCTCCGAATTACCGACGGAGGGTGCGGTTTGGCCAAGACGAAGGCCAAGGCTAGAAATGCTCTTACCCCTCCCCGGCACGAAGGGAGGAGAAGCAAGAGCACTCAGACCCCCGGCCGCCACCTCTCCGGCCGGAACCACGTTGTCGGAAGCGACTTCGGTGGTCGAGGTGGCCGCGGCCGGAGCCAACTCCGTCCCGGGAAGCACGTCGTCCGCCCCGAAGGACACGTTCTCTGCCACCAGGCTCGGAGCCCCCAGAGGAGCAGAAGGGTCCGCTCGGATAACCGTCTCCGAAGAAGTAGGGACTTCCGGCGCCACCAAAGCTTCGGTACCCGAAGAGGTAACTACTTCAATAACAAGGTTAATAAGCGTGTTTTACAGATAGTAGGCGAATGTTGACAAAGAAGAAGGAGCTCCGGAAAAATACCTCTGAGAGCTTCTTGAGGAATGATCGCCGGATCCTCCAAGACTTCGTACATCCGGAGCATATTGGCAAAATCATCCCCCGAGGTCCTGCCCTCGGCATCCTCCATCGGAGTTGCAGTCTCCGCAGGGACTGCTTCGAGTGAGGGCAAGTCGGGAGTAGAGTCCGACTCCACCGGCACGACGACGGGTGCGGGAGGAGTCGTTGGAGTCACGCTAACCCCCTCCCTGACGGAGATGTTTGGGGGGACCTCCCCCATATCTTCGTCGACCAGGAGGTAGGCTTCGAAAGCCTTCGCCGTCGCGCCTTCGGAGTCTTCTGCCTCTTCGGGAGTTGGGCTCCGCTCGTCTGGCGACGAAGAAGACGAAGCAGGCGTCAAGTGGGGAGGTTGCTTCGCTGCCTTCTTCTGAAGCGGCTGCTTACCAGCTTTCTTGGAGGGCTCGGCCGCTGCTTTCCTCTTGCGGCCAGCCGCTCCGGTTGGGGCGAAGTCGGGAAGCTGCGGGGGCTCCATGCCGAGGGCTCTCCACACCCTGTTCGATCGCTCCTAACTCCCCACCAACTCCAGCCTTCTCTGCCTCTCGGCCACCGAAGGGGCTCCGAGAATTCGTTCGGTGGCCCGAACTATGTCTTTCGGACCCAATGCCAGAGGCGCCGCTGAAAGAAAGAGGTATAGAAGTATGAGTATAACTAATCTGTTCATATAATATAATGCTGCAGGGAAAAGATGTACCTAAGTTTCGGAGGTCCCCCTCCGAGGCTTGTGGGATTACGATTGGCCAGTTGGCTCCGAGGGGAGGGATCCGAAGACCGACGAACTCCTCGGCCAGATCACGCATGCTCATACGGCGGGCCACTGAAGCGAGCAACCCTAGCCTCGTCGTGAGCAAGCTAGGGTTCGGGGAGATGTCGGCCTCCTTCCGAAACCAGATCTCTTGCAGAGGGCCCGAGAGAGGGGAGTCCTCTCCGACTTCGGCGTAGAACCACCGAAGTATTCAGTTTGTGTACCATCGGTCGTTTATGGCTTTGGCAGGGAAATGAAGAGCATGCTCCCTCCGCAGCTGGAAGTTAATGCTACCGAAGGCTATCGTCACCTTGGAATCCCCCGGCCCGTCTTAAGGCTTTGGTTGGCAGATGGCCTCGTGGGTCGCCGCGAAGATTTCGGAGCGGCCTTCGCATCCCTCCGCCCGAAGCGCCCATTCGAAGACAGCCAGGCGGACGATCGCATTGGGGGACAGTTGAGGCAGGGTTATGTGGAACAAATCCAGCACCTCTGCCAAGAAATCCACAGCCGGCAGTCCCAAACCTGCCTCGAAAAAGGCTTCGAAGACCACCACCTCTCCGCTTCGTGGTCGTGGGGTTGACTCTGTCCCAGGAACTCGGGTCCTCATTCCCGTCCCCAGCTTTCCTTCCACTGCATCTTCTATTGATTCAGCAGTACTCAACGACTGGCCGATGATGAAGCTTTGCGCAATCTTCTTCTTGGAAGGCGGGCGGAGCGCCCGAGGGTTCCTGGGCCAAGCACCGCTCGGACCTCCCGCCATTACCGCTGCTGCCGAAGCAGCCCACGCCTGTCTCTGCGCCAAGGTGTTGGCCGCTGCGGGAGTGGTGTGGCTAGTTCTCGCCATCGCTCTCAAATGCTCAAGGAGTTGGAAGATTGGGAGAAAGGGGAATTGCAGGTGGTGAATGCGGTAAAAACTCTCGGTTAATCTCCGTTTTCCCCTTTTTATAACCATACGACCAGTACTACTCTTCGGGTAGTTTCACTTTGCAGGTCCTGCCTCCGTCACCGACAAGTGGGTCCAGTCATTGGAATGGCGTATGAACCGCTGAAGAAATCGACCGTTACCTTTTTTACAGAGGGTAACGGCTATTTGCGCCGTAATGGTCGTTTTGACGGTACCCCACGACGTTCGGCCTCCATAACCGTCTCCACGACACGGGTACTCCGTAACCGTCTCCACGACAAGGGCACTCCGTAACCATTTTCGCGACGCTCACACTCCGAAACCGTTCCATTCCCAGGGAGTTCTCTCACTGTGCCAAAACTCGAGGACGAAGGTTCTAAAATATTGGGCCCAAAATCCTGGGCTAAGTCATAACATCTTCAAATTCCCTTTAAGCCTCAGAAACTAGAAATGTTCCCTTCGTATACTGCCTTCTTTCTAAAAACAGGTTATCTACAGAAAAGCGTATTCGAGGGGCTACTGTTGTGGGAAATTACTTTATTTCCAAGACTTAAAGACTAACCCTCCGTGGGCTCAGTGAAGACCCCGAAGGTGGCGGACTGCTGTTCGGAGCATACGTCAACACGGCCGGAGGGTGCCATGGTGCGAAGTCATAGAGAACCCTCCGAAGGGAAGAAGGAGGCCTCGAAGCAGGAAGACATGATTGATTGGACGTTCAGCTTATCCATCTACCCTACAACACTTTACCGTGTATAACCTTGTTTATAATACCGAATAGTTTCTACTATGTCAGTTGTAATGTAGGGGTAAATAGGGCTTTTCCTTATGCCTTTTTTCCCTATAAATACCCCCCATTGTACCTTGTAAAGGGGATCCAGAACTAGTTGTTCAAACATACACATTCGGACCTCTTGAGCTATTATCCTTTACGGAGGCTCGAGTTCGTCCTAAAGCACAAACCTCTTGTTTGTTCGTTCTTGATTACCGAGAACCTGTTGGCGTAACTTTTACGCTAACACCTTCCTTCTGGCAAAAACCCTGGGCAACTAGTCGAGCTTTGTTGCACACCACAACCACATCTTCACCTTGTTTGTTCTTGAACACCCACTTGGTGCCTATGGGGTTGCATCCTAGTGGCGGCTCAACAAGTGTCCAAACCCGATTACAGACAAAGTTCTCAAGCTCTTCTTGCATAGCATTAATCCAATTAGAATCAGAAAGAGCATGAGAAACATCTCTTGGCTCAAAAGACGCAACAAAAGCAGATTCAGCAAGCACAGCAAGAGAGGCATTAGATGAACACAAAGTTCTCTCAGACAAATCACCTATGATGAGCTCTGAGGGATGGTCACGCTGAACTGCTCGGGTTCCCTGGTGATCTGAAGTCACCTCACCGGAGTCAGCAGCTGGCACCTCTGGACTTGATTGAGGGGGCTCGATCGAAGTGGAAGAAGTGATCAGAGGTCCGCCCTCGTCCTCAGTCGAAGTCTCAGAAGGTGTGGGTTCTGCCGGAGGTGCAGAAGGCCCACCCTCATTAGCAGCTGGAGTATCCTCTTCTTCTTCTTCGAAGATTGACTCTCCGAGCTCATCATCCCCAGAAAGCTCAAAAGAAGGAGTTAAAGAAGGCAAGGACTCATCAAATGAAACCTCACAAGTCTCTACAAGCAGCTGGGATTCGAGGTTCCAAACACGGAAGCCTCGAGAATGCAAAGCGTATCCAAGAAAAACACCGTCCCAGCAACGAGACGAAAATTTGTCCAAATGCCCTCCCTTCTTGAGCACAAAGCACTTGCAGCCAAACGCTCGCAAGTGGCTCACCTTGGGCTGTCTACCAAACCGCAACTCATATGAGGTCTTACCTAGGTAAGCTCTAAGAAAAATACGGTTGGCCAGATAGCAAGCCGTGTTCATGGCTTCAGCCCAAAAACGCATAGGAGTCCTGTGCTCATCGAGCATCATCCTAGCCATCTCGACTAGCGTGCGGTTCTTTCATTCCACAACGTCGTTCTGTGGGGGAGTATAAGGAGAAGAAAACTGATGGTCCAGACCCTGATCACTACAGAAGCTGACGAACTGAGAGTTCTTGAACTCAGAGCCATTGTCGGAGCGAATTGCTCGCATCCGACCATTGTTCTCATTCTTCAGCTTCAAAATCAGGTCATGAACAAACTGAAAAGTTTCATCCTTAGACTCCAAAAAGAAAACCCACGAGAATCGAGAGAAGTCGTCAACAATGACAAGTGCGTACCACTTCCCACCGACTGAACGTACCCGAGCTGGACCAACAGAGTCCAAGTGTAAAAGCTCGCCCGGATACGAAGTCATCACCTGAGTCACAGGTGAGTGAGAAGCGGCAACCATTTTCCCATGATGACAGGGATGACAAACTAGATCCTTCTCCATCTTAAGCTTGGGCAATCCTCGGATGAGGTCCATAGAGCTTAACCTGACTAGCAGATCAAAACTCAAATGACCTAACCTCCTATGCCACTTCCAGAGCTCAGAGGAGGATCCAGCAATCAAACAGCGAGAAGGGCCAAAAGAACTAGAGAAGTCAATTCGAAAAACTTTATCGAATGATAAAATCTAGCAAATCAAAGACCCTCTAGAATCAAACACAGAAGAACTGCCCTTCTTAAAACGCACTTCCAAACCATCCTCAAGAAGTTGCGAAACAGAAATCAAATTGAAGTTCAAATTCTTAACCAAAGCAACATTCTTCAAAGAGAAATGATCTGAAATGCGAATAGAGCCTATGCCACTTACCTTCCCTTGACCACTGTTCCCGAATGTGATGTACTCTTTGGAGATCGGGGGAGTGAGACTGGAGAACCATCTGCGATGTCCCGTCATGTGGCGAGAGCATCCTGAGTCCATGATCCAAACGTCCTCCAGTCCCCGATCCTGCACAATCAGTGGCTGTAAGTGGGAGCAAATGGTCCGGCACTAGGTTTAGCAAAAGAGCTAAACCAGTGTCGAGCCATCTGCTCAAAAGACGGAAAGCAGAAATCATCATGAGAATTTGGACCAAAACGCGGCTCAAAGCGCGGTCCTTGGTTCTGTCTAAACCTGCGGCCACGAGGTCCAGGACCGTAGCCAACATGGCCTGGAACTCTGCCGGAACGGACACCACCAACTGGAGCACGAGCAAGAAAGTCGTCTCCTCTACCACCACCTACACGACGCGGCCTAGCCTCCAGCCTCTCCCCGCGTCGAGGAACATGCAGTCTACCACCCTACTGGTAGAACTGCTCCTGACCACCATAAGCTCTCTCTTCTCTCTCAACCCGCTTCCTCCTGAAGCAAAACTCCGCAAGATTGCCGTCTCTCTGACAGTACTCACAATGATAGGTGGGCTTCTTGGGATGTGGTTGAGGCTTGGGGTTCTTGGGCTTAGTGGTGTTAGGTGTTGTCTTCTTGGGCTGAGAGGGTCTAGGAAGAGAGTCTAGTGGAGTGTGGAGAAGTTTGGGCTTTGGAACCTAGATGGGTTTCTTGGGTGGAGCTCTGGGTGGTTCATGGATCACTCCATCCTTGGGCTGACAAGCCTGTGAAGACTCAGTGGAGTGAGTCTTGGGATACCTCTGCTCTGGAGTCATTTTACTCCACTCCACTGCCCGGCTAATGGCACTCTCAAAGTCAGCCTTGGTGTAGGTGTAACCTACCCCAAACCCATCCTGCCTCTTGAACTGCTGGATCATCATGCCGAGCTGTGGCTCTCTGGCACTGAAACAACTCAGGATAGAACAGAGGTAAAAGTTCTCATTCTGAGAATCAGCTAGCTCCTCTCTCAAGGAAGCTAGAACCTCCACCTGAGACAAGCAGGTCTCACACTCACTCTCTACTTGGACAAACTTCTCGGCTTTTAGCTTGATCAACTCAAGTCTAAGAGACAGGCAGTTCTCACAGACAGTGGGTGGAACTGACAATGTCTCAAGCTCTAGCCTAGTATGCGCAAGCTCAGCTCTCAACCTCTCCAAATCACCCAAATGTTCATTGCCCTTGGATTTCAGCTCAGCTAAGGCAGCTAGATGAGATGGGCAGTCAACACAGGGTGCGACGACAGTGGCTTGAGCATCTTTCAGCTCCAGCTGAGCGCTTTCAAGCTTAGTGGCCAAAGTGTCCCTCTCATCAACCCTTTCTGTGTACCTGGACTTCAGAGTCGACAGGTCACACAGAAGCACCTCACACTTCGGGCACTAACTGCTATCACCCAAGCAAGGGGAAGAAGATAGACTCTCAATTCTACCGTTGGCCATGGCAAGCTCACTCTCTAATTCGTCTATCCTTTTCTTAGCCCCCCTAAGCAGTTTCTCCCGATATTTCAACTCCTGACAATTGCTCTCAAGTAAATCAACAATTTCGCGTTCATAGGATGATATCTTTTCGTTGTCGTCGTCGTCGGGGTCGTCGGAGGAGCTCTTTTCTTCCTTATCCCCAAGATCCATTGAACAGAAGCTCTTGCGGGATCTTTGGCGCTGGTGTGAGCGGCTCTTCGGCTTGTCTCCGAAGGCCATGAAGCAGAGGCCCACTGGATCGTCCTTGTCCTTCCCCTTCCTGATGGCGATCTCCTCATCACTTGAGCTCGATGAAGAGGAAGAAGACGTGGACCGCTTGGAGTAGCTCTTCTCCATTTCGGCGAAGAAGGCCTTGTCGCGCTTCTTGTTCTCTCGCCGGTAGTCCTTCAGGGCCTTCTTGAAGAATCTGGTCTTCGGCTTGCCCTTGTTGAAGGAAGAGTTGTCGTGCTTGCCGGAGTCGTGGAAGCCACCACTGGTGCCCTTCTTGTGACCATTGCGCTTGGGGCAGTCGGCGATGAAGTGTCCTGGATCACCACATTCAAAGCACCCGGATTTTGTGCCGTGTCTTTTGAAC
The DNA here is from genome assembly GCA_019279435.1 of Zizania palustris. Lineage (NCBI taxonomy): Eukaryota > Viridiplantae > Streptophyta > Magnoliopsida > Poales > Poaceae > Zizania > Zizania palustris. The sequence continues at coordinate 45,997,611 of JAAALK010000081.1, forward strand.
ATTCTCTTGTCATAGACACGACAAACCCGGTTGTTAAAAAGACACAAATCATCATCTCCCAAAGACTCTAGCTGGTCCTCAGTGATAGACATCAAGGAGAACCCAGCACAGCTCATAGAAGAGGGATCAACAGAAGGTGTAGCAAGGGCCAGAGATTTTGATCCAGAACCAGTGAGATTTGATCTCAGCTGGAGATCAACCTCAGTAGCCTTTAGCTTGCTAAACAACTCAGAAATGGTCAAGGTATCATAAGAAGTTCTCTCAATGATAGAAGATACCTTGATCTCCCAGATCTTTGGGTCCAAGGTATGGAGAACCTTGAGCGCCTGCTCATGATCTGAGACTAACTAAGCACCCTTAGCCTTGTTGTCCCGAAGCTTGTTTATAATCGACTGAAAACGACCAAACAAAGCCTCAACAGATTCACCCGGCTTCTGTGTGAAATTCTCATATTCACGCCGGTAGGTCTGATAGAGCCGAGCCTTGACCTGTGCTGTTCCCTCATGGTGTGCCTTGAGGGTAGCCCAGATCTCTCTCGTAGTGGAGAGATGACTCACACGCTCAAACTCAGTGGGACCTAAACCAGAGAAAAGAATGTTCACAGCCTTACTGTTGCTCAGATGCTGAGCAATGATACCAGCAGTACCATGCTCAGCTACTGGCAATATGACAAACATGGTGTGAACGCAAATGTGCCAAATGTCCGAACCCTGGCTCATAAGATAGGCTCGCATGCGAGTCTTCCAATAGTTATAGCCATAGGCTTCCAAGGACGGGACCTTGCCAGGAGACGTCATGGTCACTACTGGGGTTTAGGACCGGTTAAGGTATGGAAAAACCCTAACCTCGCTCCGATACCACTTGTAGGACCGAAAGTAGCGACTAGAGGGGGGGTGAATGGGCGCCTTAAAAAAATTCTTTCGAATATATAGCCTGTTCCCAACACCCAACGCACCTCAAAAGACTAAGCAACAGAAAATGAACAGATAGCCTAAGTCTAAAGGTATCTAGCCTAGAATCAACTGATGTTAAACAGAGAACTACCAAAGCCGTGCAACTAGGCAGATAAACAAAGTATACTAGACATGTCAGGCCAAACTTCTTAATGAAATGATCTAAGTATATATAAAATGAGATGAGAAGTTACTGTTCAGATTTGTCTCCTGTTCGGAACATGGCGAAGCCTGCTTCGCCCGTCGAGATCTGCTTCGGTGGTCGAAGCCTGCTTCGCTGGTCGAAGCCTGCTTCACTGGTCGAAGCCTGCTTCACTGGTCGAAGCCTGCTTCGGAGGTTAGTTGCGAAGCCTGCCGAAGGCTGTTGTGAAAATGCCGAAGGTATGTTTTGGTCTAGCCTAGTTCGAAGTGGCAGGGAGCAAAGTATGCTTCGAAGCGAAGTACGGAAGTATCGAAGCTAGCTTCGAACCGAGAGCTTCAAAGCCTATCCTTCGAACAGAATACTTCGAACACAACGCACAGACGGACAACCTTCGAACAAAGAAGCGAAGCCTGTCACACGACAGAGAAACCAAATTCGAAGCCTACACTCTACCTTCGAAAAAGCGACCTTCGAAAAGAGAAGCGAAGGCTGACACGCGGCAGAGAAACCAAAGCGAAGTCTATCAGTAAGATTAGCTTTGAAGCTAACTCCGAAGCCTGACGAAGTATCAACTTCGAACAGCTCGTGACTGAGAACACATTCGCAAAGACTATCGAAGTATGTGAAGCTGACAGAGTGCAAAGTGTTCTGCGAAGCTAGAGACACAGCACAAAAAATGAAGCCGAAGTTCAAGCGAAGCCTTCGAAGATGTTAGATCGAAGCCTACCTCACGGAGCTGAGGGGCTTCAAACAAAGAAGGGGCTTCACCAGAGAACAGCCAGAAAAGAGACTTTAGTCCTGTCAACTCGATCAAAAAGCTGTGTAGTAAAAGCAAGGCTAGAGTACTAGTGTACTGTTGCTACAGAGTAGTAGTACTACTTGCAACCAGTATGAATTAGTACTACTTCCGTGAAGAACAGTTGCAATCGAGGCACAAATCCTCAGGAAAAATATCTACACACGTGAAACTAAGCCATGAGAAATGCTACAAAAATGCTGCGCACGATCAGAGAATAGAAGCTTCACTGCATCAGAGAGAATGAAATAAATGCAAGCCAAAAACACATGAACAGCAGCCTGGCGGCGCACAACCGAAGAGAGAGAGAGAGAAAAAAAGCAAGAGACAAAATGACCCAAAGGAGTAGTATTGATTTGAGCCAAAAGGGTGACCTAACCCTAGGGATTGGGGTCCTATTTATAGGCTGCCCAACACTAGGAATATTCCACCAGCCCCTTAGGATTTTTTACAGACGCAGGAATAAAGGAAAAGACTCTACTGCCCTTAGGTATTTTTACAGACACGACTGACTGACTGTGGGCCTAGAGATACAGATGACTTATCCGGAAGCTAAGTTTTCGTAGCGACTACGGCTTCTCTTCTGGACAGTCGGATACAAGATCAACGGTTGTCAGTTTTGCGCCGAAACTGACAAAGCCTCCACCGGCTTTGCACCAGGTACCCGGATTGGGCCGGCCCGATTCCGCAGCTCTCTCAGCCCGGCAATCACTCACCGCCCGTGTTCCTGAGTCAACCCTGGTCAACAGCCCAGTGGGTCTTCTACTGCTTCTGGCCCATGTACCCGGATTGGGCCAGCCCGACTTCGCAGCCTCCTCTGCCCGACAATTGCTCGCTGTTGGGGGAGATAATCCCGGAAGCCGAAGGGGGGCCCTCGGTCAGGGGGCCCGAAGTCTAACGACAGGGGCTACCTTACGAAGGCAAGAGGCCGGAGGCCTCCTTTCAGAGGAAGGGTGCCGGAGGCCGCCTTCCGGTATGAAGACATCGGAGGCCACCCTCCGGAAGGAGATGCCGGGGGCCGCCCTCCGGCATGAAGACATCGGAGGCCACCCTACGGAAGGAGATGCCGGGGGCCGCCCTTCGGAATGAAGACATCGGAGGCTACCCCCCGAAAGAGGATGCCGGAGGTCGCCCTCCGGCAGAGGGACGCCGGAGGCCATCCTCCAGGAGCAAGAGGTCGGGGGCTCCCTCCCCTCGACCCGCAGCAGTGAAGCCAAGGGAAATGTTAGCCAGAAAAGGACTGGGCGATCGTACGAAGGGGCGGGATCGCGATCTTCTGTGTCATGTCAGGCGGTGCAGGCGGCGCCCAACACGGCTGCTACTCTGTCAGAGCCGGATCTTCTTGTCTGTACTATGTGTCGTCCGTTTGTCTATACTACGTATCGTCCGTTTTGTCTGTACTACCGACCGGTGTTCGGCCAGGTAGCCGTTGGCGGTCCAGAGGCGTTTGGCCCTCTGGACGGGGCGCCTTATAAATACCCCCCAACTACAGTTGTATGGATAGGCTCAACAGGGCATTGAATACTCTACTTTCATTCTCCTAAGAAAACCTGCTGGTTCGATCCGTCGTCCCAACACTCGCTGCCCGTGTACCTGAGTCATACGCGGCCCATGAAACAGTAGATCTCTTCTTCTTCTGTCCTCTTTGACTATGATTGACAATGACTCATCACTTCTGGAGCCATGAGACCCACGCTATTTAGCATGGCTCCTCAACATCTACTACATCTACTTCCACTACATCACCGATGAACATTGTGGGGAGCGCGGACATCGACGACCGCAACATTATAACACCCACCATGGCGGACATATCTGAGGAAGACCGAGCAAAGATCGAAGCGAAAAAGAGAGAACTCAAAGAACTGATGCTCAGAGATTGCATAAAGACGCGCTCGGGCTTCATCATGCGCGACAACCTGAACTTGGCCCAGGTATGCCCGTCATCACCTCCTTTATCCGCCTCACAAGTAGACCGTAGGATAGCTGCGTCTGTTGATCAAGTGGTTAGCGCCTCGCTAGCCAATAAACTAGAACCCGCAGTTGTCTCGCGAGTGGCGGCAGTGTTTAGAAGATTTGGTTTTACTGAGGCCGATTCACCAGCACCAATTACTAGTATTCCGCCAGCACAACATATCTATAGCAGAACCGATGGTAATACTAGAAAGACCATCACGTTTCCGGCTACTTCCTCCACAACGGAAACACATAATTACTCCTATGGACAGGCAAACCCAACTTACTAGGTACCACCATCGCCTGTGCCCATACCTGCTCTGCCGCCGCTCCTTGCACTGCATACTCCCACACCACAGCATAGGCCAGAGCATGTCGATATACCACCATGCGTCCCACCACCACATGAAAGGGGCACGCAAGCATTAGATCACGATGATATCGAGGAGCTTATTCGCGCACTATTTAGGGAATGCACCGGCTTTGCACCTCGGGATAGAGCTAGGGTTTATCGAAAACCATATCTCGACCACTTTGACACTATTCCATACCATCGCGGTTATAGAGTCCCGGATTTCATGAAATTTGATGGCGAGGGTAGTAAATCCACATTAGAACACATTAGCCAGTTTTTAGCACAATGTGGCGAAGCTAGCGGATCAGATGCATTAAAACTTAGGTTATTTTCCTTGTCATTGTCCAGCACTGCATTTACTTGGTTTTCGGTGCTTCCACCGAACTCCGTACAGTCATGGGCTCAACTAGAGCAGAAGTTTCATGATTATTTCTACACAGGCGAGACTGAGCTTAGGCTATCACACCTCACGACGATTAGGCAAAAATCCGATGAAAGTGTTTCTGAGTATGTTAAACGCTTTAGAGATACCAGGAATAAATGTTTTAGCCTAAACATATCGGAAAGGGATCTAGCGGATCTAGTATGCAATGGCCTACGGGCATAAATTAAGGAGCGTATGGACAATCAGAACCTCTTGGACATTAGCTAAGTATTGCAACAGGCTCTGGTCCAGGATGGCCAGGCCAAAGATAGAAAATTCATTAAAACTTTTAACAAACCAAGGGCTGAGATCCACACTATGGAGCACTCTGACGAGGAAGGATCCGAGGAGGAGGAATATCCGGCCGATACCTACAGGGCCGAATGGACTTGGAGCACGAAGTCCAAGCCCGTCACCTGCTCTGAATTGCAGCCGTCTCCCTCTAAGAGTCGGCCTAATAAAGTTAGATATTCGTTCGACGTAACTAAATGTGATAAGATATTTGATTTCCTTTTAAAAAATCAACTTCTACGACTGCCGAAAGGGCAAGTCATGCCATCCACCGATGAGTTAAAAAAGTGTCCCTACTGCAAGTGGCATGATTCACATTCTCACTACACTAATGATTGCAACGTTTTTCGTCGACAGGTACAATCGGCCATAGAGGAAGGACGATTGAAAGTAGAAGCAAATCCAAAAATGAAATTAGAAAGAGACCCTTTCCCCATGAACAACGTTGATCTAGAAGGGAAGAAGGTGTTGATTCAGCCAGAGCAGGCTGAGTCGGCTAAGGGAAAGGCGCTCGTCATAGGAGACGCTCGCACACGCACACTTGTACCAAAGAATCTAGAGGTAGGAGTGTGGAAAGAAAATATTAAGTCATCATCTTCGGCCAAACATCATAGAAGGCCGAAGGTGACGTACAAAATGCTTTTGGACAAGCACCAACGAAGGTTCGAAAGAAAGGGTGCTCGCCCACGGGCACCTGGACGATCGAAGCCCCCTAGGAGGACGAGCCCCGTGAGTGGTGATTTCGGACCTCAAGGTACGAACACTCCTTTGGAGTGCATGCAGCATCCGACAGGGTTAGGCCTTAGTGGTCTAACCCCCCTCCGGGTTGGTCCCAACCTCCGGTAGGGTTCGAACCTCATTGGCCGAACCCTCCTCCAGTGTGGCCCCTGTTTCCGGGAGGCTTCGAGCCTTGGTGGCCGAGCCCACCTCCTCCTGAGGGTTTCTAGCCTCCGGGTGGATCCGGGCCTCGGTGGCCGAACCCACCTCCTTCGAGCGGTTTGCAGCCTCCAGAGAGACTCGGCCTCCAGTGGCCGGGCCTGCCTCCACCATGGGATAATTTTCCTCTGGCTTGGCAGGTCCCCTCGCTGGTTTGGTCCGAGGTACCATCGACGTGGACGGACTCCCAACTAGCCAACGGGTTCGGCACTCAGTGGGCGAGGCCGCTAGAGCCTTCGATGCCACCGCCCTACTGCTGGATGATGGCTCCGGCATGGCCACCGCCACCGGAGAACATCGTGCAATGTTTGGCTATGAACACTTACACTCCAGCACAGGATAACAACATTGTTCATCGCCTGTCCGTAGTGCCCTAGAACCGGGCTCCGCGAGATGTCACCGAAAGGGGTGAAAGGGGAGACGCCTCGAAGGTTATAGTCATCAGGGTTGGATCCTAGGAGGTCCCAATCCTGAAGGATACCTCGACAGGAATGCGCGAAGACTCGACCGGAGCTCGGTCTGACCGGCCTACTGTGGCCGGTCCGACCGGCCTTATGACGGTTTTCGGCACAGATCGGTCTGACCGGCCTGCCATGGCCGGTCCGACCGATCAGGAGCAGGAGACCTTTCATGGCAAATACAAGGGCTTGAGGCTGATACAAGCAAGTCCCCTTCGGCTAAAAATGTTAGAAGCAAGACCATGGCACCCGTCCTCAGCCATCATGGGCGCCCTCAGGGATGTCCAAGTCACAAAAGAGGAGGTTGCAATGCTTGCACACATAGGAGATACGAGAAGAGAAGGCCGTGAAGAAAGTCTGGAGACCTAGGCCAGTCATAGGCGATGACTCGGCCCCCGTTGTTAGCTCTGATGAAGACAATTTACTCGATGACGACTACACTTCCGTCTCCGAGGGCCCTGCTCCTCAGGCGATGGACGTCGGCATCGTCATGTTGCCTTTCGAGTTCGCTCCACTGCAGGAGGAGGCCAGGGTCACTCAGCTAGACCTTGGTCCATGGGACGCCGTATTCGAGAAGCCCGAAGACACGAACCGTCACCTGAGACCCCTCTACATAAGGGGGCACATCGACGAGAGGCCTATCTCGAGGATGCTTGTCGATGGCGGTGCCACCATGAACCTAATGCCGTACTCCCTTCTAAGGAAGCTCGGCAAAGATGACGATGACCTGAAGAAGACCAACGTCACCCTCAACAGCTTCAATGGCGACACAACAGAAGCCAATGGGGTACTGTCCCTGGAACTAATGGTGGGAAACAAAACGCTACCTACCGCTTTCTTCGTCGTCGACGTACATGGCAACTATAATGTATTGCTTGGGCGTGACTGGATCGACGCAAATCAGTGTGTACCATCCACCTTGCATCAGCGCCTCATACAATGGGATGGTGATGAATTGAGATAGTGTACGCCAATACATCAGCCCATGTTAGTTTGGCTGATGCGCCCGGCAATGCCGCCCATGATGAGATAGAGTGTTTGTCAGGATGGGACCTCTCGGATTATGACTTTATCAGCGTATCAGAGGGAAGGTTCTTTCCTATTTCCGTGAAGCCGGCCGGTGTGGCTCGGTTGTGTCTAAGATAGGAGAATGTCTAGCGCCAATCTTGATTGGCTAAAGTCTCGCGTGGAGCAGTATTGGTCTTCTCAAGACAGTATCGCCGAAGCCATCGAAGATTTTAGCCAGGTAGAGAAATTAGGTCAAGGCTTCTCATCGGCTGACCCTTTGGAACAAGTAGACATAGGAGATGGTAGTGTTCCAAGGCCGATGTTTGTATATCAGAATCTGAATAATGATGTAAAGGCCGAAGTAATAAAATTGATTCGATCATATGTTGATTGCTTCGCATGGGATTACAGTGAGATGCCCGGGCTAAGCCGAGAGCTTGTTGAGCATCGGCTCCCCATCAAACCCAGATTTAGGCCTTATAAACAGCCACTGCGCCGCTTCAATTCGGCTATCTATGATCGAGTTAAAGAGGAGATTGAATGTCTATTAGCAGCAGGTTTTATTAGGCCATGCAGGTACACAGAATGGGTCGCTAACATCGTGCCTATCAAGAAGAAAGAGAGTGGCAAGATCCGCATCTGCATCGATTTCAGGGATTTGAACAAGGCTACTCCGAAAGACAAGTATCCTATGCCGATAGCCGACATGTTGATCAACGATGCATGGGGACATAAGGCACTAAGTTTTCTTGATGGCAACACTGGTTATAACCAAATCTTTATGGCCGAAGAAGACGTTTTTAGAATGGATTTTCGCTACCCAGGTTTTGTCGGTTTGTTTGAGTGGGTAGTAATGACGTTTGGTTTAAAGAATGCTGGCGCCACATACCAACGTGCCATGAACTTAATCTTTCATGACATGCTAGGGGTTATGTTAGAAATTTATATAGATGATGTTGTGGTAAAATTGGATGCTATGGAGAACCACCTCGCCGATTTGAGAGTTGATTTCGAAAGAATGCGCTAGTATGGCTTAAGAATGAACCCGCTCAAATGTGCTTTTGGTGTGTCGGTGGGTACGTTCTTGGGATTCATGATTCATGAAGAGGCATTGAAATTGATCCCAAGAGGCTTGAGAAAATTAGAGGATGTGTAGCGCCGACATGTAAGAAAGATGTGCAGAAATTGCTAGGCAAGGTTAATTATTTGTGACGCTTTATGTCTAACCTGTCTGGAAAAATTGATGCTTTCGTCCCAATACTCCAGCTAAAAAATGAAGCCGAGTTCACTTGGGGGGCAAGCCAGCAACGTGCGTTTGAGAAAATCAAAGAGTGCTTATCGACGCCGCCAGTGGTAAGGGCGTTGAAGGTCGGGATCCCATTTCGACTTTATATTGCCGCGGAGGAGGGTGTGATTGGGGCCGTGTTGACTCAAGATATCGAAGGGAGAGAGTACATCATCACCTTCTTGAGTTGTCGACTTCTGGACACCGAGACAAGGTACGTGTTTGTGGAGCGTTTATGTTTATCCCTCTATTATGCATGTACAAAATTACGTCACTATCTTCTCCCTAGCACATGTATTGTCACTTGCCAAACGGATGTCATAAAATGCATGTTGCAGAAGCCGATTCTAAGTGGTAGAATTGGCAAGGTGGCATATGCGTTAATCGAATATGATTTGGCTTATGAACCATTGAAGGCTATGAAAGGCCAAGTCGTTGCTAATTTTATAGTAGATCACCACGTGGATGTCAATTGGGGCAATAAAGTCGCCTTGATTGAAGTATTACCATGGAAACTTTACTTCGATGGTCCGGCTTGCAAAAATGGCCAAGGTGTTGGAGTGGTACTCATATCACCGAGTGGTATGCGCTTTGAGACCTCGACCCATTTGGAATTTCATTCAACTAATAATCAAGCCGAATACGAAGCCATATTGCTAGGTCTTGAGTTGTTAAACTCCATGGGTGTGAAATATGTTCATGCATATGGTGATTCATTATTAGTCGTACAACAAGTAGCCAAGCTCGCTCAATGTTTTAATGGTTTGCTAAATAGCTACTTGGACAAGTGTTTAGACTTAATTTCTACCTTTGATGATTTTGAGATTACTCATGTGTCTAGAGAGGACAACTCACTTGTGAATGACTTGGCTCAACAAGCATCGGGCTATCAAATTAGGAGGGGCAAATTCTGCACGCGGGAAAGGCCGATGTTTGGAGATGATATAACACCTGAGGGTACTACCGACTATTGTCAGGAAGGTTTAGTGCTCGGGGGGCAAGTCTAAATGGTAAACCTTGAGGCCAATTCTAGTGGGAATTTGGCCATTGCTCCTCTGGTTAGTGAGGACGATTGGAGGATCCCAATTGTCCAATATTTGAGAAACCCGAGCCAAAAGGGTGATCGGAAAGTTCGGCGACAGGCTTTCAAATTTGTGTTTGCTCGACGATGTGTTGTATCGCTGAACTATTGATGTGGTGCTTTTGAAGTGTTTGGACCCCGATCAAGCTAGAGATGCTGCAGGTGAAGTACATGAAGGGCTTTGCGGTACTCATCAGTCGACCCCAAAGATGAGTTGGATGCTCAAAAGGGCAGGTTTTTATTGGCCGACTACGACTGAAGACTGTTTTAGGTACTATAGAGGGTGCGAAGCTTGTCAGAAGTTTGGGAATATTCAGCTAGCGCCCGCATCAGCACTTAATCCTATTATCAAACCATGGCCATTCCGAGGTTGGAGTTTAGACTTCATCGGCCAAATTCATCCTCCTTGTTCGAAAGGGCACCGGTTCGTGTTGATGGCAACAGATTACTTCACCAAATGGTCCGAGGCCGTGCCGCTCAAGAACATGACTCACAATGAGGTAATTGATTTCATCTTGAAACACATTTGTTGGGGGGAAATACTTCACCCTCAGGACTTTAGAGATTGATAGTCAAAGATAACTTATCGGCTTCAAAGCTCCGAGCTTATGATCGAAGGTGGTGAAGTTTCCGAGCCAAAAGATGCTTCGGCTTACAATTCGAGGGTACTCTCCACAGGCTAAGAAGCTCCGGTGGAAAACAGCAAGTCTGATAAGATGTTTGCCTTATCTTCCTACTCTGGGTAGATTTTACCATTTTACCCTTGTTCTAGGTACCGAATAGTTTCCAATATGTCGGTTGTAATGAAGGGGTAAATAGGTCTTTTCCTTAGACTTTTTGCCTATAAATACCCTCCTTTTTACCCTGTAATAGGCATCGAATACTCAGCTATTCAATACACAATTTCAGACTACTTAAGCTATGATCCAATTCGGAGGCTTGGGATAGTTCTCAACACAAATCTACTATTTGTGAGTTCTTAATCTTAGAGAACCTGTTAGTGTAATCTTTGACACCAACAACATTATACATAGATTCGGCATTCCCCAAACTCTCAGTACGGACCAAGGTACTTCATTTGTTGCTAAAGAGGTGAGGAACTTTGCCGAATACTATGGGGTCAAATTGGTAAACTCTTCCCCATATTATGCTTAGGCCAATGGTCAGGCCGAGTCTAGTAACAAAACTATGATTAAATTGATCAAGAAAAAGATTGAGGAGTTTCCAAAAAGGTGGCACGAGGTAATTTCTGAAGCTCTATGGGCTAGTAGAGTTGCAAAGCATGGTGCCACTAAAGTCAATCCTTATGAGTTAGTATATGGACAAGAAGCCATTCTACCGGTAGAGGTGGATCGTGGCTCACTTAGATTTCTTAAGAAAGATGGCTTATCGGTCGACGAATATGAGACACTTCTAAAGGATAATTTAGAAGAGGCGACCGATAAGAGGTTGAAGGCTCTAGAGGCAATAGAGAGAGATAAAAGAAGAGTAGCTAGGCCCTACAAAAGAAGGTCAAGTCAAAATCATTTCAAATCAATGATTCGGGCTGCTCCTATGATGCTCCAAACCGATTACGCCAGTTCTCGAGATCCAGAGCTCCCCTCCGAAGGAGACGAAGACCTTCATGAGGACGAGGCTACTCAAGTAGCATGACTTCAGGAGGAAGTGGCTAGGTGGAGGAAAGATGCCGCTGATCGACTCTGTTGGGGGGAAATTACTCTATTTCCAAGACTTAAAGATTAACCCTTCGTTGGCTGAGTGATGACCCCGAAGCTGGTGGACTGTTGTTCGGAGCATACGTCGCCACGACCGGATGGTGCTACGGTGCGAAGTCCTAGAGAACCCTCCGAAGGGAAGATGGAGGCCTCGAAGCAGAAGGACATGATTGATTGGATGTCCAACTTATCCATCTACCTTGTAGTGCTTTACCGTGTGTAACCTTGTTTATAATACCGAATAGTTTCTACTATGTCGGTTGTAATTTAGGGGTAAATAGGTCTTTTCCTTATACTTTTTGCCCTATAAATACCCCCCATTGTACCTTGTAAAAGGGGAGGGAGAACAACTTGTTCATCTACACTTATTCGGACCACTTGAGCTATTATCCATTTCGGAGGCTCAAAGTAATCCTAAAGCACAAACTCCATGTTTGTCCGTTCTTGATTACAGAGAACCTGTTGGCGCAACATTTGCGCCAACAGTTGGCGCCGTCCGTGGGGAACCAAGTTCTAAAAGCTTGTTCTCTACTGCTGACTGCACTCCGAAGAGCACTTACGGAGGGAGCCTCGGAGTCCCAAGACTCCGCGCACCCTTCAGTTAAGGGCTTCTTAGTGCAGCTCGAGGGCCTTCTCTCAACTCCTCGAGTCGTTCGAAGTCCTTCATCTCCGAGACATCTTCGCGGCTAGCTATGCCTCCGAAGCGTGGCCAGGCTTCGGGTCCTCTTCGAAGGTCCCCTCAGACCAATGGAGCCGGACCCTCAGCTAATCCGGCGATTCCTGCCGAGACCGCTGGGCGTCGAGCGCCCCGGGGCCCTCTGCCTCCTCCTACGGTGCTTCAGACTGACTACACAGCTAGCCGGGATCCAGAAGTGCCCACCGACGAAGATGAAGGCCCTCCCGAAACCGAGGCTACGCAGCTAGCCAGGCTTCAGGAGGAGGTATCCAGGTGGAGGCAAGAGGCCGCCGATCGCCTCCGCACTCAAGCCTCCACCGAAACTCTAGGGGGGCCTCAAGACGATGGAACCCGCAATCCCCAGAAGTTATCCATGTCCCGGAGGAAGCCGAGAATGCATCCTTCGATCACGAATCTCCGTTACACCCTGATTTGCAGAGAGTGCCTTTCGACCCCAGATTCAAGGCCTCGAAGCTGCACAAATACTCCGGGGGGTCGGACCCCGGAGAGTTCGCCCGCTCTTACGCCCTGGCAATAGAAGCAAGCGGAGGGGTGCGAAGCACCATGGCAAAATGCTTCCCCCTCGCTCTCGAAGGCGTGGCACTCCGCTGGTTCTGGTCCTTAAGGCCAGGATCGATCAGTTCATGGGAGCAGCTAAAAAAGAAATTTGTGAGCAACTTCCAAGGTACCTTCGTGGCCCCGATGTCCACAGGAAGTTTGTTTCAGGTAAAGCAGCGGGTGGGAGAAACCCTCCGGGAGTACTTCACGTGCTTCGCCCACACCAAGTCACAGATCAAGGGCCTGTCTACCTCCTCGGTAGTTGATGCTGCCCGCGAAGGGGTGCTGAACCCCGACCTCCTCAGCAAACTCCATCAGAAGTCGGTGACGTCTGTGGCACAGCTCATGGCATACTTCGAACAGTATGCCAAGGCGGAGGAAGGATGTCTTCGGCGAGCTGAAGCACCATTGCCCACCCTCCGAGAAGTCAAAAGGGAGCCCAAAGCCTCCGCTACTCTGCAACCTCCACAAGACAACCGCTTCAACGAGTACAAGCGGGGGAAGAAGCATTTTTGCTCGGAGGTACTAAACATTGCACCTTCAGCCTCGAAGGCACCTGCCAATTTCCAGCAGGTGAAAAATTTCAAGGCTAGGCCACCAAAGCCTCAAGAAAGGATGCCTGGCAGGCGCCAGAGTTTTTTCTGTTGTGTGCATGGCGACAATAGAAGCCATGACACGAAGGATTGCAAGGCAGTATTGGCCCTTCGGGGTGACTACCTTGAGCAAAATACCGGGCGGGGTACTTTGGATTGAGCCCCACCGTCGGCACGCTCGGAGCCTGTTCAAACTATGGCCCGAGCCGGTGCCCTCGAAGCACCCATGCGGCTACCAGTGGCCAGTATTATGCCACCACCAAAGCAAGAAGACCCGCAAGACCGCGGCAAGAGGGTGGTCCTGCCCATCTTCGGAGGGGGGACCCTCGGAAGCATGTCCATGAGACAGCGCCGCGAGTACGTCCGCGAGGTCGGGCACATTGGGACCTCGAGTTCCGCCGAAGGGATGCCAGAATGGTCCCGTGTGCCCATCTCATTCACAGCCAGCGATGCGGCGGGGGTGAAGTTCCCCCATGCTTACCCATTAGTCATCTCTGCTGATATAGCAGGAGCAGACGTTCGAAGGATCCTGGTAGATGGCGGGAGCTCCGCAGACATACTCTTCGTCCAGGCCTTCGACCAGATGTGCATACCTCGGAAGCATCTACTTCCAGCAGCCCGGCCGCTTCAAGGGTTCTCAGGACCGCCTCTCGATGCCCTCGGCCGAATAGGCCTCAAGGTTGCCTTCGGAGAGGGGCCTTTGGCCCGAGTAGAAGAGGTGATCTTCGATGTGGTTGATGCCCCATACGCTTACAATGCTATCTTCGGCCGAGGGATGTTGAACCAGTTCGGGGCTATAGCACATCATAATTACCTTTGTCTCAAAATGCCCACGCAAGGTGTAGTGCTTACTATTTCAGGAGACCAAGCTATAGCTAGGAGGACGGAGTATGACCATGGGCAGCCATTGGACCCCCGACAAGTGCATAATGTGGCGGAAAGCGTCGAAGAAGTACCGGAGGCCTCGAACCCTCCGAAGGGATCTTCGCTCAAGCCAAGCCCGGAGGGTGATGTTGAGACAAGAATAATCTCGGAAGATGGCAAAGAGTACCCAGTGAAATTCAGCAAGGGGCTATCTCCAGAAATAACCGCCTCGTTAGAAGAAGTCGTCAGGAAAAATCTGGACATATTTGCTTGGGCTGACGAAGACATCACCGGGGTCGATCGAAGCATCATCGAGCATAGTCTGCTCGTCAACCCGAAGGCCAAGCCGGTGCGCCAGGGGCTCCGCAAGCTGTCAGCAGAAAGAGCAAGCCTAGCCAAGGCCGAAGTAGAAAAATTGTTAAGGGCTGGCATCATCAGGGAGGTAGCCCATACCGAGTGGTTGGCTAACCCTGTTTTCGTAAGGAATAAGGACTCGAGCAAGTGGCGCATGTGTATTGATTTCACTTCATTAAATAAAGCATGCCCGCGAGACCCCTACCCGATGCCCCGAATAGATCAGTTGGTAGATTCCACAGCCGGGTCCGAATTGCTAAGTTTCCTCGACGCATACTCCGGATATCATCAAGTATGGCTAAAACACGAAGACGAAGCCAAGACAAGCTTTATAACTCCTTCCGGAGTATTTTGTTATGTAAGAATGCCTTTTGGGCTGCGGAATGCCGGAGCAACCTTTTCTCGTTTAATAGCTAAGGCTCTAGGTCATCAGATAGGCCGAAATGTCGAGGCCTATATGGATGATATTGTAATAAAAAGTGCTCAAAAGCACCAGCATAGCCTAGATCTAGCCGAAACGTTTGAGAGCCTCCGAGCATGTGGAGTACGCCTCAATCCGGAAAAATGTATATTCGGAGCTCAAGTAGGGAAACTTCTAGGGTACTTAGTTTCGAGCAGGGGAATCGAAGCTAGCCCAACACAGATAAGTGCACTGCAAAGGATGGCTCCACCAGAGAATTTGAAGCAGGTTCAAAAGTTAGCAGGGAGACTTGCAGCTCTTAGAAGGTTCCTGGCCAGGTCAGCAGAGCGGAGCCTCCCAATTTTCAAAGCACTAAAGGGGTACGAAAGCTTTCAATGGACATCGGAGTGCCAAAAGAGCTTCGATGATATAAAAGAATACCTCGGAAGATTATCAATTTTGACTGTTCCCCTCCCAGAAGAAACATTGCTCCTTTATCTTGCAGCAACAAATTCAGCAGTGAGCGCAGTACTAGTCCGGGAAGTTGAGCTTAAAGGAAAGCTAGTCCAGAACCCAGTGTATTTTGTGTCGGAGGCATTATCCGGAGCTAAAGTCAGATACTCCGAGCTTGAGAAGTTTGCTTATGCCCTAGTAATGGCCTCGCGGAAGCTAAGGCATCATTTCTTGGCGCATAACCTGATCGTCCCTACGTCGTATCCTCTTGGGGATATGCTCCGAAACTAAGATTCCACAGGCAGGATTGGAAAATGGGCGGTCGAGCTGGCACCCTTCGAAATCTCCTTCACGGCGAGGACAGCTGTTAAATCTCAAATTATAGCAGATTTCGTAGCAGAATGGACTCCATCTGCACTCTGGACCCAGGAAGAACCCTCCGAAGGTTTTTGGACAATATTCTTTGACAGAGCTTATCAAGCATCAGGTGCCAGAGCAGGGGCCGTCATCATATCACCATCAGGGCAGAAGGCCATGTATTCTGCAAGGCTCAACTTCAGAACCACTAATAACATTGCCGAGTATGAAGGAATCTTGCTAGGCCTCCGAAAGGCTAAAGCGCTCGGAGCTGCAAGAATAGTGATCAAGACAGATTCCCAAGTCGTCGCGGGGCATATTGACAAAAGTTTTCAAGCAAAAAACCCACATCTCGCGCAATACCTTGAAGAAATCCGCAAGGCCGAAGCAGCATTCAAAGGGTTTACAGTTCGAAGCATCCCTCGGGCAGAGAATCAACTTGCAGATATTCTCGCAAAGGCTGCAGCAGGAGCGGTGGACCTCCCGGAGGGTGCTTTCTACGAAGAGCTAGAGCAGCCAGCGGCTGACCAAATACCCTCGTCAGAAGTAATGTGCATTCCAACTACAGATTGGCGGGCTCCGATAATAAGCATGTTGCAAAGTAGCATGGACCCTCCTGAAGGCCCAGAAGCTCGAAGGTTGCAAGCAAGAGCTCGAAATTACAAGCTTGTTGATGAAGTACTATACAAGGCCGGAGTGTGTTCACCCCTACTTCGATGCATCTCACAGCCCGAAGGTCAAGACATACTTTGGCGCATCCACGAAGGGCTATGCGGAGGTCATTTAGCCCCTCGAGCGCTAGCAGGCAAGACGCTTCGGCAAGGGTTTTATTGGCCAACAATAGTAAAAGATGCGGAAGAACTAGTTCGAACATGCCAAGGCTGCCAGTGGATGGGCAGACGGAGCCATCGCCCGCTAGCTCAGCTTCAAGTTATTGCCCCAGTATGGCCAATGGCTAGATGGGGCATGGACCTCATAGGCCCTTTCCCAGTGGCAAAAGGCGGCTTGAAATTTGCGGTGGTGGCAATCGAATATTTCTCAAAATGGGTTGAGGCGGAGCCACTAACAGCTATCACCTCGAAGAATGTGCAACGATTTTTCTGGCAAAATATCATATGCAGGTTCGGAGTTCCAAGAGAGTTGACGGTGGATAATGGAACCCAGTTTGAAGCTGACACCTTCCAAACATTTTGTGAAGAACTGGGCATTAAGTTGTGCTTCGCAGTAGTACGACATCCACAGTCCAACGGAGCTGTTGTGCGAGCCAACGGGAACATCCTTTCCGGGCTGAATCACCGAATTGTTGGATTGGCCAAGGGGCTGTGGGTCGAAGAGCTCCCCAAAATCTTGTGGTCCATTTGAACCACTCAGACTAGGTCAACGGGGTTCACACCGTTTAGATTACTCTTCGGAGATGAGGCCATGACTCCTACGGAGCTCAGAGGTGGATCGCTTCGCGTAGTACAGACTGGGGACGAAAGTGACCGGAGCACTTCACTGGATTTATCAGAAGAAACAAGGCTTCGCGCTGTCGCGAACCTAACTAAGTACCACAAGCATACCAAGACATGGTATGACACGAAGGTAAAGCTAAATGAATTAAAACCGGGTCATCTGGTATTACGCAGTGTAATAGCTCCGGGGAAGCTAGGAAACAAATGGGAAGGACCATATGTTATCTTACGCTCAGGACGCCCCGGGTCGTTTAAATTTGCCAATTTAGAAGGAGAAGAGTTGAAGCATGCATGGCATGCGGAGCACCTTAAGCGTTATTTTGCTTAGGGGCCCCTTGTAATCATTGGTAAAAACTTCCCTTTCTGTGAATAAAGATAAGGGTCGAATTTTGTTTGCTCTCCGAATATCCCTTACTCCTGATGGACGCATTAGGAGGACAGAGATGCTTGTAGAGCCAAGCATTTTTCTCAAGACCCAGGCAGCCGCCTTCGAACCATTGGTTCAAGGGCTACGTTGCCAACCTACGGGTTCCAGGCTCCGGTTTGTTAGGATCCGTAGAAGAGTCTAAGGACTTTAAAGAAAAACAGATTTTCGGCCTCCGGGTGCGAAGTATCTGTAAAAGAGCCGAAGGTGGCCAACCTACGGGTTCCAGGCTCCGGCTTGTTAGGATCCGTAGAAGAGTCTAAGGACTTTAAAGAAAAACAGATTTTCGGCCTCCGGGTGCGAAGTATCTGTAAAAGAGACGAAGGTGGCCAACCTACGGGTTCCAGGCTCCGGCTTGTTAGGATCCATAGAAGAGTCTAAGGACTTTAAAGAAAAACAGATTTCGGCCTCCGGGTGCGAAGTATCTGTAAAAGAGCCGAAGGTGGCCAACCTACGGATTCCAAGCTCCGGCTTGTTAGGATCTGTACAAGAGTCTAAAGACTTAAAAAAAAGCGGGCAAATTTTTAATCTTCGAAAGCAAATGATAAGTACAAAGTTCGAAGCATGCAGGTGTTCGGACAGTAATTGTGCCTAGCGAACCCTTTTCTATGGTAAAGGCTCCGCCACCCACAAGGGGGGTAGGACGGTATGAGTCACACAGCATACTTTCGAAGCATTTCACATTAAATCATTATAATTGTACATCAAGAGAAATTTGTGTCTAAACCTAAATAAAATCGGAGACCCTTTCGGCCCCTAGAGCTACCCCTATGGCTACTTTGCCCTTCGGAGCTCGAAGCCGCCGAAGTCATCCTTTTAGTCCGGATGCCCCTCTTCTTCTTCGAGGCTCACAGTTTCCTCTACTCCTCTTGAAGCTCAGCCCATGTCAGGAGCCTTTCGGAGTCAGCCTCCGCAGGGTCTTCAGCTCGGTACTCCGAGTCAGACCAGTCAATAGGTTCGGAAGACGAGGACCCCTCCGTCTTCTCTTCCTCTTTAATATAAGCTAAGACGTCCCTTCGAACTTCAAGGGTTATCTCCCCCCCGTCTCCGCGAGGAACAGAAAAGCGGGAGCGGCGGTAAGGCCTCAAACCCTCGAGGTTTGCCCACTCCTTTCAGAGCTCGTCGGTAATTTACAGAAGTTCGAAGTCAGGGCTCGAAGGGGATGACAAAACCTAGAAAGGAGCAGAACACCCAAGACAAGTTCCCGTTTATAACTTTTTCATTAATAAAAACAGGGTTTACAAGGCTTCATATACATAGCAGTCCTAAGCTGCTAGACCTGCGGGTCGGTCGGCGGAGCAGGAACCGAAGGGGCTGGCGAAGCAGGAAGTGGTGGCTTTGTTTGCGCTTGCTTTTGCCGACGGGCCTCGTCGATCCAGGCTTTAGCTGCGACCTTATGGTCCGTCTTCTAGGTCGACCGGAAGGCTTCCCAGGCAGAAGCCACCTCCGAAGATGGCCGCAGCAAGTCGTCGTCCGCGAAGCCTCCAGGAGACGAACCTCCGACTGAGCCAAGGGGGATCCGAAGGGATTCAAGATGACGAAGAACCCCGATACCAGCACACTGTCCAGAGATCTCCCCTTACCGAATACCGGAGTTCTTCATCAATGACGAAGCGACCCGGATCCTCGTCAGCTTCCGGTCAAGAGGCTCGTGGGTCGCAGCAGAAGATGAAGGGCACATGGTGCCGAAGTACTCCAGCGTACCCTGAAGGGCTTCCAAGGTACGATCCGCAGTACTAGAGTTTTTCTTTTCCGCTGCTTCCAGGCCTGCAGCAGTCGCACCCACTTCGGCCACCCGGAGCATCAAAGAACTCTTGAGGGCCATCGCCTGGCTAAGAGCCCCCTTAAGCTCCACCAACTGCGCACTTGAGGTAGCGGCCTCCTGGCGGAGTCTTTCAACCTCCGCTCGAAGGACAACGCGCTCGGCCTCGACCTCCTGGGCAGACGAACGGAGGGCTCCGAGGGCTTCGTCAAAGGCCGCCCTAGCCCTCCGTTCCTCCAAGACTTCTTCCTCCAGCCTGAGGGATCTCCCGGTGGAGTCGTTAAGGGCCATCTGGAGGGTAGTGACCTTCCGCTTAAGTTGATTAACTTCAACCTCGTTGGAAGTCGCTGCCGCTCTAGCAAGGACAAATTGCTGCAAAAAGAACTAAGTAAGTATTGAAGTATTCATGACCACTAATGCGAAGTAGCTATGGTGTCTTTTTCATACCTGAAGGGCAGCCCTTTCGAGGGCCGTGTTGAGTGTCGAAGCCCTGGCCTCGCTCAAGACGGAGATCAACTCCGAATTAGCAATGTCCTGGCTTCTCTCAGCCAGGGGCTCCATGAGTCTTCGAAGGCCACTCCGGTGCTCCAGGAACGGAGCCAGCAGAGGAAGCCAAGACAAAGCTTGAGCATCATCCGCCGCGGCCTCATCCTCCGAATTGCCAACGGAGGGTGTGGCTTGGCCAGGAAGAAGACCGAGGCTAGAAATACTCTTGCCCCTTCCCTGTACGAAGGAGGGCGAAGCAGGAGTACTCCGACCATCGGCAACCACCTCTTCGGCCAGAACCACAGCGGCGGAGGCAACCTCGGTGGTCGAGGCGGCCACTACAGGAGTGACCTCCGTCGCCAACTCCGTCCCGGTGACCACGTCATCTACCCCGAAAGACACATTCTCCGCCGCCAAATTCGGAGCCTCTAGAGGCGCGGAGAGGTCCGCTCGAATGGCAGCTTCCGAAGACGCAGGGGCTTCGGACGCCACCAAAGCATCAACACCCGAAGAGGTACCTATTTCAATAACAAAATTAATAAGCATGTTTTCACAGACAGCAGGCAGGTATTAAGTAAAAAAGGAGGAGCTTCGGAAAGAACCTCCGAGAGCTTTGTGGGGAAGGATTGCTGGATCCTCCAAGACTTCGTACATTTGGAGGATGTCGGCGAAGTCATCCCCCGAGGTCCTGCCCTCAACATTTCCCGTCGGAGCCACAGCCTCCGCAGTGACCGCCTCGGGTGCGAGCAAATTGGGAGTAGGGGAGTCTGATTCAACATGCACGACGGCGGGCGCAGGAGGAGCAGTCGGAGTCACATTTACCACCTCCCTGACGGAGGCGTTAGGGGGGACTTCCCCTATATCTTCGTCGTCCAGGAGGTAGGCTTCGAAGGTTGCCGCTGTCTGGCCATCGGAGTCCTCTGCCTCTTCGGAGGCTGAGCTTTGCGCACCCGGCGACGAAGCAGACGAGGCAGGTGCCAACTGCGAAGGGTGCTTCGCTACCTTCTTATTCCGAAGCGGCTTCTTGCCGGCCTTCTTGGAGGGCTCGGCAGCGGCTTTCCTTTTACGGCCAACCGCTCCGGTCGGGGCGAAGTCAGGAAGATTCGGGGGCTCCATGCCGAGAGCTCTCCACACTCTGTTGGATCGCTCCCAGCTCCCCACCAGCTCCAACCTTCTTTGCCTCTCGCCCACCGAAGGAGCTTCGAGAACTCGTTCGGTGGCCCGAACTATGTCCTCCAGAGCCAATGCCAGAGGCGCCACTGAAAGAAAAAGGTATGAGAATATGAGTATAATTGATTTCTTCATTTAAATATGATGCAGCAAGGAGAAGGTTTACCTAAGTTTCGGAAGTCCCCCTCCTAGGATTGTGGGAACACGATCGGCCAGTTGGCTCCGAGGGGAGGGATCCGAAGGGCGACGAACTCCTCAGCCAGGTCGCGCATGCTCATACGACGAGCCACTGAGGTAAGCAACCCTAGCCTCGTCGAGAGCAGGCTAGGGTTCGGAGAGATGTCCGCCTCCTTCCGGTACCAGATCTCCTGGAGAGGACCAGCGAGGGGAGAGTCCTCTCCGACTTCGGCATAAAACCACCGAAGTATCCAGTTGGTGTACCACCTGTCGTTTATAGCTTTTGCAGGGAAGTGGAGGGCATGCTCCCTCCGCAGCTGGAAATTGACGCTGCCGAAGGCTATCATCACCTTGGAGTCCCCTGGCCCGTCTTGTGGCTTCGGTTGGCATATGGCTTCGTGGGTCACGGCGAAGATTTCGGAGCGTCCTTCGCACCCCTCCGCCCGGAGCGCCCATTCGAAGATGGCCAAATGGGTGATGGCGTTGGGGGACAGTTGAGGCAGGGTGATATGGAACAAGTCCAACACCTCTGCCAAGAAATCCACGGCTGGCAGCCCCTGGCCTGCTTCGAAGAATGCTTCGAAGACCACCACCTCTCCGCTCCGCGGCCTTGGAGTCGACTCCGTCTCGGGGACTCGAGTCCTCAGCCCAGCGCCCAACTTTCCGTCCACCGCTTCTTCAATGGACTTGGCGGTACTCAAGGATTGGCCGATGATGAAGCTTTGAGCAATCTTCTTCTTGGAGGGTGGACGGAGCGCCCGAGGATTCTTGGGACAAGCACCGCTCGGAGCCCCGCCATTGCCGCTGCTGCCGAAGCGGCCCACGCCTGCCTCTGCGCCAGGGTGTTGGCCGCTGCCATGGTGGTGTGGCTAGTTCTCGCCATCGCGCTCGAACGTTCAAGAGTTTGGAAGATTGGGGGAAAGGTGAATCGCAGCTGATGAATGCGGTAAAAAATCTCGGTTAATCTCTGTCTCTCCCTTTTATAACCACTCGACCAGTACTACTCTTTGATTGATTTCACACCACAGGTGATGAATGCGATCAGGCTTCTGTCATCGACAAGTGGGGCCAGTAAGTGGAACGGCGTACAACCGCTGTAAAAATCGACCGTTACCTTTTTTACAGAAGGTTATGGCTACTTGCGCCGTAACGGCTACTTCGACGGCGCCCCACGATGTTCGCTCTCCGGAACCATCTCCACGATGTGCGTACTCCGAAACCGTCTTCACGACGTTCGCACTCTGAAACTGTTCCCTTCCCAACGTGCGTTCCCACTGTATCAAGAACTCGAAGGCGAAGGTTCGAAGGCGTTGGGTCCAAAATCCTCGGCTAAGTCACAGCATCCTCAAATCCTCTTTAAGCCTCAGAAATTAGAAATGTTCTTTTCGTATACTGCCTTCTTTCTAAAACAGGTTAACTACAGAAAGGCGTATTCGAGGGGCTACTGTTGGGGGAAATTACTCTATTTCCAAGACTTAAAGATTATCCCTTCAAAGGCTGATGAGGACCCCGAAGCCGGCGGACGGTTGTTCGAAGCATACGTCGCCACGACCGGAGGGTGCTACGGTGCGAAGCCCTAGAGAACCCTCCGAAGGGAGGATGGAGGCCTCGATGCCGAAGGACATGATTGATTGGATGTCCAGCTTATCCATTTACCTTGCAGTACTTTACCGTGTATAACCTTGTTTATAATACCGGATAGTCTCCACTATGTCGGTTGTAATCTAGGGGTAAATAGGTCTTTTCCTTATGCTTTTTCCCCTATAAATACCCCCCATTGTACCTTGTAAAAGGGATCCAGAACAAGCTGTTCATCTACACTTATTCGGACCACTTGAGTTATTATCCATTTCGGAGGCTCAAAGTAGTCCTAAAACACAAACTTCCTGTTTGTCCGTTCTTGATTACCGAGAACCTGTTAGCGTAACATTTGCGCCAACACCATGTATTTTGCGAGGCTCAACTTTAAGACCACCAATAATATCGCACAGTACGAAGGAATCCTGCTAGGCCTCCGAAAGGCAAAGACACTTGGAGCAACAAGGATAATAATTAAAACAGATTCCCAAGTCGTCGCAGGGCATGTTGACAAAAGCTTTCAAGCAAGGAACCCAAATATGGCAAACTATCTAGAAGAAATCCGTAAAACAGAAGCAATATTCAAAGGATTTTCTATTCGAAGTATCCCTCGAGCAGATAATCAACTTGCAGACATTCTAGTGAAGGCTACAGCTGGAGCATTGGACCTTCCGGAGGGTGCTTTCTATGAAGAATTAGTCAAGCCTACAATAAATCAATTACCCTCCGCAGAAGTCCTTTGCATCCCAACTACAGATTGACGGGCTCCGATAATGGATGTCTTGCAAAACAGCGCAGATTCGTCAGAAGGTCTGGATTTCCGAAGGTTGCAAGCAAGGGCTCGAAATTATAAGCTTGTTAATGGAGTGTTATACAAAGCCAGAGTTTGTTCTCCCCTACTCCGGTGCATCTCACAACCCGAAGGCCAAGATATACTTCGGGACATTCATGAAGGTTTATGTGGAAGCCACCTAGCCCCCCGTGCTCTAGCAGGAAAGACACTTCGGTAGGGGCTCTACTGGCCAACAATTGTAAGAGATGCGGAGGAATTGGTTCGAACCTATCAAGGATGCCAGTGGATGGGAAGATGGAGCCATTTTCCACCAGTACCACTTCAAGTTATTGCTCCGGTGTGGCCAATGGCATGATGGGGAATGGATCTCATCGGCCCTTTTCCAATGGCAAAAGGCAGCTTGAAGTTTGTTATGGTAGCAATTGAATATTTTTCTAAGTGGGTCGAAGCAGAACCCCTAACTACTATCACTTCAAGAAATGTGCAAAAAAATTTCTGGCAAAATATCATATGCAGGTTAGGAGTGCCAAGGGAGCTAACTGTGGATAATGGAACCCAATTTGAAGCTGAAACATTTAAAGAATTTTGTGAAGAACTGGGCATCAAGTTATGCTTCGCAGCAGTTCGCCACCCACAATCCAACGGAGCCGTCGAGCGAGCCAACAGGAATATTCTCTCTGATCTGAATCGAAGGATTGTCGGGTTGACCAAGGGGCTGTGGACCGAAGAACTCCCTAAGATTTTATGGTCCATTCGGACCACTCAAGCCAGGTCCACAGGCTTTATCCCATTCAGGCTGCTATTCAGAGATGAGGCCATGACTCCTACGGAGCTCAAGGGTGGATCCCTTCGCGTAGTAGAACCTGGAGATGAAGATGAGAGAAACACTTCGCTGGACTTGTCAGAAGAAACAAGGCTTCGAGCTGTCGCCAATCTGATGAAGTACCAAGACCAAACAAAAACATGGTATGACCCGAAGATAAAGCTGAGCGAGCTTAAGCCAGGTCAGTTAGTTTTGTGAAGTGTAATAGCCCCAGGGAAGCTAGGAAATAAATGGGAAGGACCATATATTATCCTACGCTTAGGGCGCCCTGGCTCATTTAAATTAGCTAATTTAGAAGGGGAAGAGTTGAAGCATGCATGACATGTGGAGCACCTTAAGCGTTATTACGCTTAGGGGCTCCTTGTAATCAATTGTAAAAGTTCCTTTCTAAATAAAAGTGGAGGTTTGAATCTTGTTTGCTCTTCGAATATCCCTTACTCCTGGTGGATGCATCAGGAGAACGGAGATGCTTGCAGAGTCAAGCATCTTTCCAAGAACCCGGGCAACGGCCTTTGAACCATCGGTTCAAGGACTCTGTTGCCAGCCTACGGATTCCAGGCTCCGGCTTGTTAGGATCCGTAGAAGAGTCTAAGGACTTTAAAAGCACATATTTCCGGCCTCTGGGTTCGAAGCATCTGTAAAAGAGCCAAAGGTGGCCAGCCTGTGGATTCTAGGCTCTGGCTTGTTAGGATCTGTAGAAGAGTCTAAGGACTTTAAAAGAACAAATTTCCGGCCTCTAGGTTCAAAGCATTTGTAAAAGAGCCGAAGGTGGCCAGCCTGCGGATTCTAGGCTTCGGCATGTTAGGATCCGTAGAAGAGTCTAAGGACTTTGAAAGAACAGATTTCCGGCCTCCGGGTTCGAAGCATCTGTAAAAGAGCCGAAGGTGACCAGCCTGCGGATTCCAGGCTCTGGCTTGTTAGGATCCGTAGAAGAGTCTAAGGACTTTAAAATAACATATTTCCGGCCTTCGGGTTCAAAGCATCTGTAAAAGAGCTGAATGTGGCCAGCATGTGGATTCGAGGCTCCAGCTTGTTATGATCTGTAGAAGAGTCTAAGGACTTTAAAAGAACAGATTTTTGGCCTCCAGGTTCGAAGAATCTGTAAAAGAGTCGAAGGTGACCAAGCAATAAGGTTTCAAGGCTCCGGCCAATGAGATTTTTAAAGTCCTAAGCGACTAGTATGGGAGCTTACAAGTATAAATTCAGCTCCAAAACCTACAAACATCATAATACGAACGTATAGTTCGAAGAACTCTATGAAAAAGTAAAGTATGATTACTAAGTGTTGTGCGAAGCATCAGATTGTTGTGCAAATCATTGTGTCCGACGGACCCTATCACAATGCGTACGGTCCCCCACTCACAAGGGGGGGCAGGAGAATAAGGAACAACAAGATACTTTCGAAGCAATTCATATTAATTGAATAATCATACTTTTACATCAAGAGAATTTTTGGTCTAAGCCTAGATAAAATCGAAGGCCCATCCAACCTCTAGAACTACTACTTCTAAGGCTACTTCGACCTCTGGAGATCGAAGCCGTCAAGACTGTCTTTTTAGTTCGAGTGCTTCTTTTCTTCTTCGAAGCCCACAGTTTTTTCTGCTCCTCTTGAAGTTCAGCCCAAGTCATGAGCCTTTCGGAGCTAGCCTCTGCAGGGTCTTCGGCCTGGTACTCCGAGTCAGACCAATCTATGTACTCGGAAGATGAAGATGTTTTTCCTTTTCCTCTTCTTTGATATAAGTTAAGACTTCATGGCGAACTTCGGGTGCTACCTCCCCTTGATCTCCGTGAGGAACAGAGAAGCGTGAGCAGTGGTAAGGCCTTAAGCTTTCAGGGACTGACCACTGCCGATGGAGCCCTTCATTGATTTCCAATACTTCGAAGTCAAGCTACGAAGGACATGGCAAAACCTAAAAGAATAAACATCCAAACAAGTTCCTCATTTATAAACTTTTCATTCATTAATGCAAGGGGCTTTACAAGATTTCTTATACATATTTAAGCGCCCTATAGGACTAGACCTGCGAGTCGGTCGGTGGAGCAAGAGGTGTCGGAGCTGGCGAAGCTGGAAGCGGAGGCCTTGTTTGTGCTTGCTTTTGCCGACGGGCCTCGTCGATCCAAGCTTTGGTTGCAGCCTTGTGGTTTGTTTTCCAAACTGACCAGAAAACTTCCCAAGCCGAGGCTACATCCTGCGAAGGACTCAACAAGCCCTCATCGGCAAAGCCTGCGGGTGTCGAACCCCCAACCGGAGCGACGGAAATCCCAAGAGCTTCGAGGTGACGGAGGACTCCGATTCCAGCAACTTGTCAAGAGATCTCTCTGTACTGGACGCCAGAGCCCATCATCATCTTCGTCACCACTTCAATCAACTTCAGCTTTTGGTCGAGGGGCTCGCTCGCCGTAGTAGAAGACGAAGGGCACATGGTGCCGAAGTATTCCAAGGTACCGTTTAGGGCATCCAAGGTATGCTCTGCTATTGCAATATTCTTCGTCTCTGCCGCTTCCAGCCCCGCAACAATAGTAGATACTTTAGCCATTTTGGATAGCAAGGTACTCTTTTGAGCCATCGCATGTTTGAGCGAGCCTTGGAGTTCTACAAGTTGAGCGCTCAAAGTAGCTGCTGCCTGCCAGAGCTTCTCCACCTCTGCTCGGAGCACCAGGCATTTGGCTTCGGCTTCTTGGGCCGAAGTTCGAAGTGTACTGCTGCTCTGCTGTTCGAGCCAGAGGGCTTCGTCGGTGGTGGCCCTAGCCCTCCATTCTTCAAGGAGCTCTTCCTCCAGCCGAAGTGTTTTGTCTTTGGAGCTTTTGAGTGTGGACTGGAGGGTAGTAACATTCCTCTTGAGCCGGTTTGTTTTGACTTCGTTGGAAGTCGCTGCCGCTCTAGCAAGGACAAATTGCTGCAAGAAGAGCAAGTAAGTACTAAGTAGTTCCATTTGTTAATTAAAGATATTTGTGGTACTTTGTATACCTGAAGGGCAGCACTTTTGAGGGCTAGATTAAGCTCCAGGGCTCTGGCTTCGCTCAAGACGGAGATGAAGTCAGAGTTTACGACTTCTTGGCCTTTCTTCACCAAGGGCTCCAGAAGCGGCCGGAGGCCCATTCGTTGCTCCAAGAAGGGAGCTAGCAAAGGGAGCCAGGACAAAGCCTGGCGGTCATCTGCGGTCGCCTCTTCTTCTGAGTTACTCGCCGAAGGATCGTTGGAAGAAGGCGTTGTCATTGGGGTAGGATGGAGTCCAAGATTTGTCATGCTTTTTCCCCTTCCTGGTACGAAGGCTAGAGGAGCGACTTCGGCGGAGGTAGATCCTCCTTCGACCAGCGTCCCTTCGGCCGGAACCGCTTCGACGGAGACGACTCCAGTTGTCAGAGCCACGGTGTCCATCGGAGCTGTGGTGTCCATCGGAGCTGCAACTCCGGGAGAAGCTGAAGCTTCGTCCGTGGCCGGAGCTGCGTTACCCTTCGACGCACCTACAACATTAAGGTACTTGATGAACATTTGCGGATAATAACTGTTACAGGAAATGACAAAGGCAAAAGTTTCGAAGTCTACCTTCGGTGGCGCCTTGAGGTAAAATTGTAGGGTCCTCCAGGACTTCATACAATCGGAGATATTCATCGAGGTCGTCCGCCGATGTCCTCTCCGGTGTAGTTGCTGCAGGTGGCTCGACCTCCGTTGTTATCACCCCAACCACGGGTGAGTTGGGGATAACTGCTTCCAACTCCGAACTCGTAGCGACGGGTGTAGGAGTGCACGCCGTGTTCGCCTCCGTAGTCTCTCGAGTAGGAGCTTCGGTTGTGTCCACTGCTTCATCTTCGTTGTTATCAAGAAGATAGTTTTTAAAGTCTTTTGCCATTTGGACTTCAGAGCCCTTGCTTTCAGAGCCTTTGTTCCTGGAGTCTTCCGAGGCTGAGCTCCGAATGCCCAGGGATGAAGCAGAGGATTCCGGAGCCAGCTGAGGAGGAAGTTTGACTACTTTTTTCCATTTCTTGATGGGGGTCTTGCTGGCTTTCTTCGAGGGCTCGGCGACGGCTTTTCTTTTCTGAGGGGCCGCTCCGGCCGGGTTGAAGTCTAGCAGAGGAGGAGGCACCATTCTGAGGGCCCCCCACACTCTGTTGGAGCGTTCCCAGCTTCCCACTAGCTCTATTCTTTTTGCCTTTCAGCCACCGTAGGGGCCCCGAGCACCCGTTCGGTGGCTCTCGTTATCTGCTCCGGAGCTAACACCAGTGGAGCCGCTAAAAAAAGGTAGCATATTATAAGTATGTTATTTTCTTCTAACATATTATTGCAGGAAAATCGAAGGCTTACCTAGACTTCGAAGCTCACCCTCCGAAGCGTGTTGGAACGCTATCGGCCAATCGGCTCCAAGAGGTGGAATTCGGAGCACAATAAACTCTTCGGACAGGTCCCGCATGCTTATGCGGCTGGCTATTGAAGTTAATAGCCCTAGCCGCGTTGAGAGCAGGCTAGGGTTCGGGGTGACTTCCGCCTCCTTCCGAAACCAGATTTCTTGAAGAGGTCCTGCGAAGGAGGAATCTTCTACGACCTCGGCGTAGAACCACCGGAGGATCCAGTTGGTGTACCATCGGTCATTGATGACCTTCGCTGGAAAGTGTTGAGCGTGCTCCCTCCGCAACTGGAAGTTAACACTTCTAAAGGATGTTATCACCTTGGTTTCTACGGGGCCATCTTGTGGCTTCAGCTGGCAGATAGCTTCATGGGTGGTGGCAAAGACCTTTGATCGTCCTTCACATCCTTCATCTCGAAGCGCCCATTCGAAGATGGACAGCCATGCAATGGCGTTGGGGGACAATTAAGGCAAGGTAATATGAAACATTTCTAATACCTTTGACAAAAATTTGATGACAGGAAGCCCCAGACCCTCTTCAAAGAATGCTTCAAAGACTACAACTTCTCCGCTTCGTGGCCTCAGGGTCGACTCTGTTCCAGGGACCCGAGTCCTCATTCCGAGTCCTAGCTTCCCATCCACGGCCTCTTCGATGGACTCCACGGTGCTTGTAGATTGGCCGATGAGGAAGCTTTGGGGGATTTTCTTCTTGGATGGAGGGCGGAGCTCTCAAGGATTCTTGGGCCAAACATCTCCCGGAGCCCCCGCCATTGCCGCTACCACTAAAGCCGCCCAAGCTTGCCTCTACGCCAAAGTACTTGATTAGGTCAAATCCTACCAGATTAGCCCTAGAGACAAGAAGACTAGACCCTATAAATATAGGGACGAGGCCGGTTCATTAGACCCCCCAACACAAATCAACTTCAAATCCTAGTTTGAACCGTATCTTTTATTTTTCCTTTACTTTCTGCACAACCTTCATGGGTTTTCCTGGAAGCCTTGTTACTTCGCCTGTGAAGTATCTGTTAATTTATGTAACAAATTGCTATCGCCTTGTTACTTCGCCTGTGAAGTATCCGTTAATCTATGTAACAAATTGCTACCTTCATTTCCCTATTGCAACACTTAGCAGATTCGGTCTATAGGCTGAATTGGCACTTGATCTCTGTCCTGTTGCAGGTTTTCATGCTTGGAGCCCCTTTGCCGAAGGTGTCCGGAGCTAGGAAGCTGGTTTCGGAGGCTGCCAGAACACCCTTCGGCGGAACCCTTGCTTTGACTACCCGTGCCGGACCCATCACGCTATCGTCAATCTGGTTGAGTTCCCACGCTAGCACGCTCCGCAGCAGGCTTCATCGCACTAGGCTTGGACATGCTAGTACCCCGCACCGGACGAAGTCATGCCAGCGCATTGCGTTGAAGTATTTGTGTCATGTTGGAGACTTCACATCGAACCCTGCTGTTCGGAGCCTGCCTTCGGCCAGATCAATCCAAACGCCGAAGACTACCTTCGGTGAGACCCTTCGCACCAGACGCCGAAGGCCCCCTTCAGTAAACCATTCGCACGATACACTTCGAATCAGTTAGGTTCCGTTCAACTAGCTGGTTTATTTTATTTATATATTTCTTTTCGGCTAATTGGATTATTTCTGTGTGATTTGATTACCTGGCGACTCCACCCCCTTGACATTGTTAAGTGTAGTCAGAATGCGACGTCAGTGTTGTGTTACGCTTAGGCTTTTCCTAAGTATCCGCACACTTTTGGATCATCGAACTGACCTAAGTGTGGGGGCATGTTTTCGTGTCAACACAGCCAAAAAGGAAATAGAAATTACCATCACCGATGACACACTTATTTTTCAAACCTCCCATGACTTCATGGGTAATGAAATCACTATTATCGCACACGATAAAATGAGGCTGCTTTAATAAGACAATGACAACAATAGAAATGGAACAACACTTTAATATTGTTGGCGTAAAAGATTACGCTAACAGGTTTTTGAAGATTAGAAACTAACAAACGAAGTGTTTGCGAAGTAAACTATTCCAAGCCTCCGAAAGGATAATAGCTTAAAATAGTTTGAAAGTGTGTATTGAATAACTTGTATTCCATCCTCATTACAGGGTAAAACGGGGGGTATTTATAGGCCCAAATATTAAGGAAAATACCCTTTTACCCCTCCATTACAACCGACTTAGTGGAAACTATTCGGTACCCTTAATAGGGCTAAAATGGTAAAAGACTAATCTAATGAGAAAGAAGATAAGTCTTCCATCTTAGCTGGCAAGGAAGCTCTCGGAAGAGTCCAAGTTCGAAGATATACTCCGAACTAGAGTCCGTCTTCATACTTCGAACTTGATTCAGTGCATCCCCGGAGATACATGCTGGAAACCTTTAACTTAATCACCGGCCTTTGTCCTGTTACTGCAATAACCCTAAAGATGGAATATTTTCCCCCAACAGTAGCCCCTCGAATACGCTTCTCCGTTAAATCTGTAATGTTAGGAGAGCAGTATATGCAAGAAAAATAATCATGCGTAGGGGTTAGCAGATTTAATCCATCTCCGAAATACGTGGAAATGTAAAACTTTGAATCAGCTTCTAAGAAATTTACATTTGAACTATCTTAGAATTAACTCGAGAAGCCCGAAAGCCTTTTTAGACTTGGAAGAAATAGCAGTTGGCTTTTTCCTTCTAACGGAAGTTACGTGATGCGTTAACTCCGCAACAAAATAACGGTTAAGAATGCGAAACGGCAGATGCAAACGGTAAAAAATCATGATCTGGGCTATAAATAGAGGGCCCAGACCCTTCTCGAGTACCTTTCCACCGCTTTCGTGCAAACAAGCCATCAGACAAACCCTAGCCTCCGTTTTTTCCCTCAAGCAACCCGTGCAATCCCATGGCGAAAACTAGTTTCAAGGTTCCTAGAGCGGCTTCAGCCTTGGCTCGGCAGCAGGCTGCGGCAGCAGGCTGCGGCAGCAGCGGCGGCTATGACATCGGCGATGGCAACTCCGACACCAGCAGTGGCAGCGATGGTGGCACCAGGGAGAAATCCCCAACGCGATGATCCTCATGATCTCTTCCCGACGTCGACGAAGTACGCGGATCAGTCCTATCAGTTGGGGCCCTCAACCTGCAAGAGGGAATCGCTCGTGGCCGCAATAGAAGGCAAAATCAGTTCTGGGATCATGATTCGCAAACCTGGGAAAGAAGTTATTCTGTCGCCAAGGCCCGGAGAAGTGGTTGTCTTCGAAGCCTTCTTCGAAGCTGGATTAGGGCTTCCGGCTGTTGACTTCCTGGCCGAGGTACTGGATTTATTCCACGTTACTCTCCCCCAGCTCTCTCCGAATGCGATAGCACGCCTTTCTATCTTCGAGTGGGCATTGCGAGCCAAAGGATGTGAAGGCAGAGCGGAAATCTTCGCAGCTTTACATCGAGCTTCGTGCCAGCCCAAGACCTTCGTAGGCCCCGGAGGTGAGAAGATAGTGGTGGCCTTCGGAAGTATTAACTTCTGACTTCGAGACAAATATGCCCTTCAGTTTCCAGCCAAAGCCATCAACGCCAGATGGTACACGGATTGGATCCTTCGCTGGTTTTACGCCGAAGTTGGGGCAGGAAGCCAACTAGCGGGACCTCTTCAGGAAATAAACTTCCGGAAGGAAGCCCTTGTCCACCCGGACCCAGGCCAGCTTGAAGCCCAGCTTAGCCTTCTCCAACGCATCAGCCATCGCCTGAGTATGAGGGATATGGCAGAGGAGTTCATCGGACTCCAAATCCCTCCTCTGATGGCCACCTGGCCAATCACCTTCGAGGAAGATCCAGAGGGCAGCCTTCGCAAGATTTCTTCGAACTCGAGCCCTGCAGGTAACTTCGAAAACAACATATGTCATGTATATTCATTCGAAGAAATAACCAACTTAACTCATTTTTCATCCTCTTCAGCCCCTATAACTTCGGAGCAGATTGTACGAGCTTCGGAGAAGATTCTGGGCATCCCGACTCTGGTCGAGAAGGAATGGAGGATTAAATTGGTTGGTACTTGGGAGCGGTCCAACCGAGTATGGGGACTACTCGAAGTTGTTCCGCCCCCTCTTGTGGATTGGGTGCCTTCGGAGAAAGGGCCCAAAAAGAGAAAAGCTGAAGTTGGAGCCTCGAGCTCTACCAAGACTCCACTGAAGAAGGTAGCTCGAAAGCCAAGAGTTGCTGCGCCTTCAAGCCCAATAGCATCGGTCTCCGATTCCTTGGAGGATGAAGGCAGAATGCCTGTTGACCTGATCGACAAGGATGCAGCCCAAACTGATGCAACTATTGAAGATGCTGCGAGCGTGCCGGAGTCTCAAGACAACCTTGGGCAAGTGAGGACTCCGGCTGCTCAAGAGAATTTACCGCATGATGGAGCCCCTGTGAACGAAGACGGAGTCGAAGTTGCTGTAGAATCAACTTCGATTCCAGGTGAAGTAACAACGACCGCTCCCGAAGATGCTCCAACAGTCGAAGATTTGACTGTAGACTCTGACGAAGACTTTGGAGTAGCCTTCGACCCACCAAGCAGTCCAATGCTCACCCGTCGACAAGACGTCGGAGGTAAACTTCACATAATTCTTTTGTTCTTTTTTCCTGCGAAATTATACAATGTATAATACCTTTGCTTCAACAGGATCTGCTCCCGTGGAAGAGAACCATCTATCGAAGTTCCAAAAGATACAACCCCGCGCTCCGGCTCCTCACCGAACAAAGATGACCAGCAGGCCTTGTCTATGCTCCCTCTTTTAGCTCCTTTCTTGGAGCGAAGAACCGGACTTCGGACTTTGCTCGAGCCTTTGGATCGAGCTAGCCGCAAAGTCGGGGAGACAGACTTGGTAGCTATCTTGAGCGAGGTTGAGAGTTCAGAGCTCAACGCTGCTATGGAGCGTGCAGCGTACCAGGTACGAAGTATCTGCAAAGCAAAATTAATCTTATATACAAATAATTTCTCACCTTGGTTTTTCCTCTTTGTAGCAAATAGTCTTGGCCCGAGCTGCGAACATTTCAAATGAACGCGGAAGCCTTCGCCTTCGAGAGGAAATTACCACGCTTCAGCGAAATCTTAATATCTCCGAAGGTCGGGTTTCCCACTTAGACAACATGGTTTCAATGGAGCGCAGGGCCAGACAAAGCTTGGAAACTGCGAATAAAGAGCTCGAAGCAGAAAAAATTGTGCTTTGAGCGGAAATTGAAAAGATGCGGGCGGAGCATGCTATGGTGGGAGCTGAGCTTGTCAGGCTCCGAGAAGAAAAAGCCAAAGCTGCCGAGGAAGCTAGCCACCTACTCAACCAAAAAAATTGTTTAGCTACGGAGGCAGCTAGGCTCTCTGGAGTGGTAGAAGAATTAACTTCGGCGAAGGATGCCTTAATCGAAGATAAGCTGAAGTCGGAGAAGGTAGCTGCGGAGGTCATGAACCAACTGCTAGGTGTTCTAGAGTACTTTGGTACTAATGGGACGCTTCCTTCAGATGACAACATCCCCCTGCTACGACGGCTGAAGAGGATCCAAGGAGCAGCGAAGCAAATGAAGACAACAAGCATTCGGTACGGAGAAATCTCCGAACAAGTGGCTGCTATCGGCATACTTCGTAACTACAAAGATCTGGGCATATCGATAACTCCGAACGCAAGGGCGGCTCCCATTACCTTTGACGACAATCAGCTTCTTACTCCTTCCGAAGGTGTGGCCGCTGCTTGGCAAGCCTTCCAAACTTCATGGAGAGCCGAAGGTCGCTCTGTGATCAAGGCTTGGATTGATGAAGGGCAACGCCAGAAGCAAGCTCGGTCACAAGCTTCGAACAGCCAGCCTCCGCCAAACCCGCAGGTTTAGATTTATCTTAGAATCTTCGACTATGTAAAGCATCATGCTTTTGTACATTTATGAATGAAAATTTGCTTATCATGTTTTTAGGCTTTGCCTCATATGGAAGATGTCGAAGTGTTAGACGTTAACGAAGAACTCCGCCTACTATGGGCTACCTTTGATATTTTAAAACTGCACAAGCACCCTCGATTTTTAGTTCCTCGGGATAGCTCCGGTGCGATTACGCCCGAAGTAAGCAAAGACATACTGTCTTATATTAAAGAGGAAGAAAAAGAAGTTAACTTGGAAACTTCATCTTCCGAAGACATTGCATGGTCCGAAGACGAAGATGAATCTCAAGGTAAAAAGCCTGAAGAACTTGTAAGATGGGAAAGGAGCCCCAAACGACTTCGAACTTGGGCCGAGCTTCAACAAGAGCAGAAAGACTTTAGAGCTTCGAAGGGAGGTAGGAGAGTTAAACGCAAAGTTGTTAGAACTCCCGGCTCTGGAACTAGTCGTTCCAACCTTAGCTCTAGAGATCGAAGGGGTCTTCGATTCCTTCTTGCTATAGATACCAATTTTTCATGATGTAATCATATTTGTTCGAATAATAAATATCGATTTAAAATTGTCTCCCTATTTACCAGCCCCTCTTTGGGCGTAAGCAACTTTGAACTATATTCAAAGATGGTTAGGCACAAAGAAAAACTTAGGAGTACAATTTTGGGGGTTCGGAGCCCCTCAGCAATTTAAAGATTGATCAAAATCTTATAAAATGTCTTCGACTATTTGGAGTCTGAAGATCGGTAACTTAGTACCTTATGTTTTGAAAGAAATCACTTTGGACAACTTTTCGGACACTTTAGTGTCCTAAATGATTTGTCACATTGGACTTTTTTAACAGACATTCGAAGCTTATGAGCTCAAACTCTGTTTTGTTTTGGCCTCCTTCGGCTCTTTTTGCGAATTCTGTCAAACCAGTGGTTTGAAGTTCGCAGTGGTCTCCTTGGACTCTTTTTACGGATGCCTACAAGTCGGTGGCTTGGACTCCGCATCATTTGGTCTCCTTGGACTCTTTTTACAGATGTCTACCAGCCGGTGGCTTGGACTTCACATTCTGTGGTCTCGGGCTCTTTTATGGATGCCTACAAGCCGGTGGCTTGGACTCCGGATTATTTCAGCCCACCACGTCGGAAACTTCGGACCAGTGGTCCGAAGTCCGAAAAATATGATTCAAATTAATGACACTTCCCTCCCGGTCAACTCCGCTATTCCAGTGCGTCCACTCGGAAGTGGGAAGTTTATGGGGGGTAGGCATTATCTGAACCATATGCTTTATTGATTCGAAAAGTGTTTACAAGTGATTACAAGGAGCCCCTATGCGAAATATCGCTTTAGGTGCTCCGCATGCCATGTATGCGCTAACTCTTCACCTTCCAAATTAGCTAACTTAAAAGAACCAGGACGCCCTGAGCGAACAATTAAGTATGGACCTTCCCACTTATTTCCTAATTTCCCTGGCACTATGATACTTCGCAAAACGAGATGACCCGGCCTAAGTTCATTAATCTTGACCTTCGGGTCAAACCAAGTCTTCGTCTACTGCTGTTACTTTGACAAATTTGCCATAGCTCGAAGTCTTGTCTCTTCTGTTAAATCCAGCGAAGTTTGTCTTTCTCCTTCTATTTTCGGTTCGGTGCTGCGAAGTGATCCTCCTTTGAGCTCTGTTGGTGTCATAGCTTCATCTCCGAATAATAGTCTGAAAGGAGTGAAGCCAGTAGACCTTGTCTGAGTTGTCTGGATGGACCATAGGATCTTTGGGAGCTCTTCGGTCCACAATCCTTTTGCCAATCCCACTATTCTTCGATTCAACCCTGACAAGATATTACCATTGGCTCTTTCAACAGCTCCATTAGTTTGAGGATGTCTTACTGCAGCAAAACATAGTTGAATGCCTAGGTCTTCACAGAATTTTCTGAAGGGTTCTGCATCAAACTGTGTTCCATTATCCACTGTCAGCTGCCGAGGCACTCCGAACCGGCATATAATATTCTTCCAGAAAATTTTTTGAACATTATTCGAAGTGATAGCTGTTAGGGGCTCTGCTTCGACCCACTTTGAAAAGTATTCGATTGCTACCACTGCGAACCTCAAATTTCCTTTTGCTGCTGGGAAGGGACCAATAAGATCCATGCCCTATCTGGCCATGGGCCATACTAGGGCAATGACTTGAAGAGCTGTTGGTGGGCGATGACTTCTTCGTCCCATCCACTGACATCCTTGGCAAGTGCGGACCAAGCTCTCCGCATTAGCTACTATTGTAGTCCAATAAAGCCCCTGGCGAAGTGTTTTTCCTGCCAAAGCTCGAGGGGCCAGATGGCTACCGCAAAGTCCTTCATGAATTTCTCGAAGAATTTCTTGACCTTTGGCTTGAGATATACATCGGAGCAGAGGGGAACATACTCCGG
Source organism: Zizania palustris (assembly GCA_019279435.1). Classification (NCBI taxonomy): domain Eukaryota; kingdom Viridiplantae; phylum Streptophyta; class Magnoliopsida; order Poales; family Poaceae; genus Zizania; species Zizania palustris. Next base: position 46,034,574 of record JAAALK010000081.1, read on the forward strand.
CCTTGTATAAAATACTGTTGATTATGTGATAATTCCGAGTTCTAAGCTTTAACCTCGAAAGTTCTGGCCCTTCGGACATATTTGCTTCTCCTTGCAACAATTCCATGATTGAACTTCGCCAATCTGTACTTGGAATGCAAAGGACTTCCGCTGCAGGAATTTGTGGCACCGAAGGTGTACTGAGTTCTTCATAAAAAGCTTCTTCGGGTATGTCCATAGCTCCGGCTGCAGCTTTTGCTAAGATGTCAGCTTGCATATTTTCTGCTCTAGGTATACTCCGAATGGAAATCCCTTTAAATGCTGCTTCGATCTTTCGGATTTCTTCTAAGTACTTTGCAAGCTGTGGATGTCGAACTTGGAAACTCTTGTCTACGTGCCCTGCTACAATCTGAGAATCTGTTTTAATAACAACTCTTGTAGCCTCTAGAGTACGTGCCTTTCGAAGTCCCAATAAAATTCCCTCATACTCCGCTGTATTATTGGTAGACTTAAAGTTGAGTCTTGCGGAGTACATTGCCTTTTGCCCTGAAGGCGAAATTATCACAGCTCCGACACCTGCTCCAGATGCTTGGAAAGCTCCATCAGAGTAAATAGTCCAAATCCCTTCACTTGGCTTCTCCGGAGCCCATGCTGCAGGGGGAGTCCATTATGCCACGAAGTCCGCCAACACTTGTGACTTAATTGTTGTTCTTGCTAGAAAGGATATGCCGAAGGGTGCTAACTCAATAGCCCACTTCCCAATTCTTCCAGTGGAATCCTTACTTCGGAGCATATCTCCCAAAGGATACGAAGTTGGTACAATTACATTATGTGCCAAGAAATAATGCCTTAGCTTCCTCGAAGCCATTATCAGAGCATAAGTGAATTTCTCAAGCTCGGAATATCTTGTTTTGCTCCGGACAATGCTTCGGACACAAAATAAACTGGATTCTATACCAACTTCCCGTTGAAATCAACCTCTCTGACAAGGACTGCACTGACAGTAGAGCCAGTAGCTGCAAGGTAGAGGAGTAGGGTTTCATCCGCAACAGGCACCGTGAGTGTAGCAAGGTTACTGAGATAATTCTTAATATCTTCGAAGCTCTTTTGACACTCCGGTGTCCATGCAAAATCTTCGGACCCTTTCAATGCTTTGAAAATGGGCAAACTTCTCTCCGCAGACCTTGCCAGGAATCTGCTAAGTGCTGCAAGACGATCGGTCAACTTCTGCACTTGCTTTAAATTCTCTGGGGAGCCATCCTCTGCAACGCAGTTATCTGAGTGGGGCTAGCTTTGATCCCTCTGCTTGAAACTAGATACCCTAACAATTTTCCAGCCTGCACCCCGAAGATACATTTTTCGAGGTTAAGATGGATCCCACATGCCCGAAGGCTATTGAATGTTTCTGCTAAGTCTAGGCTATGTTGGTGCTTTAAAGCACTCTTTATTACAATATCATCCTTATAGGCATCTACATTACGACCTAATTGATGACCTAGAGCCTTAGCAATTAACCTCAAAAAAGTAGCCCCGGCGTTTCTTAAGCCAAAGGGCATTCTTACATAACAAAAGACTCTTGAAGGAGTTACAAAGCTTGTATTGATTTCATCTTCGCGCTTTAACCAGATTTGATGATAGCCGGAATACGCGTCGAGGAAGCTTAATAACACCGAACCGGCAGTGGAGTTGACCAATTGATCAATTCGGGGCATGGGGTAGGGGTCGCGGGGGCATGCTTTATTCAGGGATGTAAAATCAATACACATGCGCCACTTCTCGGAAGATTTCTTCCTAACGAAGATTGGGTTGGCTAACCACTCCGTATGAGCCACTTCTCTGATAATCCCAGCCTTCAGCAACTTTTCAACTTTGTCTTTAGCAAGGATAGCTCTCTCCATAGACAACTTCTGGAGTCCTTGCCGAACAGGCCGAGCCTTCGGGTTCACAAGTAGACTGTGTTCAATAATGTCCCGACTGACTCTGGTGATGTCTTCATCAGACCAAGCAAAGACATCTAAATTCTCCTCAACTACTTTCTCTAAGGAAGTAGCAACTTCTGGAGGCAAGTTTTTACCAAATTGAAATGAATATTCCTTGACATCTTTGACAATAACCTTCGTTGCAATCTCTCCTTCGGGACTTGGTCTTAGGAAGGATTTCTTCGAAGATTCGCTAGGAGCAGAAAAATCTTCCGGATTATCTTGCACACTGTTCACCTGTCTCGGGTCAAGAGGAGGGCCATGACCATACTCCGCTCTTCGCGCAATGGCCTGATCTCCAAAAACAGTGAGCACTCCCGTCTGTGTGGGCACTTCATACATAAGTAATTATGATGCGCCACAGCTCCGAATTGATTTAACATGCCTCTTCCAAAGATGACATTGTATGCATATGGAGAATCCACAACATCGAAGATCACTTCCTCTGTCCTGGCCAGTGGCCCCTCTCCGAAATAACTTCCAGGCCAATTTGGCCGAGGGCATCAAGAGGGGGTCCTACAAAGCCTTGTAAAGGACGGGCTGCTGGGAGAAGATGCTTTCTGGAGATGCAGAGTTGATCAAAAGCTTGGACAAAAATAATATCCGCCGAACTCCCTCCGTCAATTAGCACTCTTCGAACCTCAGTTCCTGCTATGTCGGTAGTGATGACAAGTGGGTCTGCATGTGGAAATTTTATACCAGCTGCATCATCTGCGGAAAAAGATATTGGCACATGGGACCATTCGAGCATAGCAGCTGCAGATGAAGAGGTTCCAATATGGCCCACTTCTCTAACATATTCTCTTCTCTGCCTTTTTGACATACTTCCGAGGGTCCCTCCTCTGGAGATGGGGAGGACTACTCTTTTTCCTCGATCTTGCCCTTCTTCTTGCTTCGAAGGTGGCATAACATTGACCACCGGAGGGTGTCTTGCCGGATCGAAGTTCTCTATTCGCGCCACAGCCTGGACAGGCTCCGGACGCACTTCAGCTAGAACTCGGTCAGTAGTGCCTCTAACCGAAGTTCTTTCCAAGTACTCTCCTCTCAAGGCAAGTATAGATTTGCACGCATCAGTTGCGTGACTCCGATTTTCACCACGAATACAGCAGAAAAAGGCCTGGGGTTTGCCAGCCGGTTTCCCTGGCGGCCTCCAGCCACTGGTCTTGCTTCCTGAAGGTTGCGGGGCCCTTTGGGTAAACTTCTGCGGGGGTGCAATGTTCAAAACTTCCGAACGAGGATGCTTTTACCCCCGACGCCTGTCATGCTGAACTTCGAAGCTAGGCCCTTGCGGCTGTGCTAAAGTTTTTACTTCCAACTTAACTTCTTGCACTATTGACGGAGTTGCAGCAGTTCTCCGAAGCCATCCCTCTTCTGACCTTGCATACTCTTCGAAATAAGACATCAACTGAGAAACAGAAGATATATTTTTCCAGTGAAGTTTATCAAGGAGGACTGCATGAATAACTCCCTCTCGAGCTGTGTCAACTACCGAAGACGTAGATAACCCTCGAATTTGCGACTTCGTATGAGCGAAGCGCTTGAAATACTGTCTTAAGGTCTCTCCGGGAAGCTGCTTCACCTAGAAAAGGCTTCCTGTTGACATTGGGGGTACGAAGGTACCCTAAAAGTTACTCATGAACTTCTTCCTCAACTGCCCCCATGAACTGATTGATCCTGGCTTTAGAGACCAGAACCACCGCAAAGCCACTCCTTGGAGGGCTAGAGGAAAACATTTGGCCATAGTATCTCGCACTCCCCCGCTGGCTTCAATTGCTAATGCATAAGAACGGGGAAACTCTCCAGGATCTTCATCTCCGGAATATTTGCAAAGCTTCGAAGTTTTAAACTTAGGATCGAAGCACACTTTCTGCAACTTAGGATGCAGCGGAGATTCGGTGTCGAAGGACGCGTTCTCCAGGGCTTCGGGATAAACAAGTTCGTCGTCTTCGGGCACTTCAGGGATGACCAGGGTGGGCTGAGAATGAAGCCTATCTGCGGCTTCTTGCCGCTACCTTGCTACTTTAGCTTGGAGACTGGCCATTTGAGCGGCCATATCACCAAGACCGTCTTCATCTCCTCCGGAAGGATCTTCCGGGTCTTGAGAACTGTAGGGATCGGTTCGAAGTAGAACTTGAGGTGGAAGAGGGACTCCGGCTGGCCGAAGTATAGATGGAGTTGGCGGAGGAACTCCGTATGCTCGAGGAAGGGGAATCCCTTCCGGAGTTTGAGGTGGAGGAAACGTCGAAGATCCTCCGACCTCAACTGTGTTTGAAGATCTTGCTCTAGAGGTCCGAGGAGACCTCCGAACGGGATTACCACCTGCACTCCGCTTAGGAGGCATGGTTTGAGAACTTGGTAGAGAACGAAGTTTTTTGGACTAGGTTCCCCACGGACGGCGCCAACTGTTGGCGTAAAAGATTACGCTAATAGGTTTCTGAAGATTAGAAACTAACAAACGAAGTGTTTGCGAAGTAAACTATTCCAAGCCTCTGAAAGGATAATAGCTTAAAATAGTTTGAAAGTGTGTATTGAATAACTTGTATTCCATCCTCATTACAGGGTAAAACGGGGGGTATTTATAGGCCCAAATATTAAGGAAAAGACCCTTTTACCCCTCCATTACAACCGACATAGTGGAAACTATTCGGTACCCTTAATAGGGCTAAAATGGTAAAAGACTAATCTAATGAGAAAGAAGATAACTCTTCCATCTTAGCTGGCAAGGAAGCTCTCGGAAAAGTCCAAGTTCGAAGCTATACTCCGAACTAGAGTCCGTCTTCATACTTCGAACTTGATTCAGTGCATCCCTGGAGATACATGCTGGAAACCTTTGACTTAATCACCGACCTTTGTCCTGTTACTGCAATAACCCTGAAGATGGAATATTTTCCCCCAACAAAGATCATTACCAACAACTATGCAACATGATCAACATCCTCAGTTGACATGAAAAGTACAAACTGCAATCATATTTGACAAGCGAATCAATGTTTATCTACAGAAAGGTCCTTAAACCTAGTAGAGAAATACAAACTATCTTTGCATAGGAGTGAACTCATCATTGCACAAGTAAACATCAATAATAAAATTAATGATAGAAATTACTAATTAATATGTGGAAGTTGGCGACCGTACTGTAAATGATTGGCCTATCAGCTTAGGGAAGATTTTATATGAATTTATTAAACATGAGGAGAACAATCTTGCATACTCTCTAACTCTTTCTTATTCAGTTTTGAAGATAAACTTCAAATAAAACATTTACTTGAGATGATTTTAGCAGAGAGTTTTTTTCTCTTAAACATGCTCAAACTAGCATTAGATTGCCCTTCAATGCACTTGGTCCTCTCAACTCTCAAGGCATAGAAATAAGAGGCAGTACCACTTGTTGAAGTTCCTACTGCAACGAAGTGGAAGCTCATAAGGTTCTTCTATAACTGCTCTTTAGAACCCTAAATCAGTACTAAGCCAAACTAAGAACAGTGTTATCTACACAGGGGAATGGCAAAAAAAACAAATGCTTGGACCAGAGCAAGGAATTACCTCAACGTCGAAGACCTCAATGCCTGCTTTTTGGTAGACTAGGGGCAATGCAGTTGTGTGGCGCGCAGGGGTGGTGCACATGGTCCGCAGCCATGTAGGGCAGAAGCGCGTGCGACTAGTGATGTGGGCTGGCGTGCACATATTTCAGTGCTAGATGCGGTGGTTAGCATCTCGGAGTTCGGTGGCTAGCGTGGCCTCATGAGTGCGGTGGGCATAGGCAACTCGCATGGGCAGGTCTTCGGTCGTGAGCGGCGTGCGGGTGTGACGGTGCTGCTTTAGGCAGCTATGGACAACTCACGCAGGCAGGCGCGACATGAAGATGACACCGACGATGCTTGAGAGGCGCATGTCTGCACACGGTGTTGTGTAGTGTGGCCGGTGCGAGGCAGCCAGCCGATACTGCTATGCGAGGCGGCAGCAGGCGGGCGACGCACCAGACGAGCGGTGTGGCTTGGGGCAGTGTGTGGATGAGATCCAGATATTTTTGGTTGAATTTAATCGAAAACAAAAGATTTAAACTAGAAGTTCCAATTGTGAACTAGAAATTTCGGGTCTAGAAATAGAAGGTTCAAAATGGAAGTTTTAGATGGGATCTAGAAGTTCCAGACAATAATTAATTCAATACAATAAGGTTAAACTGGAAATTTCGGTTCCGAACTAGAATTTCTAGTCTAGAAAAAACATATTAGATCTATTAGGCTTTAATATATATTAAGGGCCCAAGTGCAGGCACTATATTAAGGGAGGAGGAGAAAGGATGTGGTAGGTTGTTGCCTTTGCCAAAACCCTAGCCGCCACATCTCTCTTCTCTATGCAATCTCAATTGTTGAGATATTCTCTTCCCGGATCTCTCGAATGACGCTAGCACGATGGCGTGAGGTGACCCCGTCCCCGTATGTGTGGACTCCACAGAGGCACTGCTCAAACAATGATTCTCACTATCTTCTTCCTCGTGGAGATCACCGGTCTATGTCATCATCATCGCCGAACTACGTCACCTCGATCGTTGATGAATGGATGGAGCAGAGCAGAATTGAGTGAGGAGACACTTCCCAAAATTCATCTTCCACTGCAATAGCACATCTCGCATTAGAAGGTATCGTCTGTGATTCCTCACACACTTGGTTCCTGAGCTAACGAGGTTAAAATGTAAAATTATTGGCTACTGTAGCTTTCCCATACCCCAACAGTGGTATCAGAGCCTACGTGCGTAGTGTTCGATCTGGATCGATCATGTATAATGATATGAGGTGGAAATAGATTGGATCTTTTGTTTTCAGGGTCAAATTTCTAGAAGTTTCGGGCCTAAATTAAATCGATTCAGAAGGGTGATTTTGGAAGTTCCAGTTCCAAACCAGAAGTTCTAGGTCACCTTGATCGGAAGTTTTTGTTCTGATGAACCAGAAGTTCTAGGTTCAATTCAGTCACGCATAGATTCTTCGCCTAACTCGTTTTTGTAGAGAATGTTCCGGCCGGTATGACCTTGAAAATGTATTATATGCATAAATGTAATTAACATGGCCTGCATGTCATGGTTATTTACTGCATAAGGCTTTTCAATGGTTGTACGGCTGTGTGTCGACCTGTGATATTTTGATTCATGTAATTAGCATATTTATTAAGGTTGTAAGGCAAGGCGGTGGACTACCGCCTTACTTCCTAAGCGGTAAGGCGTAAGGCTAGGCGATGCCTTATGCCTATATAGAAAATATAAGATTCAGAAAAACTATCAATAGATAAATAGTAAATTACAAATAATAATAGTAATATAGTATGATAAACATAGCAATACAATATAAAGTTGTAATATTGTCACTTTAGATACTTTATATGACTAAAAAGTATACAGTTAAAATTGTGATAATACATTAAAAATAATGTTTAATATTATATTTAAATTCTAGTTAATTACTTATATAAATATAAACAAATAGCATATTTATAGCCCATTACATTACAGCCCATTTAAAGCCAATTACTATTTTCATCTCTCAACCTAAGTCCTAACCTCTCCCATCTCTCTCAGCTCACTCTTCCCCAGCTCCAGCCGCTACACCCTCTTCTCTTCCTCCCCTTCTCTCTCTTCCCTCTTCTCTTCCTCCCCTTCTCTTTCTCCGCACTACGCCCAACCTCACTGTGCCCGGCCGTGCTTCGGGCCGCGCCGTGCCACGCCACAGTCGACCTCGCGCTATGTTCTCCGTGCTGCGTTAGACCCTACCTGGCCTCTCTGTGTTGCGCCTGACCATGGCTAGCCTCTTCGCGCCGGGTCTACCCTGTACACGCCAGATTTGCACCGTGCCTATCCATTTGCGTGCCAGTCCACACGAGGGAGAACCCTAGGGGGTAAGGCATTGGGATGCCTTACCCCCACTGACCGCCTTATCGCTAAAGCGACGCTTTAGCGATACCTTGATAACCATGATAACTAGTATAATGCTATTAGCTGTAATAGACTGATACATGTTCATGTAGGCTTGAAGCAATATGACGGGAACCATAGAGATGGAGATCACCACGAGAAGGGCCATACTATGTCAAAGTCAATTTGATTGCATGTGTTGCTAATTTATGTTCTTGCCATACTATTCTTTTATGTTGCGTGTGCGGTAGGCATCCTTATCCTGATAGAATAGTTTCCCACAAAATATTAAGTATCAATGGTGGGTCTATCAAAGCAAGTTGTCATCTTTTATCTTGACCAGCTAGGGTAGATGTCAAATAACCACATGCATAGTATTGGTTTGCTTAACAAGGCTATCAAAACGGTTTTGGGCTTTGGAGCATGGAGTTGGGAGTTATGCATGTGATGTTACCCCAATGAACAAGAGTCACATATGATGTGATTAGCAAAGGGTTGGTTACCTATGTCACTTAGCTTCTAGCTGTGATGCCAAAGCTCACTAGGAGTTTGTTGAATATGGATTTTGTGCCACTATTAGTCATTAGAGGGAAATCGACTGTTTTTACATATAGTGGAACATCTTGTATTTGATAGAAGGTCAACATAACATAGTGCTGAACATTACATTAATTTGTAGATCATGACACCTACTACGAAGAACACTTTAGTTTTTAATTTGCAATCCATTCTTGAAAGAGAACAACTTAATGGAACAAACTTTATTAACTAGTATTAAAACTTGAGAATTGTTCTCAAGCAAGAGAAAAAGGAATATGTTATAGAGGAATCTCATCCTGATGAATCAGCTAATAATACATCTATAGTTGATCGGAGGGCTTATGAGAAGGACTCCAATAAGTTATTAGATGTCAGTTGTCTCATACCTGCCAGTATGTCCTCTAAGATTTAGAAGCGAGATGAGAACAAGGATGCCCATGATATAATTATTGGACTCCAAGGCATGTTTAAGAACCAAACTCGGGCCGAGAGGTACAATACCTCAAAATCCTTCTTTGCGTACAAAACTGGTCATTGGCATAAGAACTACAACTAGCACTTGGAAGAAATCAAGAAGTAGATGGGAAGTTGTGGGATCAGAATGGTGACTAAAGGGGGGTGAATAGGCGCCTCGAAATGATGCAAATTCAAATCTGAACCAAACAGTGCAAAATCATAGTAAAACTTGGTTCAAATTCTCAGGTCAGTAAAAATCGGAGTCTAAAATACCGAAATACTTCTATCGGTAACTGATTTGTCGATTTACACTTTCTTGATCGGTAATTGAAATACCGACAAGAGGTTGTCGACTGTTGAAACTCCGACTTAGAGAAGAATTCACAATTTAGACCCAGAAACTTCAATGAATGACTTTGAGTTTGTTTTGATTAAGTTTGCACACTTTGAAGTGTGATCAGATCAGAATACAGTACTTAAAACATCATTTTCAGAATCTGATTCAAAGATTCAGTTTATAACCACTCAAACACACATTCACTGTTCAAATTTATATGATGAAATCAGATAGTGTACTCCTACAATGATACACTGCTTGAGAATGAACAGGAACTAATGGATCCAAACAGATTTCAGTTTTTCACAATTTCAAAGAATGAATACTGACTAGTACATGATCAGAAATAGACTCAGTAGAAAGAAGTCAGTGAGAACTTTAGCCAATCAAGGAGATAACTTCAGATCAGAATTTACATGAATTGGCCAATCACAGGATTTTCAATTGAGGACGGAATTTGCACACACAAATCAGTATTTTCAGAAACTGAAATCAAACAAAACTAAATTGCAGAACACTGAACAGTAAAAGCAGTTCTGATTTTAGATTTCAAGTTCAAACTAGTTCAGACTGCATCAGACATATTTCAAGCACTTCTGAATTCAGAGAAGGACTCAATCAAATTAATTCAGACTTGAAAACATATTGCAGACACTATTCACTTCAATTCAGATTCTAAATAGAAATTCAAAACTGCAACTACACAATCTGAAACTTCCTGGATGAGAAAAAGTAACTACCCAGAACCTATTTCAGAATTTATAATTCAGTGATTTCAATCTCAAATCATAGCTGCTGCATATTCAGAATGTGTTCCAACAAAAACTCTGATTAAACTGAAAATTGAATACTAGATTACAAAAACTACTTCAATTTTTTGTTGAAACAACAATACTTCTGAAAACTTCCTAGAAGAAGAATAGTGACTCCTTTCTCAAAACAGATCACACATTCAGAAATACAATTTTACTGGATATGAATTTTCAGAAGTAATTCCACTCAAGTAATAGCAGAACAGATCACTGATTCAGTTTTTCAGTTATACTATAGATCTGATTACTCAATTCAGTAATGCAGACACAATCACTGAACCTGGTAAACCTCAACAACAGTTTGAATACAGAATCACTACTTGATCAACCTATACACTAACAAAATTCCCAGAAAGTTCAGGGTATCATGAAATAGTACTGAAATTCAGCTCACTCAAATTGAAATTCAGTGTGTTACTGATCTCATTAAATTGACAACCCTGAAATCAAGTTGTATCTCAATCTTGATAGACTATAGCAAACAGGAAACACTTTTGAACCAAAATGGAACAAAAACAGCAATCAGTAAAGCAAAACAGTGCTTGATAAATTTACAGATATCAAGATATGAATAGTTCACACATAATCACTCCTGAATCATTGAGCAAAGCCAGATAAACATATTCTAGACAGAATTTTCATGCTGAATTTCATTGTGTATACAAAGAACAGATGAATGGATATGATTCTAACTCAAATTTGTGTAAATACTCAAAACAGAGTTTGTTTCAGATCAGCAACAGTGAACATACCATCTTCTGCAAAACAATGATGTTTCTGATTGAAACTGAAACAAACCAGTTTCTGTAATTTCCTACTCAGCCAAACTTTTGTCAAAACAGATCAACACCTGAAGACCTTTAATCAAAAGAAATCTCTCAAACAGACTTTACTTCTCATGGTAATAACCCAACAGAACCATGAAGAAATCAGAGATTAAAAATAATTCTGAACCAGAAACTTGTAATTAGTTCAGACCACTAAAATCTAAGAAAAAACAAACTGATTTAGATGATGAACAGTTGTAGCAACATTTTATCAAACATGTAGCAGGCTACACAGAACTGAAGCAGAATTCTTTCCAGAACTGAGGTGTCTCTTTTGATCAGCAAAAGAATCAAGAAGATATTGCAGAAATCACTTGCAACTTTCAAAAATGGAATATTCAATTCATCCACAACAAAAGATGTATAAACATCAACATCAAGTTCTGCACAGAAATCATCACAAAAGGGTTCACAAAATCGAATCAAGCATAAATAAATTCCTGCGCAGGGAAAACTTACTGAATTTGGCGCTACACTGTGCAGTTTTTCAGATCTTGAACAGTAAATCAAATTTGATGCTCATGGAAGGGAAAATCCAGTAGCAAAATGATGAAGTAGATATTTGGTTCAGCCAAAAAGAACCGCCACAGCCCATGGCTATGGTCCTCTATTTATAGGCTAGCCATGGGGGGAAATTCTGAAAAAAACCCTCTAGAACCTCTATTTTACATTAGGGTCCTATTCCTTGTAATATATTTTTAGAACTCAAGAAATCCTGAAAAATACATTAAAGGAGAACATATACTCTAGACTCTCAACTTTTTATTACACATTGACTCAAAATAAAAAGGACTCATAACTATTGAAATTAACAAAACTAGATTTGTGACGGTTTTCAGCAAAAACCGAAAAAGCCTCTCAACCCTTCGACTCATGACACCACTTTGCGACTCCGAGCGCCAGCAAGCCACTTCTGCTCTCGATCCCCTCGAGCCGCCTAAATGCTTGCCCTGGCCTCCCTCTCGCAGACCTGGTCGTCATGCCATCGAAACCATCTGTCCATTCAAGTCTTGCTTAGTCTTTTCGTGCACTCTTGATATCTTCTCCAACTTCGCCTGGCCTCCCTGATTCTCCGGCATCGAGCTCCCCGCTTGACCCTTGATCACTCGACGTCGACAGTTGGTCAACATCTCTACCCTACACATCCAAGACAAGCCAAAACAAGAACGCGACGCACCACCGAATACCTTGGCAACTAATCCACATTTGTACATCAAACCCTTCAATGCACCCAAACCATTACTCAACCACTCAATTGAGGAGCCATGCTGAATAGCGTGGGCCTCATGGCTCCAGATGTGATGAGTCATTGTCAACGATAGTCAAAGAGGATAGAAGAAGAGAGGAGATCTGCTGCGTCATGGGCCGCGTGTGACTCAGGTACACGGGCAGCGAGCGACTGTCGGGCAGAGGGGTCGCGAAGTCGGGCTGGCCCAATCCGGGTACATGGTCTAGGAGCAGTAGAAGACCCACTAGGCTGTTGACCAGGATTGACTCAGGTACACGGGCGGTGAGCGATTGCCGGGCTGAGAGAGCTGCGGAGTCGGGCTGGCCCAATTCGGGTACCTGGTGCAAAGTCGGTGGAGGCTTTGTCAGTTTCGGCGCAAAACTGACGACCGCTGATCTTGTATCGGACTGTCCAGAAGAGAAGCCGTAGTTGCTATGAAAGCTTAGCTTCCGGATAAGTCATCTGTAAATAGGAGTTTACTATTTTGTCCCTAGGCCCATAGTCAGTCAGTCGAGTCTGTAAAAATATCTTAAGGGCAGTTTAGTCTTTTCCTTTATTTCAGCGTCTGTAAAAAACCCTAAGGGGCTGGTGGAATATTCCTAGCTATTGGGCAGCCTATATAGGGCCCCAATCCCTAGGGTTAGGTCACCCGTCCAGAATTCACTTTTTTAATCAAGAGGGTCACTTTTATTCTTCTTGTTCCCTGCTCTTTCTCCTGTGCGCCGCTAGGAACTTTCTCCTGTTCTTCGTGAGTTCTGATTCATCCTGGTTCTGTTTTTTCTGCATACTGAGATTCTTGTGTTCAGCGATTTTTGTGTGGTTCTGAAGCTTCGGTTTTTGTGCTCCTATTGTTTAATCCAAAGCTCACGCGTTTCTCTGAATGCTTCTGTTCTTCATGTGAATACTAGTTCATGTGGCTAATAGCAAGTAGTACTACTTTCCTGTAGCAACAGTGTGCTATTTTTCCTAGCCTTGCTTTTTCCTCATAGCCTTTTTGATCGAAAAGATAGTGTCTAGCTTCTTCTCTGGCTGTTTCTGTTGAAGCCCCTTTTCCTGTGCGAAGTCCAACTCTGTGTTGCAGGCTTCGACCTGTCTCCCTTGAAGGCTTTACTAAGAACTTTTAACTCCGAACCTGAACTGTGAATCTAGCTTCGAAGTGTGCTCTGTTCTAAGGTTTTGTTCTGGCATACTTCAGCACCTTTGCGAAGCATACTTCGACAGGCTTCGAAGTTAGCTTCGAAGCATGTTTTTCTGATAGACTTCGCTTGGAGTGTGTTTCCTGAGAAGTGTGTTTTTCAAAGTTTGGTTCAAGGCTTCGATTTCCTTTGTGGTTCGAAGGTTACTACTTCGGTAGTTATACTTTGATCTAGCTAACTTCGAAGGTAGCAGTGTAGGCTTCGTTTTGATTTTGCTGACGTGTGTTGGGCTTCGCTTCTCTTTCGAAGCTTGCTTTTCTGCAAATGTTGTTCGAAGCTTTCTGTTCGAAGTTTAGGCTTCGAAGTACTCTGTTCGAAGCAGGCTTCGATAATTTCATACTTCGCACCGAAGCATACTTCTCATCTCATTCTATGTGCACTTAGATTACATTACTGAGAAGTTTGACCCGCCATGTTTTGAATATTTTGTTTATCTGCCTATTAGCATTGTATTGGTGTTTCTCTGTTTTTGACACCGGTTGTTTTTAGGCTAGATACTTTTAGACTTGGATGATCTGTTCTGCTGCTTAGTCTCTTGAGGTGCGTTGGGTGTTGAGAACAGGCCATTGATTCGAAAGAATTTTTAGGCGCCCATTCACCCTCCTCTGGTCGCTACTTTCGGTCCTACAAGTGGTATCAGAGCCTGGTTAGGGTTTTTCCATACCTTAACCGGTTCTAAACCCCAGTAGTGATCATGACTTCTCCTAGCAATGTCCCGTCCTTGGAACCTTATGGCTATAATTATTGGAAGACTCGCATGCGAGCCTATCTTATGATCCAAGGCTCGGACATTTGGGACATTTGCGTTCACGCTACGTTCGTTATATTGCCAGTTGCTGAGCATGGTACTCCTGCTATCATTGCCCAGCATCTAAACAATAGTAAGGTTGTGAACATCTTGTTTTCTGGTTTAGGTCCCACTGAGTTTGACCGTGTGAGCCATCTCTCCACTACGAGAGAGATCTGGGCTACCCTCAAGGCACACCATGAGGGAACAGCCCAGGTTAAGGCTCGGCTCTATCAGACCTACCGGCGTGAGTATGAGAATTTCACACAAAAGCTGGGTGAATTTGTTGAAGCGTTGTTTGGTCGTTTTCAATCAATCATAAACAAGCTTCGGGACAACAAGGCTGAGGGTGCTCAGTTAGTCTCAGATCACGAGCAGTCGCTCAAGGTTCTCCATACCTTGTGTGGCGCCCTGATTTATCAAAATCGAGACATTATTGAATTTCCATAGAAAAACAATAATAACAAGAGGTTCATCATGCGACAATCGTACATACGACAAGTATTCATGGCACGCAGACCATATTTATTACATCAGAGTAAAATTAAATAAGTAAATAAAGCATGACGAACGTCTTCTTCAGGATCTTCTCTTGACTGGGTCGCTACTCCAGACCATCTTCATAATAGGCATCCTCTGAGGTGTTCAACGGGTATGAGTACAAAAAGTACTCAACAAGCCACTGCAAATGCAAGTAATAATGCAGGATAATAAACAAGGAAGGGTAATGGCTAACAGTGCGGAAAAGTACATTTTCAGTTATTGCATTTAGTGTAGTCAGATTTAATCATGCGGAAAAGTAAACATGAGCATCAACAACCCATCTAACTCGAGGAGTACGTTTTACCTCCTCGCACAACAGTCCTTACATGTCAAACCATCATGCACATACATATTCAAAGTAATCTAACTGTGGGATGTCACGCAACCCGCCCTTGACCGTGGGCTCGGCTTTTCGAAAAGATTTATGACTCTGATCAGAGATGTACTACTGTACCCACAAGGCACGCACTCATCCAAAACGAGATGACCCATACCACGGGAACTCGTGCCAAAACCTCAGCATGAAATGCTCCAAGCGATAACCACCCGCTCTAGGTTTCGCCGGCGCGCCGGGCCGCATCCCGGCTAACGTCGCACCCCCTTTTGCACCACATTGGTACAAGCCACCTGCAGGTGCTGCTTGACCCATCTCCAAATGGTGGCCTCGGTTTGGAACACTCCATACCTTAGTTAGAACTTACTCATTAGACTTGTGGTTAGTACGGAAGTGTATTGCAATGGATCCCTCAGACCGGTCCTTATAGTGCCCCAGGTGCTACCGACCAATGCCCTAGCTTGCACCCGGAACCCACCATGCATACACTCACAACCATAACTCATCACCAACAGAAATCCAAGAATAAGAAGTAACGGGGATCATATAGTAGAACCATTTTACTACGACTCATTTTTATCCTATAGCGATCGTGTCAATACATTGGACACTAGCTAATATCATTAATCATGTGGTGACAAGGAGATTAGGCGAGATAGCATGGCTTGGGTTGCACATCAAGGTCAGGGGATCCTAAATAAATATATTGTAAGGGTTCATTTGACTAATGCATGTATAACCTATGTGTTTTAGCGATAGTTTAATCAAACATGGGTTCAATATGCCCAAAAGATTAGTTTGGTGACTTGCCTTGTTCAGCGAAGGGTGAGGGAGGAACTTCCGGGAAATATTCTGGCTCCTCGACGGCGTCGTAGTATTTTCAATATAAATAAAGTAAAATAAAATAAACACAACATCCAATCAAACAATATAGCATTACATAATGAGCACATAGGTTAAAGTTGGTTTGATTAAAAATAAATTAAGTTGTTAAGGTTCTGAAATTCATTTTATAGATAATTCTAAAAGAAAGTAAAATGAAGTGTTGTCCTTTGAAAGAGGATTTTAAAAGTGATTATTCTTATTTTTAAGCTCTCTAATGAATTTAAAAAGAAAGGTCCATAGAAAACTTAGTGGTTTTCAGTACATGAACAGAAAGGAATTAAATATGAATTTTACTGAATTTTAATTAATTGAATTTTAAATTTTTATCCTAAGGGTATTTGAATACCTATTTGAATAAACATGAAAAAGTCTAAAGTAACATATTGTTTTTATTGAACTAATGTGTACAGAATAATATTTTAAATTTTCTGAAATTGAAATGACAATTTTTAGAGTTCAAATGCGCCAGATATGAATTTTACAAGTTTAAAAGCATTTCTAGAATTTATTTTCAAATTTAAAACGCCTCGGGTCCACGGTGAGCTAGGCCCACGGTGAACCCGCGCACTGTGCGCGTGGTCCGGCCCAATCTGGACCGTTGGATCCAGATCCGACGCGCGAGGGCGAGGCGGGGCGCTTAAGTGATAACAGACGATCAGGATTAAAACGCGCGAAAGGGTACCACGTGGACGCACGGGATCGAACGCGGGTTTTAAATGGAAATGAACGCGCGGGATTAAAACGTAACGCTTCGACCAAATCCGACGGTGTGGATTAGATCGCGCACGTGGGGTCACAGGCGTCGTCCGATCGCGATCGCACGGTCGGGATCAGATCCGACACGGCACGGGTACTTGACCCGTGCCGGTCGTCTTCTCCGGCGATGGCGAGCGGGCCAGCGGCCACGGCGAGTGACGGCGGTCGAAGCTAAGGTCTAAAACGGAAAGAGGATACTGCGGGGATCACGAGGCTACCTCTGCGGTGGTCCGGGGACGACGGGGCGCGGCCGGCGACGAGGGTAGACGGCGAGGTGGTCTCGGGTCCTTGTCGGCGACGGTGTTCCGGCGAGGTTCGTGGATGGCGGAGGTGCGGCCGGGGTCGGAGACGTCCTTGCGGTCAGGACGGTGTGGTTGGCTAGGGCGGAGGAGGTCTCTAGCGACGGCGAGGAGCGACCGGAGTAGGAGCGGCGGTGAGGTGTTAAAAACCGAAGAGGGGACCGCTCTGTTCGTTCTCGCTGTGAATGGTCATGGGGGTCGAACGCGGTAGAGGCCAGGGGCTTAAATAGGGCCACCGGCGGAGCTCGCATGCAAGGAAAGCCGAGAGAGGGCTTTAACTCGCTAGGGAGGGCTCGGCCATGCACGGTGCGGTGTTCCCGGGGGCTTAAACGCGTGGTTTAACGGGGGGAAATGGTCGACCGGGCACGGGAAACCGATTAATGGCGTCAATTGAATGCGGGAGGGGCCAGCGAGGTGGATCCAAGGCGGGGGTCATCGGCCGGCGTGATTTGGGGGCAGCAACGCGAGGTTGACGATGGAACTGACAGGCGGGGGCCACTGGCCAGTGGGTGCGAGCGCGCGAACGAGAGGGCTGACGAGTGGGGTCGTGGTGTCGGGCACGCGCGTGAGGAGAGGAGGGCTCGCTGACAAGCGGGGCCCATATGTCAGTCCGAGCATGCGGGAGGGAGTGGGCTGGTCCGGTCGGGAGAGAGAGAAAGTGAGGGGAGGGGCCCGTTACTGTTTCAAAACATTTCTGAATAAAAATAATTCCAGGAAATAGATTAAAATTTTATGGCTACTTCCAAGCTTGGTAAAAAAATTTATAAAAATTCCCAAAAATGTATTTTGGTCTTAGGATCATACACAAAAAGTTTCAGCCCCTGGTTTGGCTATTTACTCTATGTTGTAGTTTAAAAATGGCATGGAAGGGTATTAAGGTATTTCCCAAATTAATAAATTCAAGAAATTGAATTAAATAATATTTTTATTTCTTTGAAAATTTGGGGTGTTACAAACCTATCCCCCTTACAAAGAATCTCGTCCTCGAGATTGGAATGTCACTCGAATAACTCGGGGTATTGGGCTTTTAGTTCGTCTTCCTTTTCCCATGTAGCTTCTTCGGCGGGGTGGTTGTCCCACTGAACCTTGCAGAAGCGAACTACACGACTCCTGGTTACTCTTTCTTTGGTTTCCAAGATCTTGATGGGTTTCTCGATGTAAGTCAAGTCTTCTTGGACGTTGAGCTGCTGAAGGTCGGCTTGCTCGGTGGGTACACGGAGGCACTTCTTCAGCTGAGAGACATGGAACACATCATGAACTCCTGCCAATGATGGAGGCAGTTCAAGTTGATATGCCACCTCTCCTTGCCGTCGGAGGATCTGAAAAGGTCCGACGTAGCGGGGTGCTAGCTTGCCTTTCATGTTGAACCTTTGAGTGCCTCGGAGGGGAGTGACCCAGAGATAGACATAATCGCCCTCCTCAAAGGTTAGGTCTCTTCGACGGTTATCGGCATAGCTCTTCTGTCGGGATTGGGCTGTCTTTAACCGGTCCCTTATGATCTTGACCTTCTCTTTGACTTCTCTCAATATATTTGTCCCAAACAGTTGCGATTCTCCGGTTTGATCCCAGAGCAATGGCGTTCTGCACTTACGTCCATAGAGTGCTTCGAACGGGGACATTTGCAGGCTGGCTTGATAGCTGTTGTTGTAGGAGAACTCCGCATATGGCAAGTTCTTGTTCCACATTCCGCCAAAGTCTAGAGCACAAGCTCTAAGCATATCTTCCAATATCTGGTTGACCCTTTCGGTTTGACCGTCGGTCTGTGGATGATAGGCGGTGCTAAAGTTCAGCCGGGTGCCGAGTTCCTCTTGAAGGTTCTTCCAAAACTTGGAGGTAAACTGACTCCCGCGGTCAGATACAATCTTCTTAGGAACTCCATGAAGGCACACGATCCGGGTCATATACAACTCGGCCAGTTTGGCAACAGTGTAAGTTGTCTTGACCGGGATGAAGTGAGCTACCTTGGTGAGTCGGTCAACGATCACCCAGATAGAATCATGTCCAGCTTGGGTTCTGGGCAGTCCCGTGATGAAGTCCATTCCTATCTCTTCCCACTTCCATTCAGGGACCTTGAGAGGTTGCAAAAGTCCGGCAGGTCTCTGATGCTCTGCCTTGACTCGCCGGCATGTGTCGCACTTGGCCACATACTCAGCTATTTCTCTTTTCATGCTGACCCACCAATATTTTTCCTTCAGATCTTGATACATCTTTGTACTCCCGGGATGAATGGAGTATAGAGTATCGTGGGCTTCTTGAAGGATGAGAGTTTTCAACTCTGGTAGGTCGGGTACGCATATCCGGTTTCCGAACCAGATGGT
Source organism: Zizania palustris (assembly GCA_019279435.1). NCBI lineage: Eukaryota > Viridiplantae > Streptophyta > Magnoliopsida > Poales > Poaceae > Zizania > Zizania palustris. The sequence goes on from JAAALK010000081.1 coordinate 46,053,752, forward strand.
ACCATGCTCGTCCTCGGAAAATCCGGGGGCTTTACTCTTCCGCATGTTCTGTTGGATCTCCAAGATGTCCGGGTCTTCCCTCTGCTTTTCTCGGATCTGGTCTATCAAGACAGACCGAGACTCCAAGGCAGCGAGGTACGCTCGGGTGGTGATCCCTAGATTTAGCCTTTCCATCTCCTTGTAAAGTAAAGGAGCTTGGTCCTGAATCATGATGGCATTGCAGTACCCTTTTTGGCTAAGGGCGTCTGCCACCACATTCGCTTTGCCTGGATGGTAATGGATGCCCAAATCATAATCTTTGATCAGTTCAAACCATCTCCTTTGCCTGAGGTTCAGGTCTGGTTGGGTGAATATGTACTTGAGGCTTTTGTGGTCAGTGAAGACCTCACACCGATTCCCCACAAGGTAATGTCTCCATATCTTCAAGGCATGAACCACGACTGCTAATTCCAGGTCATGGGTCGGGTAGTTCATCTCATGCGACCTTAGTTGTCGGGAGGCGTAGGATATCACCTTCCCTTCTTGCATTAAGACGCATCCCAATCCTTGACGAGAGGCATCACAGTAGACGTGGAAGTCTTTCCGGATGTCTGGCAGAGTCAGGATAGGGGCTGATACGAGCTTCTTCTTGAGAGTCTGGAAGCTTTCTTCACAATCGGGGGTCCATTCAAATTTTACTTCTTTCTGCAAAAGTCTGGTCATAGGCTTGGCGATCTTGGAAAAATTCTCGATGAACTGGCGGTAGTATCCGGCCAATCCGAGAAAACTCCGGATCTCGGTCACGGTAGTGGGCTGCAGCCAGTTGGTTACCGCTTCAACGGTGGTTGGGTCCACTGCTATTCCTCCGGCAGATAAAACATGGCCGAGGAACTTCACCTCAGACGACAAAAATTCGCATTTGCTGTATTTGGCGTACAATTGCTGCTCCCTTAGCTTTCTGAGGGTCAGACGGAGGTGAGTCTCGTGTTCTTCCTTGGTCTTGGAGTAAACGAGGATATCGTCGATGAATACCACGATGAACTTATCCAAGAACTCCATGAATACATTGTTCATCATGTTCATGAAAAAGGCCGGGGCATTCGTGAGTCCGAACGACATCACTGTATACTCGTAGAGTCCATAGCGAGAGGTGAAGGCAGTATTGGGTATGTCCTCTTCTCTAATCCTCAATTGGTGATAACCTGACCTGAGGTCAATCTTGGAAAACACCGAGGATCCTTTCAGCTGATCGAACAGGTCGTTGATCCGAGGCAATGGGTACTTGTTCTTGATGGTTACGTCATTTAGGGCCCTATAGTCCACGCACATCCTCTTGGTCTTGTCTTTCTTCATAGCGAAGATGACCGGTGCACCCCAGGGTGAGGTACTCGGTCGAATGTACCCTTTCTGCTCTAGGTCTTCGATGTTGCTCTTGACTTCGGCTAGTTCATTAGCGGCCATCCGGTATGGGCGCTTGGAGATTGGAGTGGTCCCGAGGACAAGTTCGATTCTGAATTCGATGTCCCTCTTGGGAGGCATCCCTGGTAGGTCTTCAGGGAAGACGTCCATGAACTCCTTGACTATGGGTACTTCTTCAAGAGCTAGCGAGTGAAGGGATGCTTCGAGTGGTTTGCGACTGGTCATCCGAAAGGTGACGGCTGCGCCTTCAGGGTTGGTCACTGTGACAGACTTGTTGGCACAGTCGATCACTCCCTTGTGCTTCATCAACCAATCCATCCCGAGGATGAGGTCGAGTCCGGTGCATTTTATGAGGACTGGCTCGGCCCGGAATAATACTCCTTGGATCTCTATCTGAACCTTAGGACTGTATAAGTGGGCTAAGGTCTTATTGCCTGGAGTGGCAATCATCATGGGGATGGATAGAGGGAGCACGTCCAATTCGTGGATTTTCACAAAATCTTCCGAGACGAAGGAGTGTGTTGCTCCAGAGTCAAATAATAGTACGGCTGGTATGGAATTCACAGTGAACGTACCGAGCACGACTTCAGGAGCCTCTTGAGCTTCCTCCGCGTTGATGTGGTTGACGCGGGCACGTATCGCTTGGTTGGGTGCCGTGCCTTGGGGCTGCTTGGGGTGAGGACACTGGTGCGAATAGTGCCCTTCCTTGCGGCAGTTGAAGCAGACGAACGGCCTCCCTTGGCGATCCTTCAAGATCAGGGCCTTGGCGGCTAGCGTCGGTAGAGCGGCCAGGGCTGGTGGAGCGGGGCGAGGATGCCCGGCGTTGGATCCACCGGCGGCATGAGGTGGCCTGTAGGCGGGCCGAGGATGGTAGGCGGGCGCTGGTGGCGGAGGGACAAAGCGGGGCCTCTGAGAGTTCGCCTACTGATGCTTGAAGGCGATCATCTTCCTCTTCTTGAGGTCTAGCTTGTTCTGCTCAGTCTCTAGGATGAGTGCTTTGTTGACTAGCCGTTGGAAGTCGGCGTAGTCGGTGGCGACGAGCTGGATGGACAGCTCATCCTTAAGTCCCCGAAGGAACTTGGCCTGGCGGAGGGCGTCGGTGCGCACTTCTTCCGGTGCGTAGCGGGTGAGGCGGTTGAACTCATGGAGGTACTCCATGACAGTCCGACTGCCTTGCTGCAGGTCGCGGAACTCCTGCTGCTTTACCGCGATGACACCGGCGGGGACGTGGGCGGCACGGAAGGCGATGGTGAACTCCGCCCATGTCACCACGTGGTCCTCAGGCTGGGACTCACGATAGTTGTCCCACCATTCAGCGGCGGGACCCTGGAGCTGATGAGTGGCGAAGGCCACTCGCTCCCGGTCGGTGCAAGGGAGGAGGTCAAGCTTCTTCCCAATGGTGTGGAGCCAATCTCCAGCCTCCATTGGGTTGGTGGTGCATGAGAAGATGGGCGAGCGCACGCGCAGAAACTCCGAGAGTTGTGGAGCGGGTGCGGGTGCTGGTGCGCGAGGGGCAGGTTCCCCGTTCTGCAGTCGGTCCAACTGAGCTTGTTGGTGCTGCATCTGAGTGAGGAGGGCGGTGATCAGCTGGTTCTGATTCGCCATCATCTCCGCCAAGGTAGGATGGTTGGCGGATGGCGACCCAGACTGACGTGGGCCCATTGCACCCAAGTTGGGTACAACACCCTCGGGCGCATCACGGCTTCCTCCTTCACCGTTGTTGGAGCCGGTGTTCTGGTGGTTGGTCATCTTCTGAATACACGAGGTTATAAGGCATAAAGATGATGACGATACACTTAAGAAAATAGCTCATATGCATATAAACCAAGTGGTAAAAATGTTTATTACAATCTAGTTCTTATTCTATCCACGACACACCCGTCATAGATAGCACCACATACAAAATTTTGCTTTATTTAAGATAACGACCTCTAACGCCTACTCGCCACCGGAGGCGGTCTCCGTGCTCTCGGAACCACGAGTACGCGGCTCCAGAGGGATGGTAGGCTCGAGAAAGTTCTCGATGATGGAGTCGGAGACAAGGCCGGGGCGCGGTGCAGGGGCGCTGGTGGAGGGTCTGGCGGGGGAGGGGTGTGGCGTGATCCTCTTGGGGCGAGGAAGGGGCTCACGGATGGGCTTCTTCTTCCTCGGAAGGAGAGGAACCATCTCCGCGATGTCCTTCTGCAGCTGCATAATCTTGCGCTGCAGCTCGCCGTTCTGTTGGATCAAGTTCTTCGTCTCCTCACGAAGAAACTCAACTGCCTCATGGTGCTCGTCGGCGTCGAGCACCGCCTCGGTATGGAGGTCGTCCATAGCCTACAGAAGATGCGACTGCCGGGCCATGACCGGATCACGCACGGAGTGAACTCCGAGGTAGATGCTACGGTGGGCGCCGGGAGTACGAGTTCTGAAGACGATCATCATAAATCATTCTTAGCTCCATGAGGGCCTGGAGGGCGACTCGTTGGCACGCGACGTCAAAAGTCGGGCCCCCAAGTGCGGTGGTGTAGGGTGGCAGGTGCTCTCCGGAGTCGTGGACGGTGAGGGAGACGTCACAAGGTCCGGCGAACTCGTCGGGGTACACTCCTTGGAATTCGGGCTCGAAGAGGAACTCGAGGAATGTGAGCATCATACGGAGCTCCCTAACGAAGCCCTCGTAATGGCGGCAGTAGCTGTGCACTTGGTATACTGGCATCTACAAAACAGCAAGTTGAATGAAAGTGAGGGGAGAAACAAAGTTTACAAAGTAGGTTTTCGAGAAATAATTTCCTGCGGCTGATGGCTAGGAGGGTCTGTTTGGCTTCCTACAGTCAAGTCGGCTCTGATACCATCTTGTGGCGCCCCGATTTATCAAAATCGAGACATTATTGAATTTCCATAGAAAAACAATAATAACAAGAGGTTCATCATGCGACAATCGTACATACGACAAGTATTCATGGCACGCAGACCATATTTATTACATCAGAGTAAAAATTAAATAAGTAAATAAAAGCATGATGAACGTCTTCTTCAGGATCTTCTCTTGACTGGGTTGCTACTCCAGACCATCTTCATAATAGGCATCCTCTGAGGTGTTCAACGGGTATGAGTACAAAAAGTACTCAACAAGCTACCGCAAATGCAAGTAATAATGCAGGATAATAAACAAGGAAGGGTAATTGCTAACAGTGCGGAAAAGTACATTTTCAGTTATTGCATTTAGTGTAGTCAGATTTAATCATGCGGAAAAGTAAACATGAGCATCAACAACACCATCTAACTCGAGGAGTACGTCTTACCTCCTCGCACAACAGTCCTTACATGTCAAACCATCATGCACATACATATTCAAAGTAATCTAACTGTGGGATGTCACGCAACCCACCCTTTACCGTGGGCTCGTCTTTTCGAAAAGATTTATGACTCTGATCAGAGATGTACTACTGTACCCACAAGGCACGCACTCATCCCAAACGAGATGACCCATACCACGGGAACTCGTGCCAAAACCTCAGCATGAAATGCTCCAAGCGATAACCACCTGCTCTAGGTTTCGCCGGTGCGCCGGGCCGCATCCCGGCTAACGTCGCACCCCCTTTTGCGCCACATTGGTACAAGCCACCCGCAGGTGCTGCTTGACCCATCTCCAAATGGTGGCCTCGGTTTGGAACACTCCATACCTTAGTTAGGACTTACCCATTAGACTTGTGGTTAGTACGGAAGTGTATTGCAATGGATCCCTCAGACCAGTCCTTATAGTGCCCCGGGTGCTACCGACCAATGCCCTAGCTTGCACCCGGAACCCACCATGCATACACTCACAACCATAACTCATCACCAACAGAAATCCAAGGATAAGAAGTAACGGGGATCATATAGTAGAACCATTTTACTACGACTCATTTTTATCCTATAGCGATCGTGTCAATACATTGGACACTAGCTAATATCATTAATCATGTGGTGACAAGGAGATTAGGTGAGATAGCATGGCTTGGGTTGCACATCAAGGTCGGGGGATCCTAAATAAATATATTGTAAGGGTTCATTTGACTAATGCATGTATAACCTATGTGTTTTAGCGATAGTTTAATCAAACATGGGTTCAATATGCTCAAAAGATTGGTTTGGTGACTTGCCTTATTCAGCGAAGGGTGAGGGAGGAACTTCCGGGAAATATTCCGGCTCCTCGACGGCGTCGTAGTCTTTCCAATATAAATAAAGTAAAATAAAATAAACACAACATCCAATCAAACAATATAGCATTACATAATGAACACATAGGTTAAAGTTGGTTTGATTAAAAATAAATTAAGTTGTTAAGGTTCTGAAATTCATTTTATAGATAATTCTAAAAGAAAGTAAAATGAAGTGTTGTCCTTTGAAAGAGGGTTTTAAAAGTGATTATTGTTATTTTTAAGCTCTCTAATGAATTTAAAAGGAAAGGTCCATAGAAAACTTAGTGGTTTTCAGTACATGAACAGAAAGGAATTAAATATGAATTTTACTGAATTTTAATTAATTGAATTGTAAATTTTTATCCTAAGGGTATTTGAATACCTATTTGAATAAACATGAAAAAGTCTAAAGTAACATATTGTTTTTATTGAACTAATGTGTACAGAATAATATTTTAAATTTTCTGAAATTGAAATGACAATTTTTAGAGTTCAAATGCGCCAGATATGAATTTTACAAGTTTAAAAGCATTTCTGGAATTTATTTTCAAATTTAAAACGCCTCGGGTCCACGGTGAGCCAGGCCCACGGTGAACCCGCGCACTGTGCGCGTGGTCCGGCCCAATCTAGACCGTTGGATCCAGATCCAACGCGCGAGGGCGAGGCAGGGCGCTTAAGTGATAACAGACGGTCAGGATTAAAACGCGCGAAAGGGTACCACGTGGACGCACGGGATCGAGCGCGGGTTTTAAATGGAAATGAACGCGTGGGATTAAAACTTAACGCTTCGACCAAATCCGACGGTGTGGATTAGATCGCGCACGTGGGGTCACAGGCATCGTCCGATCGCGATCGCATGGTCGAGATCAGATCCGACACGGCACGGGTACTCGACCCGTGCCGGTCGTCTTCTCCGGCGACGGCGAGCGGGCCAGCGGCCATGGCGAGCGACGGCGGTCGAAGCTAAGGTCTAAAACGGAAAGAGGATACTGCGGGGATCACGAGGGTACCTCTGCGGTGGTTCGGGGACGACGGGGCACGGCCGGCAACGAGGGTAGACGGTGAGGTGGCTCGGGTCCTTGTCGGCGACGGCGTTTCGGCGAGGTTCGTGGATGGCGGAGGTGCGGCCGGGGTCGGAGACGTCCTTGCGGTCACGACGGTGTGGTTGGCTAGGGCAGATGAGGTCTCTAGCGACAGCGAGGAGTGACGGCGGTCGAAGCTAAGGTCTAAAACGGAAAGAGGATACTGCGGGGATCACGAGGGTACCTCTGCGGTGGTTCGGGGACGACGGGGCACGGCCGGCGACTAGGGTAGACGGTGAGGTGGCTCGGGTCCTTGTCGGCGACGGTGTTTCGGCGAGGTTTGTGGATGGCGGAGGTGCGGCCGGGGTCGGAGACGTCCTTGCGGTCACGACGGTGTGGTTGGCTAGGGCGGAGGAGGTATCTAGCGACAGCGAGGAGCGACCGGAGTAGGAGCAGCGGTGAGGTGTTAAAAACCGAAGAGGGGAGCGCTCTGTTCGTTCTCGCTGTGAATGGTCGTGGGGGTCGAACGCGGTAGAGGCCAGGGGCTTAAATAGGGCCACCGGCGGAGCTCGCATGCAAGGAAAGCCGAGAGAGGGCTTTAACTCACCGGCGAGGGCTCGGCCATGCATGGTGCGGTGTTCCCGGGGGCTTAAACGCGTGGTTTAACGGGGGGAAACGGTCGGCCGGGCGCGTGGAACCGATTAATGGCGTCAATTGAATGCGGGAGGGGCCAACGAGGCGGATCCGAGGCGGGGGTCGTTGGCCGGCGTGATTTGGGGGCAGCGACGCGAGGTTGACGACGGAACTGATAGGCGGGGGCCACTGGCCAGCGGGTGCGAGCGCGCGAACGAGAGGGCTGACGGGTGGGGTCGTGGTGTCGGGCGCGCGCGCGAGGAGATGAGGGCTCGCTAACAAGCGGGGCCCAGATGTCAGTCCGAGCGCGCGGGAGGGAGTGGGCTAGGCCGGTCGGGAGAGAGAGAAAGCGAGGGGAGGCGCCCGTTACTATTTCAAAACATTTCTGAATAAAAATAATTCGAGGAAATAGATTAAAATTTTAGGGCTACTTCCAAGCTTGGTAAAAAAATTTATAAAAATTACCAAAAATGTATTTTGGTCTTAGGATCATACACAAAAAGTTTCAGCCCCTGGTTTGGCTATTTACTCTATGTTGTAGTTTAAAAATGGCATGGAAGGGTATTAAGGTATTTCCCAAATTAATAAATTCAAGAAATTGAATTAAATAATATTTTTATTTCTTTGAAAATTTGGGGTGTTACACCTTGGACCCAAAGATCTAGGAGATCAAGGTATCCTCTATCATTGAGAGCACATCTTATGATACCTTGACCCTTTCTGAGTTGTTTAGCAAGCTGAAGGCCACCGAGGTTGATATCCAGTTGAGATCAAATCTCACAGGCTCTGGATCAAAGTCTCTGGCCCTTGCTACACCTTCTGTTGATCCTTCTTCTGTGAGCTGTGCTGGGTTCTCCTTGATGTCTATCACTGAGGACCAGCTTGAGTCTTTGGGAGATGATGACCTGTGTCTTTTTAACAACCGGGTGCATCGTGTTTATGACAAAAGGATGTTCAAAAGACACGGCACAAAATCCGGGTGCTTTGAGTGTGGTGACCCAGGACACTTCATCGCCGACTGCCCCAAGCGCAATGGACACAAGAAGGGCACCGGTGGTGGCTTCCATGACTCCGGCAAGCACGACAACTCTTCCTTCAACAAGGGCAAGCCAAAGACCAGATTCTTCAGAAAGGCCCTGAAGGACTACCAGCGAGAGAACAAGAAGCGCGGCAAGGCCTTCTTCACTGAGATGGAGAAGAGCTACTCCAAGCGGTCCACGTCTTCTTCCTCTTCATCGAGTTCAAGCGATGAGGAGATCATCATCAGGAAGGGGAATGACAAGGACGATCCGGCGGGTCTTTGCTTCATGGCTTCGGGGATAGACCGAAGAGCCGCTCACATCAGCGCCGAAGATCCCGCAAGAGCTTCTGTTCAATGGCTCTTGGGGATAAAGAAGAGAAGAGCTCCTCCGATGACTCCGATGACGACGACAACAAAAAGGTATCATCTTATAAACGCGAAATCGTTGATTTACATGAAAGTAATCGTCATGAGTTAAAATATCAGGAAAAACTGCTTAGGGGAGCTAAGAAGAGGATAGATGAGTTAGAGAGTGAGCTTGCCATGGCCAACGGCAGAATTGAGAGTCTATCTTCTTCCCCTTGCTTGGGTGATAGCAGTGAGTGCCCAAAGTGTGAGGTGCTTCTGTGTGACCTGTCGACTCTGAAGTCGAGGTACACAGAAAGGGTTGATGAGAGGGACACTTTGGCCACTGAGCTTGAAAGCGCTCAGCTGGAGCTGAAAGATGCTCAAGCCACTGTCGTCGCTCCCTGTGCTGATTGCCCATCTCATCTTGCTGTCTTAGCTGAGCTGAAAGCCAAGGGCGATGAGCATTTGGGGGATTTGGAGAGAGTGAGAGCTGAGCTGGCGCAGACTAGGCTAGAGCTTGAGACACTGTCAGTTCCACCCACTATCTGTGAGAACTGTCTGTCTCTTAGACTAGAGTTGATTAAGCTGAAAGCCGAGAAGTCTGTCCAAGTAGATAGCGAGTGTGAGACCTGCTTGTCTCAGGTGGAGGTTCTAGCTTCCTTGAGAGAGGAGCTAGCCGATTCTCAAAATGAGAACTTTTACCTCCGTTCTATCCTGAGTTGGATCAGTACTAGAGAGCCACAACTCGGCATGATGATCCAGCAGTTTAAGAGGCAGGATGGGTTTGGGGTAGGTTACACCTACACCAAGGCTGACTTTGAGAGTGCTATTAGTCGGGCAGTGGAGTGGAGTAAAATGACTCCTGAGCAGAGATACCCCAAGACTCACTCCACTGAGACTTCCTAGGCTAGTCAACCCAAGGATGGAGTGATCCATGAACATCCCAAAGCTCCACCCAAGAAGCCCATCTGGGTTCCAAAGCCCAAACACCTCCACACTTCTCTTGACTCTCTTCCTAGACCCTCTAAACCCAAGAAGACTACACCAAACACCACTAAGCCCAAGAACCCCAAGCCTCAACCACATCCTAAGAAGCCCACCTACCATTGTGAGTATTGTCAGAGAGACGGGCATCTTGCGGAGTTTTGCTTCAGGAGGAAGCGGTTTGAGAGAGCTGAGCATGCTCGTGGTGTTCAGGAGCAGTTCTACCAGCAGGGTGGTAGACTGCGTGTTCCTCGACGCGGGGAGAGGCTGGAGGCCAGGCCATGTCGTGTAGGTGGTGGTAGAGGAGACGGCTTTCATGCCCGTGCTCCAGTTGGTGGTGTTCGTTCCGGCAGAGTTCCAGGCCGTTTTGGCTATGGTCCTGGACCTCATGGACGAGGTTTTAGGCAAAACCTTGGACCGTGCTTTCAGCCGCGCTTTGGTCCAAACTCTTCTGATGGTTTTCGCTTTTCGTCTTTTAAGAAGATGGCTCGACACTGGTTTAGTTCTTTTGCTAAACCTGGTGTCGGACCATTTGCTCCCCCCTTACAACCACTGATTGTGCAGGATCGGGGACTGGAGGACGTTTGGATCATGGACTCAGGATGCTCTCGCCACATGATGGGACATCGCAGATGGTTCTCCAGTCTCATTCCTCGGAGCTCCAAAGAGTACATCACTTTCGGGAACAGTGGTCAAGGGAAAGTAAGTGGCATCGGCTCGATTCGCATTTCAGACCATTTCTCTTTGAAGAATGTTGCCTTGGTTAAAAATTTGAACTTTAATTTGATTTCTGTTTCACAACTTCTTGAGGACGGTTTGGAGGTGCATTTTAAGAAGGGAAATTCTTCTGTGTTTGATTCTATAGGGTCTTTGATTTGCCAGATCTTACCATTTGGTAAAGTTTTTTGAATTGACTTCTCTAGTTCTTTTGGCCCTTCTCGCTGTTTGATTGCTGGATCTTCTTCTGAGCTCTGGAAGTGGCATAGGAGGTTAGGTCATTTGAGTTTTGATTTGCTAGTCAGGTTGAGCTCTATGGACCTCATCCGAGGATTGCCCAAGCTTAAGATGGAGAAGGATTTAGTTTGTCATCCCTGTCGTCATGGGAAAATGGTTGCCGCTTCTCACTCGCCTGTGACTAAGGTGATGACTTCGTATCCGGGCGAGCTGTTACACATGGACACTGTCAGTCTAGCTCGGGTACGCTCAATCGGTGGGAAGTGGTACGCGCTTGTGATTGTTGATGACTTTTCTTGATTTTCGTGGGTTTTCTTTTTGGAGTCTAAGGATGAAACTTTTCAGTTTATTCATGACCTAATTTTGAAGCTGAAGAATGAGAACAATGGTCGGATGGGAGCAATTCGCTCTGACAACGGCTCTGAGTTCAAGAATTCTCAGTTCGTCAGTTTCTGTAGTGATCAGGGTCTTGATCATCAGTTTTCTGCTCCTTGCACTCCCCCACAGAACGGCGTTGTGGAACGAAAGAACCGCACGCTAGTCCAGATGGCCAAGATGATGCTCGATGAGCACAGGACTCCTAGGCGTTTTTGGGCTGAAGCCATGAACACGGCTTGCTATCTGGCCAACCGCATTTTTCTTAGAGCTTACCTTGGTAAGACCTGTTATGAATTGCGGTTTGGCAGACAGCCCAAAGTGAGTCACTTGCGAGCGTTTGGCTGCAAGTGCTTTGTGCTCAAGAAGGGAGGGCATTTGGACATGTTTGAATCTCATTGTTGGGACATATTTTTTCTTGGCTACGCTTTACATTCTCGAGGCTTCCGTGTTTGGAACCTCGACTCCCAGCAGCTTGTCGAGACTTGTGAGGTTTCTTTTGATGAGTCCTTGTCTTCTTTGACTCCTTCTTTTGAGCTTTCTGGTGATGATGAGCTCGGAGAGTCCATCTTTGAGGAAGATGAGGATACTCCAGCTGCTGATGAGGGTGGGCCTTCTGCACCTCCTGCAGAGCCCACACCTTCTAAGACTTCGACTGAGGACGAGGGCGGACCTCTGATCACTTCTTCCACTTCGATCGAGCCCACTCAGTCTAGTCCAGAGGTGCCAGCTGCTGACTCCGGTGAGGTGACTTTAGATCACTAGGGATCCCGAGCAGTTCAGCGTGATCACCCCTCAGAGCTCATCATCGGTGATTTGTGTGAGAGGACTTTGCGTTCATCTGGTACCTCTCTTGCTATGTTTGCTGAATCTGTTTTTGTTGCATCTTTTGAGCCCAGAGATGTCTCTCATGCTCTTTCTGATTCTAATTGGATTAATGTGATGCAAGAAGAGCTTGAGAATTTTGTCCGTAATCGGGTTTGGACACTAGTTGAGCCGCCACCAGGATGCAACCCCATAGGCACCAAGTGGGTGTTCAAGAACAAGCAAGGTGAAGATGGGGTTGTGGTGCGCAACAAAGCTCGACTAGTTGCCCAGGGTTTTTGCTAGAAGAAAGGCATTGACTTTGAAGAAACCTTCGCTCCTGTTGCCCGTCTTGAGTCCATTCGCATTCTTTTAGCTTTTGCCTCTTCAAAGGGTTTTAAAATTTTTCAAATGTACGTCAAGAGTGCTTTTCTAAACGGGTATATAGAGGAGGAAGTGTATGTTAGGCAGCCCCCCGGTTTTGAGAACCCCAAGTTTCCTCGACATGTCTTTAAATTGCAAAAGGCTTTATACGGGTTGAAGCAAGCCCCCAGTGCTTGGTATGACCGGTTTAAAGCAGTTTTTGTTGGGGAAGGGCTTTGTGATGGGTTCTGTGACAAGACTCTCTTTTTGCTCAGAGTTGCTTCAGATTTCTTAGTTGCTCAGATTTACGTGGACGATATTATTTTTGGCGGTACTATTGATTCTCTTGTGTCCAAGTTTTCTGAGCAGATGCACAACGAGTTTGAGATGAGCCTCATGGGTGAGCTCAAGTATTTCTTAGGGCTTCAGATCAAGCAGACCAAGGATGACACCTTCATCCACCAAGGTAAGTACACTCGTGACATGTTGAAGAAATTTGACTTTGGTGGGGAGTTGAAGCCGCAGATGACCCCAATGGGCACATCTGGAGGACTGGACAAGGACGAGAGCGGCATCAAGGTCAATGAGAGAGAGTTTCGAGGGATGATCGGTTCGCTGCTGTACTTGACGGTGACAAGACCAGACATACAGTTCGCCGTGGGACTTTGCGCGTGTTTCCAGTCTTCACCACGCGCGTCTCATCGGCAGGCTGTCAAGCGCATCTTCAGGTATCTCACTTATGCGCCCGATCTCGATCTTTAGTATTCAGCATCATCATCTCTTGATTTATCTGTCTTTTCGGATGCCGATTTTGGTGGGTGCCGGTTGGATCGCAAGTCGACTTCTGGTACTTGCCAGTTTCTTGGTTCGTCTCTTGTCTCTTGGTATTCTCGAAAGCAATCTGGAGTTGCTCTTTCAACCACTGAGGCTGAGTATGTAGCTGCTACTAGCTACTGCTCACAGTTGGTTTGGATGATTTTCACTTTGCGAGATTTTGGGTTGTTCTTTCCTACCAGAGTTCCTTTGTTTTGCGACAGCACCAGTGCTATTAGTGTAGGGAAAAACCCTTGTCTCCATTCAAAAACCAAACACATTGATGTGCGTTTTCATTTTCTGCGGGATCAATATAAGAAAGGTGTCATTGACCTTGTTCATGTTGATACCCATCATCAGTTGGCTGACATTTTCACCAAACCCCTAGATCAGTGTACTTTTGAGCGTTTACGAGGGGATTTGGGTGTTGTGTATCCATTCTAGGATATTTTTCGTCAGTTTTCCTTGTTCTTTACTCTTTTCTTGAGTCTTTTTGTGTGTGTTCATATAATGCATATTCACATATCACACTTTTGAGCTTGCTTCTATTATATGATTGAACTGCTTTACTTACTCTAGCTGGTACATGCTTTTGATTACTTGTCAATGATCATGCCTTGTTTCAGTACGCTTGATATGTCTGATATCTGTCATATGCATGGCTTTTATGCTTTAAACTTGAAAAATGATCACCATTGCTTCTGGTAACTAGCATGTGTAGGCTGAGTACTTTTGCTATCTGTTACATGCCTTGTAGCTAGTTCCTTACATAGATGCAGTTATGCAACTTGGACATCTTTATGCTTTAACATGGAAAATGTGCTATAAAAATGATAAAAATAAAAAATGAATGAAAATTCCATGCCTTTTTATGCTTGAGTTGAAAAGATCCAAGTGGGTTTGCTTTGTCACATTGCATTGTTCTGGACCACTTACCATAGCACTTTGGTATGAACTAGGACAGTGTAGTGTATGCCAAGACCAATGTCTTAAGCTTCCGATGGTCCAGTTCTGGCCTAGGCTTGACTTGGTCGGTTAGCATAAGGTTTGACATGCAAATAACCCTTGGCAAAAATGAAAAAGGAAAATGAAAAAGCCTGAAAATTAAAAAGACAACAAGTTTGCTGAAGCACTTTGTTTTGGACAATGCTTATCTTGGTAGATAGTAGTTAGCTTCTGCATCTCATGCTTTACCTTGCTTTTCAACTGGAAAATGTGGTGATGCTTTTGTTTGCAAAAATTGAAAATGCGTGCAAATAACTTTCTTTAGATATCATGTGTTGCACTGATCATGCCATGTATCTTAGATAGTATGTCTTTTGTTGTATCTATTAGATGTTGTAATTGCAGTCAATCATATCTGAGAAGCATGCTTTATTCACTCCACCTGCACCCCAGTTGCATTCATTACATATTATGAGGGGGGGTTGCATTTCAGGGGGAGTCTGTGTCTTTTTCGAGTGCTTGATGAGTTCACTTGTCAACAAGGGGGAGAAATTTTGGGATAAGAGTTCAAGGGGGAGTTTTGGCTTTCTCTGGGATTTGTTTCAGGGGGAGTTTTTGTCCCGGTTGTCCTTACTCTTTTGATATCCTTGTTGATGTTTCTGAGATCGCACTCATTTTGAGCTTTTACTTTTGGTTAACAATAATGATCGGTTCTTGCTCTTGTTTGGCTTTTGGTCATTAGGGTTAAACTTTTACTTTATTTTCTTCTTCTTTGTTTTTTCTTGTGCTTTGTTTTCGTGTTTCCACATGTGTTCGTAGGTACTGAAGAGCTGAAGAAGTGAAGTGTTGATAATGCACTCATCAAGGGGGAGATTGAGGAGCCATGCTGAATAGCGTGGGCCTCATGGCTCCACATGTGATGAGTCATTGTCAACGATAGTCAAAGAGGACAGAAGAAGAGAGGAGATCTGCTGCGTCATGGGCCACGTGTGACTCAGGTACATGGGCAGCGAGCGACTGTCGGGCAGAGGGGCCACGAAGTCGGGCTGGCCCAATCCAGGTACATGGTCTAGGAGCAGCAGAAGACCCACTGGGCTGTTGACCAGGATTGACTCAGGTACACGGGCGGTGAGCGATTGCCGAGCTGAGAGAGCTGCGGAGTCGGGCCGGCCCAATCCGGGTACCTGGTGCAAAGTCGGTGGAGGCTTTGTCAGTTTTGGCGCAAAACTGACGACCGCTGATCTTGTATCAGACTGTCCAGA
This sequence comes from Zizania palustris, assembly GCA_019279435.1. Lineage (NCBI taxonomy): Eukaryota > Viridiplantae > Streptophyta > Magnoliopsida > Poales > Poaceae > Zizania > Zizania palustris. The sequence continues at coordinate 46,068,834 of JAAALK010000081.1, forward strand.
AGAGAAGCCGTAGTCACTACGAAAGCTTAGCTTCCGGATAAGTCATCTATAAATAGGAGTTTACTAAGAACTTTTAACTCAGAACCTGAACTGTGAATCTAGCTTTGAAGTGTGCTCTGTTCTAAGGTTTTGTTCTGGCATACTTCAGCACCTTTGCGAAGCATACTTCGACAGGCTTCGAAGTTAGCTTTGAAGCATGTTTTTCTGATAGACTTCGCTAGGAGTGTGTTTCCTGAGAAGTGTGTTTTTCGAAGTTTGGTTCAAGGCTTCGATTTCCTTTGAGAACATCTGCAGACTTTGATTCGAAGTTTTGGTTTGTGGTTCGAAGGTTACTACTTCGGTAGTTATACTTTGATCTAGCTAACTTCGAAGGTAGGAGTGTAGGCTTCGTTTCGATTTTGCTGACGTGTGTTGGGCTCCGCTTATCTTTGAAGCTTGCTTTTCTGCAAACGTTGTTCGAAGCTTTCTGTTCGAAGTATAGGCTTCGAAGTACTCTGTTCGAAGCAAGCTTCGATAATTTCATACTTCGCACCGAAGCATTCTTCGCATTCTGCCACACTCAAACTAGGCTAGTTCCCACAAACCTTCGGCACTTCCACGACAGCCTTTGCTAGACTTCGACAAGGGACTCCGAAGCAGGCTTCGACACTGCAAAGCAGGCTTCGACACAGCGAAGCAGGCTTCGCCAAGTTTCGAACAGGAGACAAATTTTGAACAGTAACTTCTCATCTCATTCTATGTGCACTTAGATTACATTACTGAGAAGTTTGACCCGCCATGTTTTGAATATTTTGTTTATCTGCCTATTAGCATTGTATTGGTGTTTCTCTGTTTTTGACACCGGTTGTTTCTAGGCTAGATACTTTTATACTTGGATGATCTGTTCTGCTGCTTAGTCTCTTGAGGTGTGTTGGGTGTTGGGAACAGGCCATTGATTCGAAAGAATTTTTAGGCGCCCATTCACCCCCCCTCTGGTCGCTACTTTCGGTCCTACATCGATCGCTCAAATGCTCATCCTTGTCAATCACTCATCATTTAGACAGAAACCACCCTTGGTTTCACAAAAGTGAGATTTCTGCTTCTACTTCAAGTATACATGTTATAGAAATCAATCTTGCTACTCATCCAAATAATTCATGGGTATTTGATACCAGATCAATGATTCATACATGCGAATCATTGCAATGACTGAATAGGATGAGGAAGTGTGCAAGAGGTGATCTAGATGTCCATGTCAGTAATGGTGCAAAAGTTGTAGCGTTGGCTGTCATTGTTTATTTATTGTCGCTACCCTCATGATTAGTTTTTGAATTGAATAATTGTTATTTTATCCCCGCCTTGGGTAGAAACATTATCTCTTCGTCATATTTAGAGGAAGACAATTTTGAATTCATAATAAAGAACAAGTGTTGTTCAATATTTTCAAATGGTATGCTCTATGGTGTTTATCCATTATTGAATGGCTTGTATATTCTGGATCTTTAGGATACACACGTTTATAATATTAATACAAATAAACAATGACTCAATGATCTGAATCATATCTATGTCTAGAATTGTCATTTGGGTCACATAAATGAGAAGCGCATGTAGAAGCTCCATAAAGATGGGATTTTAAAGTCATTTGATTTTGAATCGCTTGGCACATGTGAGTCGTGTTTACTTGGTAAGAAGACAAAAATGCCCTTCACTAATGAAAGTGAGAGGGCGAACGAATTGTTGGCCATTATACATACTGATGCATATGGACCAATGAGTCACACAACTAGAGGTGGTTTTCAGTACTTTATCACTTTCAATGATGACTTTAGTAGATTTGGTTATATCTACTTAATGAGACATAAATGGGAATCCATTGAAAAGTTCAAGGAGTTCAATAATGAGATAAAAAATTATATGGGCAAGATAATCAAGTTTCTGTGATCTGATCGTGGAGATGAATATTTGAGTCATGAGTTTAATGATCATCTGAAGCAGTATAGAATTGTTCCACAACCAACTCCACCTGGCATGTCTCAATGGAATGGGAAGTCCGAGTAGAGAAACTGAACCTTATTGGACACGGTTTGGTCAATGATGAGTCAAACTGATATTCCATTATCCTTTTAGGGATTCACTTTAAAAATTGTTGCTTCCACGTTAAACAGAGTTCCATCTAAGTAAAAAGAGAGACACCATATGAGATATGGACTGTGAAGCATTCTGGGTTATCTTTTATGAAGATTTGGGGTTGTGAGGCCTATGTAAATCATTTGATGTTTTTGACACGAAAATGTGCCCCCGCACTTGGTCAGTTCGACGATCCAAAAGTGTGCAGATTTTTAGGGAAAAGCCTAAGCGTAACACAACACTGACATCGCGTTTCGACTACCCTTAACATTGCCAAGGGGGTGGAGTCGCCGGGTAATTAGATCACATAGAAATAATCCAATTAGCCAAAAAGAAATATATTAAATAAAATAAACCAGCAAGCTGAACGGAGCCTAACTAATTCCAAGCATACTATGCGAAGGGTATAGCCGAAGGTAGCCTTCAGTGTATGATGCGAAGGGTCTCACCGAAGGTAGTCTTCGATGTTCGGACTGATCTGGCTGAAGGCAGGCTCTGAACAGATCTCGTTGCGAAATCACCTCCAAACAGCGGGGTTCGGCATGAAGTCTCTGACATGATACAAACACTCCAGCGTAACGTGCTGGCACAACTTCGTCCGGAGCGAAGTATGGGTGTGGAGAAGCCTGACATGACGAAGCATGCTGCGGAGCATGTTGGCGTGCATGACTTGGTCAAACCGACAACAGCGTGACGGTCTAGCACGGGTAGTGGAAGCAGAGTTCCGCCGAAGGGTGTTCTATCAGCCTCTAAAACCAGCTTCCTGGCTTCAGACACCTCCGGCAAAGGGGCTCCGAGTGTGAAAACCTGCAAATAGAATTGGGATCAAGTGCCAATTCGGCCTAGGGACCGAATCTGCTAAGTGTCGCAGTAGGGAAACGAAGGTAGCAATTTGTTACGTAGATTAACGAATACTTCATAGGCGAAGTAACAAGGCGATAGCAATCTATTATGTAGATTAACGGGTACTTCACGAGCAAAGTAACAAGGCTTACTATGGTTTCGCCGTGGCTAGCGGAGGAGTTCCAAGCAGACCCACGAAGGTTGCAGAAAGGTAAATGTTGGCGTAAAAGATTACGATAACAGGTTTCTGTAGATTAGAAACTAACAAATGAAGTGTTTGCGAAATGAACTGTTCTAAGCCTCCGAAAGGATAACAACTTAGAATAGTTCGAATGTGTGTATTGAATAACTTGTATTCGGTCCTCATTACAGGGTAAAATGGGGGGTATTTATAGGCCCAAACATTAAGGAAAAGACCTAGTTACCCCTCTATTACAACTGACATAGTGGAAACTATTCGGTACCCTTAATAGGGCTAAAACGGTAAAAGACTAATCTAATGAGAAAAAAGATAAGTCTTTTATCTTAGCTGGCAGAAAAGATCTCAAAGAGCCTTAGTTTGAAGATATACTCCGAACTGAGGTCTATCTTCAGGCTTCGAGCTTGACTCAGGACATCTTCGAAGATGGACGTCTGGAAAACTTCGAATCCATGATCTGCCTTTGTGCTGTTACGGCAATAATCTCGAGGATGGAATATTTTCCCCCAACAGTAGCCCCTCGAATACGCTTCTCTGCTAAACCTGTAATGTTAGGAGAGCAGTATACGGAAGAAAAAATAACCAAGCGTAGGGGTTATTAGATTTTAATTTATCTCCGAAATGTACGAAGATATAAAACTTCGAATCAGTTTTAAGACAATTACTTTCGAACTATCTTAGAACTGACTCAGGAAGCTCGAAAGCCTTTTAGACTTAGAAGAAATAGCCGTTAGCTTCCTTCTTCTAACGGAAACTACGGAGTGCGTTAATTTCAGAGAAAAGTAACGGGCAAGAATGCGAAACGGTATGGACTAACGGTAAAAAATGTAAAGTCTAGGCTATAAATAGAGGGCCTAGAACTTTCCCGAGTACCTTTCCACCACTCTCTTGCAAACAAACACCCTTTGAGCCCTAGCCTCCATTCTTCCTCCAAAGCAACCCAGTAGCTTCAATGGCAAAAACCAAGAGTACTGGAGCCCCTTCAGCCTTGGCTCGACAGCAGGAGGCTGCAGCAGCAGAGGTTGCGGCATTGGCGACGGCTCCTCCAACACCCGCAACGGCATCCATGGCGGCAGGAGGGGGAAATCCCCAAAATGTTGGTGATCAAGGTCTCTGCCCCCCATCAACGAAATACTTAGATCAATCCTTCAAACTTGGACCTTCTACCTGCAAAAGAGAATCACTGGCGGTCGTAGTAGAAGGGAAGATTAGTACTGGAGTCATGATCCACAAACCAGGAAAGGAACTTATACCGTCGCCAAGGCCCGGTGAAGTGGTCATCTTCGAAGCCTTCTTCGAAGCTGGCTTAGGCCTTCCGGTAGTGGACTTCTTGGCCGAGGTACTTGATTTGTTTCACGTCACTCTTCCTCAACTTTCTCCAAACGCAGTAGCTCATTTAGCTATCTTCGAATGGGCGTTGAGAGCCGAAGGCTATGAGGGGAGGGCAGAGATCTTCGCTGCACTGCACAGAGCTTCGTGCCAGCCAAAAACCTTCGTAGGCCCCGGAGGTGAAAAAGTAGTAGTAGCCTTCGGAAGTATTAACTTCAGGCTTCGAGATGAATACGCCCTTCAGTTTCCTGCTAAGGCCATCAATGCAAGATGGTATACCGACTGGGTCATGAGATGGTTTTACGCCGAAGTTGGGGCGAGCAATCCTCTAGCCGGACCTCTGAAAGACATCCAATTCCGGAAGGAAGCCCTAGTGCATCCAGACCAAGGTTAGCTCGAAACTCGCCTCAACCTACTTCAAAAGATCAGTCGAAGGTTGAGCATGCGAGACTTAGCTGAAGAGTTCCTCGGGTTACAAATCCCTCCGCTGATGGCCAACTGGCCTATCATCTTCGAAGAGGATTCGGAAGGCGGTCTCCGAAAAATCACTTCGACTTCGAGCCCTGCAGGTAACTTCGAAAACAACATATATTATGCATATTCATTCGAAGAAGTAACTAACTTAATTCATTTTTTAGCTTCTTCATCCCCTATTACTTCGAAGCAAATCGTATGGGCTTCGGAGAAGATTTTGGGCGCTCCAACTCCGACCGAAAAAGAATGGAGAATCAAGTTGGTCGGGAGTTGGGAAAGATTTAACAGAGTGTGGGGAATGCTGGAAATCACTCCACCTCCTTTGATGGATTGGGTGCCTTCGGAGAAAGGACCTAAAAAGAGGAAAGCCGAAGCTGGGACTTCGAGCTCCGCCAAGACTCCGGTCAAGAAGGTGGCTCGGAAACCAAAGAATCCAGCACCTTCGAGCCCAAGGGCTTCTGTCTCTGACTCCCAAGAGGACGAATGGAGGTTGCTTGTGCGTCTGATAGACGAAGATGCATCTCAAAGGACTACACAAGCCGAAGTACCTGCGAACGCGCCGGTGTCCCAAGATAACCTTGAGAAACCAAGGACTTCGGCAGTTCAAGAGGATTTACCTCAGGACGAACTTCCTATGGATGAAAGTGGAGTCAAAGTCACTATGGCTTCGATTCCTGAAGAGGCAACAAGGACTGTCCAGGAAAATGTTCCTGCAGACGAAGATTTGACGGCTGATTCGGACGAAGATCTCGCCTTCGATCCACCAAACAGTCCAATGATTACTCCTCGCCAGAATGTCGAAGGTAAACTTCGAAAATTCTTTTATATTTATTTTGCGTATTTATACAATGTATAATACTTTTGTTTTTACAGAGTCCACTTCTGTGGAAGAGGTCCGCCAAGAAGATATAATCCCTGGACCTTCGACGACTTCGGAGCCAATCCAAAGAGCCACTCAAATGGGGCCTGGAAGAGGCAAAAGAAATATAGACTCCCTCCCTGCTGCGAGCTCCGGATCAACTCCGTCTGAGTCAACAGATGAGAGTCAATCTACCGAGGGGGGTCAGTCTCCAGAGGCTCCGAAGACTACAGGCCAACACTCCGGCCCTTCGTTAAACGAAGATGACCAACAAGCGATAAGTATGCTCCCCCTTCTAGCTCCTTTCTTAGAGCAAAGAACTGGTCTTCGGACTTTGCTCGAGCCTTTGGATCGAGCTAGTCGCAACATTGGGGAGACAAACTTGGTGGCCATTCTGAGTGAGGCGAAGAGCTCGGAGCTTAACACTGCTATGGAGCGCGCAGCCTATCAGGTACGAAGCATCTGTGAAATAATATTAAGTTTACATGCAAATAATTTCTTACCTTGATTTTTTCTTTTCGCAGCAAACAGTCTTGGCCCGAGCTGCAAATATATCGAACGAACGAGAAATCGCTCGCCTTCTAGAGGAAAATGAAACTCTTCAACGAAATCTCACTATCTCCGAAGGCCGAGTGGTTCAGATGGATAGTATAGTGTCAACGGAGCGCAGGGCTAGACAAGGTTTGGAGGCTGCGAATAAGGAGCTCGAAGCAGAAAGAATTGTGCTTCGAGCAGAAATTGAAAGAATGCGGGCGGAGCACGCTACTACGGGGACCGAGCTTGTCAGACTTCAAGAGGAAGCTAGCCAGCTTTTAAACCAAAAGAATTCCTTGACTACAGAGACTGCTAGACTTTCTGGAGTTCTGAGAGAGGTAACTTCGGTGAAGGACGCATTGATCAAAGATAAGCTGAAGTCCGAGAAGGTAGCTGCGGAGGTTATGGATCAACTCCTAGGTGTTCTGGAGTACTTCGGTACTACCGGAACACTTCCTTCTGATGATAACATTTCTCTTCTGCGCCGATTGAAAAGGATTCAAGGAGTAGCGAAGCAGATGAAGATAGCAGGCATTCGCTACGGAGAACTCTCCGGACAAGTGGCTGCTGTTGGACTACTTCGTTATTACGAGAATCTGGGCCGATTGATAACTCCGGGCACAGGAGAGGGCCCAATTACCTTCGACGACGAGCAGCTTCTGACTCCTTCCGAAGGTGTGGCCGCTGCCTAGCAAGCCTTCCAAACTTCATGGAGAGCCGAAGGTCGCTCTGCGATCAAGGCTTGGATCGACGAAGGTCAACGCCAGAAGCAAGCTCGGTTCCAAGCTTCGAGCAGTCAGCCTCCTCCGAACCTGCATGTTTAGATATATCTTAGGATTTTTGACTATGTAAAGCTTTGTGCTTATGTACATTTATCAATGAAAATTTGTTTATCATATTTTTAGGCTTTGCCTCATATGGAAGATATCGAAGTGTTAGACATTAACGACGAACTTCGCTCATTATGGGCTACCTTCGATCTTCTAAAAGCTTATAAACACCCTCGATTTTTAGTTCCTCGAGATAGCTCCGGTGCTATTACTGCCGAAGTAAGCAAGGATATACTATCTTATATTAAAGAGGAAGAAAAAGAGGTTAACTTGGACACTTCGTCTTTTGAAGACGTTATATGGTCCGAAGACGAAGATGAAGCTCGAGGTAAAAAACCTGAAGAACTTGGAAGCTGGGAAAGGAGCCCCGAACGGCTTCGAACTTGGGCCGAGCTTCAACAAGAACAGAAGGACTTTAGAGCTCCGAAGGGAGGCAAGAGAGTTAAACGTAAAGTTGTTAGAACTCCCGGCACCGGAACTAGTCGTTCCAACCCTAGCTCTAGAGATCGAAGAGGTCTTCGATTCCTTCTTGGTATAGATACCAATTTTTCATGATGTAATCTGTAAACATATTCGTTCGAATAATGAATACCGATTTAAAATTGTCTCCCTATTTACTAGCCCCTCTTTGGGTATAAGCAACTTCGAACTGTATTCGAAGATGGTTATGCGCAAAGAAAAAACTTCGGAGTACAATTTTTTGGGGTTCGGAGCCCCTCTGCAATTTAAAGATCTTTTAAAATCTTATAAAATGTCTTCGACTATTTGTAGTCTGAAGAATGGCAACTTAGTATCCTTTGTTTTTTGAAAGAAATCGCTTGAGATAACTTCCAGGATACCTTAGTGTCTTAGATAATTTGTAACTTTGGACTATGTTAACAGACATTCGAAGCTCATGGCTCAAACTCTGTTTTGCTTTGGCCACCTTCGGCTCTTTTTTGCGAACTTGTCAAACCAATGGTTCGGAGTTAGCAATGGTCTCTTTGGACTCTTTTTACGGATGTCTACCAGCCAATGGCTTGGACTCCGCATATTTTGGCCACCTTCGGCTCTTTTTATGGAAGTCTACCAGCCAATGGCTTGGACTCCGCATATTTTGGCCACCTTCGGCTCTTTTTACGGAAGTCTACCAACCAATGGCTTGGACTCCGCATATTTTGGCCACCTTCGGCTCTTTTTATGGAAGTCTACCAGCCAATGGCTTGGACTCCGCATATTTTGGCCACCTTCGGCTCTTTTTACGGAAGTCTACCAGCCAATGGCTTGGACTCCGCATGATGTGGTTTTGGGCTCTTTTACGGATGCCTACAAGCTGGTGGCTTGGACTCCGGATTATGTCAGCCCCCACGTCGGAAACTTCGAACCAATGATTCGATGTCCGAAAATATGATTCAGCTTTATGACACTTCCCTCTCGGTCAACCCCGTGGTTCCAGTGCGTCCACTCGGAAGATGGAAGTTTATGAGGGGAAGGCACTATCTGAACCATATGCTTTATTAATTCAGAATATGATTACAGGTGATTTACAAGGAGCCCTTATGCGAAGTATCGCTTTAAGTGCTCCGCATGCCAAGTATGTGCTAACTCTTCACCTTCTAAATTAGCTAATTTAAAAGAGCCAGGGCGTCCTGAACGAACAATTAAATATGGACCTTCCCATTTATTTCCTAATTTCCCTGGCGCTATAATGCTTCGCAGAACAAGATGACCCGGCCTAAGCTCATTGACCTTAACCTTCGGGTCATACCAAGTCTTCGTCTGCTGGTGATATTTTGATAAATTAGCCACAGCTCGAAGTCTTGTTTCTTCTGATAAATCTAGCGAAGCTTCTCTTTCTTCTTCAATCTCCGGTTCGGTGCGGCGAAGTGATCCTCCTTTGAGCTCCGTTGGAGTCATAGCTTCATCTCCGAATAGTAATTTGAATGGAGTAAAACCTGTGGACCTTGTTTGCGTAGTCCGAATGGACCACAAAATCTTCGGAAGCTCTTCGGTCCACAGTCCTTTTGCTAATCCTACTATCCTTCGATTTAGCCCTGGCAAAATATTTCCATTGGCTCTTTCTACAGCTCCATTACACTAAGGATGCCTCACTGCAGCAAAACATAACTGGATGCCTAGATCTTCGCAAAACTTCCTGAAAGGTTCTGCATCGAACTGTGTTCCATTATCAACTGTAAGTTGTCTAGGCACTCCGAACCGGCAAATGATGTTTTTCCAAAAGAATTTCTGTACATTGTTCGAAGTGATAGCTGTTAAGGGTTCTGCTTCTACCCACTTAGAAAAATATTCAATAGCTACCACTGCGAACTTTAGATTTCCCTTGGCTACTGGAAAGGGACCAATTAAATCCATACCCCATCTGGCCATAGGCCAGACCGGAGCAATAACTTGAAGAGCTGTTGGTGGGCGATGACTTCGTCGACCAATCCACTGACATCCTTGACAAGTGTGGACTAAGCTCTCCGCATCAGCTGTTATTGTAGGCCAATAAAGCCCCTGGCGAAGTGTTTTTCCTGCCAAAGCTCGAGGGGCTAAATGGCTACCGCAAAGGCCTTCATGAATTTATCGAAGAATTTCTTGACCTTCGGCTTGAGATATACATCGGAGTAAAGGGGAACATACTCCGGCCTTGTATAAAATACCGTTGATTATTTGATAATTTCTAGCCCTGAGTTTCAATCTTGAAAGCTGTGGCTCTTCAGGCAAATTTGTTCCTCCTTGCAAAAGTTCCATGATTGAATTTTTCCAATCTGCACTTGGAATGGAAAGAATCTCTGTAGAGGGGATTTGTGGCACCGAAGGTGTACTGAGCTCCTCATAGAAAGCTTCTTCTGGTACATCCACAGCTCCGGCTGCAGCTTTTGCTAAGATGTCCGCTTGCACATTTTCTGATCTTGGTATACTTCGAATGGAAATACCCTTGAAGTGTGCTTCGATCTTACGGATTTCTTCTAAGTACTTTGCAAGCTGTGGGTGCCGAACTTGAAAACTTTTATCTACGTGCCCTGCTACTATTTGAGAATCTGTTTTTATAACAACTCTTGTAGCCCCTAGAGCACGTGCTTTTCGGAGTCCCAGTAAAATCCCTTCATACTCCGCTATATTATTGGTAGACTTAAAGTTGAGTCTTGCGGAGTACATTGCTCTTTGCGCTGAAGGCAAAATTAACACCGCTCCAATGCCTGCTCCGGATGCTTGGAAAGCCCCATCAGAATAAATAGTCCAAACTCCGTCACTTGACTTCTCCGGAACCAAAGGTGCAGGTGGAGTCCATTCTGCTACAAAATCTGCGAAGACTTGTGATTTGATTGCTGTCCTTGCCAGAAAATATATGCCGAAGGGTGCTAGCTCAACTGCCCACTTCCCAATCCTTCCAGTGGAATCCTTACTTCGGAGCATATCTCCCAAAGGATACGAAGTTGGTACGATTACATTGTGAGCCAAAAAATAATGTCTTAATTTCCTCGAAGCCATTATCAGAGCATAAACGAACTTTTCGAGTTCGGAGTATCTTGTTTTCGCTCCTGATAATGCTTTGGACACAAAATAAACAGGATTTTGCACCAACTTCCCATTGAAATCCATTTCTCTGACAAGGACTGCATTGACAGCAGAACCTGTAGCTGCAAGGTAAAGGAGTAGGGTTTTGTCCGCAGTAGGCACCGTGAGTGTAGCGAGATTACCGAGATACTCTTTAATATCTTCGAAACTTTTTTGACACTCCGATGTCCATGCAAAATCTTCGGACCCTTTCAATGCTTTAAATATAGGCAAGCTTCTTTCTGCAGACCTTGATAAAAACCTGCTAAGTGCTGCCAGATGCCCAGTCAGCTTTTGCACTTGCTTTAAATTTTCCGGAGGTGCCATCTTTTGTAGCGCAATTATTTGAGTAGGGCTAGCTTCAATCCCCCTGCTTGAAACTAAATACCCTAACAACTTTCCGGCCTTAGCTGCGAAGATACATTTTTCGGGGTTAAGACGGATCCCACATGCCCGAAGGCTATTAAATGTTTCTGCTAAGTCTAGGCTATGTTGGTGCTTTAAAGCACTCTTTATTACAATATCATCCATATAGGCCTCCACATTGCGACCTAATTGATGACCTAGAGCCTTAGCAACTAACCTCTAAAAAGTAGCTCCGGCATTTCTTAAGCCGAAAGGCATTCTTACATAATAAAAGACTCCCGAAGGAGTTACGAAGCTTGTCTTGATCTCATCTTCGCGCTTCAACCATATTTGATGATAACCAGAATACGCGTCAAGGAAGCTTAATAACTCCGAACCTGTGGTGGAGTCGACCGATTGATCAATTCGAGGCATGGGATAGGGGTCACGAGGGCATGCTTTATTCAAGGATGTGAAATCAATGCACATGCGCCACTTCCCGGGAGATTTCTTTTTGATGAAGACTGGGTTGGCTAACCATTCTGTGTGAGCCACTTCTCTGATAATCCCGGCCTTCAACAATTTTTCAACTTCGTCCTTCGCTAGAACAGCTCTTTCTGCAGACATTTTTCGGAGTCATTGCCGAACAGGTCGGGCCTTCGGGTTTACAAGCAAACTATGTTCAATGATATTCCCATTGACTCCGGTGATATCTTCGTCAGACGAAGCGAAGACATCTAAATTCTCTTCCACCATCTTTTCCAAAGAGGTTGCAACTTCTGGAGGTAAATCTTATCAAATTGGAATGTATATTCTTTACCATCTTTAACAATAACCTTCGCTGCAATCTCTCCTTCAAGACTTGGTCTTGGGAAGGATTTCTTCGAAGCTTCGGAAGGTGCTGAAAAATTTTCTTGATTATCTTGCACATTGTTTACTTGTCTTGGATCAAGAGGGGGACCATGACCATATTCCACTCTTCGGGCGATAGCTTGGTCTCCGAAGACAGTAAGAACTCCTGCTTGCGTGGGCATCTTCATACATAAATAATTGTGATGCGCCACAGCTCCGAACTGGTTTAGCATGCCTCTTCCGAAGATGACGTTGTAAGCATATGGGGCATCTACAACATCGAAGATTACTTCCTCAGTTCGGGCCAACAAACCTTCTCCTAAGGTAACTTCCAGGCCTATTTGGCCGAGTGCATCAAACGGAGGTCCTGCGAAGCCTTGCAAAGGGCGAGCTGCTGGAAGGAGGTGCTTCCTGGAGATGCACAATTGATCGAAGGCTTGAACAAAAATAATGTCTGCCGAACTGCCTCCGTCAATCAACACTCTTCGAACTTCAGTGCCCGCAATATCAGCAGTAATAACAAGTGGGTCTGCATGTGGAAATTTAATACCAGCTGCGTCCTTCGCAGAAAAAGATATTGGTACATGAGACTATTCCGGCATAGCAGCTGCAGATGATGAAGTCCCAATGTGGCCCACCTCTCTGACATAATCTCTTCTCTGTCTTTTTGACATGCTTCTGAGGGTACCTCCTCCGGATATGGGGAGGACTACTCTTTTCCCTCGGTCTTGCCCCTCCTCTTGCTTTGGCGGTGGCATAACATTGGCCACTAGAGGGCGTCTTGCGGCTTCGAAGTCTTCTATCCGCGCCACAGCCTGGACCGGCTCTAGGCGCGCTTGAGCTGGAACTCGGTTAGTAGTACCTCGACCCGAAGTTCTTTCTAGATATTCTCCTCTTAGAGTGAGTATAGCCTTGCAAGTATCAGTTGCATGGCTTCGATTTTCACCATGAATGCAGCAAAAAAGGGTCTGGCTTTTGCCAGCCGTTTTCCCTGGCGGCCTCCAGCCGCTGACCTTGTTCCCCGAAGGCTGTGGAGCTCTCTGTGTGAACTTTTGCGGGGGTGCAATGTTCAAGACTTCAGAACGAGGATGCTTCTGCCCCCTCCTTCGATCATGTTGAACTTCGAAAACTGGTTCTTGCGGCTGTGCCGAAGTTTTCACTTCTACTTTTACTTCTTGCAATATGGATGGAGTAGCTGCAGTTCTTCGAAGCCAACCTTCTTCTGACCTTGCATACTCCTCAAAGTATGACATCAGCTGAAAAACCGAGGATATGCTTTTCCGATGAAGCTTATCCAGAAGGCCTTGATGAGTGACACCTTCCCGAGCTGCATCAACTACCGAAGATGTAGACAACCCTCAGATCTGTGACTTCGTATGAGTGAAGCGCTTAAAATATTGCCTCAAGGTCTCTCCAGGGAGTTGCTTCACCTAGAAAAGGCTTCCCATCGACATCGGAGGCACGAAGGTGCCTTGAAAATTGCTTACGAACTTCTTCTTCAGCTGCCCCCATGAATTAATTGATCCTGGCTTCAAAGACCAGAACCACCTTAATGCCACTCCTTGAAGAGCTAGGGGGAAGCACTTTGCCATGGTATCTCGAACTCCTCCACTAGCTTCAATTGCTAGGGCATAAGAACGGACAAACTCTCTGGGATCTTCATCTCCAGCATACTTAGAGAGCTTCGAAGTCTTAAACTTCGGGTCGAAGCGAACTTTTTGTAGCTCAGGATGCAGCGGAGATTCAGTATCGAAAGAGGTGTTCTCCAGGGCTTCGGGATAAATGGGTTCGTCATCTTCAGGCACTTCTGGAATAGTTGGGACGGCTTGAGAGCGAAGCCTGTTCGCGGCTTCTTGCTGCCATCTTGCTACTTCGGCTTGGAGGCTGGCCATTTGAGCGGCCATATCTCCAAGATTGTCTTCATCTCCTCCGGAAGGGTCTTCCAGGTCTTGAGAACCAAGGGGATCAGTTCGAAGTGGGATTGAAGGTGGAAGAGGGACTCCGGATGGTCGAAGTATAGAAGGAGTTGGCGGAGGAACTCCGTATGTTTGAGGGATGGAAACTCCTTCCGGAGTTTGAGGTGGAGGGAATGTCGAAGACCCTCCGACCTCAACCGTGTCGAATGGTGCCTCTCCGGAGATCCAAGAGGACCTCTGAACAGGGTTACGAGGTGCGCTCTGCTTAGGAGGCATGGTGTAAAAAATTGGTAGAGAACGAAGTTTTTTGGACTAGGTTCCCCACGGACGGCGCCAACTGTTGGCGTAAAAGATTACGCTAATAGGTTTCTGTAGATTAGAAACTAACAAACGAAGTGTTTGCGAAATGAACTGTTCTAAGCCTCCGAAAGGATAACAACTTAGAATAGTTCGAATGTGTGTATTGAATAACTTGTATTCGGTCCTCATTACAGGTTAAAATGGGGGGTATTTATAGGCCCAAACATTAAGGAAAAGACCTATTTACCCCTCTATTACAACCGACATAGTGGAAACTATTCGGTACCCTTAATAGGGCTAAAACGGTAAAAGACTAATCTAATGAGAAAAAAGATAAGTCTTTTATCTTAGCTGGCAGAAAAGATCTCAAAGAGCCTTAGTTCGAAGATATACTCCGAACTGAGGTCTATCTTCAGGCTTCGAGCTTGACCCAGGACATCTTCGAAGATGGACGTCTGGAAAACTTCGAATCCATGATCTGCCTTTGTGCTGTTACGGCAATAACCCCGAGGATGGAATATTTTCCCCCAACAGTAAATAAAAGTAAATGTACAGTTCAAAGCTAGGGATTTATGATTGATTTGTGTTGGGGGGCTTAATGAACCGGCCTCACCCCTATATTTATAGGGTCTAGTCTTCTTATATCTAAGATTAATATGGTAGGATTCAGCCTAATCAAACTTACGGATAAAATTATCCAGAATTAGACTCAAACTCTATCTCTGGAAATCAGCCTGAAGTGGGCCTTCGACAAGGCCTGTCGAAGCCTGCTCCTCGGGCCGAAGCTTCGGCGAGGCAGGCCTCTGAAGGCCTTCGGTCCGAAGGTAGCAGTCCGCTGGAAGGCTTTCGAAGCCCAAATCTCAATAGGCCTTCGGCCCTGTAGGGCTTCGGGCCGATCTAGGACATGTGTATTTTTGGCCCAAATTACCAAATTTGATATTTTGACAATCTTGACCATTTAATGCCATTTTTTCTATCAACACATGCCCCCTACCTTTTAGTGAACTAAGTGAACTAAAATCATAACGGGCTAAGGACGATACCTTCCATATCGGCCTTTTGACACTATCAAGCGCTTTGCCACACACTTGGGAAGTACTTTTCAAGTACCTGCCATTCAAAGCTCTTCGAAACCTCTCTCCTTGTAGAGATTCTAACACATATGAATTACCTGGAGCGATTTTGACTATTTTGAAAGGGCCTTCCCAACTAGGTGACCATTTACCAAATTTGGGGCTCTTAGTGCCTAAAGGAAAAATCATCTTCCAAACCAAGTCACCAACTTGAAACGATTTTGGTTTAACTTTCTTATTGTAGACTCTAGCTACTCTTCTTTTGTCTTTCTATATAGCTTCTAAAGCCCTTAACCTTTTATCGGTCACTTCTTCTAAATTATCTTTCAAAAGAGTTTCATATTCACCGACCGATAAGCCATCTTGCTTTAGAACTCTTAAAGAGCCAAGATCCACTTCTATGGGTAGAATGACCTCTTGCCCATATACTAACTCATATGGACTAACTTTGGTAGCACCGTGCTTTGCGACTCTACAAGCCCATAGCACCTCGAAAAGCACTTCATGCCACCTCTTAGGGAACTCTTCGATTTTCCTCTTAATGAGCTTAATCACGGTTTTATTACTAGACTCGGCCTGACCATTGGCCTGAGCATAATATGGTGAAGAGTTTATTAACTTAATTCCATAAAATTCAGTAAAGTCTCTCACTTCTTTAGCAAGAAATGAAGTACCTTGATCTATAGTGAGAGTTTGGGGAATACCAAATCTATGTATAATGTGCTTTAAGATAAAATCAGTTACCTCATTGTGAGTCATAGTCTTGAGAGGCATGACTTCGGTCCATTTGGTGAAGTAGTCCGTTGCCATCAACACGAACCGATGCCCTTTTGAAGGAGGATAAAATTGGTTGATGAAGTCTAAACCCAACCTTGGAACAACCATGGTTCGATAATGGGGTTAAGTGATGAAGCAGGAGCTAGCTGAATATTACCAAACTTATGACATGCTTCACACCCTCCATAATATCTAAAACAATCATCAGTCATGGTCGACCAGTATAAACCTGCTCGCTTGAGCATCCAACTCATTTTCTGGGCCAACTGATGAGTGCCACAAAGCCCTTCATGAACTTCTCCCATAGCTACTTTGGATTGTTCATCATTTAAACACTTTAAAAGTACTCCATCAATAGTTCGGCGATATAATACATCATCTATCAACACAAATTTAAACGCTTGTCGCCAAACTTTCCGATCAACCCTTTAACTGGGATTTCATAAATACCGGACGATTGGGATTCTCCAATCATCCTCATGGACATCCGAAGGGTTTGCTAACTCCTTTCCTAGAGTGATGTCCATATTGCTAACTTCAGAGTGCCCCCCGGACCTTTCTTGTTTCTATCGAAGGCTGATTGGATCGGTCGTGCAGAGCCGATCAAACCGAAGCCTCCCACCGAAGGGGTCTGGTTCCCGAAGACTTCTGCTATCCAGACAGCTCTAGCATGAGGACTCTGGTACGTAGGGCCCTTTAGTGGATGAAAGGCTTCGGCACGAGGTTTCCAGCACGCAACAGCCTCCGGTGGCCAGAGGGGTCCGACCCGGAGTGTCCAACAGGCCTCACACTAGCCCAAAGTCTCTGGCTTTGGCAGTGGGTTCAACCACTGGCCTTTTCTATATGGAAAATTTTCCTCTCCTTACTTGATAGCCAGATGCTTGCTGAGCCAGATCATTTGCAATTGAGTTGGCTTCTTTTGACATGTGAGAAATTTTAAAGTCGTCGAAAGTAGCAACTATGCCTAAACCTCTATCCAAGTAACTATTTTGCAATCTATCAAAACAATGAGCACTTTTAGCTACTTGTTGCATTACTAACAAAGAATCGCCATGCGCATGAACATTTTTAGCACCTATGGAATCTAACAATTCCAGTCCTAGCAATAAAGCCTCATATCAACTTGGTTATTAGTAGAGGGAAATTCTAATCGTGCCGAGGTTTCAAAGTGCATTCCACTAGGTGATATGAGAACTACCCCAATACCTTGGCCACTCTTGCAAGCTGAACCATCAACATAAAGTTTCCATGGCACTACCTCAATTAGAGCAATATTGTCATCCCAATTGATGTCCACGTGGTGATCAACTATAAAATTAGCGACAATTTGGCCTTTCATAGCCCTTAGCAGTTCATAAGCCAAATCTTACTCAATCAAAGCGTAAGCCCACTTTCCGATTCTTCCACTTATAAGCGGCTTTTGCAACATGTATTTTATAACATCGTTTTGGCAAGCGACAATACATGTAGTAGGGAGAAGATAGTGACACAATTTGGTACAAGCGTAATAAAGTGATAAACATAAATGCTCCACAAACACATACCTAGTTTCGGTGTCCAACAGGCAGCGGCTCAAGAATGTGATGATGTACTCTTTTCCCTCCACCTCTTGGGTTAGCACGACCCTTATCACGATATCTTCTACGGCGATGTACAACCGAAACGAAATTCTGGCTTTTGGTGCTCTCACCATGGACGGTGATGATAAACACTCTTTAATCTTTTCAAAGGCGCTTTGCTGACTTGCTCCCCAAGTGAACTCGGCTTCATTCTTTAGCCGGAGTATAGGGACAAAGGCATCAATTTTGCCAGACAAGTTAGATATAAAGTGACGCAAATAATTCATCTTGCCTAGCAACTTTTGCACATCTCTCTTGCATGTCGGCGCTGCAAAGTTTCTAATCTTTTCAAGCCTCTTAGGATCAATTTCTATACCTCTTTCATGAATCATGAATCCTAAGAACTTGCCTACCGACACACCAAAAGCACATTTGAGAGGGTTCATTTTCAAGACATATTGTTGCATCCTATCAAAAGAAACTTTCAAATCAGCTAAGTGATTATCCATAGCATCCGATTTGACCACAACATCATCTATGTATACTTCTAACATAACTCCTAACAAGTCATGAAAGATCAAGTTCATAGCACGTTGATATGTAGCGCCAACATTCTTTAAACCAAAAGTCAAAACGACCCACTCAAACAAGCCGACAAAACCAGGGCATCGAAAGGCTGTCTTGTAGACGTCCTCTTCGGCCATAAAAATTTGATTATAACCAGCGTTGCCATCAAGAAAACTTAGTACCTTATGTCCTGAAGCATCGTTGATTAACACATCGGCTATCGGTATGGGGCATTCATCCTTTGGAGTGGCCTTGTTTAGATCCCTGAAATCAATACAAACTTGTATTTTGCTGCTCCCCTTCTTTTCTACAGGCACAATGTTAGCGACCCATTCAGCATACCCGCATGGCCTCATAAACTCAGCGTTGAGTAATTGTTCTACCTCCTCTTTAACTCGGTCATAGACGACCGAATTAAAGTGATGAGGAGGTTGTTTATAAGGCCTAAACCCAGTTTTAATAGGTGGTCGATGCTCTACGAGTTCACGGCTTAATCTGGGCATCTCTCTATACTCCCATGCAAAACAATCGATGTACGACCGAAGCAACTTTATTACTTGGGTTAATAGCTTCTGTGCCACCGTTATTTCCTGAAACGCCAAAAATGCCATTACTATTCGTCTATTAGCCTACATGCCATTACAATTCTCCGATCGATACCCATATGCCATTAGGCCCACCTGCAGGGTGTTTAATTTTTTGTTTTGTCTAAACTGCCCTTCTTCTTCCCGGCATGGCGCGGTCGATGGCGCCGCCGTCGAGTCCAGCACCGTGCATGGCGCCGTTGAGGCTGCCAATGCCCGCGGGGAGGCACATGCCCGCAGAGCCCACGGAGCCTGGCAGACCGGTGGAGCCCATCAGGTCGGTCCGCCTCCTCCTCCTCATCGCGGCCCTCGCGCTACTCCAAGCCGCCGCCGCCGCCATACACCCGGCCGACCTGGCCGTGCTCCACAACCTACAACGCTCACTGACCAACGCTGATGTCCTCGCCTGGCCCGCTGACACCGACCCCTGTGCTTGGCCGCACATCTCCTGCGACCGCGCCGGCCGCGTCAACAACATGGACCTCAAGAACGCCGGCCTCGCCGGCCGGTTGCCCCCCACCTTCGCCACCCTCGACGTGCTCGAGGGCCTCAGCCTCCAGAACAACTCCCTCTCCGGCCCGCTCCTCGGGGCTGCTACCAGATGCACAACCACGGGAAGAAGAAGGGCAGTTTAGACAAAATGAAAAATTAAACACCCTACAGGTGGGCCTAATGGCATATGGGTATCGATCGGAGAATTGTAATGGCATGTAGGCTAATAGACGAATAGTAATGGCATTTTTGGCGTTTCAGTAAATAACGGTGGCACAGAAGCTATTAACCCTTATTACTTCGGCCTTCTCATCAGCCTGCAAATGTTGGTTTACAAAAGTCGTCCTTAGAATGCTACCGTTGCCTATGTCGACATCTTCTAAAGGGTCGGCCGACGCAAAACCTTGTCCTAATTTTTCTACTTTGCTAAAGTCATCGATGTCCTCGGCAATACCGTCTTTAGTAGATCGATATTGCTATACATGAGACTTTAGCCAATCTAGATTACTTTTACTAGACATGACTACTAATTTAGAAATAGCCGTACTACACCAGCTGACTCACAGACACTAGTACAAAACATCCTCCGGACACGCTAACAAAGTCGTAATCCGAAAGATCCCTACCAGATAGACATTCTACTTTGATGTGGATGGCGTCAATGGACACATCTACCAATGCTACTTGGGCTGAAGTGTTTGCTGGTATGACTTCTATGTCATCGCCATCCCACTATATCAAGCATTGATGTAAAGTGGAAGGAATACAACAATTTGCGTGAATCCATTCATGCCCGAGCAGCATGCTGTAGTTACCTTGCACGTCCACGGCAAAGAATGCGGTTGGCAATGTCTTATTACCTACTGTTAGTTCCATGGAGAGCATGCCTTTTTCCTCGGAGCTCTCACTGTTGAATCCATTGAGCATCAGGTTAGTCTTCTTTAAGTACTCTTCGCCCCTGCCAAGCTTCTTCAATAGAGAGTAAGGCATTAGGTTAACAGTGGCACCACCATCAACAAGCATCCTGGAGATCGGCTTCCCATCAATGTGGCCCCTGACGTAGAGAGGCTTCAGGTGGCGAGCCGTATCCTCGGGATTCTCAAAAATAGCATTGCGTGTGCCGAGGTTCAACGGAGCAACCTAGGCCTTGTCTTGTTGTTGGGCGAACTCGGCGGGCGACATGACGACGTTGATGTTCATTGCTTGAGGTGCGGGTCCCTTAGAGATGGGCATATAGTCATCGTTGAGTTTGTCGTCGTCATCATCGCCGCTCGAACTAGGAGTCGGGTTGGTTATATCAACCGTCTTGACCTTCCATACCTGTCTTGCAGCTGGCCGAGGGTGGATCTCCTCAAAGATAGTGTCTCGTTCCTCCTCGGCCTTTCTCTCGCGCATCTCCTGTGCTCGTAGGCATTGTAGGTGTCTTTTCTATGATTTGGACATGCCCGGAGGTGCCCAAGATGGTTTTGGCTTGGTACCAGATGCCACCACCTTGTTTTTGTGGTTTTTGGCCAAAGGGGTATCACCCAGGTCAGCCTCACGTGTTTCGTAATCGGAGGGTACTTCGTTGTGGACCATGTCGGTCGGACCGGCCTCATTCGGCTGGTCGGACAGGGCTCCGATGCTGGCCTTGGATGGAGTAGAAGACTTACCTCCGTTGGGCTTTGGCGAGGGGGCCCTCGAGATTGGGACTTCCTGAGACCCCACTTTGACTGTGATGGCTTCGGATTCCCTATCCTTCGCCTCTTCATGTTCATCTCCCTTGGATTCGTCCTATGTGAGTCGATTCAGAGGTACTACGGATAGCCGGTGGAAGATGTCTTCCTTCGCTACATCTATTTGTCCCTTCCAGTTGTAATACTCAGAAGAAAAACAAGGGACAACGTTATGTTGCGAAGGGTACTCTGATTGTGACGTGTATGGAGCCCACGGGGTCCCCGCCCAATTATATGGCAGAGGCATCAGTGGCTCCAGTGGCTTCACCCACTGTGAGACAAACCCATTACCCAGAGGGTGGTTCGGCCAGGTCAACGGTATTTCAGACCATATCAGCAAAGGGTCCTTCTAGGCCAGAGGTATGTTTGGCCATTGTGAACCGAAGCCCCCTACCGGAGGGTTCGTCCATAGTGGATCTGAGTTCAACCATTGGGGTCCGAACTCGATGTGCGGAGGGTTCGACCATTAGGGTCCGAAGCCACTAGGCAGAGGGTTCGACCACTGTGGTCCGAAGCTACCATGCGGAGGGTTCGACCAATGTGGTTTGAAGCCATCCTTCGCCACTCTTAGCCCCTTCGGCTGTCTTAGCTTTTTTGCGCGGGGGCCTGTTTCCTTAGGTTTTTTCTGGTGTTTGTTCAACAACATCTGATATGTCACCTTTGGCTTCTTGCGAGCCTTAGCCGAAGGATATGTGTTGACATTCCGTTTCCACACTCCTACTTTAGGGTTCTTTGGTACGAGTGTGCGTGTGCGTGATTCTCCAATAATGACCGCTTTCCCTTTAGTTGACTCAGCCTGCTCTGGCCGAATCAACACCCTCTTCTCATTGAGGTCGACGGTTTTCACGGGAAAGGGGTATTTGTCCACCTTCATCTTTGGACTGGGGTCTATTTTCAATCGTCCTTCCTCTATGGCCGATTGAACCTGTTGACGAAAAACATTGCAGTCGTTAGTATAATGTAGATGTGAATCGTGCCACTTACAGTAGGGGCGTTTCTTTAGCTCATTGGTAGATGGGATGACTTGGCCTTTAGGAAACCTGAGAAGTTGGTTCTTCAAGAGGAAATCAAATATTTTATCACACTTAGTTATATCAAACAAGTATTTGACTTCACTAGGCCGATTCTTGGTTGGAGACAGTCGTAACTCAGAGCAAGTAACGAGTTTGCTCTTAGCATTCCAAACCCATTCGGTTGCGTACATGTCAGCCGAATCCTCCTCTTCCTCTGATTCTTCTTTGTCGGAGTGTTCCATGACATGGACTTCAGCCCTAGGCTTGTTAAATGTCTTAATAAACTTCTTATCCTTGTCTCGGCCTTCCTGAACGAGAGCCTATTGTAAGACTTTGCTAACTTGTAAAAGGTGTTGGTTGTCTAGTCCCTCTCTAATTTCAGAGCACAACCCACTGAAAGCTAGATCCGCCAAATCCCTTTCCGAAATATTAAGACTAAAACACCGGTTTCTGGTATCTCTAAGCGCTTGATGTACTTAGAGACGCTCTCGCTGGATTTCCGTCTAACCGATGTCAAGTGTGAAAGTCTAAGTTCTGTTTCAACCGTATAAAAGTAGTCGTGGAATTTCTGTTCTAATTCAGCCCATGTTTTGATAGAGTTTGGCGGGAGTGCCGAAAACCAAGTGAAAGTGGTGTCGGATAGCGAGAGGGAAAACAACCTAAGTTTTAAAGCATCCGACCCACTAGCTTCTCCACACTATGCTCAAAACTGACCAACATGCTCTAGTGTGGTTTTGTTACCCTCACTGTCGAACTTGGTGAATTAATTCAGGGACTCTATAGCTGTGAGGGTAAGGTATCATATCGAAATGGTTAGGGTATGGCTTTCGGTTATCCCTAGCTCGACCCCTAGGTATGAAGCCGGTGCACTCTCTAAATAGTGTGTGGATCTACTCCTCTATGTCGTCCTGCATCTCTCATGCGAGGGCGCGACACGTGGTGGTATATCTGCATGTCGTTCATGGGGGTCTTCCTCACGTGCTGGCTCTAGGTATGTGGCATGCTAAGGCCTATGCATTTGTGCATGCGGTGCAGGCAACGCAGGAAGAATTGGTGCAGGTGTATGTGGTGTGCGATAAACAGGGTTAGCTTGGACTTGCGTGTAGTGGCTTGTCTCAGCCGTATATGTTGGGGCTGGAGACATGATGGTCTTGCCAGTACTACCATCGGTTCTGCTATAGATATGATTTACCAGAGGTGCACTAGCAATTGGAGCTAGAGGAACAGCCTTGGTAAAGCCGAACCTTCTAAGTGTCGCCTCAACTTGAGAGCTAACTGCCGAATCTAAATGGTTGGCTAACGAAGCGCTAACAACTTGATCTACTGATGCGGCTATTTTTTGCTCAATTTCTAAAGAAGATAAACGAGGCGATACTGGTGTTACCTGGGTCCGAGTGAGGTCAGGGACGTTGACGTCACGCTTGATGAAGCTCACGCATGTCTGCATGTAACTTCCAAGCATTAGGTCTTGTAATGCCTTCATCTTTGCCTCGATCTCTGCTCGATCTTCTTCGGGAATATCTTCAAGGGTAGGCATCATGATGTTGTGGTTGTCGATATATGCGCCCCATGGGATCCATCGGTGATGTAGACGTAGTAGTCATTATATATGTACTGGCGACCGATGTAGATGTACCCGTCATGTTGGCGTAGCCTTCCCCGGCAGAGTTGCTAAAAAGTGTGTTGACATGAAAATGTGCCCCCCACTTAGGTCAGTTCGATGATCCAAAAGTGTGCGGATACTTAGGGACTAGCCCAAGCATAACACAACACTGACGTCGCGTTCTGACTACCCTTAACAGTGGCAAGGGGGGTGGAGTCGCTAGGTATTCAGATCACATAGAAATAATCCAATTAGCCGAAAAGAAATATATTAAATAAAATAAACAAACAAGCTGAACGAAGCCTAACTAATTCGAAGCGTACTGTGCGAAGGGTATCACTGAAGGTAGCCTTCGGCGTCTGATGCGAAGGGTCTCACCGAAGGTAGTTTTCGTCATTCGGAGTGATCTTGCCGAAGACAGGCTCCGAACAGATCTCGACGCGAAATCACCTCCGAACAACGGGGTTCGGCGTGAAGTCTCTAACACGATACAAACACTCCAATGTAACATGCTGGTGCAACTTCGTCCGGAGCGATGTATGAGCATGCCGAAGCCTGACGTGACGAAGCCTATAGCGGAGCGTGTTGGCATGCAGGACTTGGTCAAACCAACAACAGCGTGACGGTCCGGTATGGGTAGTCGAAGCAGAGTTCTGCCGAAGGGTGTTCTGTCAGCCTCTGAAACAAGCTTCCTGGCTTCGGACACCTCTGGTGAAGGGGCTCCGAGCATGAAAACATGCAAACATAATAGGGATCAAGTGCCAATTTGGCCTAGGGACCGAATCTGCTAAGTGTCGTAGTAGGGAAATGAAGGTAGCAATCTGTTACGTAGATTAACAGATACTTCATAGGCGAAGTAACAAGGCGATAGCAATCCGTTACGTAGATTAACGGGTACTTCATGAGCGAAGTAACAAGGCTTACCACGGTTTCAGTGTGGCCGGCGGAGGGCTTCCAAGCAAACCCACGAAGGTTGCAGAAAGGTAATTAAAAGTAAAGGTACGGTTCAAAGCTAGGGCTTTGTGATTGATTTGTGTTGGGGTGGCTTAATGAACCGCCCTCACCCCTCTATTTATAGGGGCTATTCTTCTTATCTCTAAGACTAATCTGGTAGGTTTCGACATAATCAAACTTAAGGATAAAATTACCTAGAATCAGAGTCAAACTCTATCTCTGGAAATCAACCCGAAGTGGGCCTTCGACAAGACCTGTCGAAGCCCGCTCCTCAGGCCAAAGTTTCGGTGAGGCGGGCCTCCGAAGGCCTTTGGGCTGAAGGTAGCAGGCCGCTGGAAGGCTTCTGAAGCCCAAAGCTCAATGGGCCTTTGGCTCTGTAGGGCTTCGGCCCGATCTAGGACATGTGTATTTTTGGCCCAAATTACCAAAATTGATATTTTGACAATCTTGACCATTTAATGCCATTTTTTGCTATCAACAGATGTCTAATATCCTCAGGAAACCAAAGGATATTACTTCTATAACCAGGAAGAAGACAAAATGTTTGTCACTCAGAATGATGTTTTTCTTGAGAAAGAGTTTTTCTCGAAAGGGGTTAACGGGAGCACAATGCATCTCAAAGAAGTTTGAGAGCCACTAGAAAGTGTTCTAGTTCATTCTGAACCACAACCAGATATGCAAGGTGTTGTAGATCCTATTGCTGATACACCAGCCCCACGGCGGTCTGAAAGGGTTAGTGATGCGCCCGAGCGGTTTACGTTTTTAACCATTAGGCAATGTGACATATTTTTGTTAGACACCTGATGAGCTGAAGAAGATGAGTGCGATCTTGTATGCCTCCATGATCAGGTTTATCATGCATGTCATGTTGTGCACATGCCTAGATATTTATTATGCTCTAAGTATTATGAGCATATACCAGTTGAACCTAGGTGAAAGTCACTAGGCAGTAGTTAAAAGTATCCTTAAGTACTTGAGAAGAAATGAGGATATGTTCCTAGTCTATGGAGGTGAGGAGAAACTCGTTGTATGTGGTTACAGCGATGTTTGCTTCCAAACCGACAAGGACGATTCATGATCATAGTATGGGTTTGTGTTTTGCCTCACTGGAGGAGCAGTGAGTTGGAAAAGTTCCAAGCAAGAAATGGTTGCATCTTCTACAATGGAGGCCAAGTATATTGCAGCTTCAAAAGATACAATTGAGGCCATTTAGATCATAAAGTTTATTTCTGAGTTAGGTGTTGTGATAATAGTTGTGCCATTGCACAAGACAAGGAAACTAGGTTGCACCAGAAGGTCAAGCACATAATTCGGTGATATCACGTGATCCGAGAGATTATAAATAGAGGCGATGACAAGATATGCAAGGTGCACATAGATTTGAACATAGAAGATTCATTGGCTAAACCTCTCTCATATCCCAAGCATGAGGCGCACTTGAACTCCATGGGTATTAGATACTTGCGTGAGTGAATTTTGTGTATGTGAGAGATGTTGTTAGGTTTATGCTCATGTATTTGGACAATTGTTATCTTGTTCATTGGATAAATTTCTTTTAAATTGATTAGCAAGTATGACTTGTTTGTGAAACTCTTTGTTTTATAATGATGTTGTTCAAAACAATCCCGAATCTTATCGTCACGTGGGATAATGATGATTCACAGATTAGCCCATCTAATTGATTGACGATCATGTTTCACGGATCATAGACATGGAGATGTTAAATCAGTGATGTGGACAGATGTTCGTGAACATAGTATTGAATAGACCTGCTTTGAGACATTGCTAGGAATGTTATTCTTAATGTGCCATCAGTTGTCGTCTCAAATGGTGTACCTACAAACTCCTTTGACCTAATATTGTCATTGATTCCAGAATGCATAGTGGCACACTTTGAAGCTTCCTAACGCTATTTTGTAACTAGGTAGTTATAAAGGTCGTTCTTAGGTGTGATAAAACATGTCGTGGGATGCGAGTGGTCAAGATAGAATTTACCCTACTTATATTAGGAGAGACATATTTGGGCCCCTCGAGATAGTTGGATTGGAAAAGTGAATGGTCATGCCACTATGACTAAAGAGTTAGTCATGATTGAATCCATTACTTGTTCGAGTGAAAAGTCAAGCTAACCAACAAGGGTGACATGAATCTTGCCTTGAGCTTGACTGATGTCATAATGTTAAGGAATTAGTGCATAATTATATCAAGGTTGTAACACCTGGAATTTAATAATTCTGGAAATTATTGAATTTCCAAAGAAAAACAATAATACAAAATGTTCACCACATGATCATGTCTTATGACAATCAAAGGTAGCTCACAGGCTACATTTATTACACAAATGATAGCAAAAACAAAAGAGTCTTCTCGATGAACATCTTGCTCTAGTCTCATGCCTTGACTGGGACAACTACTCCATACCCTCATCCTCATAGTAAGCAACCTCTTATGTTGTACCAACAAGAGTGAGTATAGGAGTACTCAACAAGCCACCTAAATACAAAATAATGCAAGTATAATAACAAGGTAGGCTAATGGCTCATGTTTGCGGAAATGCATCATTTGTAATTAAGCAATTAATGTGGTTAGGTTTATTAAACAGAATATAAATGATAAGTATGAAACCATCCACTAACTCAAGTAGTAAAGCAGTACTCCCTCGCACATCAGTCCTTATAAACCAACACCCAATGCACATAGATAAAAGTAAACTAACTACAGTGAACATCACTCAACCCGCCCTTGACCGTGGGCACGAATTTTCGAAAAGATTATACTCTGATTAAAGGTGTTCAACTTTACCCACAACTGATTAAAGGTGTACAACTTTACCCACAATACAAGAACTCGATGTAAACCAAAATACCACAATGGTACCTTAACCAAGCCCTTGCCAAAACCTTCACCATGGACCGCCTCAACTTGAGGACAACCACACTAGGTTTCGCTGGCGTGCCAATGCATTGGACAATGTCGCACCCCCTTTTGTGTCTCGTTGGTACAAGCCATCCGCAAATGCAACTTGCCCCCTCTGCTCGGTGCATCGAGTTGGAACGTTCCATACTTCTAGTTAGGCCTTACCCATTAGACTTGTGGTGAGTACGGAAGTGCTTCGTAATAGATCTCGTAGACCGGACCTTATAGTGCCTTGGGTGCGACTAACTAATGCCCTCGCTTGCACCCAGAACCCACTATGCTAACATACTTAACCATTTTTTCCAGGTCCTTTCCTCCATTTAGAATTCCAAGAGATGAGATATAAATCGGGGAATAAAACAGAGTAAATGTATCCCTTATATGCTACGACTCATTTTTAGCCTACTAGCAAGTGTGTCGATACTTGGACACTAACTAATAAGTAATAATAAAGGTGACAAGGAAAAAGGGTTCAAGAACATGACTTGGGTTTGCACATAAAGGTCATGGTATCTAATAAATATAGTGTAAAGGCTATAAATTGGACGAATGCATTTATATCCTATGGGTTATAGCATTATTTAATTAAAATATGAGCTCAATATGATCGAGGTAGGATTTGTGACTTGCTTTGATCAGCGAATGGATACGGTGGAACCTCAAGGTAGTACTCCGGCTCCTCGACGGCTTCGAAATCTTCTCGGCACGCAAATCAAGACAAATAAACAATTAAAATAAATAAAATAATCAGTTCAAACATTTCAATTAAATTGGTTAAAGTTGTGGAGAATTAAAATAGGAATTTTCTGGAATTTGAATGGTAAAATTTGGAGTTAAAACGAAGAAGATATGAATTTTTGAAGTTAAAATGAATTTTGGAATTTTATTTTGAATTAAAACAGCCCCAGGTCCATGGTAAACCAGGTTCACTGTGAACCAGCGCATTGTGCACGTGCACCAGACTCACCTGAGCTGTCCGATCAATATCCAAAGGCTGACAGCGAGGCAGGGTGCAGCAGGGTTTTAAATGAAAATGAACGGTCCCGATTAGATCAGGGCGAAGGAGTACACGTGGATGGCTGGGATTTAATGAGAATCCTATGGCTATGATTAAAACAGAACGAAGCGGTATGATCCAATGGCTGTGATCCAAGTAGGGTGCTTAAGTGAAATCTAACGGCTAGGATCAACCAATACCGGTTAGGAAGAAAATGGACAAACCAGATTAAACTAATAGATGATTTAATCCTGACCGTTCAAACCCGATCACATGACTAAATACGGATCCGGCACGTGATCGACACGATGCGGGGGGTCTCTGTCTTCTCCGGCGACGGCGGTGCACGTGATGGTGACGACAAAGGCCTAGGACCTAAACTAAGCACAGAAATGGAAAGACAATAATGCGAGGATTATGGTTATACCGGAATTGGTGCTCGGAGATGAGCGGTTGAGGCTGGTGGCATTTAGGTCATCAGCGAGGATGGTGATCCGGTAGTGCACAACATGAACGGAGGCATGTCCATCGTAGTGGAGGCGACAACGGTCTCGGGGGTGTCGATGGGGAGAGCGGCAATGGCCTCTAGTGACGGCGAGTGACAGCTGGAGTGGAAATAGGGTGGTGGATCAAAAGTGCTCTGCGTAGCTCTATAGTTGCAGTTGCTGGGTGATTTAGGGATGCAGAGGTGTTGGGGAGGGAGAGGGGTCTTATAGATGGTCACCGATGGTGTAGAAGGAAGGACAACGGAGGGAAACTCGAGAGGATTCCAGGTTCACGCCGGCGAAGGTTTCCATCTAAATGGATACAGTGAATCGGGATGAAATTGTGTTGGGTTTCAAAGGGAATGTGATATCCAGTAGATGGCAAGTGCGACGACGATGGCAATTTCGTGGAAGGCGCATAGTGGATGCAATTTGGAAGAAAGTTAGGGTTTGCCGGCGGGGAGATATTGGTGGCACTTTCCAATGGGGAAGACGACCCTAACGAGTGGGGTCAGGCTGTCAGCAAGCGCGGGTGTGGGCGCGACAACGGTTGGCGCTGACACGCGGGCCCGGAGCAGTAGAGAGAGGGAGGGCGTGGGCCCACACGGGAGATGCAAGGGAGAGGCTGACATGTGGGACCCGCATGTTAGTGAGCGCAAAGAGATGGGCTGGGTCAAACTGATGAGAGAGATTTGAGGGAGGCGGCCCATTGGGATTTAAATCCTTTTTTTGAATTAAAATTATTCCTAAAATCCATGTGTATTTTCTATGCTAGTTGCCAAGGTCCTAAAAATCTAGAAAAATTCTTAAAATATTATTTTGACTTGAGGAACTTAACAAAAATTCCTCATCTCAAATCTTGGATTATTTTCTATGCTAGTTGCCTTTTATTATTCAAATATAATCATTTTATTCAAAATTTATTTTCCTCATTTTATTTTATTTCTGAAAATCTAGGGTGTTACAATGCTATCCCCCTTACAGAGAATCTCATCCACGAGATTCAGAACGATATTCGAATAACTCTAGGTGATATGCCTTCAGTTCATCTTCTTTCTCCCATGTAGCTTCTACGACCGGATGATTGCTCCACTGAACTTTGCAGAAATGGATGACACGGCGCATGGTTATTCTTTCTTTGACTTCCAAGATTCAAACATGTTTCTCGACGTAGGTTAAATCCTCTTGGATGTTGATCTGTTGGAGGTCAGCCTGATCGGTAGGTACTCGAAGGAAATTCTTTAGCTGAGAGACGTGGAACACATCAAGCACTTCTGCCAAAGATGGGGGCAACTTCTCCTTGGTGGCGAATAATCTAGAAAGGTCCAACATAGCGAGGTGCTAACTTTCCTCTCATATTGAACCTTTGGGTTCCCCGAAGAGGGGTGACTCACAGATAAACATGGTCTACTTCCTCAAAAGTCAAGTCTCTGCGATGATTATCAACATAACTCTTTTATCGGGACTGGGATATCTTCAATCTGTCTCGAATGATCTTAACCTTCTCTTTAGCTTCTCACAAGATATATGTTCCAACCACTTGGGATTCACCGGCCTAATCCTAGAGCAAGGGTGTTCTACACTTACATCCATTTAATGGTTTAAATGATGATATCTACAAGCTGGCCTGATAGCTGTTATTGTAGGAGAATTCAGCATAAGGCAAACTCTTGTTGCATTCTCCTCCAAAATCTATGGCACAAGCTCTTAGCATATTTTCCAAAAACTGGTTCACCCTTTCAGTCTGACCATTGGTTTGGGGATGATGCGTAGTACTGAAATTCAATATAGTACCAAGCTCTTATTGAAGATTCTTCCAAAACTTGGAGGTGAACTAACTTCCTCGATCGATACGATCTTCTTTCGAACTCTGTGTAGGCATACTATCTGGGTCATGTTGTTGTCACAAAAACGCGGCCTCACACTTGGGTCAGTTCGATGATCCAAAAGCACGTGGATACTTAGGGATAAACCTAAGCGTGACGCGGAACCGACATTGCATTCTAACAGATCCTTAACGGTTGTAAGGGTAACGGAGTCGCCAGGTAATCAAACAAATATTAAGAAATAAAGTTCGATTAGCCGATGTATGAGAAAATAACTAAAAATAAATAAACCTAATAAAACGGCGGTCAGACCAAAGGTATACTCCTGGTCAAACCGGGGATACGAAGTACCACCGAAGGGAGGGCCTTGGTGTTCTATTGCGAAGGGGTCACCGAAGGTGGCTTCGGCATTCTAGTGCGAAGCGGTCTCCGGGCGGTCGGATCGACGGAGGGTACCTAGTCAGATCGACAACAAAGCTTCGGTCAGACCAGGGCCTCGGCACCGCGGAGTCCGGTGTGGAGCAGTTTACTACGAAGGGTTCTCGCCGAAGATGGCTTTGGCACCACGGCGAACGGTGCTCCGGCGCGGAGTGGTTCACTGCAGAGAGGTTCTCACCGAAGAAGGCTTTGGCGCAATGGCAAAGAGTGCTCCGGTGACTTTGTAGATGAATAGAAATCACCCCAAACTTCTTGGCGATGATTTTGAAGATGTTTCCCCTGCAAAACATTAAAAGATCAAGTGCAATCTGTCCTAGAGGCCAAACTTCCAAGAGTAGTAGGAGAAAACCGATAAAACAATAAAAATCTGTTTCGTGGATTAAACGGGAGATTCATGAGCAAATCAATAAGGGTTACCGTGATTTCGACATGGCGAACGGAGGGCTTTTAGCGCAAACCCACGAATATGGACGTTACTTAGATAATCCTAGGGCAAGGAAGTAGATTGAAAGGTAAAAGAACGATTCAAAGCGAGGGCTTTGTGTTGATATGAAAGCGGGGATCCTCTTGAATTGGCCTCACCCCTATATTTATAGGGGCTGGTCTCACCTAATTTGAGTAGGATTTGGCCAGGTGGTTAAGATTTGGATAAGAGATCTCACCTAATCTGAGTAGGATTCAGCCAAGTGGTTAAGATTTGGATAAGAGATCAAAAACAACCGAACCATACTAATCTGAATAGAACTGTTTATAGCAAAAAATGGCATTAATGGTCAAATTAGGGAAATACTAAAAAATGGTATTTTTGACCAAAAATATGTCAAACCTGGCAAAGGCCGGTCTGACCAGCTATGGTAGGCCGGTCCAACCGGCCAGTTCCGGTCAGACCGGACCTATGGGCTTGGTCAGACCGGCCAGGGTTCAGAATATGGATCCGAGGAGGATTCGAGGTATTTTCGCCCAAATCTTATCCTAACAGAGTTTTGGCCGCATCTTACTCTATATCTAGCTAGGGATAACCAGCCCACCCCCTATAAATATTAGGGGCAAGGCCGATTCAAGGGCCCTCTCTCTCTAATCTCGAAAATCCAAAGCCCTAGCTTGGAATCGCGTTTATTACCTTTACTTTCCACATCTTCGTGGGTTTGCTTGAAAGCCCTCTGTTTGCCACGTCCGTAATCACGGTAACCTTGCTGGTTCGCTTGTGAACCTCCCGTTAATCCACGTAATGGATTGCTATCCTTTTTATCGGTTTTTATCGCCCTACTCAGTAATTCGGCCCTCTGGCCGAATTGTATTTGATATTTTATTATATTTGCAAATCAATTGCCTTCCTAAACACCTTTGCAAAGTTTGGAGGCGATTGAAGATCATTTGCTTGGACTACCGAAGTTTGGCAGATCTGATCTGTTACTTCGGTCTGATCGGCATTGAGATCACAGTCTGACCGGACCTCGTCACGCCGTTGTCAGCAATAGCCGGTCAGACCGAAGGCACCCTGCCGGTCTGATGGGATCCTCTGCACTACGCCGAAGCCTTTCGCCGAAACCTCATTCACCGGAGTTCTGCGTGCTAGAGCCCACACGCTTCGAAGCCTGCCTCGCCGGTCTGACCGGGAGTACTTCATCAGTCCGACCAGAACCCTCCGCACCACGCCAGAGCCTACCTCGAAGCTACCTTCAGGACGCGCTCCCAAAGCCCCTCCGCACGTCCGATCTGACCGAGGTCATATCTCTGGTCTGACCAGGCTTGAGGCCGAAGGTTCCCTATGGACCCTTCGGACAATCTTCGTTGAAACTCCAAATCGGCCTCCGAATTGGCCGATTCCAGGTATTTTAATTGTTTTGCTACTATTGACATTGTTACTAGTACTTTTCGGCCAATTGGATTGAAATATCAATTATTTATCTGATTGCCTGGCGACTCCAAATCCCTTGTCACTATCTAGGGTAGTCGGAATGCGGCGTCAGTTTCGTTGCGATACTTTTGGACGTCGAACCGGCCCTAGTGCAGGGGCGCATTTCTGCGTCAACACACCTTTCGACGACTCTGCTGGGGACAACACCAACCATGACTACTACCTCTATATCGGCAGCGGGCACCTCTACCACGTATACATCCACTACATCGCTGATGAACACTATGGGGGGCACAGACATCGACGACCGCAACATTATGACGCCCACCATGGTAGACATATATGAGGAAGACCGAACAAAGATCGAAGCAAAAAAGAAGGAACTCGAAGAACTGATGCTTAGAGATTGCATAAAGACATGCTCAGGCTTCATCATGCGTGACAACCTCAACCTAACCTAGGTACGCCCATGATCACCCACTTTATCTGCCTCACAAGTTAACCGTAGAATAGCTGCGTCTGTTGATCAGGCAGTTAGCGCCTCGCTAGCCAATAAACTAGAACCCGTAGTTGTCTCGCAAGTGGCAGCAATATTTAGAAGATTTGATTTTACTAAGGCCGATTCACCAACACCAATCACTAGTATTCCGCTAGCATAACATATTTATAGTAGAACCGACGGAAATACTGGAAAAACCATCACATTTCCGGCTACATCATCCACAGCCGAAACACATAGTTACGCTTATGGCCAGACAAACCTAGCTTATCAAGTACCGCCGCCGCCTACACCCATACCTGCTCTGCTGCCGCTGCTCGCACTGCACACTCCCACACCGCAGCATAGGCCAGAGCATGCCGATATACCACCACGCGTCCCACCACCTCATGAAAGACACGCGCAAGCATTAGACCATGATGATATCGAGGAACGTATTCGCGTGCTATTTAGGGAATGCACCGGCTTTACACCTCAGGATAGAGCTAGGGTTTATCGAAAACCATATCCTGACCACTTTGACACCATTTCGTACCCTAGCGGTTATAGAGTCCCATATTTCACAAAATTTGATGGCGAGGGTAGTAAATCCACATTAGAACACATTAGCCAATTTCTAGCACAATGTGGTGAAGCTAGCGGGTCGGGTGCATTGAAACTCAGGTTATTCTCCTTATCATTGTCCGGCACCGCATTCACGTGGTTTTCGGTGCTCCCGCTGAACTCCGTCCAGACATGGGCTTAGCTAGAGCAGAAGTTTCATGATTATTTCTACACAGGCAAGACCGATCTTAGACTATCACACCTCAGGACGATTAAGCAAAAATCTAACGAAAGTGCTTTGAATACATCAAGCACTTTAGAGACACTAGGAATAAATGTTTTAGCCTAAACATATCAGAAAGGGACCTAGCAGACCACGCATTTAATGGCCTACGGGCAGAAATTAAGGAACTGTTTATAGAAAAAAAATGGCATTAATGGTCAAATTAGGCAAATACTAAAAAATGGTACCGAAAATATGTCAAACCTAGCAAAGGCCGGTCTGACGGGCTATGGTAGGCTGGTCCAATCGGCTAGGGTCCAGAATATGAATCCGAGGAGGATTCGAGGTATTTTTGCCCAAATCTTATCTCAATAGGGTTTTGTCCGTATCTAACTCTATCTCTAGCTAGGGATAACCATCCCACCCCCTATAAATATTAGGGGCAAGGCCGATTCAAAGCTCTCTCTCTCCAATCCAAAAATCCAAAGCCCTAGCTTTGAATCGCGTTTATTTCTTTTACTTTCCGCATCTTCGTGGGTTTTCTTGAAAGCCCTCTGCCTGCCGCGTCCGTAATCATGGTAACCCTTGCTGGTTCACTTGTGAACCTCTCGTTAATCCACGTAATGGATTTCTATTCTTTTTATCTGTTTTTATCACCCTATTCGGCAATTCGGCCCTCTGGCCGAATTTTGTTTGATCTCTTATTATCTTTGTAGATAATTGTCTCCCTGAACACCTCTGAAAAATTTGGAGGCCATCGGATCTCGTTTGCTAGGCCGTCCGAGTTCTAACAGATCGGATCTACCGTCGCCAGACCAACCGGGGGTACAGGGCCGGTCTGACTAGATCCCCTTCGTCGGGCTGTTTTCGGCAATGGCTGGTGTTGGCGCAAAAGTTTACACCAACAAGTTCTCTGAGATCAAGAACGAGCAAACAGAGAGTTTGTGTTTTAGGACTGCCTCAAGCCTCCGGGTTGGATAATAGCTTGAGCAGTTCGAATATGTGTATTGAGTAACTTGTCCTGGTCCCCCGTTACAGGGTATAGAGGGGGGTATTTATAGGTAAAAATGCATAAGGAAAAGACCTAACTACCCCTAGATTACAACCGACATAGTGGAAACTATTCGGTGCCAGGAACAAGGTTATAAAAGGTAAAGAGCTATAAGATAGATAGATAAGCCAAACATCTTATCAATCTTGTCGCTTAGCTTCGAAGCTTTTATCTTCCGTTCGGAGGGTTCATCAGGGCTTCACATTGAAGCACCCTTCGGCTTGACGCTTCTGCCTTCGAACAAGCGCCCACCAGCTTCGGAGCTCTTTGAAGCTTTCGAGTCATTAATCTCTAAGTCCTGAAAATGAAGTAATTTCCGCCAACAGTAGCCCCTCGAATACGCCTCTCTGTAGTTAACCTGTTCAGAAAGAAGGCAGTATACGGAAGGAATATTTTCATATTTTGAGACTTAGAGGGAATTCGGACATATTACAGTCCTGCAGAGGACATTAGATCCACAGCGTTCGGACTCCTCCTCCGGGCTCTTTATGTGATGGGAACGCGTTGCAAGAAAGAGAACTGCTTCAGAGCGCAAACGTCGTGAAGAGCCGTCTGATTATAGCCGTTATGGCGCAAGTAAACGTTACACTCTGTAAAAGGTAACGGTCGACTTTTACTGCGGTTGCCCGCCGTTCCATTTACTGGACCCACTAGTCTGTGATAGAAGCCGAACCTGCAGTGTGAAGGCAATTGAAGAGTAGTAACCGACGAATGATTATAAAAGGAAGGACACGGATTACCTGAGACTTTTTACCGCTTCCAGCACTCGCGATTCACTTTCCTCAATCTTTCGATCTCTTGAGCATCTGAGCAAATGGCGAGAACTAGCCACACTGCTCCAGCCTCAGCAAGCACTCTTGCACAGAGGCAAGCGTGGGCCGCTTTGGCCGTAGTGGCATCGGTGGGGACTTCGGGCGGCGCCTGGCCCAAGAATCCTCGGGGGCTCCGTCCGCCTTCCAAGAAGAAAATCCCCCAAAGCTTCCTTATTGGCCAATCTGTGAGCACCGCCGAGTCCATTGAAGAGGATGTGGTAGGGAAATTGGGCGCCGGATTGAGGACTCGGAGAGGTGGTAGTCTTCGAAGCATTCTTCGAAGCAGGCTTGCGGCTTCCAGCCATAGACTTCTTGGCGGAGGTACTAGACTTGTTCCACATTACTTTACCTCAACTGTCTCCCAACGTCGTCGCCCGCCTGGCTGTCTTCGAATGGGCACTCCGGGCTGAAGGGTGTGAAGGACGCTCAGAGGTCTTCGCCGCGACCCACGAAGCCATCTGCCAGCCAAAGCCGCAGGACGGCCCAGGGGATTCTAAGGTGACAATAGCCTTCGGCAGCGTCAACTTCCAGTTACGAAGGGAGCACTCTCTTCACTTCCCTGCAAAGGCCATCAACGATAGATGGTACACCAACTGGATTCTTCGGTGGTTTTACGCCGAAGTCGGAGAGGACTCCCCCCTCGCAGGTCCTCTCCAGGAGATTTGGTTTCGGAAGGAGGCGGAGATCTCCCCGAACCCTAGCCTGCTCTCCACGAGGCTAGGGTTGTTGACTTCGGTGGCTCGCCGTATGAGCATGCGTGACCTGGCCGAAGAGTTTATTGCCCTTCAGATCCCTCCCCTCGGAGCTAACTGGCCGATCGTGTTTCAACAGGCCTCGGAGGGAGATCTCCGAACCCTAGGTAAGACTTCATTTCCTGCAGTACTGTATTAGATGAAGGAAACAATTATACTTATGATACCATACCCTTTTCTTTTAGCGGCTCCTTTGGCGTTGGCTCCGGAGGACATAGCTCGAGCCACCGAACGAGTTCTCGGAGCCCCTTCGGTGGCTGAAAAGCAAAGGAGGCTGGAGCTAGCGGGAAGCTTGGAGCGTTCCAACAGAGTGTGGGGAGCTCTCGAGATGGAGATCCCTCCTCTTCCCGACTTCATCTCGACCGGAGCAGCCGCTCGAAAACGGAAGGTCGCTGCTGAGCCGCCCAAGAAACCCAGCAAGCAGCCGTCCAAGAAGAAGAAAACAGTGAAGCTCCCTCCTCAGCTGGCCCCGACTTCGTCGGCTTCGTCGCTGGATGCTCGGAGCTCAGCCTCTGAGGAGTTGGTGGACTCCGACGCCCAGATAGCGTCGGCCTTTGAGAACTACCTCCTGGATGATGACGAAGACCTAGGGGAGGTCCCCTTGGAACTTCTGTTAGGGAGGCAACAGAAGTAGCCCCGACGGTTCCTCCTGCGTCCGTCGTTGTACACTTGGAGTTGAGCTCCGCCACTCCCAACTCGCCCACACCCGGGGTGGTTATGGCGGAAGTCGTGGTTCCAGCAGGAAATGCGGAGGAGAGGGCCTCGGGAGATGACTTTGCTGACATACTCCAGATGTACGAAGTCCTGGAGGATCCGGCGATCCTGCCTCACGAGGCCTCCGAAGGTACTCCTCGAAGCTCCTGCTTTGGCTAATACCTGCAGCTTTTCCTTGTAATACGCTTATTAATTTTGTTGACAAAAT
This sequence comes from Zizania palustris, assembly GCA_019279435.1. Lineage (NCBI taxonomy): Eukaryota > Viridiplantae > Streptophyta > Magnoliopsida > Poales > Poaceae > Zizania > Zizania palustris. The sequence continues at coordinate 46,106,623 of JAAALK010000081.1, forward strand.
AGGTACCTCTAAGGGTGTCGATGCTCCGGCGGTGCCCGAAGCCCCATCGTCTTCAGAGGTCACGGCCCGGGTGGACCCCCCTGCTCCTTCGGATGCTCCATGCTTGACAGCGGAGAATGCGCCCGTCGGAACAGATGTGGCGACGGAGGCTGCTCCTGCAGTGGTGGCTCCGACAGCTGAGGTTGCCTCTACTGCCGCGGTTCTGGCCGAAGGGGTAGCCGCCGATGACCGGGGTACTCCTGCTTCATCCACCGCGCCTGCCTTCGTGCCGGGGAGAGGCAAGAGCCTATCTAGCCTCGGCCTTCTTCCTGGCCTCGCGACAACCTTCGTTGGCAATTCAGAGGATGAGGCCGCGGCAGATGATCGCCAAGCCTTATCTTGGCTTCCTCTGTTGGCTCAATTCTTGCAGCAGTGGGAAGGCCTCCAAAGGCTCATGGAGCCCCTGGCAGAGAAGAGCCAGGATATCGCCAATTCAGACTTGGTCTCCATTTTGAGCGAGGCCGGGGCTCCGATGCTGAACACAGCCCTTGAAAGGGCTGCCCTTCAGGTATGAAAAAACACCATAGCTACTTCGAGTTAGTGATCATAAATACTTTGGTACTTACTTGTTCTTTTTGCAGCAATTTGTCCTTGCTAGAGCGGCAGCGACTTCCAATGAGGTCGAGATTAACCGACTCAAAAGGAAGGTTACCACCCTCCAGACCGCTCTTAACGACTCCAACGAGAGATCCATCAGGTTGGAGGAAGAAACCCTAGTGGAATGGAGGGCTAGGGCAGCGGCCGACGAAGCTCTTCGGACGGCAAGACAAGATAGCGACGTGCTTCTCTCCTCTTCCCAAGAGGTCGAAGCTGAGCGCGTCGTTCTTCGGGCGGAGGTCGAAAGGCTCCGTCAAGCGGCGGCCGCTTCGAGTGCTCAATCGGTGGAGCTCCAAGGAGCTCTTAACTAGGCAATGGCCCAGAAGAGCTCCTTAATACTCCAGGTGGCCGAGGTATCTGCAACTGCTGCAGGGCTGGAAGCAGCGGAGAAGAGGAACGCTAGTATGGCGGAACGTACCTTGGAAGCCCTTCAGGGTACCTTTGAGTACTTTGGCACTATGTGCCCCTCGTCTTCTGCTGCGACCCACGAACCCCTCGACCGGAAGCTGAAAAGGATCCAAGTGGCCTCGTCGTTGATGATGAACTCCGGCATCCGGTACGGAGAAATCTCCGGGCAGTGCGCTGGCATCGGGGTTCTTCGTCACCTCGAGTCTCTTCAGATCCCCCTCGGCTCAGTCGGGGGTTTGACCCCTGGAAGCTTTGCCTCCGACGACTTGCTGCGCCATCTTTGGATGTAGCCTTGGCCTGGGAAGCCTTCCAATCAACTTGGAAGATGGACCACAAGGTTGCGGCCAAAGCTTGGATTGACGAGGCCCGCCGGCAGAAGCAGGCGCAAACAAGGCCACCACTTCCTGCCTCGCCAGCTCTGGTCATTCCTGCTCCACCCACCGACCCGCAGGTCTAGCTTTCTAGGGTTATTATGTACACGAAGTCCTGTAAAGCCTCTTTTATTAATGGAAAAGCTATAAACAAGAAGCTTGTTTTGGGTGTTCTACTCTTTTTAGGTTTTGTCGTGCCCTTCGAGCCCTGACCTCGAAATACTGGAAATTACCGACGAGCTCCGAAAGGAGTGGGCAAGCCTCGAGAGCTTAAGGCCCTACCGCCGCTCTCGCTTCTCTGTTCCTCGCGAGACAGAGGGGAGATAACCCTTGAAATTTCTCAAGAGGTCTTAGCTTATATTAAAGAAGAGGATATGGAGAAGGCATCCTCGTCTTCTGAACATATGAACTGGTCTGACTCGGAGTACCAGACTGATGAAGACCCTGCGGAGGCTAGCTCCGAAAGGCTCCTGACGTGGGCCGAGCTTCACGAAGAGCGAAAGAAACTACAAGCCTCTAAGAAGAAGAGAAGCGTTCGAACGAAGAGGACCAAACCGACAGCTTCGAGCTCCGACGGACAGAGTAGCCAGAGAGGTAGCTCCAGATGCCGACAGGGTCTTCGATTTTTCCTAGGCTTGGACCAAAACTTTTCTTGATGTAAAAGTACGATGACTTAATGTGAAATGCTCCAAAAGTATCTTGCGTGGTTCCTATCCTCCTACCCCTCCTTGTGGGTGGTGGATCCTTTATTTTGGAAAAGGGTTCGCCAGGCACAATGATGTGCCGAACGACCATATGCTTCGTATTGCACTTATCACCTGTACTTTGGTATCATTACCTCGCGATTCCTCGAAACAATTTGTATTATATATATATATATATATTTTTTGAAGTCCTTAGACTCTTGTATGGATCTTACAAAGCCGAAGCCTGAAATCCGTAGAGTGGCCACCTTCGGCTCTTTTACCGATACTTCGTACCCGGAGGTCGAAAATCTGTTTCTTTTTGAAGTCCTTAGACTCTTCTATGGATCCTAACAAGCCGGAGCTTGGAATCCGTAGTGTGGCCACCTTCGGCTCTTTTACAGATACTTCGTACCCGAAGGCCGAAAATCTGTTTCTTTTTAAAGTCCTTAGACTCTTCTACAGATCCTAACAAGCTGGAGCTTGGAATCCGTAGGGTGGCCACCTTCGGCTCTTTTACAGATACTTCGTACCCGGAGGCCGAAAATCTGTTTCTTTTTAAAGTCCTTAGACTCTTCTACGGATCCTAACAAGCCGGAGCTTGGAATCCGTAGGGTGGCCACCTTCGTCTCTTTTACAGATACTTCGTACCCGGAGGCCAAAAATCTGTTTCTTTTTAAAGTCCTTAGACTCTTCTACGGATCCTAACAAGCCGGATCTTGGAATCCGTAGGGTGGCAGCGGAGCCCCTGAACCGAGGGTTCACAGGCAGCTGCCTGGGTCTTGGGAAAAATGCTTGACTCTGCAAGCATCTCCGTCCTCCCGATGCGTCCATCAGGAGTAAGGGATATTCGAAGAACAAACAAAATTCGACCCTTCTCTTTATTTCATAGAAAGGAAATTTTTACAAGCGATTACAAGGAGCCCCTAAGCGTAATAACGCTTAAGGTGCCCCGCATGCCACGCATGCTTCAACTCTTGCCCTTCTAAATTGGCTAATTTAAACAATCCGGGGTGCCCTGAGCATAAGATAACATATGGTCCTTCCCATTTGTTTCCTAGCTTCCCCGGAGCTATTACACTTCGTAACACTAGATGACCAGGCTTAAGCTCATTTAGCTTTATCTTCGGGTCATACCATGTCTTTGTTTGGCCTTGGTACTTGGTCAGGTTGGCGACAGCTCGAAGCCTTGTCTCTTCTGATAAGTCTAGCGAAGCGCTCCTTTCGTCTTCATCTCCGGGTTGAACTACACGAAGGGATCCTCCTCTGAGCTCCGTGGGAGTCATGGCCTCGTCTCCGAATAGCAGTCTAAATGGGGTAAAACCTATGGACCTGGTTTGAGTGGTTCGAAAGGACCAGAAGATTTTAGGGAGCTCTTCTACCCACAGTCCCTTGGCTAGGCCAACGATTTGCCGATTTAGCCCGGAGATAATGTTCCCGTTGGTTCGCTCAATAGCTCCGTTGGACTGTGGATGGCGTACCGCAGCGAAGCACAGCTTAATGCCCAGATCTTCGCAAAATGCTTGGAAAGTGTCAGCTTCGAACTGGGTTCCATTATCCACCGTCACTTCCCTTGGCACTCCGAACCTGCATATAATGTTCTGCCAGAAAAATTTTTGGACATTCCTCGAGGTGATAGCGGTCAATGGCTCTGCTTCAACCCATTTTGAAAAATATTCAATTGCTACTACCGCAAACTTCAAGCCACCTTTTGCCATTGGAAAAGGGCCTATTAGGTCCATGGCCCATCGAGCCATTGGCCATACTAGGGCGATGACTTGAAGCTGGACTAGCGGACAGTGGCTTCGTCTGCCCATCCACTAGCAGCCTTGGCATGTTCGAACAAGCTCCTCTGCATCTCTCACTATTGTTGGCCAGTAAAGTCCTTGCCGAAGTGTTTTGCCAGCTAGTGCACGAGGGGCTAGGTGACTTCCACACAACCCTTCGTCAATGTCTCGAAGTATGTCTTGACCCTCAGGCTGGGAGATGCATCGAAGTAGAGGTGAACACACGCCAGCTTTGTATAATACTCCGTTGACAATCTTGTAATTTCGGGCTCTTGCCTGCAACCTTCGGGTTTCTTGACCTTCTGAAGGGTCTATGCCACTTTGCAATGTGTTCATAATCGGAGCCCACCAATCTGCGACTGGAATGCATAGTACTTCCTAAGAGGGTAACTGAACAACTACGGGCGGCCCTAGCTCTTCGTAGAAAGCACCCTCTGGGAGTTCCACTGCTCCTGCTACAGCTTTTGCGAGATTATCTGCGAGTTGATTCTCTACTCGAGGGATACTCCGAACTGTAAATCCTCTGAATGCTGCTTTAGCCTTGCGGATTTCTTCAAGGTATTGTGCTAGATGTGGATTCTTTGCTTGAAAACTTTTATCAACATGCCCTGCGACGACTTGGGAATCTGTCTTAATCATTATCCTTGCAGCTCCAAGTGCTTTAGCTTTTTGGAGGCCTAGCAGGATTCCTTCGTATTATGCGATGTTATTGGTGGTTCTAAAGTTGAGCCTCACAGAATACATGGCCTTCTGTCCAGATGGTGATATGATGACGGCCCTTGCTCTAAACCGGATGCTTGATAAGCTCCATCAGAAAATATTGTCCATAAACCTTCGGAGGGTTCTTCCGGGGCCCAAATAGCAGATGGAGTCCATTCTGCTACGAAATGGGCTATAATTTGGGATTTAATGGCTGTTCTCGCCATGAAGGAGATTCTGAAGGGTGCTAGCTCGACCACCCATTTTCCAATCCTGCCCGTAGAGTCTTTGTTTCGGAGCATATCTCCAAGAGGATACGATGTAGGGACGATCAGGTTATGCGCCAAGAAATAATGCCTTAGCTTTCGCGAGGCCATTACTAGGGCATAAGTAAATTTCTCGAGCTCGGAGTATCTGATTTTAGCTCCAGACAAAGCCTCTGACACAAAATAAACTGGGTTCTGTACTAGCTTCCCCTTAAGGTCAACTTCCCGGACTAATACTGCACTTACTGCGGAGCCTGTTGCTGCAAGATATAGGAGCAGTGTCTCTTCTGGAAGGGGTACAGTAAGTGTTGATAATCTTCCGAGGTATGCCTTTATATCATCGAAGCTCTTCTGGCACTCCGGTGTCCAGCTGAAGCTTTCGGACCACTTTAGTGCTTTGAAAATTGGGAGGCTTCGTTCTGCTGACCTGGCTAGGAACCTGCTAAGGGCTGCGAGCCTTCCTGCTAGCTTCTGCACTTGCTTCAAATTCTCTGGTGGAGCCATTCTTTGCAATGCGCTTATCTGCGTGGGGCTATCTTCGATTCCTCTGCTCGAAACTAAGTATCCTAGCAGCTTCCCTGCTTGTGCTCTGAATATACATTTTTCCGGGTTGAGACGTACTCCACATGCTCGGAGGCTCTCAAATGTTTCAGCTAGGTCTAGGCTATGTTGGTGCTTTTGAGCACTTTTTATTACAATATCATCCATATAGGCTTCGACATTTCGGCCTATTTGATTACCTAGAGCCTTAGCTATTAAACGTGAAAAGGTGGCTCCGGCATTCCGCAAGCCAAAAGGCATTCTTACATAACAAAATACTCCGGAAGGAGTTATAAAGCTTGTCTTGGCTTCATCTTCGCGTTTCAGCCATACTTGATGATACCCGGAATAAGCGTTGAGGAAACTTAGCAGTTCGGAACCGGCTGTGGAATCTACCAGCTGATCTATTTGGGGCATTGGGTAGGGGTCTCGCTGGCATGCTTTATTTAATGAAGTAAAGTCAATACACATGCGCCATTTGTTCGAGTCCTTCTTCCTTACAAAAACAGGGTTAGCCAACCACTCGGTATGGGCTACTTCCCTGATGATGCCAGCTTTTAATAATTTTTCTACTTCGGCTTTAGCGAGGCGTGCTCTTTCTGCTGACAGCTTGCGGAGCCCCTAGCGTACTGGCCTGGCCTTCAGGTTGACGAGCAGGCTATGCTCGATGATGCTTCGATCGACCCCGGTGATGTCTTCGTCGGTCCAAGCAAAGACATCCAGATTTCGCTTGACGACTTCTTCCAATGAGGCGGCTATCTCTGGGGATAGCCCTTTGCCGAACTGCACTGGATACTCTTTGCCATCTTTTGAAATTATCCTTGACTCAACATCACCTTCCGGGCTTGGCATGAGAGAGGGCCCCTTCGAAGGGTTCGAGGCCTCTGGCACCTCTTCGGTGCTTTTCGCCACGTTGTGTACTTGCCGGGGATCTAATGGCTGTCCATGGCCATACTCCGTCCTCCGGGCTACAGCTTGGTCTCCTGAAATAGTAAGCACTACACCTTGCGTGGGCATTTTGAGACAAAGGTAATTGTGGTGTGCTATAGCTCTGAACTGATTCAGCATCCCTCGGCCGAAGATTGCATTGTAAGCATATGGGGCATCGACAACGTCGAAGATCACCTCTTCCATCCTGGCTAAAGGCCCCTCTCCGAAGGCAACCTCGAGGCCTATCTGGCCGAGGGCATCGAGAGGCGGTCCTGAGAACCCTTGAAGTGGCCAGGCCACTGGAAGCAGATGCTTCCAAGGTATGCACATCTGATTGAAGGCCTGGACGAAGAGGATGTCCGCGGAGCTCCCGCCATCTACTAGGATCCTTCGGACCTCCACCCCTGCTATGTCGGCAGAAATGACCAAGGGGTCAGCATGGGGGAACTTCACCCCCGCGGCATCGCTGGCAGTAAACGAGATGGGCACATGGGACCATTCTGGCATCCCTTCGGCGGAACTCGAGGTCCCAATGTGCCCGACCTCGCGGACGTACTCGCGCCGCTGTCTTTTGGACATGTTCCCGAGGGTCCCCCCTCCGGAGATGGGTAGGACCACCCACTTGCCGCGGTCTTGTGGGTCTTCCTGCTTAGGTGGTGGCATAATGTTGGCCACCGGAAGTCTCATGGGTGCCTCTGGGACACCGGCTCGGGCCACGACCTACACAGGCTCCGACCGTGCCACTGGTGGGGCTCGATCCGAAGCACCCCGCCCAATGCTTCGCCCAAGGTAGTCGCCCCGAAGGGCCAATACTGCCTTGCAATCCTTCGTGTGATGGCTCCTATTGTCGCCATGCACGCAACAGAAAAAACTCTAGCACCTGCCAGGTGCCCTTTCTTGAGGCTTCGGCGGCCCGGCCTTGAAATTCTGCGCCTGCTGAAAATGGGCAGGTGCCTTCGGAACAGATGGTGCAATGTTTAGTACCTCCGAACGAAAATGCTTCTTCCCCCGCTTGTGCTCGTTGAAGTGGTTGTCTTGAGGAGGTTGCAGAGGAGCCAAGGCTTCGGGCTCCCTCTTGACTTCTCGGAGGATGGGCGATGGCGCTTCGGCTCGTCGAAGACAACCTTCCTCCGCCTTGGCGTACTGCTCGAAGTAAGCCATCAACTGTGCCACAGACGTTACTGGCTTCCGGTGGAGTTTGCTGAGGAGGTCGGGGCTCAACACTCCTTCGCGGGCGGCGTCGACTACCGAGGAGGTGGACAGGCCCTTAATCTGTGATTTGGTGTGGGCGAAGCGCGTGAAGTACTCCCAGAGTGTTTCTCCCGCCCGCTGTTTTACCTAGAATAAACTTCCTGTGGACATCGAGGCCACGAAGGTACCCTGAAAGTTACTTACAAACTTCTTTTTTAGCTGCTCCCAGGAGCTGATCGACCCTGGCTTCAGGGACCAGAACCATCGGAGCGCCACGCCTTCGAGAGCGAGGGGAAAGCATTTTGCCAGGGTGTTTCGCACTCCTCCGCTTGCTTCTATCGCCAGGGCATATGATCGGGCGAACTCTCCGGGGTCTGACCCACCGGAGTATTTGTGTAACTTCGAAGCTTTGAACCTTGGATCAAAGGGCACCCTTTGTAAGTCTGAATGCAGCGGAGACTCATCATCGAAGGAAGCGTTTACGGCCTACTCCAGGATTTGGATTGCTTCTAGGGGATTGTGAACACCACCGTCTTGAGGTCCTTCTGGAGTCTCGGTGGAGGCTTGGGTGCGGAGGCGATCGGTGGCCTCTTGCCTCCACCTAGCCACTTCTTCCTGGAGCCTTGCTAGTTGAGTAGCTTCGGTTCCAGAAAGGTCTTCGCCTTCGTCGGAGGGTACATCCGGGTCCTGGGAGCTGACGTAATCAGTCCGAAGAACCGTAGGAGGAGCTCGAGGTCCCCTATGGACCCGATGCCCTGCTGTTTCTTCGGGAATTGCTGGAGCAATTGAGGGTCCGGCTCCAGCAGTCCGAAGGGACCTTCGGAGAGGACCCGAAGCTTGGCTTCGCTTCGGAGGCATAGCTAGCCACGAAGAGGTCTGAAGATGGAGGACTTAGAACGACTCGGGAAGTCGAGTGAAGGCCTTCGGGCTGCACTAAGAAGCCCCTAACCGAAGGGTGCGCGGAATCTTGAGACTCCTTGGCTCCCTCCGTAAGTGCTCTTCGAAGTGCAGTCAGTAGCAGAGAACAAGCTTCTAGAACTTGGTTCCCCACGGACGACGCCAACTGTTGGCGCAAAAGTTTACACCAACAGGTTCTCTGAGATCAAGAACGAGCAAACAGAGAGTTTGTGTTTTAGGACTGCCTCAAGTTTTGAATACATGAGTGTGTGGCGGCTAGCACAGGAGTTCTAAAATGGCTACTCAAAAGTGTTACTCAGGCCTAGCCAGCCTTCACTATTTATAGGCACTATTCAGCCATGTGAATAGACTACTTTACCCCTAGGGTTTACACTGATTTTGTCTCATCAGAACAAGGGGGTACAGATGGTAGTCTACTTTATTTGGAGGCTTCTTTTGTCAGCTTTGTAGAGGAGACAATATCAGCTTTTGCAGAGTAGACATGATCAACCTTTGCAGTTTTGGAGTCTTTTGAAGCCCCCCTTCGCACGCGAAGGGTGCGGTAGCTTCGGTGAGAAGCCTTGAACAAGACATCCTTTGCTTCACCGAATTTACCTTTGATACAGTAACGGTTTTGAGCAGAAGCCGTCAAAGCCCTTGATCCTTCGCGCCATCACCTCTGAAGTGGACCACCACAGGTTCAGAGCTACTCCTAGCTCGAACTCCATCAGTCCATGTACCGAAGCCATGCATGGCCGAAGTACCTCAAGTCAGCCACACTCCGAAGCCCCACCTTCGGAGTACCACCCTTCGAAGTCCCTCCTTCGTCCAAGGCCTCCACATGAAGCATTCCATGAGCACTTCATCGCAGTGTCTCTCCTCGAGCACACTCCTCGACGAACCTCACTCGGACCATGCCATCGATGCACCTCGACTTCTGAGACCTCCGTTGGGTAAACCTTCGAGTGCATCCATCCGGAGCACACTTCGGACGCCTTGCCTCATTGCTGAGGACTTTGTTCACCATACTACGAAGTCACTCCATTCGGAGTACCCTTTGAAGTGCCTTGCCTCCGAGGACTTCATCTCGGAGTACCTTCAGCCGGAGCCACGCTCCGCACTCTCTGCCTTTGCCTAGCGCACCTTGACCCGAGGACCAACCTCAACCCCACGCAACCTTCATGACCGAGCTCCCCGCTCGCCTGGCATCAAGCCTCCCACTTGATCTAGGTTCACTTGCTGCGAACCGTCCGTCGCCTCCGAAGTCACCTACGCACCACAGACAAACAGGCAAGTGTATCCAGTACCCCGGAGACCTCTCCGAGTAAACAGCTTCCGGTACACACTCCGGTGTACTACCCAAAGTACTGATCCCTTCGGTACGACCAAGTCATCGTGTACTGTCGGACCCCTCCGATAGTCACACTCTACTGCAATAGCCGCAGCAACCAAACCCACTGAATCCTTCGGTGAAACAACCTCCGAACACCTTCGGAGGTACCCCTTCAAGACCAGAGGATAAAATCTATCAATCACTCATCACAAACTCTAAAACCAACCCTTGGTTTCTCAGTCGATGTAGTCAGCGGTGATGAGCTGAATAGATAGATCTTCCTTCGGTCCCCTCAGGAATTTTCCCTGTCAATCTGCGTCCATGCACTCATCTTCTAGGGAATACTGGGCCAAATAGTTGAACTCATGTAATTTCTAGGCCTAACCCAGTTATTCATTTAGTAGAGTAATCGGAAGTTCCGGATGTGAATCGGAAGTTCCAGGTTGAAGAAAATCTAGAAGTTTTAGATAGGATCCAGACATTCTGGTTTAAATTTAATTAGAAACAGAAGGTTCAAACTAGAAGTTCTAGGTCTGAAAATAGAAGGTTCAAAACGAAAGTTCCAGATGGGATCTGAACTAGATGGGACAGGAATTAATTTGAGACAGTAGGGTAAAGTACAAGTTTTGGTTCTGAACCAGAAGTTTTGGTCTAGAAAAAATATATTAGATCTGTTGAGATTTAATATAGATTAAAGGCCCAAGTATTGGCACTATATAAAAGGAGGAGGAGAGAGGACATAGTAGGTTGTTTCCTTTGCCAAAACCCTTGCCACCACGTCTCTCTTCTTCCCACAATCTCATTTGTTGAGATCTTCTCTCCCAAGATCTCTCGAACGGTTCTAGTATGCCGGCGTGAGCTGATCATGTCCCCATACGTGTGGACTCTGTAGAGGTGTTGCTCGAACAGTGACACTCATCGTCTCCTTCCTTGTGGAGATCGCTGGTCTACGTCATCATCATTGCCGGACTACTTCACCTCAATCGTTGACAAACGAACAGAGCGGAGCGGAATTGAGAGACGATGCACTTCCCAAATTCATCTTCCGCTGCACTAGAGAATCTTTCGTTAGAAGGTAACGATCTTTGATAATCCCTCACATGTATAGTTCATAGGCTAACAAGGTTAAAATATAAAATTACCGGCTAGCATAGCCTCCCCATATCAAAACAAGGACATCTCACGTTTGCTTCCTTATTAATAGAAAAGTAAAATTGACTGGTACACTTTATACACCCACTAGTTATTTAGAACATGTATTAGAGCTAAACAGACTTTCTTAGGCCTTCGAGTGTGATGGCACAAAGATCCATGTCCGATTTTTGTGTCAACACATTTTCTTGGCATGCCCGATAGGACACCATCGCAAAGTACAAGACAATTCCTCTTCATCGGTGTCATATCTTGGAAGGAGATTGAGAATGTCAATATTGACATCATCCTAGTCACCAAGGATGCTTTTTCCTATGAGCAGAGGAAAGAAGTACAATAAACCATCATAGATTTCTATAAACGGAGCTTGGAATCTTTAGTATGACTCAACATGTGCCGATTCAGAAGAGTCAACTCCCAATTCCATCTTTACTAGGGGAATCAAGCAATCAGATCCCACAAAACATGAGATCGTTCTAGGACATGGTCAATGAGACAATTAATCATGCACTCAATAATTAATCTAGCATGTTATTAAATACTTTACATAGGTTGATGAAGAATATGGTGGATGAGACCGTTGGTCAAGAATCACCTCAAGGACTAGTTTATCTTCCATAGAGGCTATCGATGCCCATCATTCTGAGTTCACCTCTACCGATGACAACTCTCCTGCCACCAATCGCTTATGGGCTAGAGCGTAATGCTATATAGAGCTTGAAACCTCTAGCCCCAATACCGATCGGTGTGCAACCATGTACTTATCAGTCTCAAGTGAGTGAACCTTCGCTAGGATATCATCAAACAACTTACTATGAGTCTCAATGCTATTAGATGGGATTTGAAGGTATTTTTTCTAAAAATAATTATCACCATCAAGAAAGGGAAGAAACACCGATAAAACATTATCTGGTGCCACAGGGAGATGATTTTTCCTTCAAAATCATAGAAATTATGGAGATTAGTTTGGACTCAAGCTAAAGGAGTAGAGTTTTATGTATCGACATCCTTTTCTAGATTGGTCCGACATAGTGCCGTTACCAAACAAATATAGAGTTTCTGATTTTTCAAAGTTAAGTTGCCAAGATAACACTTCAATTGTTGAGCATATCAATTGTTTCCTTCTGTAATGTACAGAAGCATTCGCCGAAGAAGCACTTCTAGTTAGGTTTTTCCCGCTATCTTTGTCGAGATTGGCTTTCACTTGGTTTTCTTCACTCTCTAAATTCAATCAAGGGATGGGTTGATCTAGAAAATAAGTTTTACAAGTAATTCTTCACCGACATTCAAGAGACGAAATTGATGTATTTGATGATGATAAAGCAATCGCTCGATGAGTCAGTTCCAGAGTTTATTTAGCTCTTTCATGAAGTAAGAAATCGATGTTGTATCCCTAACTTGATCGATGCCTAGTTGGCCAAGTTAGCTTTTCAAGGCTTCTGTTGCTACTTAGGGAGAGGTTTTCCTCTCATGAGTTTGACAGTTTGGCACATCTAGCACAGAGGGTATCGACACATGAGAGCCATTTTCAAGAAGTTCGTAAAGAAAAAATGCAGAAGCGAGTAGTGCAAGTACAATTTTACCCATTAGAATCAGAACAAGAAGATTTTGATGGTGATGTTGTTTTGGCAGAATGGGTCAAATTGAAGAAAACAACAACTTGCCCATGTGTAAAAGACGCTGAGAAGGATAAAAGTATGCCTTTGACATTAACATGATGTTAACGCCGAGATTTGGCAAAGCCCAGGCCCACTAAGGATGCCACACGGTCAACAGAAGTCAAGGAAGTCCGGTCAAAGAAGTATGTCTGTTCTATTATAAACGGCTAGATAAGAGGAAGCCGATGGAGATAAAAGAAGATAAAGATAATCTAGAATTGGTTACAATGGATGTTGCTTGGACGGCAAGTCTCCGGACTATAAATATGTTTCCAATTAGCTTGGTTTAGGGGACACACAATCAACCACAACAAAACTACTTTTCGGCGCATCGTCATCGTTGGATTCCTAAGGATAATCCTGGTGGGACTTGGCACTCAGAATCGGGCTACATTGTTTCGATCTCCGGTGAAGAGATGAGTCCCGCCACCCCAATGATCGCATGAGCTAGGTCAGTGTTCATCAAGGTTGCATCGCATCGATCTCTTGATGCATCGACCGGTTAGTGTGATCGTCGGTTTATCTTGGTGTATTTGGTAAGTCTAAGGCTGCATCACTTTGGTCTCTTAGATTGATGTGAATTAGGTGTTGTAGTTTGAGACTTCATCGGTTAGGTCCGACATCTCGCTCTATTGTACCTGATTCATGCTATATACCATTCATCTAAATAAAGTGTACTTGATGTGTTGAAGTATTATTGATTTCTCGTGATTAGCAACTGTCTTAGTTAAGTCTGATCCTGTTGTTATGATGATTTTATAATATGGATACAATATCTGGTATGCTAAATTTAGTTTCTATTGGAGTACAAGTCGATAAGTTATCTTTAATTCCATGTTACATCTTATCTGCTCTAGGAAGTATTCATCGACTTTTACGTGCAAAGACTTTACCCTGTCGGTCAATGGCGTACTCAGCCTCGATAGCATTGCCTTGGTCATCGGCCCCCATGGACGATTGGCGCCTTTACCTGCGATTTTTTTATTCTCGCCATGGTCATTGGATCGATAGCCGATCGGCTTTGCTACTGACGTCACTTTTTATTCTTCTTGATCAGTTGCGGGGTCAAACTATTTGGCACACTTAGAATCTTCTTTTCTAAGATTGTAGGACCTGCACTGGAGTTAAGCAGACCTCCTAGGCCACGCGTGTGACCAAAATGACACCAACACATGGCATATAATATTTTGACTTATTGCTAAAAGAGAAGTAGATCCAACTCCATAGAATCATGTGATTGCATCGGGTGAAGAGTTGATGAAAAGGACATATTGCAAGTGGCATAATATGTCTTTCCATAACATGAATGAGTACAAAGCCTTTCATTAGTAAATCTGTTGGTGGAATAAGTTTTCCCTTAAACAAGGGCCAAATGACGTCAGCCTTCGGCACGGAGCCTGACACTGTCGATGTATGTTCCTATCTGATGAAGTAATTTCTAAGTCTCAAGGTTCTTTCTAGAGCCCTCTAGAGCGAAGCCTCCGAACCCCTTTCGGAGTCCTTTGGAGCAAAGCCTCCAAGCCCCCCTTTAAAGTTTGCCAGAAGCTAAGTCTCAGGCTAGTTTCGGAGTTATCCTCTGTGCTAACTTCGGAGTTAACCTTCGAGCTTTGTTCGGAGTTAACCTTTGAGCTCCTTTCGGAGCTCCCCGAAGAAAGTCTCCGGACCCTTTCCAGCTGATCCGAAGCTAAGTCTCCGAGAACCCAGTTCGGAGTTCAATCCGGAGTATACTTCGAAGCCCACTTCGAAGTGTCCTTCGAAGCCTTCCTTGCGGCCTCCGCCTGAAGAGCTCCAGCCCCTACTCCGAACCCAGAAATATCTGCACTTCGCTACAGTGTAGAAGTCATACCAGGGACCCCTCTGCCCCTAGTATGTCGTTTATCTGGTCAAGAAGTGACGTTTATCTGACACGTCTGTAAAGTTGTAAAGCACTTTGTACAGTAGACTAGCCCTTTTTCCCTTTTTGCCCCTATAAGCCTATGACTTATAAAGGGCATTTAGGTCTTTTCCTTTAGCCTGCGTACCTATAAAAGTAGGGCCAAGCCCTTGTAATTGTTTAGCTCCGGCAGGGCCATGAGAGCTTCGGGGATTCATTAGACTCCACCGGGGCATACTATACCAAATCCACCACAAACTGGACGTAGGTCTATTATCCTTTAGGGGAGGTCCAAACCAGTATAAATCTTTTCTCCCTCTAAGAGAACCCTTCGAGGTTCATCTTGCACACCATATACACATACAAAACCTATGCTATAGCTAACACAATTGCTACAACAAAATCCAATCCACTTTGTGTAGGAGAGGATAGAATTTTATGAGATAGTGAAGCCGATGAAGATAGATGGTAATCCCTTTCTAGTAAATATGGCGCACGTCGGCTCGTCACATTTCCATGTTAAGGAAAGTTGAACTTTAAGACACCACATCAAAACTCATCGGCGTCAAGAGAGGGAGCAGTGTGCTGCACCATATTGGAACGAGGAGAGAGAGAGATGGACCTACATTGGGAGTGCATATTTTTTCATTTCTATTCGGAAAACAATATGAGGCTACCATATATTAAAGACTGCTTGAATGCACTGAAATGATATACAAAGACGATGATAGTTCTGATGATCAATAGCCAAAGAAGTGAATTCCCATGAAAGATCGATTGGGATCACCCGATCAAGAGATAGATATTGTTGATCATCGATGTGTTCAAAATGAAGACATGTGGCAAGGTGATTGGAACCTTGTACATAATCCCCAATGGTGCTTAGAAGGATTAACACAGAGTCAGAAAAGAAGGATTCAATGTTAGAGGCATCGAGAGTAGTTAGTAGGATAATTTAAGGAATGTTAGTAAAGTAAATGCTAGGTTAGGAAGGAGTGGCGCCCAAATAAAAAAGGTAGATAAAGAAGAAAAGCCAATGGAGATTAACATGGTTTTCATTTTACCAACTAAGTACTAGCGCACCATCATTGAATTAGGGAAAATTACTCACATGCCATTATAATTTTTTTAAATTGTCTATATGTTACTGTTAGTGACTGTGGATGCCTCCATCTGTCAGTGACACACCGATGGCATATTGGAAAATTGTAAAAATTATAATGACACATAAAAAATTAACCCTTCATTTTACCTACTAAGTACTAGCGTGCCATCATTTAATTGTGAGAACGATGAGGAATTGGTTGCACAGTTACTTCTGCAACCATAATCAACAATCTTTGAGAAACCGGAGCACAATGAGCACAACATTTAAGGCCATGTTGATGGGAAGCCAATGACAAAGATATTGGTCAGTGGAGGAGTTGTCATCAATTTAATGATGTATTCCATGTTTCGCGAGCTCGGTAAAACAAACAAAGATCGAGTGAACACCAACATGGTGTTGAAAGACTTTGGAGGTAATTTGTTAGAAACAAAAGGTGCCTTAAATGTCAAGCTCACGGTTGGAAGTAAGATGTTGTTGACCATATTTTTTATGATAGACGAAAAATGTTCATATGGCCTCTTGTTGGGAAGGGATTGGATCTGCATCAATTGTTGCATCCCTTCTACCATGCATTAAATCCTAATGTAATGGCAGATCTATCAGGTTGTATTCAAGCCAATAGATTGGTCGCCATATCAACAGTCGATTTGCCAATTTTGAGAAGATGGATTGTATTTCTTGACGTGTTTGGTAAGAGGTTTTTTAAGGGTATCAGATCTTGGCCTCCAGCCAAAAAAAGAGATGATTCTAGGCCAAGATCCATATCTTCAGAAATAGATGATGAAGAAGGGAAGCTCAGAAAAGGGTTTACATCGGCTAATGAATTGAAAAAAGTAGACATTAGAAAAGGAGATAGACCAAGGCTGACATATATTAGTGCTAAGTTACCCTCCCTTGTAAAAGAGAAATTAATTGTTTTATTAAAAGAATTTCAGGATTGCTTTACATGGGAATATCAGTTGCCTAGACTTAGCCGATTGATTGTAGAACATAAGGTACCTACAAAAATAGGATTTTTACTTTACAAAACAAACTTCATAAGTCTATAAATCATTAACTTAATGGATGGAAATGTTAAATATAATTAGATATTCATGGCAGAACAACACATTCCAAAAACCACTTTTATATGCCCTAGTGCCATTTAGCTTATTTGAATGTGTTATCATGACTTTCAGGTTAAGAAACACTGAAGCAATATATCAGAGAGCGATGAATTACATATTTGATGACTTAATCGGCTTATTGGTGGAAATTTATATTGATGATGTAGTTGCAAAGAAGTCTGGTCTTTGCATGAATCTAAGTTTTGGGGATTTTGGCATATCAGTTGGGAAGTTTTGGGGATTTATGGTTCGTGAAAGAGGAATTGAAATAAGTCAAAACATTATCCAAGCTATCAAAAAGACGACAGCGCCAGAAAACAAGATTCGGTTACAATTGCTGATCGACAAAATTAATTTTGTTCAGTGATTCACATCAGAAGGACATGACTTTGTCTATACCGATAAACATCAGAAGGCGTTTGGCGAAATCCAGGAATATCTAAGCTCTCCTCCAAATTTGATCCCACCACAGCTTAGCAAGCCATTCAAATTAAATTTATCAGTCGATGGCCCGAGCATCGAATCAGTATTAATTCATGAGATAGATAGAAAACAGAACATCATATTTATTTAAGCCGATGTTTATTATATGCTGAAACAAGGTACTACACAGTTGAAAAGTTTTGCATGTGTATTTATTTTTCTTGCACCAAATTAAGGCATTATATGCTATCGGTGTGATGCATGGTCGTATGTAAAGCCGATGTCATCAAATACATGCAATTGATTCTAATTTTAAAAAGGAGGATTGCAAATGGGTATTTGCATTGTTAGAGTTTGATTTAAAATATAAATCGGCTAAATCGATTAAAGGTTAAACCATCGTCAATTTCATTGTTCAACACATAGATAGAGAAGCAGATTATGTGGAGCCAATACCATTTAATCTATTCTTTGATGGATGTGACATCAGTTAGACATTTAGCGATCGTATCACCTTGGGGGGCAATCTTTGAGTTCACTTATACAATTAAGCCTTGTCGCACCAATAATCAGGTAGAATACAAAATGGTCCTCAAAGGGTTTAAACCATTATCGGAAATTGAAATTGATGTTATCGAGAACATGGGAGATTCTCTATGGGTAATCAGGCAACTCTCTGGAGAATACGATTGCAAAGATGAAAATATGAGGGCCTATTTTGAGAATTGTCAAGAATTATTGTAAAGATTCAAGATGGTGCCGCTAACGCATGTATCAAGGAATCAGATCCTAGAAGCCAATGACTCAGCAAAAGCCGCGTTAGGGTATTGACTAATGGACAAACTCGTTGAAACATAAAAGCATATATCGATGCCAAAGACTGGAGGGCCGAAATAGTAATCTATCTACGAGATCAATTTCAATCGGCCCCAAGAAAACTTCGTTACAAAGCATTGAAGTATGTATTTCTAGATAGAGAATTATATTATTGGATAATTAATGGAGTATTATTAAAGTGTCTGAATCTAGAGGAAGCCAAAGTCGTGATGTGTGAGGTGCATGAAGAAATTTATGGAACTAATCAATCAACCCATAAGATGAAGTGGCTGTTAAAATGAACATATTATCTTCGCTCAATGATGCTTGTAGACTGCTTCAAATGCCACATAGAATGCCAAGACTACCATAAGTTTGGAAACATGCAACAAGCAACCACATCTACCATGAATCTGATCATCAAGCTATGGATGTTTAGAGGTTGGGTGATGGAGGAGTGGGTGCCCGCTCTTCCGTCAGGTGGGGGATAAACAACGATTTGTAGAGAACTCGATGTTGACGATCTGACTTCCGATCAACGAGATCGGCCCTTGCAATCACTACACCACTGTTCCATTGGTTATCAACCAAGCACAGCCTGATTGACCTCTCCAAGAAGGCTAATCCTTGCCTGTGAATCGAAGAACACAAGCAAGAACGTAGAAAACACAATCGAACTGAAAATTCTATTAGAATCTGCGAATTGAGGTTCACTTACAAATCCGGCGAAGCGGCGGCTGTCAAAGCAACATGTAAACTAAACCAAAAAAACCCTAGATGGCTGTAGAAACACCTTATATAGTAGTTTGGGATGCACCCCTAATGGGCTCAACTAGATACACGACCCAAAAGGCCCAATAACGCAGAAAACAGCATGTTGACAGATTCTGGACTCTATATGGTTTTGACGATTCCCGTTGATATAGAACTAATTTTGAGATGAAACCGATGGCATTGGAAAGTTTATGAAGTTATCTTTCCGTGGCTTGGTGGAACGTCAAAAACAGGGTCCGTATGTGGCCTGGGCAATGATTTTAGTGCACGCTGCTCCTAGAATCTGAGTTGGAAACGAATTGTACTTAGATTGGACTTTCAAATTGTCTTAGACGTCCTTCCTTGTTCTTCTGCAACTCTTTGTTTATCTCCAAGTGATTTTCATCATCTCCATGGTTCCTAACAATAATAATAATATTAGGTAGTAATTTATTCCCGAGCTAATATACTAAGATACTAAGAAACGAGTTGACTTAGAGATTTAATCGTTGTGCTCGAACTCGAATAATTGGATCTTGGTATTCATGTATGGTTGTATCATTGGTAGGGATGCCCTCATCATCGGGGAATAGGCAAGATTGGCCAAATTTACTAGCATCTAGCAAGGCGCTATGGAGTACATTAAAGAGCATATTATCTATAGGTTTGGGATCCTTCAAACAATCACCACCAATCAAGGATCGGTATTTATGTCAAAAGAGTTTTAACTATTTGTAGTCGGCATGGGGATCAAATTGTTGAATTCATCACCTTATTATGCAGAAACCAATGGAAAAGCCAAAGCCTCAAACAAAAGCCTGATAAAGTTAATTAAGCGTAAGATTGCAGAGCAACCCAAGAAGTGGCACACGATGTTGGTCGATGTACTATGGGCGTATCAGATGGCCTATCTTAGTTCAACTCAAGTACCACCCAATCATCTCATTTATGGGCATGAAGTCATCCTATCATGGGAAACAAACATTGGCTCTAGGCATCTCCCTCTTCAGAATGAATTAACAACGATGACTATTATAGACTAATGACCGATGAGTTAGATGATTTAGCACAGAATCGGTTTCAAGCACTTAGGAAAGTAGACGAAAATAAGGTAAGGGTGGTGAGGCATTATAACAAAAAGGCATCGGTCAAAACATTTGAAGAAGATTTGGTTTGAAAACTCATGCTACGATCGGGAACAAGAACAATTGCTTCGTAAAAGGGTCCCCTAATTGGGAAGATCCCTATTAGATAAGCCGAGATATACCAAGCAACGCCTACGTATTGAAGTCATCAGAAAGTGAAGAGTTCATGAAGGCACTCGATGGTAAATACTTGAATAAATACAATCTGAGCATTTGTATTGAGACTCAATCGGCCAGTAGGCTGATGGGCGTGAAACGGATTCATCATCCAATAGCCGATACTAAGAGTATCGCCTCTAGAAATAACTAAATAGCTGATACTGAAAGTATCGCCTTTAGACAAAAAATAAAGAGAAAAATATCACAATTAAGACAGACAACACCCAAAGTGCTACCTTAAGAAGTTGTAAAAGAAAGTTCAGGTATCATCTCAGGGCTACTAGTTCAATGAACACAACTACTCAAGGCTCATCAAGGAAAGCGATAAGATGAGCCATACTGTGGTCCCAAACACTGTTAATAGTGGCAAAGTCCCCAAGGTCTTCCTCATCGATTCCATCGACCATCTAGAGGAATTGTTGCTTCTGGGAATGGTCTTCATTCAAATTGATTAGATTGGCCTTCTTGAATTGAATTTTTATCGGCATATCATCTAGACTTTTTTGTCGATTTGCTATGCAACCACAAAGCCAATTAAGTTTGTCGGTCCAATTAAGTTTATTTCCTTACCAGTTTTCCTCTTCACTCGCCGTGCGCCAGGATTGCACTTTCGTGTGAGCCTTCGGTGGAAGCTGCGCCGCCCAAAGTGGAGAACGCCAATGCTAGTTTTTGCAAGGTCAAGTACTTGCGTG
This sequence comes from Zizania palustris, assembly GCA_019279435.1. NCBI lineage: Eukaryota > Viridiplantae > Streptophyta > Magnoliopsida > Poales > Poaceae > Zizania > Zizania palustris. The sequence goes on from JAAALK010000081.1 coordinate 46,127,249, forward strand.
TGCGTGCGTGGGTGGGTTCATCTCGAGCCATAGCAACCTGAAGCACATGTCCAGGCGATGGATTCTGTAGAATACACCTGAAATTGCTGCACGCTGGGTTGATTGCTTTCTGTTGTGGTTGTCTATTGCTGGGCGTTTTTATCATCAGTTTTGCTCCCTTTTTGGCCAAACAATAGCCAAAGTGCCAGACTGCTACAATAGTGGTCACTGTTTACAATCACCAGGTGTTTCAGTCACTTGTTTTTTTATGTTTTTGTACCATGGTTTATGCACAAAGTTTTGGAGTCTTTTATGTATTATTTTCAGCATGTTGCACTATGTATCTTCAGAAGGTTTGTTATAAGCTTCAGTTTTCTGAATTGCGTTTGTTCCTGCTGCCAGCCAGCGCTATCTGCACTTCTGCATTGACCAGAGCAAAGCCAGATTTGTGAATTACTAGAGATGCAACATGGATTTATTTGATTTCTTCTAATGAACATCTTCAACTCATTTGAAACTTTTGGTTAATGTTGTGGGAATACAGGGATTCATAGTTGTCAGACATTAAGCATAGCTGTGCACTAATTACGTCTGTGCCAGAAAATTCCCAAAGTGTGTCTTCACTAAAGTCATTGGCTAGTTGTAGTTTTTCTCTGCATGTTTCTTCAAGAATGTTTAATGTACTGCCAGCTATTCCTCAGTTTTCTCTTCTTGGCTGAAGGTCTTTTTCATTATCAACCATTGGCAAAATAAGTGTTGTTTAGTGTGCTCTAGATGCTTTGACCAACCATTCTTTTTACGTCTGAATTCTAATCTCATCAGTACTCGACTGATTTCCTTTGCATTGGATCACATAACTTCTTTGTTCTCTCATTTTGATGCATGAAAAGGAAATTATCAGCTACATGGTATCTGTCCAACTTTGATCCCTGAAGTGCTACAGGCTGTCTAGCCGAATGCAAAGTTCATGATACTTATAACCACAGGTTGTTTTGATTTGATCTGTGATTGATTTGAGTTTGGTCAATTGGTTGGTTTGATTCAAGGCTGTAATTATTCCTTGTGAATATTTGAATTGCATTTTAATTCCGGCAAATATCAGAACTAGTTTTCTATATGTGTTCGGAGTACCAGTGATCGACTAGAGTGATTTAGTATTTCAATCACCGACTAAACTAGGAAGTCGCCACATCACTAACAGACAGAAGTAAGTCGGAGTTTCAAGCACCGACTAAGAAGTTGCACTCGACAACTCAAAGTCCGACCAGAGAAGAATTTTTTTAAAAAAAATATTTGTGAGTGCATTTGTTCATTTTGATGTGCGTTGGGTGTTTTTGAAAAGGCCATCATATTCGCGAGAATTTGACGAGGTGCCTATTCACCCCCCTCTAGTCACCATTCCGATCCCACAATTGGTATCAGATCCGGTTAGATCACAAGTTGACCTTAACCGGTTTATGATCCTTGTGGCGACATGGACAAGAACACTAAGATTCCGGTGTTTGATGGTCGAGACTTTGCTTATTGGAAGGTGAGCATGGAGGCTTATCTACTAAGCCAAGGAAGTACTATATGGGACATTGTCGATTCCCAATATGTGATACCTGAAACTCGCATCTCACGGACTGAGAAGGAATAGTACGATTGTAATAGCAAAGCAAGAAACATACTATTCATTAGTCTGAGTCGTAATGAGTTCGACAGGGTCCAGCACTTACGAACTGCACGTGAGATTTGGACTACTCTAAAAACATTTCATGAGGGCACTACTCAGATGAAGGCTAGGAGGTAAAGCACATATAATCAAGAATATCAAATGTTTGTGCAAGGCCCCGACGAATCTATAGATGCCATGTTTTCTTGTTTTTATGGGATTGTGAGCAACTTGCGCTCCACTGGGACTTTATCTTATTCGGACCATGATAGATCTATCAAACTCCTCTATGCTCTTGATCGTAGCATATGGGAGGTGAAGTTCTCTAGTATTGAAGAGTCGGCAAGCTTTGACACTTTGACTTGCGACAAACTCTTTAGTAAGCTTAAGTCCACCGAGATTGCCAAGGCATCTCATCTAAGATTTGGAAACTCTTTGTTCTCTTCTATTGCTTTAGTTTCTGGTCCTGGCAGTGGTACATAATCTGAGGGAGTCTTTCTAGTGGTTCTGGAGTTTGTGCTTATTCTGGTGGTTTTGACTTGTGCTCCCTGGTCTCTATCACAAAAAACAGGTGGACACTCTAGATGATGAGGAGATATCTCTCATTGTCATGAAGTTCACACGCTTTTATAATGATAGACGACATTAGAGGAAAGGAGGGTCTCTGGGTTGTTTTGAGTGTGGAGATCCTTCTGACATAAAAGCGATTTTCCCTAAACTAAAAATGAAAAATGAAAATGAGCACAAGTACCAGAAGTGGAACAAGAAACACTTCTTTAAGGGGAAGCACGACAAAGTAGCTAAGAAGGTATCTAGAGCTTTTGTGGATGCTCTAAGTGACATCGACAATACTTCAATTAAGGAGCCAAGATCCGATGAAGAAGATCCATCCAAGAAAGGGGAGAAGGAGAAGAAGAAAATGGACTTCACCGACATTTGCTTCATGGCCGACAGCATCCATAGCAGCGATGAGCTCAACACATCTGAGGTATATCTATCCCGTGACCAACTTCTTGTTCAGAATGATGAATTACATGATGTTGTCTATTCTCAGGATATATTACTTAAACTTGCTATTAAAGAACGAAAATAACTAAAACTCAGACTTGAATCTATTTCCACTGAACTTACAATCTTAAAATCTAAGTATGATGATGCTGAATGTGAGTTATGTCTTGTTGTTATGAGTGAACTTGCTCAGCTGTGTTTTACACATGCTCAAACTGTTGAAAAACTTGAAATTACTGAAAAGCAGCTTTAGGATGTGGAGTCTAGTCTTGCTGTCATCAACGAATGCATGAACTGTCTTTACTTGTTGAAAGCATTAATCTGAGAGATAGGCATATTAATGAACTTAAGGCTAGATTGGAGAGTGCTGAGTGTTCTAAGGATGTACACCCAGCTTGTCCCACCTGCATCACCCTTAAGGACGAACTCAGCTTTGCTAGAAAGCAAGTTGAAAAATTAAAATTGTTTGCTGACAGGGCATGGTTAGCTCTACGGTTGGGTTATGAGAGAACCTCTCCAAACACTCAGAGTGAAATTGTGTTAACTCCACCCACTACCCTTGAGAAAGAAAGATCCTAGTTAGACACTACTCAAAAAGCCGAGAATCCTACTCAACCTACAAAGAGAGCTCTTCATCCACCAAAGGAAACTCCTCAGCAAAAAAACCCAAGAGGATTGTGAGATTTGTGTCTGAGACCCATGCTCATACACCTAAGAGAGTGTATCATTGTTCCTACTATCATCGGGTGGGTCATTTGTTTGGGTTTTGCTTTCGTCGTATCAAGGATGAATGACGTTCTTTAGCGATGAGCTTTCAGGACATGCATTACCCATCTTTAGGTATGCATGAGTCTGCTTTTCACTCTTATTCTGATTTTGAGGATCCCCATAGTCCCATGAGAGATTATGCTCGTCGTGGTGTACACCATGCTTCATATGGTGCTAGACCGTGTGTAAGAGGCTCTGATTCTCGATAGTTTAAGAGACCTCGTCGTTTTCTAGGTTCGCGTTTTGGAGGTAGACCACACACTTTTTATCATGATTCATACCCTGTGCATAATCAGTATACCGCTCTGCCTAATTCTCGAGTTTTACAATGCTGGATTCCTAAATAGTTTTTCACTCACCCCAACACTGAGCATTCAAGATCTTCTAGCATATTTTGAGGAGGAGTTGTGTTTTACTACATAAGCTTTTGTCATATGATTGATTGTTTTTACAAGTACATGCTTTATTATGTCTTTGAAGTATTGTCTTTATATACTGTTGATTATACTTGGCTTGAATGAATCTGACATTTGTTATGAGCATGAATTTTATTTGTAAAAATTTGAAAATGATCACTACTTAGTCTAGAAACTAGCATGAATAGGTTGAGTGCTTTTGCTATCTTTTACATACCTAGTAACTAGGTCCTTTTTACTTGGATGCTAATACACAACTTGATCATTTCAAAAATATTGTGCTGAAAATTAAAAAATTGAATATGAAAAATGAATGAAAATGAAATAAAAATGATTGATATTCATGCTATTTTGTATTGAAATTGAAAAGATACAAGTGGGTTTTCTTTGTCGCACTACTTTTTTCTGGACTTCTTACCATAGCACTTTGGTATGAAGTAGGACATTGAAGTGTATACCATGACCATTTGTTTAAGCTTCTGATGGTTTCAACCTAGACTTAGCTTGGTTGGTTAGCATAAAGTTGACATGCAAATAACTCATGGCACTAAAATGAAAAATAAAAAAAATAATCAAAAAGCTTGAATCGATTGCATATCAAGTTTGCTGAAGCTCTTTGTAGTGGGATATGCTTATCTGGTTAGTATTTGATTAGCTTTTGCATATCATGCCTTGCCATGTCTAGTATGCTAGTATGAGTGGTGATGTTTTTATTTGCTAAAATCTGAAAATGCTTGCTCATGCTTTTGTTTAGATGATATTCACCTGAGATTGTCATACAATACTTTTAGACAATATTCAAGGCAAATGATGTTTTGTAGTGTAATTGGAGTTGTTCATGTTTCAGAAGCTTGCATCTATACTCTACTCTCCCACCCCTCTTTGTATCTTTTTATCATCTTGATGCTTGCATTGCCAAAGGGGGAGAAATGGTTTACATGATGTATTTGCTTGGTTAAAGGGGAGTAATGGCTTTCATGATGCATTGATGCTTTTGCCAAAGATAGGGAGAATGCTTTGCATGAGTTTTTGCCAAAGGGGGGATCTTTTATCAAGTGACATGTTTATGCTCTTATCTGAGTTTTTATGGGGTTGTCAATGCACTCATCAAGGGGGAGATTATGAAACCAAGTGAGATCGCACTGTGATTTTTGTTTGTATGATAAGTGATTGACAAGGTTGAGTGATGAGTTGGAGTGATGAGTGAGTGATGGTTTGCTTGCATCGATGGAATCAATGTGTGGATATGGATTGTGCCGAGGGGATCAGTGTCTGTCACGTTTCATGTTTTGGATTGTATCATGTGTGTAGGGTGGAGATGCTAACCAACTGTCAACAGCGGGTGATCAAGGGTCAAGAGGGGAGCTCGGTGCCAGAGGATAAAGGATGATGGGTAATGTTGGAGATGATCTCAGGAGTGCACTAAGAGATAGAGCAATATATGGATGAACGGATGGTCGAGACAGCGTGACGACCAAGTCAGCGAAAGGGAGGCCAGTGCAAATGATCAGGCGGCTCGAGGGGATTGAGAGCGGGAGAGACTTGCTGGTAGTCGAGTTCGCGGATTGACGTCACATGTCGGTGATCAGGAAGGCTTTGTCGATTTCGGCTGAAAACCATCACATCAAAAAATATTTTTAATTCCAGTAATTAGGATTTTATTTTTCTGTTGAGTCGTCTAGATGAAGTGTAATCTTTTAGTATTTTTCGGAATTTTAAATTCTGAAAAAATATTAAAAGAATAGGTTTAATTTTGTAATAAATTAGGAGTACGCTTTTGTGTATTTTCAGAATTAATAATTCTAAAAATACATAAGGGCAATTAGGTAAATACTTGGTCATTAAACCCTAATGGCAATTTTGGGAGTACCTTGATAGGCTTGCTTATGTAAAGGACACAAATGCCTATGGTTTAGGGGACTTTTGGGGGTTTTTTCTAGAAATCTTTAGATTATATGCTCTATTATTTCTCCTAGCCGTCCACTTTATTTTCCATTTGCATTGTTCATCACCGTGTCTAGCACTTAGAATAGTTGTATCGGAACATCTACAGAAGCGATTATGTGCGATATTTCTTCCCAAGCGCTGTGCGGTGCAAGGCTCAAGTCAAGGTACGCTCTGGTTCTGATTTTATTTTCCTTTCTGATCATTTTGGTTCGTTCTTCTGGTCCATCTGTTTTATCGCTGCCATCACTGCGTGGGCACTGCAATTTTCTTGGCTGGATTTCTTTGCCGCTGCCTTGCCTGAGTACTACGTCGCCGGTTTTTCCCAAAGCCATCTCCCTGGTTTATTTCCTTGCCGATTTTCCTCTTCACTCGTCGTGTGCCAGGATTGCACTTTCGCGTGAGCCTTTGGTGGAAGTTGCGCCGCCCAAAGTGCAGAACACCCGCGCTAGTTCTTGCAAGGTCAAGTACTTGCGTGTGCGTGGGTGGGTTCATCTCGGGCCATAGAAACCTGAAGCACATGTCCAAGCGATGGATTCTATAGAATACACCTGAAATTGCTGCACACTAGGTTGATTGCTTTCTGTTGTTATTGTCTATTGCCGGGAGTTTTTATCATCAGTTTTGCTCCCTTTTTGGCCAAACTACAGGCAAGGTGCCAAACTGCTACAATAGTGGTCACTGTTTACAATCACCGGGTGTTTCAGTCACTTGTTTTTTTATGTTTTTTACCAAGGTTTTCTGCACAAAGTTTTTGAGTCTTTTCTGTAGTATTTTCAGCATGTTGCACTATGTATTTTCAAAAGGTTTGTTCTTAGCTTTAGTTTCTGAATTGCGTTTGTTCCTGCTGCCAGCCAGCGCCATCTGCACTTCTGCATTGACCAGAGCAAAGCTAGATTTGTGAATTGTTAGAGATGCAGCATGGATTTATTTGATTTCTTGTAATGAACATCTTTAACTCATTTGAAACTTCTCGTTAATGTTGTGGGAAGACAGAGATTCATAGCTATTGGACATTAAGCATAGCTGTGCACTAATTACATCCGTGCCAAAAAATTCCCAAAGTGTGTCTTCACTGAAGTCATTGGCTGGTTGTAGTTTTTCTCTGCATGTTTCTTCAAGAATGTTTAATGTACTGCCAGTTATTCCTCAGTTTTCTCTTCTTGGCTGAAAGTCTTTTTCATTATCAACCATTGGCAAATTAAGTGTTGTTCAGTGTGCTCTATATGCTTTGACCAATCATTCTTTTTACGTCTGAATTCTAATCTCATCAGTACTCGACTGATTGCCTTCGCATTGGATCACTTAACTGCTTTGTTTTCTCCTTTTGATGCATGAAAAGGAAATTATCAGCTACATGGTGTCTATCCAACTTTGATCCCTTAAGTGCTACAGGCTGTCTAGCCGAATGCAAAGTTCATGATACTTCTAACTTTAGGTTGTTTTGATTGGATCTGTGATTGATTTGAGTATTAGTTGGTTTGATTCAAGGCTGTAATTTGAAGATGCCATCATATTCGCGAGAATTTGTGAAGACGCCTATTCATCCTCCTCTAGTCGCCATTCCGATCCCACACGGGTAAACTTGTGATCGGTTAGATCGCCGATTTCTCGTTTCATAACCCCAACTATCCATCGTGCGTCTTTTATATTCAGCAATACTAGTTGTTCATTTATCTTGTTCTTACTCGTTCTTCGATTGTTTGTAAGAATGAGGTTGATCTCCGATAAGATCAACAACTATTAGAGTTGGTGTATTAATCGCTAAGGCACAATATAAATATCTCGTATAGTTATAGTCGAGTCCTCAACATCATCTCCTTCTAATCAAAATTATCCTCTTCTCACTAAAAGATCGGCCGGGCCACCCAAGTTCACATCATTTTCTACATCGTGCGATCGAAGAGGCCAATGTATGCACTCTAGTAGGCCGACTGGTGATCTCAGGAGAAGATTCAAAGAAAGTGATCAACTTGGTCCTCAGGGAGCCAATCGGCTATAGACTAGAGTCCGGCTCATGCTACCTTGATGTCTTAGAAAAAAGGAGCTGATCAGACATCAAAGATGGTCGAGTATGGCCGATAGATCACTTTGAACGAATGAGCCCCAAGGAGAACAAAAAAGATGACCGGATGGATTCACAAAAACTATGAAAAGTAAAGATAAAGTTCACCTAAGTCGTTTAGACAAAATTACACAT